>CM077629.1:1377515-2577515 GCA_039566895.2 Turritopsis rubra | reverse complement strand
GCTAGAAACCTTTTTACGGAACAGCGAGTCCGAACTTGCAGTCAAAAGTAACAAATTCTATTCTTTTAAACGGCCACTGGAACGGTCACTATTGGTTGCTGTTCAATAAAAATGTAAACAATTTCTATCCTTCTATTAGAGGTTCCGCTGTATCACTTGAAGACCACATATATCAGATTTGCCAAAATGGTGACATTGCATAAAATTCTTATAAAATATTTTATAAGGTATTTCAGTTTATGTTCACAATTTGTCACCTATAAAAAAGGCAAAATCGTCGTCAAAAACTAAATATTTTGACATAATACTTCAAAGCAGTGAGAAAACATATCGTGGGATTTGTTTCAATCCAAAATCTTATGATCAAATAAATGCATGCTTCAAAGCCAAGTCACCAGTAAAAATAGGGAAATTCAGGAGCGTTCCCAATAAGTTCAATTCAGACAAGGAAGATATTATAACGGTTATATGTTGATCCATCGATCTTCCATTACACCAACTCAGGTTGCTTTTCAATGCAATGAATCTGGTACTTTGGATGGTCCTAGTGATGCACCACTTAAAGAGCTAACCGAAATAAAATTTATGTAAGATAAAATGCGTGTTTCATGTGTCTTATATTTGACTGTAGAAAATCAACCCACTGTCACCACAAATAGCCTATTTCATCATGACGTTGTGTACAAACAGGAAGTTCTTGGCAATGATAAAGCTACCTCGATTTTAGTTTCTATTTGGGGTGACAACATCCAACAAATAAGTTAAAGAATCTTGTGTTCAGAACATATGACAATGGTAGGCAAGCGCTGCATGTAACCAAAGGATCCCAGATATGTCGTGATACATCAAAAGATCAATTATTACACATTCCTTCACTAAAGAATCCAGATTGTTCACAAAAATCCTTTCCATTCCCCGTCAGGTCAGTCTCAGTTCACAAATTTTTGATATGTTGTGCATCTCGTAAAAAATCACCATCGAGCAATGTTCTACTAACTGGGTCATCTACTATGTGTCCAAAATGTATCATGCGTTCCAGAATAAGTGAATTTGAAGTCTATTACACTTTGGAATTATTATTTGGCGATCTAAAAGTAAATGTGTACTATCAACATGTTCAGCTTTATTATCAAAGGAAACTACAGCAAGTTCCAACTGATAAAAATTGATTGACTGATGACTTTCTTAAAGATGAATCCACAGTAATGCCAATCAGTGTACGAAACAACTGTATTGGATTTTTGAACCAGATTTAACTTCATCAGGTCTCAGTAAACGTTACGTGATAATTATACTGTGTGGAGACTCGGAACTGAGATAGGAGAACTTTTCATTCTTATTAAAAACTACCTACCCCAATAGACTCATTTTAGGTCAAAATGAAATTGGGTTACATCCTCCACTTTAGCGAATAAAACTCCAAAGTAGGTACAACTATTACACCCTTTTATCACGTTGCGTGAGTAAACTGGGACTTTCTGTGTGGAGACTGGGAACTAAGATTGGAGGACTTTCTATGGGTGATATTGGTAAAGCAGCTGGAAATCCACTTTAAGGGCAAGGCATAAGCATGAACCTATCAAGAGTTACTTTGGTGAAACAATATTTTCTTAATATAAACAGAGAATTATTTTACTGAGTTTGTATGTTTAGTGTTATATTTACAACACTTCATAATGTAATATGATAAGAATATGTTTTGTTCAACATTCCAAGTTACTCTTTATCTGTCAGCTTGTCAGTTTGATTGCTGAATGTTAAAATCCAACATTATCAAGGAATACTGTAAATTTTGGTTTTGGATCAGTCATTAAAATCTGATGTGGACTCTTACCAACCGGGGGGAATTAGAAAGTCTTTGTGATCGGAACGTTTTAGTTAATACAAATGGATTTAATTCTTAACTTTTCTTCAGTGTAAACCATCCTTTAGCTTGAACGTCGTGTAAACATTCAAAATATCTAAAAGCATCTTTACTTTGTTGACGATTACGAAAGAACATCATATTTTTATCAAACATTCAAAAATTTTCTACAAAACTGCAGAGATGAATTACAAGCTTGATGATATCCTATGGAGCAGGGATATCTATAAACTTAAAGATGTTATCTGCAAATTCGAATTGCCACAAATCGTCAGAGTTGACGAAGGTATATACGCTAAAAATGATAGTTTCAGTTATGGCGATGTGCTAAAATTACATTCCACCACGAAAGAACGAAAGGTATTGTGTTTTACAGATTCCAATGAGAAACGATATGTTTCTCTAAATTCATCGAGCTATATTGATATAAAAAGCATTATCAAAGAAAATCCATTCACCATGAAGGAACTCCTTGACTTGCAGCCAAACCCAACTTATCTTAAATGTTCTGGTCAATTTAAACACGAAATGGTTAATCAAGGCGTTACTGTTTCTCCAGGAGAAATTCTCGAAATTTTATATGACGATCCTGATGACCCGTACGAAACATTAGACGAAGAAAACATCATTCAATTAAGAAACGCTAATGGGAAGACTATTACTTGTTCTACAAACAATCCTTCGTTATTTACACCCATATACTCTTCCAATAATCACCGTTTAAGTAATATTTTGCCGAATGAGTGCGGTCCAGTTGCACCAATAAGATTCAGTTTTACCGGAAAGTACGAAACCTTCACTTGCCATTCTGTGTTCGATGATAACACTGTAATTGCTTCAATGATCATGGAAGATAAGGATGTGATTATAAACGATTCAGCAATTGTGTTTTCAATACCACAAAACTTTTCTTTGGTTGTTAAAGTTGCACAGGGATCTCAAACTTCAAGTAAAATATATGAGAGCATCTGTGAAACCCTGCACACGTTTCCACATTTGAATGAAAAGTTTCGTTTCTTTACAGACGAATCTATCTCAAATTCTCCTTCTGATATCGGCCAATTCACTTGTCACGCAAAGATATACAGCGAAGTAAAGAAAAATACTGATATTGTTAAGGATCCGCACTTATATGTATTTCCTAAAGTTTTACCAGAACGCCAACCATTGAAAGACAATGAATCTGGAAAGAAAAGTCAACCAATTGTCGATCGAAAGAAGAAACCATCAGTAAAACATTCCAATATATATAGTAAATTACATGAAAATACTACAAAATCAAAATTAGTACAGCAACCAATCCCTTTTAAACAAAAGCAACAGCAACAGCAACAACAACAACAACAACAACAACAACAACAACAACAACAACAACAACAACAACAACAACAACAACAACAACAAAGCAGTCCACCATTTGCACAGCAACCATCCCAGCATCCGAACATTCGTGATTTGAGTATAGAGGAATGTGGAAAAGCCCTTGAAGAACTTGGATTGGAACAACACATCTCCTCGTTTAAGAAAAACAAAGTCGACGGATTTTTGCTATGTGAACTGTCTGAGGATGATTTCAAAATTCTTGGCATGAACAGGTTGGATGTCAAAAAACTTTCTTTATTCACAACTGGTAAATGGAAACCAAAACATTAACAAAGTAATTTGTGGAAACACAGTAATGCAAAACTTATGGAGGGATTACTTTTTATTACAAATTTCTATATATTGCGTTTGTACTGCTTGGGGGATAAAAGTCAATGATCTTTAGTATAATGCATAAGAACGTCATTTTATAAGAGGGACGTTTTGTACAGAGCGATTTAGATAATTGGAAAAGGTTTAATTTTAAGGTGTTACTTTCAAATTCAAACTATTGTAGATGTAATTATTGTAGATGTAATTATTGTAGATGTAATTATTGTAGATGTAATTATCAAATTATAATAATCGTCAATCTTGGTTTTTGGTCCTAAGTTAAAATAAAGTGTTACCAATAAAATCCTTTTTTTCGGAAAGGGCGGTCTGAGTTCCACGATGACCTGTGTCAAACCCACTAAACCACTTTCGGGTAAATCGTTTTCTAAGATAGGACATGTAATCACGGGAAGAATGCTTGTCTTGGAAGTTCTAGAAAGCATGGCAGCCAACAAGCTTGTGAACGAAGATTATTTAAGAAAATCGCCTAATATCTCATACATTTTCGCAATACTTCCTTTGTATTAGTATCTTTAGGTTGTGTTTATCAAAAGCTTCTTTTTATCTGTATGTGATAAATTAATGTGAGCACTTCGCATGTTTTGGATGATGACAAGTATGATTTAACTACTGTTTGTTGTTTTTAAAGTGATTTAATGGAGAAACTGGAATGACCCGACATTTTTTTTAAAATTTTGACTTTAACCTCGAGCATTAACTTGCAGGTTTATTCTTTTCAATATATTAAAATGAAACTACTCCTTTTTCCTGTGTTTAATACCACTTTTAAGATCAATCCGGGAAATGTCATAATCACGGGAACCCTCAATTGAGGTAGACATTTTTACGTTTTCGCTTCACCGGACTTCAAATAGACTCATCGAAGCGTCATTCTCACGATATGGCGTTTTGATGAGTACATTTGAAGTCCGATGAAGAGTAAACAAAAGGTAAATGTTAAAAATCCTTCAATTCAGGCATCCTACCTTCAATGGAGAGTTCCCGCGATTATGACATTTCCCTAACTGAAAATATTTATGTGTTGGTTAATATTATCTAACTTCTTCAGGCGTTTTACTTGCTTACTATTTTCCAATAATCCAATATTTTATTTACTTACATAAATTTCTGTTGATGCTGCAATGTACCACTAACTTATTTGATTATATTTTTCAGATTACAAACAAAAAATATTTAAGTAATGTATAAAAGAACTGGTGTTTGGAAAATGGAATTGTTTTTTAATATTGTGGTTTTGAAAATCACAGTATATATTTTGTAAATAGAGTGACTTTGAATTGCAAGATTTCTGAATACAATGCAACAATGAAATGGTTTGCCAATCACACAATCCATCAAAATTGTAACAGAAGGAAGTGAATTTTTTGCATTTCGAGGTGAAAATTATGGTGTGAAGCAACTTGATTGGATTTCGTATCCTTCAAATGTGTGTTGCTGCATTGTTTATCATTTTCAATATGGATTTTTATGATTTGGTTTCCTATGCTATTGAATGATGGTATGTTCGTCTTTTTACCCTACCTTGAGTGTACTAATTATGAACTAATTATGTGTGTTTATTTAAAGCAGCTAAAAAAATTGTATTTCGCAAGTATATAATAATATATAATAATAATAAAATTTCTCAAGTCTCAAAAATTTAAGAACTTTCGGGAGTGCAATTTTTCAGTGATGGTCTTAAAGTACCGATTCAGTGGATATAAAATCTTAAACCAAATGTTGACAGACAGATAACAACAGCGGAGAAAATTTGTAATCCATTAGTTCTTAAAAAAAAGCAAAATGAACCAAAATTCTTTTGTCTGCATTTATTTTTGCACCTATTTATTTTTAACGAAACAAGGATATCAAACATAATTTGTGTGCAATTTCGCAAATTCGAACAAAATCTGCTAAATTCGTGAAAATTTGTACACTCGGAAATAAGAACACAAGTGTTATTGTTTGTGGAACTAAAGATTACAAAAGTAAAGTTTGCATATCGTGAAATTGCAAAAATTGCGGAATTAAAGAAAGCAAAATAATAATTTTGTCTTGAAATTGCAGAATTTACAATTGCGAATAAATGTATGTGATTTTCTGCAAGTCTGTAGTTTTCATAATGGAAGGCTTGGAAAAGTTCCAAGCTATGGTAACAGTGAGAGTGAAACAATTAGATAAGAATGGAAATCGTTTTGAAATTTTTGAATCATGGCTACAAAATGTGTAACTTAAAGGGGCTACGACATGAATCATGTGATTCCTGTGTTTTTGTTTAATTTTCTGTTGTTTATACAGCTTTTTTATTCTCTTATCTCTGTGTTCATTTCTTCTCGCCTCAAATCGAATTTTGGTGCCTCAACATAATTCATAATATCACGGGATCCGTGTCGTAGCCCCTTTAAGTTTGTGAATTTCAAGCCAAATTCGCAAACATTAATTCCACAATCTTTTCTTCCACATTTTCATTCCACATGCATATATTTATTCACTGGTCGTTTACGTCAGAATTATTCAAAATATTAAAAACAATGAAACAGAAACTGGGTGACGTGCTGTGATTGTCAGATATTGTTTTATGTCGTCATTTCACATTTTTCAGAAAAGCTAAAAAACCGAGTTTTGTTACTATGGTAATCAGGGGTAACCAACATGTTGTTCAAAAGTCGGAAATGGAGCAGACTCGAAACAGGGGCCGTTTGATATTGAAGACGAAATTTGTTGACTGATGAATATTTTGGGAAAGTTACCTATGAAGGTTGAAGATTAAGAATAAAAAAAGCAACAATATTACGTTTGTTTACTTTTGAGGCCATTTTTCCTGTAGACAATCATTTATATAAACACAGCTGGACCTTAACACAAAACAATAAGAAAAATCTCACGGCCTCTTAGAATGATAACTAAAGTTGGGTCTACACTAGGTAAAGATTCTCAGCACTCATGTTGTAGTTGTTTACAAAATACAACATAACAACTTGTTACATTTTATTTGATTGGGAAAAAGTTCCTAAAAAGAAAATGGTTCAACCCCATTCAAAACGGGGGAAAAGGGGAATTGTTTCTGTTGATATTATTATTATATTATACAAATTTCTGGTGCCTTTAATACCAGGTTCAATCTTCAACGACTTGTTGATATCGCGTTTGTCGACAGGTTGTTGTTTCGACGAGATTCAGATCGATATCGAACATATTACCATCACTTTTACATAACTTATCGAGTCGACTTTTGAAGGAATTAAGAGATGGTGCTTGCACAACGTCGGGTGGCAGGTTGTTCTATTGTTCCGCAACTCGATTTTTAAACGAATACTTTTTTACGTCTTTAAGACACTTTTGTCGGGTGACCTTACGGTCGTGACGACGTAGGTTGTGTTCTTGACCATCCTGCGATGGAAAGCGAAGAAAATTTCTAATAGCTTCTTTATCATAAAGTTAATGGGTGATCTTATACATCTCGATCATGTCGCCCCTATATCGACGATATTGCAGGGGCGGAAGGTTCATGATTTCCAATCTTTCCTTGTAGCTTAAGTTTTTCATTCCAGGTATCAATTTTTTTGCACGTCGTTGTATATCTTCGAGAAGGGATATCTGTCGTTGCAGGTGAGGGTTCCACACAGGACCACCATATTCGAGATGGGGGCGTACAATGCTTGTGAACAGCAGCTTGAAACAATCCTTATCTAGGTAGACAAATGTTTGCCGTAACATACCAACAAGAGCATTAGCTTTGTTCACTTTTTCGTTAATGTGTTTTTCGAATGAAATGTGCTCGTCGAAATTTATGCCTAGTTCATCTACATCTGATTTTTGCTTGAGGCCAGTGCCATCGATTACATATTGTGTTGCATCGGGAGACTTCAACCTTGGCTTTATTTTCATGTGCTCACATTTGTCCGGATGGAATTTCAATAAGAAGGTATCTGTCCATTGCAATAATTTGTTTAGATCGCTTTGTAGGTTAGCAGCCTCAATCGCGGTTTCAATTTCTCTGAATATTTTCAAGTCATCGGCATACAGGAAAAGTTCTGACTCATCAACAATTTCAACTAGAGTGTTTATGAAGATGACAAAAAGCAGTGGACCTAGGATCAATCCTTGGGGCACTCCTGACGTCACGGGAAATACATCGGAATTGTTTCGATTTACACAAACTTGTTGATATCGATCAGACAGAAAATCTCTGATCCAGGAGAGAGCTGGGCCTTGTAGACCGTAGTGGCGCAAGACTTCGATTAGATCGACGGTGGGGAACAGTGTCAAACGCTTTTTTTAAAATCACAACATATGATATCAATCGCGCCTCCATTTTCGAGAATTTCCGTCGATTTATCCATTCTTTGGAGCAGTTACAGAATGGTTGATCTTCCACCAGGGAAACCGAACTGGCAATTTGACAAAAGTTTATTTGCTTTGAGATATGATAGTAAAGAATTATGCATTATCGATTCGAAAAGTTTTGATGCAATGCTAGTCAGGCTAATTGGTCTGTTATTTCCAGCAGAATGTTTGTCACCTTTATTCTTATAGATGGCTGTGATGTTAGCCCTCTTTCACGCGGATGGAACTTATCCCAGGGTGTAAGACTTTTTAAATATCATGTGAAGTGGTTCAGCAATCACGGCCGCTAGTTCTTTCAAAACACGTGGATGTAGGCCGTCTGGACCAGGACTTTTGCTAGGATTCAATTCCTCTAATTTCTTCAAAACCATTTCTTGCGTCATCTCCAGTTGAAAGTCACTTTCAACAGGCCGTCAAGTGCAACAGGTAACGTTGGTTTATCTACTTATACGCTCAAAAAGAATGCACCTAGAATATTTGCCTTCTCTTGGTCGGTTTCTGCCATCTTTTCGGAATTTTCATTCACAAGTAGGTCTGGAATTGATGATTTAATCTTAGTTTTTGCATTCACCTATGCCCAAAAAGCCTTACTATTTTTTTTTGTAGTTCTAGCAATTACTTTCTCAAAATCTCTTTTCGCTTTGCGTGTCATTCTACGCAATTGATTTCTACATTTACAGTAAGCGAGATACGCGTCCGCATCCTTGCTGTCTATAAACCTTTTCCATAGACGGTATTTCTTTTTCTTTTTAGCTAACGTCTTTTTATCAAGGCGATACTTGAACACCCTTTTCCCAGTCTTTACTGTTCTTATTGATATACATATTTTTTCGGCTTCCTCATACGTTACCTCAAATTTGTTCCATAGCTTGTCAATATCATCTCCGCAGTCTTTAAAATGTTCTGTCCAATCGATGTCAAGAAGTTCTTTCATTCTTGCGAAGTCGGCTTTATTAAAATCAGAAACAACTTTAGATGGAAGCTTTTCTGGTTGGTGTTGGTAGTTCAATTTAAGCAGTTTGTGATCAGATTTGCCAATTGGTGAAGCGTATTTGATGTCTTCGACATCTTGATCCCCAGTCGTAAATACAGAGTCTAATTGCGAAGGGTCGTCCGATCTTCGTCCTCTTGTTGGTTGATTCACATGTTGTATCAGAAAACTATCTTTGACTGTATCAATAAAATCCCGGTCTTGGCTGCTGTAGATGTAAGTGTCTCCCAATCAATTTCCCTTCTATTAAAATCACCGACAATAACCACGTTGTTGTGTCTTTTCATGCCAGGAATTGCACGAAAAAACTGGTTGATCTGGTCGTTTTCTTCAGTGCTACTATATGGGCTGCGGTAAACAACAGCAAACAGCATGATTTCGTTGTTTTGGAGACGAATCTCTGTCAGTAGCAATTCTTTCGGTCTTTCTGGTACAATATCGAATGCCTGACGTAAAGTGCAGTCCCTCTTGTTGTGTCTTGATTATTCAGATGTTCGAATTCTCCAGAGTAAGTATCAAAATAAAGTCAACTTCCGTCAGCTGGCGTTTATAGTATTTCGGTTTTAGTTCGGTTATTGCAATAATATCTGGTGGTGCATTGGATTCTATTTCCATCTTTATTTCTTCCAGCTTATCTTATGTTAGTGTGTCAGGGTTAGTATACCAGATGCGCATAAATCCCTTGTTTAATGTAGACTTCGTTTCCTTTGCTGCTTTATTATTTCCGTTATTTTCTTCTGTTTGACTTATTGAGCGGCTACTGCCGGTGCTTTCTTCAGGAACTTTATCAATCTCAGGCCGTCTTTTGGATTGCCTCTGACTTTCCAAACGCGAGCAGAATCGGACGGCTCTTCGTTGTTTTTTGCTTCAGCTTTATTAGACCATCTCTGTATCATGTGTCTTTCTGCTATCGTATAATATTCAGTAACACTTATACCCCTGTATGCTCCAATTCCCTTTAAGCTCGTCAGGTTATCTAAAACGTTTTCCTTGTCCTCAGAACTCTGCATAACGACTTTGATCGGCCTCACTTTTCCATTTACCTTTTGCCTAAGGCGTGCAACTGACTTGAATTGAGCAGCAACACGGATGGTATCAATAAACTTTGTGAAAAATTCGTAGTCAAGTTCTCTTGTCTTTTTTTCGTCAAGGTCAGGGTTTTCTTGCAGCAAATGGATAATTAGATTATTTTAGCGCAGCTTCTTCTGTCGTTCCTCTTCTAGCTCCTCGTTGTTTGCTTCTGTTATTATTGCCTGAATAGTTGTATTGGTAGCTGCTGGGATATTTTGTTCTGTTTTTCTGTTTTTTCTCTCCAGATTGTGCAGTGGCACCAACAACATCAGCAAAGGTAGACTTTTTTTCCACGGTCATGTCGAATTTTTCTTCCCGATTGCGATTGTTTTCCTGGACTTTACATAGCAAGACTTGTTCTAACTCTTCTGAACTTTCTTTCGAGAGTATGCAATATTCCGTTACTTTCAGTAGAACTACCTTCTCCGTTCATACTCTTTCTCAGGGCTTCAATTTCATTTACCATGTTAGCTTCTTTCTCTTCATGTTCCGTGATCTGCTGCCCGCATTTCTTTATTTCATTCTTCAACTTTGCTATTGTTTCTTTATGAGTTCTGACGACATTGATTTCCTCTTTCATGAGGTTACAGTATTTATTTTGTTTATCCCGTAAAGCTTTGTTGATTGTTTTGGTTTTACTGTTTTCCAACGAAATATCCTTCAGTGCTTGCGTAAGTTCTTCAACTTCAAACGACTGATCGGGGTCGTAGTCCTCCATCTCTTTGAGGAAATTGGGACGAATATTGACACAGTTCGCACAAGTGTACTTGCGGCACTGCTTGGTTATAAAGATTTCCAATTGGTACAGTGGCTATCTGGTACACCGATAATGTGCAGTTCGCTTGCAATCGCCACAAGTCAGGTGTTTTTCGTCACCATTGTTTATACATTCGCTTTGCGTACACTTACTCATGTCTTCGTCACTGCTGCTGTCTTCCATTTTCGCAGTTTTCGAAGACTACTGCGGTTGTTTCAGCTCGTAGGACATCAAGATTTTCTCAGGTTGTGTAGTTTAACTATCTTCGTGTAACAGCCTAGTTTATGGTCTATTAAAAGGGTTTTTGGTTAGAATATTGGTGGTTTTAGGGTATTATGATATGGTTACCAAATGTTTCTGCAGTTTTGATTACAAAATTACAAACTACTAATAAATCGGATTAAAAGTTATTAAAAAGAAAACGTAAAAAAGGTCCTAAAATGGATAATAATCCACGGAAAAGAAATATGAAGAATTTTCCTTATCATCGATAACGATACCTCGTAAAATCTTTTGGTAGCCTTTCAGATGGCAGATTGAATCTGTTCTTCGGTACAATCAGAGCGGAAGGTAGTTCTATCGCCCCGTTTGAATTATTTGAAGGGACTATGTTTAAGGCAACTTTCTTTAAATTCATTCTTTCTCCATCATCATTAATTGTGCCTATGCCCTCTGCGCAATCTTCACCAGTCACACCTGTTTTCTTGGTAAGATCGTCTCGTATTAAACTGACCTGACTCCCTTTTTCGATTGATGCGAAAGTAGAAAGTGTAGTTCCGTTTTTAGCTTGGACGCAGAGTGGAACAATCTGAAATTAAACTTGGCGATGTAAATTCTGGATTTGACCAACAGTTTTATTTTTGTTTGTTTGATCTCCATTGATTGTATATATAACTTCCGGGCTCCCTTTTAACTATGTCTGTGGATTATTCATGTCAACATTTTTTTCATCTTTTCCTGATGGTTGTAGATAGAGCGGCGTATGTTTTCTTACAGATGGCATCCGAATCTTATTTTGAATGTGTGATTCTACTCCTTTCAAGGTGTGCAATTGTTCTATATGAAATGGCTCTAGCTTGTAACTTCTTTTCAATAATTTCATTTCTTTCACCGCAGGATGGAGGTCTTGTTCCAATAACAGATTGGTAGGGCCTTTAGGTATAATGCTTTGGAATCTCCAAAGTATGTGTATGTAGGTGCAGTTTCTTGACTGCAGGGAATGGAAGGTTAGACGGACGTAAAATGTGAGACCTTAGTGTTAATTGGTAAAGTATCAGTGTCTTGAGTGAACACTTGTGTTCCATTTGACCACTTTCTCTTCAGATGACATCGATTGAGATGGTTCTCTGAAACTTAGGCCATCTAATCGAGTAATGGCTGATTTTAATGATTGATCATCAGCAGCTACAGAAGGTGGTTCATCTCGGCATTCTTCAATGTACGACTCTATTGTTTATTTTTTACTCTATGTTAGAAAATTGTTTTACATTGACGTTCTCCGATAATCCACAAGAAAAAACATTTTCGACACACCATACATATTTATGAATAAAAATGTTTGACAATTGACGATGGGGCTAATTGAAACGGAGGATCTTTGCGGTAGAATGGAAAAAAAATTGTCAGCAATGTAGAATGCTACAGGTCTTTTTCAATAAACAGTATCAATCTACCCAAGAATGCTCAAGAATACATCTATTTTATGGAACACACATACGCAGAATGTAATTCAGGAGAAAAATGGGTTCAGTGTGCTCGTTGGAAAGCTTGAGCGGAGGAATGCTGTGTTTCATATTCTCTTCGGCAAATTAAGTGCCAGAACTGTATTTTGAACTAAGATAAGTGATAGTTGAGTTTGCAACTGACATTTTATTTGTTGTTTTGGAAAATGACGTCATTACAGTGACATCATTTAATCGTCAATTTTATGTAACGGAAAATGATGTCATTACCGTGACATCATTTACACGTCAATTTTATGTCACGGAAAATGACATCATTACCGTGACATCATTTAAACGTCAATTTTATGTAACGGAAAATGACATCATTACGGTGACATCATTTAAACGTCAATTTTATGTAACGGAAAATGACATCATTTTCGTGACATCATTTAAACGTCAATTTTATGTCACGGAAATCGCATCATTACCATCACATCATTTAAACGTCAATTTTATGTCACGGAAAATCACATCATTACCATGACATCAATTTGATGTTTATTTAACATCACATCCGGACGTAACGTTCAATTGATGTAAAAAAGACGTCAATATAATGTCACGTCCCCACTGGGAGGTTTCGACATATCTGGCCTATAAAATGAAAGAATATTAAATGGAACATTCGGACGAACATTTTAAAATGTTTGAAAACAAAAGTAAGAACAAGAAACCCAAGATGGCAGATCTTGAGTCAATTGTGCATCAATATCATAATATTCGAAGGTTGATTTGTTATACTTATTTAATTAAGATAGGGTGAATGTTTATTTAAGCTTGTGCATGTAGCTTAATAATTTACCTTGCCTACTCGGCTGTTTTGTTCGGAAATACTCCATCCAGGTACTCCATTTAATATTTGTGTTCATTTTAAAGACCAGATATGTTGAAACCTACTACCAAGATATTCGGATACCTATTTTAACGTTCGACCGAACATTTGAGTGAAAAAGTTTGCGAAATTATTCGGCCGAACATTTCTAACCAGATTTGAGGAAATAGTCGAAACTGCTTTTTAAACATTCGGCCAAAACGTTTATAAAATAAACCATTTATTCCAAATCCGCCACGGTCAAGAAAACCTCAAACTATATTGCTATTAACTCGGTAAATCTCTTTTTAATTATGTCAATTAATAACATTATAACTACTTCTTAAAGGCCATGTCTAACGACAAAGTAGGAAAATGTGGGAAGTGTAAGAATAAACCTGAGAAAACAATCGCTTTATAAAGTATTACAGTGTGAACCGGGTTTCAACATATAGAACATTTTTCATGTTATGATTCATAATTTTACTTTATCAAAAAGGTAATGAACTTTCGTAATACTACAAGGATGAATTACAGGCTTGATGATATTATATGGAGTAGTGAGACTCATCAACTTACAGATGCTGTCTATAAATTCAAATTGCCACTAATCGTCAGTGTTGAAGAAGGTATATATGGCATTAATGATAGTTTCAGTTATGGCGATGTGCTAAAATTACATTCCACCACGAAAGAACGAAAGGTATTGTGTTTTACAGATTCCAATGAGAAACGATATGTTTCTCTAAATTCATCGAGCTATATTGACATAAAAAGCATTATCAAAGAAAATCCATTCACCATGAAGGAACTCCTTGACTTGCAGCCAAACCCAACTTATCTTAAATGTTCTGGTCAATTTAAACACGAAATGGTTAATCAAGGCGTTACTGTTTCTCCAGGAGAAATTCTCGAAATTTTATATGACGATCCTGATGACCCGTACGAAACATTAGACGAAGAAAACATCATTCAATTAAGAAACGCTAATGGGAAGACTATTACTTGTTCTACAAACAATCCTTCGTTATTTACACCCATATACCTTTCCAATTATCAGCGTTTAAGTAATATTTTGCCGAATGAGTGCGGTCCAGTTGCTCCAATAAGATTCTGTTTTACCGGAAAGTACGAAACCTTCACTTGCCATTCTGTTTTCGATGATAACGTTCTTATGGCTTCCATGATAATGGAAGATAAGGATGTGATTATAAATGATTCAGCAATTGTGTTTTCAATACCACAAAACTTTTCTTTGGTTGTGAAAGTTGCACAGGGATCTCACACTTCAAGTAAAATATATGAGAGCATCTGTGAAACCCTGCACACGTTTCCACATTTGAATGAAAATTTTCGTTTCTTTAGAGGCGAATCTATCTCAAATTCTCCTTCTGATATCGGCCAATTCACTTGTCACGCAAAGATATACAGCGAAGTGAAGAAAAAGACTGATATTGTTAAGGATCCACACTTATATGTATTTCCTAAAGTTTTACCAGAGCGCCAACCAATCAAAGACAATGAATCCG
This sequence comes from Turritopsis rubra, assembly GCA_039566895.2. Lineage (NCBI taxonomy): Eukaryota > Metazoa > Cnidaria > Hydrozoa > Anthoathecata > Oceaniidae > Turritopsis > Turritopsis rubra. Next base: position 2,562,723 of record CM077629.1, on the reverse strand, counting down.
GAAAGAAAAGTCAACCAATTGTCGATCGAAAAAAGAAACCATCAGTAAAACATTCCAATATATATAGTAAATTACATGAAAATACTACAAAATCAAAATTAGTACAGCAACCAATCCCTTTTAAACGAAAGCAACAGCAACAGCCACAACAACAACAACAACAACAACAACAACAACAACAACAACAACAACAACAACAACAACAAAGCAGTCCACCATTTGCACAGCAACCATCCCAGCATCCGAACATTCGTGATTTGAGTATAGAGGAATGTGGAAAAGCCCTTGAAGAACTTGGATTGGAACAACACATCTCCTCGTTTAAGAAAAACAAAGTCGACGGATTTTTGCTATGTGAACTGTCTGAGGATGATTTCAAAATTCTTGGCATGAACAGGTTGGATGTCAAAAAACTTTCTTTATTCACAACTGGTAAATGGAAACCAAAACATTAACAAAGTAATTTGTGGAAACACAGTAATGCAAAACTTATGGAGGGATTACTTTTTATTACAAATTTCTATATATTGCGTTTGTACTGCTTGGGGGATAAAAGTCAATGATCTTTAGTATAATGCATAAGAACGTCATTTTATAAGAGGGAAGTTTTGTACAGAGCGATTTAGATAATTGGAAAAGGTTTAATTTTAAGGTGTTACTTTCAAATTCAAACTATTGTAGATGTAATTATTGTAGATGTAATTATTGTAGATGTAATTATTTTAGATGTAATTATCAAATTATAATAATCGTCAATCTTGGTTTTGGTCCTAAGTTAAAATAAAGTGTTACCAATAAAATCCTTTTTTTCAGAAAGGGTGGTCTGAGTTCCACGATGACCTGTGTCAAACCCACTAAACCACTTTCGGGTAAATAGTTTACTAAGATAGGACGTGTAATTACGGGAAGAATATATATAATATCTCATACATTTTCGCAATACTTCCTTTGTATTAGTATCTTTAGGTTGTGTTTATCGAAAGCTTCTTTTTATCTGTATGTGATAAATTAATGTGAGCACTTCGCATGTTTTGGATGATGACAAGTATGATTTAACTGCTGTTTGTTGTTTTTAAGGTGATTTAATGGAGAAACTGGAATGACCCAACATTCTTTTAAAATTTTGACTTTTACCTCGAGCATTAACTTGCAGGTTTATTCTTTTCAATATATTAAAATGAAACTACTCCTTTTTCCTGTGTTTAATACCACTTTTAAAATCAGTCCGGGAAATGTCATAATCACGGGAACCCTCAATTGAGGTAGACATTTTTACGTTTTCGCTTCACCGGACTTCAAATAGACTCATCGAAGCGTCATTCTCACGATATGGCGTTTTGATGAGTACATTTGAAGTCCGATGAAGAGTAAACAAAATGTAAATGTTAAAAATCCTTCAATTCAGGCATCTTACCTTCAATGGAGAGTTCCCGCGATTATGACATTTCCCTAACTGAAGATATTTATGTGTTGGTTAATATTATCTAACTTCTTCAGGCGTTTCACTTGCTTACCATTTTCCAATAATCCAATGTTTTATTTACTTACATAAATTTCTGTTGATGATGCAATGTGCCACTAACTTATTTGATTATATTTTTCAGATTACAAACAAAAAATATTTAAGTAATGTATAAAAGAACTGGTGTTTGGAAAATGGAATTGTTTTAAATATTGTGGTTTTGAAAATCACAGTATATATTTTGTAAATAGGGTGACATTGAATTGCAAGATTTCTGAATACAATGCAACAATGAAATGGTTTGCCAATCACACAATCCATCAAAATTGTAACAGAAGGAAGTGAATTTTTGCATTTCGAGGTGAAAATTATGGTGTGAAGCAACTTGATTGGATTTCGTATCCTTCAAATGTGTGTTGCTGCATTGTTTATCATTTTCAATATGGATTTTTATGATTTGGTTTCCTATGCTATTGAATGTGGTATGTTCGTCTTTTTACCCTACCTTGAGTGTACTAATTATGTACTAATTATGTGTGTTTATTTAAAGCAGCTAAAAAATTGTATTTCGCAAGTATATAATAATATATAATAATAATAAAATTTCTCAAGTCCCCAAAATGTAAGAACTTTCGCGAGTGCAATTTTTCAGTGATGGTCTTAAAGTACCGATTCAGTGGATATAAAATCTTAAACCAAATGTTGACAGACAGATAACAACAGCGGAGAAAATTTGTAATCCATTAGTTCTTAAAAAAAAGCAAAATGAACCAAAATTCTTTTGTCTGCATTTATTTTTCCAACCATTTATTTTTAACGAAACAAGGATATCAAACATAATTTGTGTGCAATTTCGCAAATTCGAACAAAATCTGCTAAATTCGTGAAAATTTGTACACTCGAAAATAAGAACACAAGTGTTATTGTTTGTGGAACTAAAGATTACAAAAGTAAAGTTTGCATATTGTGAAATTGAAAAAAGCAACAATATTAGATTTGTTTACTTTAGAGGCCATTTTTCCTGTAGACAATCATTTATATAAACACAGCTGGACCTTAACACAAAACAATAAGAAAAATCTCACGGCCTCTTAGAATGATAACTAAAGTTGGGTCTACACTAGGTAAAGATTCTCAGCACTCATGTTGTAGTTGTTTACAAAATACAACATAACAACTTGTTACATTTTATTTGATTGGGAAAAAGTTCCTAAAAAGAAAATGGTTCAACCCCATTCAAAACGGGGGAAAAGGGGAATTGTTTCTGTTGATATTATTATTATATTATACAAATTTCTGGTGCCTTTAATACCAGGTTCAATCTTCAACGACTTGTTGATATCGCGTTTGTCGACAGGCTGTTGTTTCGACGAGATTCAGATCGATAACGAACATAATACCATCACTTTTACATAACTTATCGAGTCGACTTTTGAAGAACTTAAGAGATGGTGCTTGCACAACGTCGGGTGGCAGGTTGTTCTATTGTTCCGCAACTCGATTTTTAAACGAATACTTTTTTACGTCTTTAAGACACTTTTGTTGGGTGACCGTAAATTCGTGACGACGTAGGTTGTGTTCTTGACCATCCTGCGATGGAAAGCTAAGAAAATTTCCAATCGCTTCTTTATCATAAAGTTCATGGGTGATCTTATACATCTCGATCATGTCGCCCCTCTAGCAACGATATTGCAGGGACGGAAGGTTCATGATTTCCAATCTTTCTTTGTAGCTTAAGTATTTCATTCCAGGTATCAATTTTGTTCGGCGTCGTTGTACATCTTCGAGAAGGGAGATCTGCCGTTGCAGGTGAGGGTTCCACACAGGACCACCATATTCGAGATGGGGGCGTAGAATGCTTGTGAACAGCAGCTGGAAACAATCCTTATCTAGGTTGATCTTCCACCAGGGAAACCGAACTGGCGATTTGACAAAAGTTTATTTGCTTTGAAATATGATAGTAAAGAATTATGCATTATCGATTCGAAAAGTTTTGATGCTATGCTTGTCAGGCTAATTGGTCTGTTATTTCCAGCAGAATGTTTGTCACCTTTATTCTTATAGATGGCTGTGATGTTAGCTCTCTTTCACGCGGATGGAACTTATCCCAGGGTGTAAGACTTTTTAAATATCATGTGAAGTGGTTCAGCAATCACGGCTGCTAGTTCTTTCAAAACACGTGGATGTAGGCCGGTTTCTGCCATCTTTTCGGAATTTTCATTCACAAGTAGGTCTAGAATTGATTATATAATCTTAGTTTTTGCATTCACCTATGCCCAAAAAGCTTTACTATTTTTCTTTGTAGAGCTAGCAATTACTTTCACAAAATCTCTTTTCGTTTTGCGTGTCATTCTACGTACTTGATTTCTTCATTTACAGTAAGCGATATACGCGTCCGCATCCTTGCTGTCTATAAACCTTTTCCATAGACGGTATTTCTTTTTCTTTTTAGCTAATGTCTTTTTATCAAGGCGATACTTGAACACCCTTTTCCCAGTTTTTACTGTTCTTATTGGTATACACATTACTTCGGCTTCCTCATACGTTACCTCAAATTTGTTCCATAGCTTGTCAATATCATCTCCGCAGTCTTTAAAATGTTCTGTCCAATCGATGTCAAGAAGTTCTTTCATTCTTACGAAGTCGGCTTTATTAAAATCAGAAACAACTTTAGATGGAAGCTTTTCTGGTTGGTGTTGGTAGTTCAATTTAAGCAGTTCGTGATCAGATTTGCCAAGTGGTGAAGCGTATTTGATGTCTTCGACATCTTGATCCCCAGTCGTAAGAGTCTAATTGCGAAGGGTCGTCCGATCTTCGTCCTCTTGTTGGTTGATTCACATGTTGTATCAGAAAACTATCTTTGACTGCATCAATAAAATCCCGGTCTTGGCTGCTGTAGATGTAAGTGTCTCCCAATCAATTTCCCTTCTATTAAAATCACCGACAATAACCACGTTGTTGTGTCTTTTCATGCCAGGAATTGCACGAAGAAACTGGTTGATCTGGTCGTTTTCTTCAGTGCTACTATATGGGCTGCGGTAAACAACAGCAAACAGCATGATTTCGTTGTTTTGGAGACGAATCTCTGTCAGTAGCAATTCTTTCGGTCTTTCTGGTACAATATCGAATGCCTGACGTAAAGTGCAGTCCCTCTTGTTGTGTCTTGATTATTCAGATGTTCGAATTCTCCAGAGTAAGTATCAAAATGTAGTCAACTTCCGTCAGCTGGCGTTTATAGTATTTCGGTTTTAGTTCGGTTATTGCAATAATATCTGGTGGTGCATTGGATTCAATTTCCATCTTTAATTCTTCCAGCTTATCTTGTGTTAGTGTGTCAGCGTTAGTATACCAGATGCGCATAAATCCATTGTTTAATGTAGACTTCGTTTCCTTTGCTGCTTTATTATTTCCGTTATTTTCTTCTGTTTGACTTATTGAGCGGCTACTGCCGGTGCTTTCTTCAGGAACTTTATCAATCTCAGGCCGTCTTTTGGATTGCCTCTGACTTTCCAAACGCGTGCACAATTGGACGGCTCTTCGTTGTTTTTTGCTTCAGCTTTATCAGACCATCTTTGTATCATGTGTCATTCTGCTATTGTATAATCTTCAGTAACACTTATACCCCTGTATGCTCCAATTCCCTTTAAGCCCGTCAGATTATTCAAAACGTTTTCCTTGTCCTCAGAACTCTGCATAACGACTTTGATCGGCCTCACTTTTCCATTTACCTTTTGCCTAAGGCGTGCAACTGACTTGAATTGAGCAGCAACACGGATGGTATTAATAAACTTTTTGAAAAATTCGTAGTCAAGTTCTCTTGTCTTTTTTTCGTCAAGGTCAGGATTTTCTTGCAGCAAATGGATAATTAGATTATTTTAGCGCAGCTTCTTCTGTTGTTCCTCTTCTAGCTCCTCGTTGTTTGCTTCTGTTATTATTGCCTGAATAGTTGTATTGGTAGCTGCTGGGATATTTTGTTCTGTTTTTCTGTGGTGTCCCTCTCCAGATTGTGCAGTGACACCAACAACATCAGCATAGGTAGACTTTTTTTCCACGGTCATGTCGAATTTTTCTTCCCGATTGCGATTGTTTTCCTGGACTTTACATAGCAAGGCTTCTTCTAAATCTTCTGAACTTTCTTTCGAGAGTATCCAATATTCCGTTACTTTCAGTAGAACTACCTTCTCCGTTCATACTCTTTCTCAGGGCTTCAATTTCATTTACCATGTTAGCTTCTTTCTCTTCATGTTCCGTGATCTGCTGCCCGCATTTCTTTATTTCATTCTTCAACTTTGCTATTGTTTCTTTATGAGTTCTGACGACATTGATTTCCTCTTTCATGAGGTTACAGTATTTATTTTGTTTATCCCGTAAAGCTTTGTTGATTGTTTTGGTTTTACTGTTTTCCAACGAAATATCCTTCAGTGCTTGCGTAAGTTCTTCAACTTCAAACGACTGATCGGGGTCGTAGTCCTCCATCTCTTTGAGGAAATTGGGAAGAATATTGACACAGTTCGCACAAGTGTACTTGCGACCCTTCTTGGTTATAAAGATTTCCAATGGGTACAGTTGCAATCTGGTACACCGATAATGTGCAGTTCGCTTGCAATCGCCACAAGTCAGGCGTTTTTCGTCACCATTGTTTATACATTCGCTTTGCGTACACTTACTCATGTCTTCGTCACTGCTGTTGTCGTCCATTTTCGCAGTTTTCGAAGACTACTGTGGTTGTTTCAGCTCGTAGGACGTCAAGATTTTCTCAGGTTGTGTAGTTTAACTATCTTCGTGTAGCAGCACAGTTTATGGTCGATTAAAAGGATTTTTGGTTAAAATATTGGTGGTTTTAGGGTATTATGATATGGTTACCAAATGTTTCTGCAGTTATGATTACCAAATTACAAACTACTAATAAATCGGATTAAAAATTATTAAAAAGAAAACGTAAAAAAGGTCCTAAAATCGATAATAATCCACGGTAAGGAAATATGAAGAATATTCCTTATCATCGATAACGATACCTCGTAAAATCTTTTGGTAGCCTTTTAGATGGCAGATTGAATCTGTTCTTCGGTACAATCAGAGCGGAAGGTAGTTCTATCGCCCCGTTTGAATTATTTGGAGGGACTATGTTTAAGGCAACTTTCTTTAAATTCATTCTTTCTCCATCATCATTAATTGTGCCAATGCTCTCTGCGCAATCTTCACCGGTCACACCTGTTTTTTTTGGTAAGATCGTCACGAATTAAACTGACTTGACTCCCTTTTTTGATTAATGCGAAAGTAGAGAGTGTAGTTCCGTTTTTAGCTTGGACGCAGAGTGGAACAATCTGAAATTAAACTTGGCGATGTAAATTCTGGATTTGACCAACAGTTTTATTTTTGTTTGTTTGATCTCCATTGATTGTATATATAACTTCCGGGCTCCCTTTTAACTATGTCTGTGGATTATTCATGTCAGCATTATTTTCATCTTTTACTGATGGTTGTAGATAGAGCGGCGTATATTTTCTTACAGATGGCATCCGAATCTTATTTTGAGTGTGTGATTCTACTCCTTTCAAGGTGTGCAGTTGTTCTATATGAAATGGCTCTAGCTTGTAACTTCTTTTCAATAATTTCATTTCTTTAGTAGTAGAAGGGGATGAATATATACAGTAAAACGCTCGTTTTTTGCATTTCAGTGGTCAAACCCCGTCTCTGAGCCCCTCCTCAGCAACCTGTAAAAACATCTGTGACGTCATCAACAAAATTACAAAAAAAACTCAAATTTACAATATCGGTCACGGTTGAATGAGTCAGGGGAATTTCCCTGACTCATTTTTTTTTTTTTTTTTTTTAAAAAAAAAAAATCTAGAAGTTCTGTCCACTTTAAAAAATTTTATTTTTTTAAAAAACTGTATATAATAAAGGATGTTGAGTTACTTTAAGAATGCGATATCTAAATTGTATAACGCTGTTTCAGAGCCTGTAGCAGCGACTCGTGATGTCCTTGCTGATCAATTGCAAAGGGTTCGCGATTCTGTTACTTCTTTGTATAATCGGACTAGGGAGAGACTAGGCTATGGACAGCAATCGCCACTAATTACAGCAGTTCAAAAACAAGCGATGGCAGACTACGTTGGGTTGGAGGACGTCAAACACCTATACACCACACAAGCAAATAACCCTGATGACGCTGCAATCGAGGACGTGCAGGAGCTCTTCGATGAGCACGACACTGGACTAGTAGAAGACGGAAATCGAGTCAAAGCTTGGAGATTTACCAAGAATCTTAACCACACATTGACGGATGCGATTATGGGGAAAATCACACCACATATCGATATGAGAGTCAAGGTTGTCTATAGTTTTACCTGCGATATCTATCAAGGGAACGGTGATGTAACGGGATATTCTAAGAGTAAAGGTTCTTAAGGTTCACTCGCAAGCCTGGCAGACATCGAGGCGTTCATAGAACGATGTGAGAACCAGCGTCTAACTGTTAAAGACGTGGAGTTTTGGAGCAAAGCTTACTTGCCTCCAGAGAGAACTATCGAGACGCCTGGTTCGTACGAAGGGAAGGTCATATTCAAACACGTACAGGTAAAGATCATATCTGCGAGAGAACCTTTACTGGGTTGCGGTCCATTACCTGATTGGTTACGAAAGAAGAGGTGCGTCTACGCTGTGGATGGTAAAACTGAAAGAAGCGATAACCTATGTATGTGGAGATGCCTAGCCATCTACATACGACGTAATATGACGAGAAGAAGTGAATTTGTTACGAATGAGGCCCTCAAACTGGCTAGAGAATACTATGAGAATCCAAAACTGAAGCGCAAGGATGTACGTGCAACGAAGCTGGTAGACATGGAAGGCATCGCGAAGCATTTCAAGATCAACATCAGAGTATACGAACCAAAGGCAAACTCTGACAAGGCACCTTGGAAACTTGTATATGGACAGAACCAATACAAAAAAGGACTGGATACCATCAATCTGGGTATGTTGGCTGGACATTGTTTCTACATCAAAGATTTGAACGTTCTAACACAGAGGTGGGAATGCGAAGTATGCACACAGGTATTTACGCAAGTCTCCCACCTCAGCCGACACAAGCAAGAAGAGTGTGAGGGTGCAAAAACTCAGATCATCTGTAAAGGAAAAAAAGTGACACACTTACCAAGCAAATCAGAGCAAGTGTTTTACGGAGAAAGTAGGAACTTTAGCTATGCTGCGTGTCAGTGGATCGAGTACATGTCGCGAGAGACGGATAAACATATACATCATGCACTCTGTGGTCACGGTGGAGAACGTGTGATACGAGATAAAAATGGTGAAGAATTGTGGTGCGTAGATGGTTATGAACCAATTTCCAAGACCGTTTACGAATACAACGGTTGTAAGTGGCACGGATGTCCCTGTCAACCAAGTAGAACCGATGCGATCGAAAGACGTTATAGTGCAACGAAATCTAAAGCAAGAACTGTAGCACAGCTTGGGTACAACATCGTGTCAGTATGGGAATGTAAGAACCCACCTAAAAGCAAGAAAAGGTTTTTCAAGAAAAAGTTTACACCATATCCCAACTACATTGTGTTTGACTTTGAGGCTCTGCTGGTACCCTTGAACCAACATCGAACAGCTGATCTGACGTACACATCGAAGCATGTACCGATAAGTGTTGCTATTCATGACAGTTTAAACAAGATACCTACGTTCCTTGTACATGAGGATCCTAAGATGTTGATCGAACAGTTTGTGACAGAGCTGGAAAGGAGACAGGAACTCATCGTAGCAGAGGTGGAGAGAATATACCCAAGACCTGAAGATTTTAATATGTTACCAAGAAATACCCAAGACAAGTGGAACGAATGGGTAAACCAAGTCTCAGTCATTGGATTCAACAGTGGTAAGTATGACCTCAACTTTATGTATGACGATCAAGCGGTTCTTTGTAGAACACCTAGTGTCACAGCATGAACAGGAAGACGAGACTCATAGCGATAAGATCATGGTGGCGAAGAAGGCTAATAGCTACATGTTCTTAACCACTAAGAAGTTCAAATTTCTCGACATCCTAAACTTTCTCGCTGCGGGCATGAGTTACGAAAAATGGTGCAAGTCTCTAGAATGCAAGCTGAAGAAGCTAGTGTTTCCGTATGAGTGGCTGACAAACTATGACAAACTTAGTCACGTAGGGAGTGTAGACCATGAAGCCTTTTACAGCAGTCTTATCGGAAAAAATCTTCTATCTCTCGAGGCGTATGATGAATTTTGTACAGAGTTCTCCAAGCGTGACTGTGTCACAATGATGGATTGGTTGAGAGAGTACAACCTGTCAGACGTAGAGCCGTTTGTCGAAGCTGTGGATAAGACAAGACGGCAATACTATGATGATGACATAGACATCTTAAAGGATGCCGTGAGTATTCCTGGAGTGTCGATGCGATACGTGTTGAACAAGTCTCTTCACCTGAAACCAGATATTGAACTATATGCACCTGGTGAACCGTGTAAGCATAGATGTGAAGAGACTTGTTATAGGAAGATTTGTAAGGTTTGTAAACAAGTTCAGAAGGATTGTCAGATATGCACGAAGAACCGAGCTTACGAATTCCTCCAAACAGGTATGGTAGGTGGTCCTGCTATTGTGTTTTGTCGGTATCACGAGCGAGACGTGACTCGGATAAGATCACATAAATACATGAACGCCAAGCTATGCAAGACGGTCTTGGGTCTTGATGCCAATATGTTGTACCCCAGTACTTTGATGTAAGACTTTCCTTGTGGTAAAGAAAAGGTGATCGAGATCGACAATCCTAAGGCTGAGCATAGCCTTGAGATGTTGGTGGAAGGTGTGAAAAACGGCTCGTTGTTTGGGTTTGCTGTAGTAGATATCGAAGTACCTCTGGAGTTGTATGAAAAATTCAGTGAGATGTCTCCGCTCTTTTTAGTTATGGAGATAGAAGACGAACAAATCCCGAAGCATATGCAAGAGTACCTGAAAGCTACGGGGCGAAAGCGTATTCGGGGTACACGTAAACTCTGTGGCGTGATGAAAATGGAGAAAGGATTGATCTTTACCCCCCTCCTGAAATGGTATCTGGATCATGCGTTGAAAGTTACAGCATTTCACACACTTGTCAGGTATAAACGTGGTAAACCCTTTGCGTGGTTTCCTGAAGAAGTCGCGAACGCACGTCGTGAAGCCGACAAAGACCCTGATAAACGTATAACTGGAGATACGGCAAAAACAAAAGCTAATTCCTTCTATGGAAAGATGATAGAGAACGTGGCTAGACACTGCAACACGATGTTCACGAGGGATGAAAAGAAAGTTGAGAACTCGATGAGATCACCGTTCTTCGAGGATCTTGAACAGATAGGTGACGCCTATGAGGTCCGTCAAGGTAAGCGCAAGGTTACCATCAATAGGCCGTATCAGTGCGGTATCGCGGTATACCAGCTAGCAAAACTTCGTATGCTCGAATTTTACTACGATTTCCTTGACAAGTACGTAGATCGTAGTGATTTTGAGCTTATGTACATGGATACTGATTCATTGTATTTTGCGCTATCTAGAGAAACCTTGGAGGAAGTTGTGCGACCGGAGTTACTCGATGACTATAAGAGTAACGTGAAATATTGGTTAGTGACCGACAACTATTCTAGTCGAACGGGAGCGTTGTTCAAGAAGGAGTTTATAGGGTATAGGATGATTGTCCTGTCAGCAAAATGTTGCTTTGTAGAGGGTAAAGAGGGTACCAAGTATTCATGTAAGGGTATGTCGAAGAAACAGAATGAACTGACCTGGAACCGGTACATGAAGGCCTAACAAGGTGGTCTAGACACTGCGAAAAATATAGGTTTTCGCGTTCATGATCAAGGTATGATAACCTACGAACAGAACAAACTGGGTTTATCTGCCTTTTACGACAAACGTTGGGTTCATGAGGATGGTATTCATACACGACCGTTATGTGATCGAGTACCTCAGTAAGTACCTATCTTTCATATGGTGATGAAGATCATGTCGATCCAGAACTGATAAAACAACGTTGGAAAAGTTGGGTCCCATTTCAGGTCCCAACTATAACGAAGGAAAAGCGATCTATGTTTATGAATCTGAAGTATACGATTTAATTGTTAAAAGTAAACTTCCTGATGCAAAAAAAAAAAGTTTAAAAAATGCTGAATAAGCGTGAGAAAAATCATAGCCGAAGATGTGTTTTTCATGCATAATTTATGAGATGCATGGAAAAAAAATAAAAACAATTATAGCACACCATAAGCAAAAGGTCACGTGAAAGTGAGTATGATAAAAACGAAGAGCTGAATAATTTAAATTTGTGGTGAACAGGCGACAGAGTCTGCCGGAAAGGGAAGGTCTAGTGGAGCGGCTAGATTGGAACTGGATGGATGGATTGGAACCGTCCGCTCCCGGTATTCACCACATGTGCCAACCATTGTCGGTAAAAGATGTGACTAGACGTAATACACTCGAGCAGAAAATGAACGGCCATGACGTGCGTAGTAGTCGGAGCTCGTAAGTAGTCACACAAAAAAGTCTACATCTAGGGGTAGAGCTCAGAGCTGGTGGATTTGAGAAGCCAGGGTGGAGTGCCGGTTAGACTGTAGACACACATAAAAAAAAACCTCTAGTGAATAGCAACAATAGCAACAAAAACCCTAGAGGGTTCTCCTGAGAGAACAGGAGTTTTGTTGTCTTATGTGAGGTCTATGAAAGAAATGTGTGAAACACTAACTGGCTGTTATTTTCAGACTATAATTTTACTCATAGTATTTTGGAGATTCCATTATATAATAAAGCTAGCCATGAACATTGAGAAATTTGTACAGTCATATTTAGACGTAGTCGATACACCAGCAGAAGCTCAGAAAAGAGCGGAACTAGTACGTGCTATACAAGGTGGTGAACATCTTGGTTGGAAGACGCCTTGGACAGTGAAACGATTGAGTAAAGCGAGTGATAAGACTATAGAACAACTCTACAAAAAACGTTCCGAGATGGTAGGACACCAAGATGTTCACCAGCCTGATTTCAACACTAAATTGTCTAGTTTGACAGGTGTGAGAGATCTATCTAAGATGTTAGAAGATATCAACAAAAACCCTCTTATCTTTAACTCCATCACAAGTTCTATGGTCTCTTCCATCCCCAACGTTTCACCTATGGATACTATAGGGTCTAGCATATACTATAATTGTCGTAATTTCCTCGGACCAGTCGCTTTAGCTGCGATCATCTTTACCAACCTCGATTGGGAAAGATTTGCAAAACTTGCGGAGGAACAACAGCGAGTTAAAATAAATGAGCAACGAACAGAAGAAACTTACAAAAACGAAGAATTCAGGTCGAATAGCATCGGGGAAGAAGTTAGCGGAATGGAATCGTAAGAAGAAGGTTGAACTACAAGTACCTAATCAAGTACCTAATCAACTACTTAATCAAGTATCTAATCAAGTACCTAATCAAGTACTTAATCAAGTACCTAATCAAGTACTTGATAAGTCTTTCAACTCATATCAAGTCATAGGTGGTGGAGTTTTAGTAATATTTGTAATAGCGGGTTTTGTATATTTCAAGAGTCGAAAGAAAGAAGAAAAAAAAACGAATGATTCACCGCTCAAAAACGTAAAAAATAAGGTTGATAGATTTGGAGGTAAAAGGTTGATAGATGTTTGAACTTCAGTGAGATGTGTTAGATGTTCTAAAATATCTCCTAAAAAGGTATAATAAATGGAGAAGAAAGCTATTGATAGTACTTGGACAACAGTCAGACTCGGTGCTTACACATTGTTGTACGCCTTCGCAGCGAAAAAGATCTTTAGTGTCAGCCCACCAACTTTGAAGATGGATTTATCCGATGATTCGCGAGTTATCTTGAGTTAGCGGTTGTTACTGATGATATTGCACTCAAGAAAGGTTGGTACAAAGATAAGATTTCTATATAGCATAAAAAGATGGCAACATTACTAGATATAGCTGTTGGTGCTGCTTTAAACGCAAGTGCCTTCATTGGTGGAAACTACCTTGTGAATCATTCTTCGGCAGAAGAAGCAGAGGAAGAACGACGTAAAAGAGCAAAGGCAGTATTGGAATTTCAAAAGGTTCAGGCGAAGGCGAATCGAGAGGAACATGATACAATAGAATGGATAAACGAGAAACTACGAGAAAGAAACGCTGCAACTAATTATATAAGAGATCTTGATGAAGCTATGCGTGAATATTATCGAATAACAAAACAATATCTTAAACTTCTACATCCTAAACCTCAATTCAGCGATTTTTATAAACCTTCTGAACCTCAAAAGTTAAGTGAGTTGATGTTTATTGGAGGAAGTCTAAGTATTTTAGGTTTTTTAGTGTATCGTCGTTATATATAATAAATGACTGAAAAGAACCTGAGTGAGATCTACTACCAGCCTGAAAACCTTTGGGTAGGTCACAAGGCTGTTAAAGAGCTTCAGAAGGGATTAGGTTTAAAAAAGAAGGAAGTCTTACACTGGCTCGTGAGACAGGCGTTATGGCAGATCCATCTACCTCGTCCTAAGCATATTGATTATGCACATTTTTACGTAACCAAGGTAAACAAGATACATCAGGCGGATCTCATGTTTTTACCTCATGACAAGGTCTACCAGAATACGTACAAGTACGTTTTGAATGTTATCGACATCGCTTCAGGGTATAAAGCGAGCAGACCTCTGAGAACGAAGAAAGCGAGCGACGTTGTCGAGATGTTTGCTGACATCTATAAAAAAGGACCTCTGAAATATCCGGATGAACTCCATGTTGACAATGGTTCCGAGTTCAAGTCGGCAACAAACAAACTGTTTGAGAAGCATGGCGTCAAAGTGAAGAGAATTACGACAAAGTATCACCATAAGTTTACAGCCTTTGTGGAAATTTTTAACAAGACTCTAGCTCGGAAACTCTTCAAGATACAAGATGCGCAAGAGATGGAGGATCCAGAGAAAAAAGAGTACCACATAGATCCGACACTACCAGAAAAGTGTGAAACAACTCAACAACACCGTGCTTTCGAGGACGGGTATGAAACCATCCAAAGCGATAAAGCTCGAGGAAGTTCCATTAAAAGTCGAGTTCTATCCGAAGGAAGACGCTTTGATTGAATCAGGGTTGTATCGCTATCTCTTACAACCAGGTGAGGAACATGATGACACAAGACGTCGTGCAACAGACAACAACTGGAGTCGGAAAACGTATCGCTTGCGTGAGATCTTACAGTATCCAGGACAACGTATTTTGTACTACCTCCAAGATGGACCCTCGAGAGCTTTCGTTCGGGAAGAACTTATGCTGATTCCTGAGGATACGGAATTACCTCCAGACTATGTGAAAAAGTGGTAGTTTTGAATATATAAGTTGAAAGTTGTCTTACAATAATAAAGATGTCTACCCTGAAACAGTTAAGAGAGAAGGTAAAAGAACAAGGTATTCGAGGATATTCTACAATGAAGCGAGACGAACCTGAAGCAGTCTTGAAAAAAACCCAATGTATTGGTACTCAAAAAGAGTGGAAAGAGTGTCAGGATTGTACCTTGAAGACACTTGTTAGTCAACTCGCGAGGAAAGCACCACCACCAAGAAGAAAAATTCATACGAAGCCAGAAGGTGTGGAAATTGATGTTCAAACGGGTGAGATCGTAGGAGTTGAAGTAGATTATAACACAACGATTTATAACGAATGAAAAGTGTCTCATATTTTGATATATCAATACTAAAAGGTGGGTGTCGGTTCAGATCCCACTTATAACGAATGAAAAATCGATCTATTTGATATATGAATGCTAGTTGGAAGTTGTTTTTACAATAATAAAGATGTTACGATTTGGACCACATGAGGTTTTGCGAACAGTTTTTAACTCTAGTAATAGTATAGAACTTACAAACATCTACACAATCGATATATCAAAGATCATTGTAGCAGAGGTTATCTTAGTGAACGAAACCGATACCAAATACTATATAGGTTATAAGAAGGAATCGGGTAAAATCATTCCTCTCTACATCAAGACACCGAAGAATTGTCATTCCTCAGGTGTATCAAGATATAACGAAGGCTCTGTCTGGAAGATGGGATTCAACGTGTCAGATGACAAAGACTGGTGTAATGCTTATATAGCGATCATCAATCGCATTGAAGAGCTTCTTTTTGTTATTCTTACAGGTAAGTCGATCAGCGCTACGGGTTGGATTAACCCTAAGCTCATCGTGTGGGATGGTGATATTAAAACAAAATTTAACGGTGAGATACCATTCCATCAAAGCTGCAAGGTAACTGGTGTGCTGTAAATCGGAAGTATATACACGCAGAAAAACCATAATTACTATTTACAAGTGTATCTGAAGGAGGCTATGTACAAGCGAGTAGACGGGTATGAGAGTCTTCTTAGCGAATCTGATAATGATGAGACGGTGTTTTACGATGATGCCGGTGTCAGAATTTAGTTAAAGAGGTTTTATTATTGTAGAGGTTTTCCCTCTACAATAAAACAAAATACTAAAAGGTGGGTCCCATTTCAGGTCCCAACTATCACGAAAGAAAAGCGATCTATTTGATATATGAATGCTAGTTGGAAGTTGTTTTTACAATAATAAAAAATAATGTTATCTTTATTTCATACCTTTTCCGCTAATGCAATAGAACTGCTTTTTGATGCTGAAAACCAACCTTGGTTTAATCGTGCAGATCTCGGAAGGTTACTAGAGATTGTTAAGATTCAAAATATAGAGAAGCAGCATTTATACACTAGAAGTAACCTTGAACAAGGTACCCGTTCAGCGTGTACCTCTAGAAGATCTAAAAATCCGCATGATGTGTTCGTTTCTTTAGAAGGTGCTTTAGAGATCACAATTCGCTTCAAGAAACCCAAAGCTGTAGAACTTACAAAATGGCTCATACACAAAGGAGTTGAAAGGATTGTACAAGAGAAAAATGAAGCACAGGATCATCTTATGGAAACACAGGATCATCTTATGGAAGCCCGAACTACACTGGCTCTAATGAACGATGACCTTACTGAGGCGCAGAATCAGATAGCAGAGCGTGATCAAACAATCATAGAGACTCAAAATCAGATCATGGAGGCTCAGAATCGTGTCACAGAACTTGAAGCACGATATGTACCACATCGAAGATCGATCGACAACATTCTCTGTGTTCTCAAGAAGAATACCATCGACAGGCATCCGTATTACATGATACGATGTCAGCGGAGACAACTTAGAACAACATTGAATATACTAGGAACGAGGTATCCTGAGATGGAACAGCTTGGTGAATGTGAAGACGCTAACGCTGTACATGCATGGTATCGGTTTCGAGAAGATATTCTAGGTAAAGACAATTTCCAGGGAAATCATTTTACTTTACCAGATAATGACGCACGAGAGTTGTTCGAAGATATGTTTGATATTGTTATGTAAAAGTTTTTTTATAGTTTGATCAAACTATAAAAAACATAGATTATATAACATCTTTACTGTTAGTTATAAGCTGATCTGTAATCTCTTTACGACCTTGTTTTCTTCCAAGCTCTATAAGTTCCTCATGAACTTGTTTAGTTGCTTTAGTTGATGTTGATTGCAGTTTTTGTTTATAACTCAAATAATAGAAAGTAAGATATATATATACCAACTAGAGTGTAATGTGAAAATTTACGTTCTAGAGATGTTCTATCTACTATCTCTTTATATAGGAACGCTTCCGTCTCCTTAATTGTTTGAAGTCTATAGTTTTGTATTTCACGCGATGTCTCATCCTCTGGAGGAGCACTGGGTCAACCAGGATATATTTGGGAGTTATACATTGCCATATTTATTTTATTAAGAATTTCATTCTAATATCAACATCAACATCTTTATCATTCTCATCACTAATCTTAAAGGTTAAGGTATTTATTGGATATTTCAGTTTAGCAATGTATACAGGATTTGAAGTATAATCATATATCATATGATCGTTGACTCATACTCTCTTTTAGCAAGTTCAAAATGATGTAGTGTGTTTGTGAGGGTTGTATTTTCTATCATGTTATACAATTCAATTTCTTTACAGTGTAAACGGAGCACTTTAAATGTATAGATATTTGAAGTTGTTTTATAATATCCAGCTGTGAAAGGTTTATTTCTAGGTTCTAATCCGAGAAGATTTAATAATTCAGGTTTGAATATAACTTCATAACCCTTTGTAACAGATAAGGCTAAAGTATCATCTGCATTTTTATTTATGTATACTGTTTTATTACTTTTCGCGTTTATAGTTTCGAGGATGGTTTTCAACGTGTAAAGACCTTTTGAAAAATCGATAATTGTAGGATTCGGATCTTTAGGTATCTGATCTTTCGATATAACCATACGAGAGTCCTTATCTAAATTAAACCATCGGACTATAATCAAAGCATTATACAAGTATAATTCAGTTCCCGCTTTCAAAGTGAGAGGTAATTGTGTTTTACCAAGATTGTTCACATATATATATTGCTCCATTTATTATATATAAGAAATGAGTAGTAATCTTCTAAGTTTTAATTCAAAAGTAAGATATACACCTGACTATGGAAAATCTAGCGCCTTAATATCATCAGAAGAACTATGGAAACAACGATTAGTTGTTGATCAAGATAGTTCCTCATTCACTGCAAACTTTCGTAATATCTTCATACCATTCCAACCTGAAGGTCCGAATGATAGTTTCGGAGAAGCGTTAGACTTTTATCTTGGACAACTCTCCTTCAGTTTCTGGGTGAGCACTATAGGATGTGGGATATCTACATTTCATCTTAATCATAAGGTTCCAATGATTCGATCTATTTTTCGCTTTCACGTATACCTACAAACGCGTCTTATTCTAGAGGAAATGGATGTACCTTTACCAGGAGATCTTACCTTTAATCCAAGAACAAATCCATATAATGAGACTGCTTTTCGAAGTATTTCTAGTGAATTCAACATCTATCCAGAACCAACATATTGGCGATATCTATCACGAATTAAGATTGGTAAGGATAATCTCAAAATGTGGATTGAAACTAATGTAAACGAATTAACACGTGCAGGATTGCAAAGGTTATCACAATCTATACGATACTACACCTATCCAATTTTAGAATCACAAGCGAGTGCTAGATCAAATATTATAGGTAATACAGGACGTTCTTTAGATGCACAAAAGATTTTTTCATCTTCTCTAGAAGAAATCATTCTAAAAAAAAATACTATACAAGAAGATTTCACAGAATTTCAAAATGTTTTGAAATATGCTACAGCAAAACCAAATTTTGGTGTTGCTTTAGGAACTTATCTTATACCAAGCGATTTGAAGTTGAAAAATCTCAATGATATAACAGATTTCAGTATAAAATTAGTTAATGCAAATCATATTGGAACACCACCACCATCGATTCCTTCTAAAGATATAGAAAAAAAACATCATCTTCTTCTTAAAAAACATGATACTTTCAAAGGTAAGAGAACTATTGGTTTTCATCCAAAACATCATGTTGTTATAAAAAAAACACCTATTGAAATAAAATTACCTGAAAGAGCTAACGCAACACAACAACATGAAGAGGAAAAGCAAGCTTTAATTATTGCTGGAGTATCACTTATTTTGCTTGGAATTTACTTTTCTTAGTAACCAATTTCCTATCAAACCTAGTAGGAAAACAATGAGTAACCAGACGTTTGAACTTAATATCATAATTCCCTTCTTCAGAAAGTTTAATAACCAGCTTACAACGCTTCTAATGATACCAGGTAATGCAGCTCCAAGCTTTGCACCAAGCTTTCCGAATAGTCGTCCAAGAGCTTCGAGTTGCTTTTTCATCCACCGCTGAATTCCACCTTTTCCCAGTGGTTTTCCACCAACTACCATACTCACCCCTCCGATTAACGAAGTTACGATTGTAGATATAACGAGTCCGAGCGCTGTTATGATTGCCGTAATCGTAATACCTTGCTCTCGAAAAAGAGTTCGGAGTTTCTCACCTAACGACGTGTCACTATCCGCTATCTTGGTGATTGTCTCTTTTATCCGTGAGATCTGTGATGATTTTTGTTTCTCGATTCCTTTTTTTTCTTCACGCAGTTGTTCAAGTTTTTCTTTATCCTCTACATCTTCAGGATCTAAATCGAGAGCTCGCTGTGTTTTTGATATCTCCTGATCTATCTTCTTGAGTTCCTCATTAGATCTCCTGATCTTTTTACCAAGATCCTGCATCTGAATATCCTCAGTTTGTAGAGGAGTGCCTAGTTCAAGCACATCTTTAATCCTGGTCTTTCCAATAATATTTTTGATCGTCTTCTCACTCAACCATTTTCCATTAAATGAATTAGTAAGCTTGTACCAAGTTCCATCCTCGAAATGAGGAATTCCTTTGGACGATTTCGAAAGTTTAAACTTTCGCAGATCTATAAGGTTCAAGGAGCCTTGAACGTCAAGATGTATGTACAGATTCTCCAAGTTCATGCGAAGTAAATTCCTCTGTATCTCTTCCGTTGCGCTAGATACATTAGATACATCAACATCTGCTCCACTCGGTTGTATAGGATCGGTTGTTGTAGAGATAGGATATGGATCGTCTTCACCATCCTCACCCCCTTCATCATATCCAGGATTATCGAAACTTTCAGTCATTTATTATATATAATAAATGACTTCATATGGAAAGAGTTTAAACCCTAATAAAAGATATAGAACTCGTTTTGGTATAAAAGCCTCAAGACAACATGTTAAAATATCACACAACCCAAGCACCATCAACCAAAACGAGGTCTTACATGTAAGACTTCCAAACTTAGGTGTGAATGATGTTATAGACGCTGAAAGTTTGAAACTTACTTTCGATTTTGAACTGAAGAGTACGGATACATCTAGATATATCGTGAATAATCTCGGAAAGAGTTTGATTACTCAGCTTATAATTCAATATGAGGGGAATATCATACAAGATATCGCTGATTTTGATATCTATCAGCTTTATGTAGATAAGTGGGATTCAGAGAAAGATAAGCTATATAAGATCGAACAAGGAGTAGATACTGAAGGAAATGTACTTAAACTTAGAGTTAAAACATCTGGAGCAAGTGGTAGTGCGAGTGAAACAGCGTTGGCTAATGCTTATGGAAACAGATTTGCGATACCCTTGTGGGAATATTATGATATCTTAAAATATCTACCATTTGTACAGCTTGACGATCGACTCAATTTTCAACTGAAATTTGCACCTTATGGAAATGTGATCAAAGATGCTGGAACAGGAAGCGGAGCCTCAAAGAAGGGTCCTGATGGCACCTATATCATATCTAACATTGCCTTGGAATTCAATAAAGTAGAAGATATAGAATTCAAGGAAACAGTTAAGATTGCTTCCATGAATAGATCTTTTCCTTATGATAGAATCTTGAGATATCGCATGATACCCCTCAAAAAAGAAGACACTATGTGGAATATACAGGTTAACACACCAAGTGAAAGTTTAAAGGGTATTTTAATGCTATTCATAGAACCTTATAATCGAAAAGCTTACGCTTTTGATAGTGAAAAGTTCTACAACCCGAAAATATCAAAAGTAGATATCACAGTAGAAGGTGAACCCAATCAACTCTATACAAATGGTTTGCTTCCTAAAGATATGTATGATAATTCTTGGTTATATTTTTTTAACGGTGATAGACAGACGAGTATATCACAAGCAGAATTTTTCAACACAGGTTACTCATTGTTCATTGATTTTAGAACCACACCTGATAATAAGCTACATGGAACAGGGAGACAACTAAAGAACCTGAGTGATGGTGTGACATTAGCGATAACGAAAAAAGCAGAAACTGCAGGATCTATCAATTGTTACCTCTATGTTTTACAAGATGGGCAAATCAACTTGAAGATGGGCGTTTTGAGAGTGTTGGACACTAAATAAATGGACTATGTAAAGGAACCTTGTACAACAATTTTCTCTGGACCGACTGGATGTGGGAAGACAGAGTTGGTTCTAAAGCTTCTACAAAACCAGTTCAAACAACATTTTGACTATATCATTATCATTTGTCCTACTCTTAAATGGAATGATACCTATCAATCATATCAAACCTTATGGGAAGATGATGATATTTTTCTAATTGAACCTACACCAATAATAGGATTGTTTGATTGGATCGAGAAATTCTCAACTCTCTTACAAAACCACGAGACACTTTTCATTATTGACGATTGTATAGCTGATGAGAAACTTGATCAAAGAAGAAACACACTTTTAGAACTAGCTATCTCAGGACGTCATAAAAAACACAGCCTCTGGTTTATAACTCAAGTTTATACAGCTATACCAAAGAATATTCGATGACAAACAAAAATGCTATTTATTTGGTATCCAAAGGAAAGGAGTGATGTGAAGGTAATTGATGAAGAAACTAATGTTATAAATAAAGATGATTGGTCTACCATTATAGAACGTTGGAAGAGTGGTAAACATGTTTGCTTATATATACGAATAGAACACCCTAGAGGATATCACATTCTTTAGTAACTTGAATAATAATAGTTACTGAAGATACTCATCTAGAAATTTCTTCAATAAATTTGAAATTTTTCCATTAGTATCAGATTTTGTTCAAAATTTTCCCAGACTCTAACCAAAGATGTGCAGACCAGTGTATAAAACATTGAAGGACACTCTCTAAACCTTTTAACACCCTGAATGTAATGACGCCTCCCACGTTTACGAAACGAACTCAACAAAACTGAAAATAGACTTTGTCCACTCTTCATTAACACATGAGAGATGATGAGTCTACATAGTCGTCCGTTTCCATCTTCGAACGGATGAATATCGATCAAGTCTGCGAACAAGTTGACGGCATTTAATATCGGATCGTCTGATTCGTTGGAATAGTATCGATCTAGAGTGTCTTTTACTAGTATAGGAATAGCAAAAGCTGGAGCAAACTGATGAAAGCCTGCAAATACAGGTGTGGTTCTAAACTCCCCAATAAGTACATCTTTACCGTTCTTATGCTTTTCTCCGTGCATCATGAGTTTATGAAGAGTCTTAATATTATCCGATGTCAGTTGACCATCTATCTCTTGAATATATTTCAATGCACACATAAAGTTAACCATCCGTCTCCTAAAACTCTTGTCGCTATCGCTGAGAGTGACATGAGGATCTGGCATCAAGCTCCATGTTTCGCTCGCTGAAAAAGAGGGGTCTACTTCCCCTTCCAATAAATAAGTTCCGTATACAAATATAATGTTCCATTGCTTTAAGAACTCTTTCGTGTATTTATGATTCTTACGCTTTTGTGTTAGCTTTGAAACTGAACCGATTTCACGTAAGACGTACATATATTCTGTATCATCAACCATCCATGATTGTCATTTTAATAGAGAAAGTGTCATTTTCTTATAGGAAAATCCATCGCACCCCACTCTATATATAATTTAACGATCTCAATGTGATCATCAAAATGTTTTTTAGTTGCACCCATTCTTTACATAATTTAACAATCTCAATATGACCTTCTTTAGCTGCACAACTCATCGTCTCATTAACATTAGTCGCACCCCATTCTTTACATAATTTAACAATCTCAATATGACCTTCTTTAGCTGCATAACTCATCGTCTCATTAAAGTTATTCGCACCCCATTCTTTACATAATTTAACAATCTCAATATGACCTTGTTCAGCTGCACAACTCATCGCCATATTAACTTTAGTCGCACCCCATTCTTTATATAGTTTAACAATCTCAATGTAACCTTCTCCAGCTGCATCACACATCACATCATTAAAGTTATTCGCACCCCATTCTTTACATAGTTTAACAATCTCAATGTGACCACCCAAAGCTGCATACTCCATCATCACATTACAATCCATCACACCCCATTCTTTACATAATTTAACTTTACGCATCACCAAATCCTTATAAGTTTCATTCATCTTTTTATTATATAAACTTTTTTTTAAAAATAAAATTTTTTTAAAGTGGACAGAACTTTTAGATTTTTTTTTTTTTTTTTTAACTAAAATGAGTCAGGGAAATTCCCCTGACTCATTCAACCGTGACCGATACTGTAAATTTGAGGGTTTTTTTGTAATTTTGTTGATGACGTCACAGATGTTTTTACAGGTTGCTGAGGAAGGGTTCAGAGACGGGGTTTGACCACTGAAATGCAAAAAACGAGCGTTTTACTGTATATATTCATCCCCCTTCTACTACTTCTTTCACCGCAGGATGGAGGTTCTGTTCCAATAACAGATTGGTAGGGCCTTCAGGTATAATGCTTTGGAATCTCCAAAATATGTGTATGTAGGTGCAGTTTCTTGACTGCAGGGAATGGAAGGTTAGACGGACGTAAAATGTGAGACCTTAGTATTAATTGGTAAAGTATCAGTGTCTTAAGTGAACACTTGTGTTCCATTTGACCACTTTCTCTTCAGATGACATCGATTGAGATGGTTCTCTGAAACTTAGGCCATCTAATCGAGTAATGGCTGATTTTAATGATTGATCATCAGCAGCTACAGAAGGTGGTTCATCTCGGCATTCTTCAATGTACGACTCTATTGTTTATTTTTTACTCTATGTTAGAAAATTGTTTTACATTGACGTTCTCCGATAATCCACAAGAAAAAACATTTTCGACACACCATACATATTTATGAATAAAAATGTTTGACAATTGACGATGGGGCTAATTGAAACGGGGGATCTTTGCGGTAGAATGGAAAAAAAACCGTCAACAATGTAGAATGCTACAGGTCTTTTTCAATAAACAGTATCAATCTACCCAAGAATGCTCAAGAATACATCTATTTTATGGAACACACATACGCAGAATGTAATCCAGGAGAAAAATGGGTTCAGTGTGCTCGTTGGAAAGCTTGAGCGGAGGAATGCTGTGTTTCATATTCTCTTCGGCAAATTAAGTGCCAGAACTGTATTTTGAACTACGATAAGTGATAGTTGAGTTTACAACTGACATTTTATTTGTTGTTTTGGAAAATGACGTCATTACAGTGACATCATTTAAACGTCAATTTTATGTAACGGAAAATGATGTCATTACGGTGACATCATTTAAACGTCAAGTTTATGTAATGGAAAATGACGTCATTACGGTGACATCATTTAAACGTTAATTTTATGTCACGGATAATGACATCATTACGGTGACATCATTTAAACGTCAATTTTATGTAACGGAAAATGATGTCATTACCGTGACATCATTTAAACGTCAAGTTTATGTCACGGATAATGACATCATTACGGTGACATCATTTAAACGTCAATTTTATGTAACGGAAAATGATGTCATTACCGTGACATCATTTAAACGTCAAGTTTATGTCACGGAAATGGCATCATTACCATGACATCATTTAAACGTCAATTTTATGTCACGGAAAATGACATCATTTCCGGATAATGACGTCATAACGGTGACATCATTTAAACGTCAATTTTATGTAACGGAAAATGATGTCATTACCGTGACATCATTTTAACGTCAAGTTTATGTCACGGAAAATGACATCATTACCGTGACAACATTTACACGTCAATTTTATGTCACGGAAAATGACATCATTTCCGTGACATCATTTAAACGTCAATTTTATGTAACGGAAAATGATGTCATTACCGTGACATCATTTAAACGTCAAGTTTATGTCATGGAAAATGACGTCATTACGGTGACATCATTTAAACGTCAATTTTATGTCACGGATAATGACATCATTACGGTGACATCATTTAAACGTCAATTTTATGTAACGGAAAATGATGCCATTACCGTGACATCATTTAAACGTCAAGTTTATGTCACGGAAATGGCATCATTACCATGACATCATTTAAACGTCAATTTTATGTCACGGAAAATGACATCATTACAGTGACATCATTTAAGCGTCAATTTTATGTCACGGATAATGACGTCATAACGGTGACATCATTTAAACTTCAATTTTATGTAACGGAAAATGATGTCATTACCATGACATCATTTTAACGTCAAGTTTATGTCACGGAAAATGACATCATTACCGTGACAACATTTACACCTTAATTTTATGTCACGGAAAATGACATCATTTCCGTGACATCATTTAAACGTCAATTTTATGTCACGGAAATGGCATCATTACCATGACATCATTTAAACGTCAATTTTATGTCACGGAAAATCACATCATTACCATGACGTCAATTTGATGTTTATTTAACATCACATCCGGATGTGACGTTCAATTGATGTAAAAAAGACGTCAATATAATGTCACGTCCCCACTGGGAGGTTTCGACATATCTGGCCTATAAAATGAAAAAATATTAAATGGAACATTCGGACGAACATTTTAAAATGTTTGAAAAGAAAAGTAGGAACAAGAAACCCAAGATGGCAGATCTTGAGTCAATTGTGCATCAATATCATAATATTCGAAGATTGATTTGTTATACTTATTTAATTAAGTTAGGGTGAATGTTTATTTAAGCTTTTGCATGTAGCTTACACCCTTAATGTTTCATACAACTAATTTACCTTGCCTACTCGGCTGTTTCGTTCGGAAATACTCCATCCAGGTACTCCATTTAATATTTGTGTTCATTTTAAAGACCAGATATGTTGAAACCTACTACCAAGATATTCGGATGCCTATTTTAACGTTCGACCGAACATTTGAGTGAAAAAGTTTGCGAAATTATTCGGCCGAACATTTCTTACCAGATTTGAGGAAATAGTCGAAACTGCTTTTTAAACATTCGGCCAAAACGTTTATAAAATAAACCATTTATTCCAAATCCGCCACGGTCAAGAAAACCTCAAACTATATTGCTATTAACTCGGTAAATCTCTTTTTAATTATGTCAATTAATAACATTATAACTACTTCTTAAAGGCCATGTCTAACGACAAAGTAGGAAAATGTGGGAAGTGTAAGAATAAACCTGAGAAACCAATCGCTTTATAAAGTATTACAGTGTGAACCGGGTTTCAACATATAGAACATTTTTCATGTCATGATTCATAATTTTACTTTATCAAAAAGGTAATGAACTTTCGTAATACTACAAGGATGAATTACAGGCTTGATGATATTATATGGAGTAGTGAGACTCATCAACTTACAGATGCTGTCTATAAATTCAAATTGCCACAAATCGTCAGTGTTGAAGAAGGTATATATGGCATTAATGATAGTTTCAGTAATGGTGACGTGTTGAAATTACATTCCACCACTAAAGAGCGAAAGGTATTGTGTTTCACAGATAGCAATGAAAAACGATATGTTTCTGTGAATTCACCAACCAATATTGCTATAAAAAACTCTATCAGTCCATTAAGCATAAAGGCGCTTCTTAGCTTGAAACCAAACCCAACTTACCTTCGATCTTCCAATTACGTCCAACACGACATCGTTGATCAAGATGTTTCTGTTTCTCCTGGAGAAATTCTTGAAATTTTGTATCACGATATTGATGACCCATACGAATCACTCGACGAAGAAAACATCATCCAATTAAAAAATGCATTTGGAAAGATTTTTACTATTTCTACTAAAAATCCTTCGTTATTTACACCTGTGTACTATTTCAACAATCACCGTTTGAGTAATATTCTACCGAGTGTGTGCGGTCCAGTTGCACCAATAAGATTCAGTTTCACTGACAAATGCGAAACTTTGATATGCCATTCTGTTTTCGATGATAACATTGTTATGGCTTCAATGATCATGGAAGATAGGGATATTATTATAAACGATTCAGCAGTTGTGTTTTCAATACCACAAAACCTTTCTTTGATTGTTAAAGTTGCACAGGGATCCTATACTTCAAGTAAAATATTTGAGAGCATTTTTGCAACCCTTCACGCGTTTCCAAACTTGAATGAAGAATTTAGTTTGTTTAGAAGTGAATCCATCTCAAATTCTCCTTCCGATATCAGTCAATTTACTTGTTATGAGAAAATACACAGTGAGGTAAAGATAAATACTGATGGTTATGATGATGTAAATTTAGATGACAATTATTCTAAACCATTTGTTGATCGAAAGACAAAACCATCAATACGGAAATCTAATATTTATATAACAAATTATCATCCATCAATAAAAAATAAGGTAGCTTCTCCATCACCGATAGTGTTACCACGTCCAAGTCTGCCTCAAAAAAAGAATCAACAACAACAACAACAACAACAACAAGAGGAGAAGAAGGTAGGTTCACCGCCACCAATGGTGTTACCGCGTCCAATTCTTCCTCCAGGAAACAATGATCCACAAAAACGAAATCATCATAAACAACAACAACAACAACAACAACAACAACAACAACAGCAACAGCAACACCAACAACAACAACAACAACAACGAAAACAAAAACCACCACCACCACCAAAACAACAACAAAAGCAACAACAACAGAAGAAAAAGGTAGGTTCACCGCCACCAGTGGTGTTACCGCGTCCAATTCTTCCTCCAGTAACGGATCAAGAACAAAAAGGAAATCACCATAAACAACAACAACAACAACAACAACAACAACAACAACAACAAACCAGGACACCTTTTGTGATGCAGCAATCCCCGCAGGAGGGAACCATTCGTGATATGGGTATAGAGGAAGTTGGACAAGCACTTGAAGAACTTGGATTAGAACAACATATCTCCTCGTTTAAGAAAAACAAAGTAGACGGATACTTGCTATGTGAACTTTCTGAAGATGAGTTAAATATTCTTGGCATGAATAGTTTGGATGTAAAAAAACTTTCTTTATTCCTAAAAGGTAAATGGAAACCAAAAAATTGACTCAGTGCATATTGGTCGCAAGTGTAAATATTATCTTCAAATGGTTAATACCCAGCTTCCAATAGACCTTTCCCTAAAATTAATCTCGTATTGCCTTGGTGTTCATGTAATTCGATACTCACTATTATTATGCATAAGTACGTAATTATTATTCTGATCTTAAACGAGGAAAATGTTGCATTGAGGGAACGTGATGTCATTTGATGTCAAAAGCTTTAATCTATCGTAAAAATTTGACTTTGGAATTATTCAAATTAGATGTAGTTAGGCATAGTTAAGCAGTTAATTACTACACAAAAATAACTACACAAACATAGGAAAAATATTACGAAAAGAAGATCAACATTCCTTGTTTCACTAACAAAAAGAGGAATCGATCTCCTTAAAGTTGCCAACGAAAAAACGAAAAAAGAATGGAAACCCTGGAGTAACCAAAATACCATTATATGTCAAATTTGCATTCTCTGACTCATACGGAAATACAAAGCTATTCCTAAGAAGAAAAAACAGAAAAACTGGCGCAATACGATTCACAGACGAAGCGAATCTTGAGTCAAAAATTGAAAACCTTGTATCGAAGAATGACACATCTGAAGACCTCTATCAACTGAAGTTCTCACAACTCTCAAACTTTCCTTCTTTAAAAATTGATTGCCTTTAATAGATTTATTATATTTATTATATTTACTTTATTATATTTAGTAAACTCTCAAAATACCTCTGTGGTTTTCGAAAAGGCTATTCAACTCAGCACTGCCTGTTAAATCCCCTCCATGCGTGGCAAAAATGTCTTGCGAGTGCTGGAAAGGTAGGAGTTGTTCTAATGGACCTCTCAAAAGCTTTTGATGTTCTCCCTCATGACTTGTTAGTAGCTAAACTTTGGGCTTATGGATTGGGATATAAAAGTTTAAAGTTTTTATATAGTTATTTGCAGGATAGGAAGAGACGTGTGCGAATCGAATCCTACTTTAGTGAATGGATTGAGGTTGTTGTAGGTGTGCCACAAGGTTCTATATTAGTGCCATTATTATTCAATATCTTCCTCAATGATCTCTTTTTCTGTGAAATTTCATCTGGGATTGCCAACTTTGCTGATGACACTACATTATATGCGCGTGATCCTTCTCTCTATTATCACAAACTGGTTTAGGATCAACCAGATGGCTGTCAACCCAGATAAATTTCAGTTTTTACTTCTTGGTTGCCATGATGAAAATCAAAACGAACTTGTTGTTGACAGTCACACTATTCCTTCTACTAAATATGTGAAACTGCTGGGTGTGACTCTCGACGACAGGTTAAGTTTTTCACCTCACATATTAGACGTATGCACAAAAGCCAATCGTAAAATAAATGTCTTATTACGAATTCGCTCTTACTTAAATTTGTCAAAGGCAACAATGCTATGCAATGCATATGTTCTATCCTGCTTTAGATACTGACCTCTAGTTTGGATGTTCTGCTCAAAGAGAGATTCGGCAAAAATTGAATCCACACACATCCGAGCTTTGAGAACAGTAAATCTGGATTTTGTCACACCCAAGAAGAAGGTCCTGAAGACATATAACGCTGTGACAATACACTTCTTTTCTGGAATAACCTTCCAGCTGATCTAAAGCATTGCCCAAAATTAAGTCTATTCAAGTCTCGAATCAAAACACTCAACAATTGCTACTTTCAATGTCACAATTGCTCTATCTAGATTGCATATGAATTAGTGCGTGGATTTTCCTTTAATTCAATTCTCGAGCCCAGATCACGTGAAATTCTTATTCATTCTATTTTAGCATTTCTTTTTTTATTTTACATTTTGGTATTTTATATTTTTACGAATTATGTAGTTGGATTTAATTAGTTTGTCACACAAGCTATGTATATGTCTTTCCAACTTTAAATAAATATTAAATAAGTAAAATAAAATAATGGTGTATTTACTTTATTATATTTATGTCTGGATAATCCATTTCTTTGTAGTCTTTGTAAATCTATAAATGATAACAACTACGTTATCCAATACAATAATGTCTCAGTAAAGAAATATATCACTCTG
The DNA here is from genome assembly GCA_039566895.2 of Turritopsis rubra. NCBI lineage: Eukaryota > Metazoa > Cnidaria > Hydrozoa > Anthoathecata > Oceaniidae > Turritopsis > Turritopsis rubra. The sequence goes on along the minus strand of CM077629.1, from coordinate 2,532,358 downwards.
GAAAATAATAATAGGACTAACTGGGCTTGTAAGTACCAATGAGGTTCTTCCTATGGGAAATGTGTATGGTTATATTACAATACCCAATAACTGACGAACCTAAAAATATAGCATCTCTGCATATATCGATATTCAGCGATGCCCGTGAGTGAATTCTATAACGATTTTTTGACAGATTTGCTTGAAAAAGTTTCACTTGAAAATGTCAACATTAACATCCTGCAAGATGAACCCAAAAGGAAACTTCCTGTACCAGTGTTACCAACACGTCCCACACCATAATTGACAAAATTTTCGGTTCCACAGATCAGCGCAATCCCATCTCTGGAAATATCCTTTCTGATATTTCTGATCATCTTTGTCAATTCCTCCTCATAAGAAATCATGGCTCACAGGAGTTACCCAGAACTAGAACGGTCCAAATTCTATAAACAGGGTGTCCTGGACGATCAGGGTGGCCTAGACTGGGACAGTAAATTGAAGCTTAATTTTGAAGATGTATATGTATGCTTTAATAACGTTCTAGATGTAATAAACATCTTATTGACAAATATTCAAAATATTCAAAATACTCAAAAATTTAAAAATTAATCCTAAGGAAATCCCTACGATGGCCGAGCAGTACAGCGCATGTTTTATGAAAACTGCGATTCTTTTACAAAATAATGTTATTCGTTTACTACATAGCTACCATGGTCCAAAAGCTCAGAGCATATCTTTAACTCAGCAGTGTGATTATTTTACGAAACACAGTGAATGTTTCTTGATATACTGCGATTCTTTAATGAAATCCCGCGTAATCATTTACGAAATACGTAAATGTTTTACTAAAAGATGCTCTATTCGTAAATTTTTAATACTATTTATGCTGTAAATATATTTTTATGTCGGAAAATACTGTGATTTCTCTGCGCTGTTAACGTCCATGGTTAAATGTATGATAATACAATTTATCGATCAATTTGAGACCATCAAAACTTCTAGGTTCAAACCTTGTTAATTTGTGAGTGAACGAGACGTGATTCTTCGTTCTCCTAAACACTTTTCTAATAACATTTGTTCTATTATTTTATTACGTTTTTTCAAAGAAAAATTTCATGGTCTCAAATTGGCAGATAAAAACACTCTTAAGTTAATATCATGTAACGAAGATATTGTTTTTAAGACCCTTGAAAAACATCTCGGGAATACCTTACAAAGGAGTGTGGATAGATGTTGAAGATACACCAATAAAGGAACTCTTGTGTTTTTGGATGTTTTTGATACTGGTGGACACCATATTCTTGTTGGAAGGTGAATTTAAAGGTAATGATTCTGGTAACAATTCTGTACAAATATGTTTGCAAAAAATTACTAACTATTCATTCCTTTCCTTTATAACATTTGTACAACTAAAATCACAATTTTTCAATGTTTTTAAATTATTGTTGTTTTCTTCAACTATTGAATCACCGTATTTTTTGGCATTTATTACGTCGTCGTTATTCAAATGGTCACTCTCTGAACCTTCGAGCACAACGGATAACCCACACTTCTTGAATAGAATCCTTTATTTCCCCCAAATTTGACTCCAACTATCAGGTCATTAAAATTCTGCACTCAGTAGCAAATAAAATAAATATTAAAGTAAATACAAGCAATGAGTGTCACAAGAATTAATGATATACTGTCAGAGTATTGAGTTAAAGTTGACTTTCATGGTACTGTATGAATGTTTGAATTAGAGTGGACCTATTTTATCCATGTAGCTATATCTTTGCAATGCCATTTCATTATATTTTATTTATTCCGTATTTATTCAGCATCTTTCTTCCGTTTTACAGAGCTGATATCAATGAAATAGCTGTACTAATAGAATTATGACAAAATAATATAATAATAAATACATATACTTAAGAAACCCGGAAAAAACATAAAAACATTTAACAAATATCCAAGAATAGAAGTGTTTCCAAAGCAAGTTAAAACTGTTTAATACAAACTAGTATCCCGGGTAAAAACATTTTACAGGTTGATTTTCCTATTAGTTGCCGCCTCCCACCACACGTGCTCTTCCTCTTTCAAAATATAGTCGTGTATATATAGTATAGCGTGTAAACTTTTTTATACTTTCCACATGAGTTACCGCTATCCCGTGTTGTTCTTATCAATATGGTGGTGATGAATAAGGGATAAGTAGTACGACGCTATAGAGCCCAAAATGCTGATCAAAGCTATTACATCAAAAAAATGAACAATATGAAAGGTTGTTTTTTGTTCTTATTTGGTAACGGTTATATCTATCTATTGAGGTTTTTTAAAAAAAATATAAATCATAAAACTTATAATTCATTTGAAACAGACTCGTCGATGATGATAACGGGGGCCGCTCAAAATGTAGGGTCAACAAAAGAGATTAATAAATCAGACAAAAAAATAGGTATGCGAATGAAATTAATACAATTGCCTTGTTTTTTCAAGCAATAGCTAAATGGATTTTCAAGATTTAATCCAGGTTTCAGACTTTCAGCAACTCATTTTAATTACAATCGCAGTTGTGTCAAGTTTAATATTTAATTTTATTGTTTGATTTTTTTAATCTCATAAGCTTTTACGTGTAAACAATGGAAACATTACACTTCTATTTATTTCTTTTTTTGCATGAAAAGCACAGCACTACATTTTGAGCGGCCCCCACTATCATCATCATGCATATTGTAAAAAGATGCCGAAAAAAATCACAGAATGGTAAAGAATAAGTATCACTAAGTTGTAGAGCTCGAAAAGCTGGTCAAAAAAATGTATGGGATCGTCTGTGTACGACGTGCCGTTACTGAGATTTTGTCGATCAAACATTTTGATGACGTCACACCCGTCCCCAAAAAGCTTCAGAACCAATTTTTTTTTCGTCTCCCCATCGCCAACTTATCGCGGACCTCAAAAACGTCAGTTATTCCCATTGGCTCTCGAGATATTTTCCCCTAAAAGTTGCGTTCCTTTGGGAGTGCAATGCAATGTCCCCCGTGCAAAAAAACTGAAGACGCATCATTTGCTACTATTCCGTAAGATGGAGCTAGAGATTCCCCTAATGGGAGATTCCCCCTATACTAATACGGTAGCAATAAACATCCATTGACGAACTTCCCGAGAAAATTTTCCTAAAGTTCTTTCTTTCAAAGTTAGGTAAGTAAAAAGCAAGATTGCGTATTAGTATAAGAAGACTAGTATCCGGTAAAAACATTTTACCGGTTCACTTTCCCTATGAGTTCACACCACCATGATAAGAAATATAAAAATGCAACCTAAATATGTTTCTGTTACATTTTCCAACTATTGAGTGAAACCGTAAAATTGTCTTTGCACGGGATACCTGAATCAAATGTGAATCATAAAAAATTATACCTGCTCAGGATTCAACCGATTAAGATAAAAAAAAAGCGCAAAATTATATTATATTAATTTATTGAGGAATGAACATTTCTGGACATATATACACTAATGATAAAAAATATTGTAAATATGTAAGGGTCAATCGGTATTAAACAACATCACACATCTAACACGGTGGCAAAGACGTAAATTATTGAATTTCTGCAATCGTGTATTCGATCTACATGTACAAAAGTTATTATCCTTCTTCGTTCCCATCGTCATTATCATCATCGTCGTTTTCTCGTGGCCATGTCTTCATGTCGTCATCTAATTATCATCATCGTCGTCCATAACCATAAACAAAATGCTAAATAAAAAATATGATCCAATTAAATTATAAGAATGGAAACAGTTATGATAGTTATCTTGACTTTTAACTTACCTTTTAATGCAAGGAATTGAAACACGTGATGGAAAGTTAACTTTTGATTTTAAGTGAAGTGTTCTTCAACTGTTTCGATTTAGTGAAACATAAACACAAACTGAAAGTGTAGAAAGACTAAAAAAGTAGATATATTATTAATGTTATGTTACTATATAGAATACTATATTTAGATCTAACTTATCTAAACTGTTTCGTTTTTACCTAAAACTCCAAGAAAAATGATAGAAATACTCAAACTTGCAATTTGAAAACATTATCTGTCTGAATAATAATAAGAGTTAATGAGAAGCAAATGAGAATGAACCAATCATTGACAATAACATTTATTCTTATAACAATACTAAAACAAAACAAAAACTAAAACTAACTGAAAAACTAAAATAAACTAAAATAAACTTTAATATATTGTAACATACTGTAAAATTCCGATCCGGGGCTTATGTAAATTAAAACATAGTTTTTGACGTGCTTCTTACCGACAACAGCTTATAAATGTTAAGATAAAATTGTAAGGAGGCCTTACATTGTAAACTTAAAATCAATTTTTGCGGAATTTTACAGTATCGGTATGAAACTATCATACAACTTACGAAAATTCATTAGTTTTCCAGTGTGTTAGTATATAGTAAAATTGTAATTTGCTTTTTTGTCACTGTAATAACTTATACTAAATATTTATAGAAAATTCTCATTAGAAACATCTCAGCTTTCAACTAAATGTATGATAGTTTCATACCTACCTCAGTTGTCAATACATTTAGAGATGTTTACCTAAATGCATAGACAACTGAGTTTGTCGCTGTGATATTAAATATCGTACGCAGGGGAACGGCAGGAGGACTGTTCTGGTTTCGCGGCCTCCAAACGAAACCATCGCAGTCTCTCCCACCGTTCCGCTTCCAAAATTTGTAGGCTTTGACCGATTTCGGCCCAGGGTGAGTCCTCCGATATCGGAGAAAATCTTGTCTCGTATCTACAAAGAAATTGGTTGAATATTAACTATCAATGAACAAAATTGAATAGTAGAAAGATAAAAAAGATAAGGAAGAACATTAAAACATACAGTTTTGTGGGCGATCCAGATTATCTACAAAGAGAAAAAAACACAAATATTACAAAGAAAAGTAACTACTAATTTATTGTTGAGAAAACATGAATGCATTAGATACTTACTTATTCTCTCAGGAGCCTGTACGGGTGTCACTGAAAGATAAGACGGGAGAGTTAATGTCAATGAAACTGGTAATGAAACCTCTACTACGTGTTTATAGATAAGAAACATACATTAAAAAATGATAAAACTTACAATTAACATTTCGTTCTTCCACTATAAAAAAAGGCATCATTATTCAAAAGACAAACCAATAACAGCCGTAGTATAAGCATAGTTAAAATACACTTACTTTGCGGCTGCACTTGTACCACTGAAAGATAAGACGTGAGAGTTAATGTCAATGAAACTGGTAATGAAACCTCTAGTACGTGTTTATAGATAAGAAACATACATTAAAAAATGATAAAACTTACAATTAACATTTCATTCTTCCACTATAAAAAAAGGGCATCATTATTCAAAAGACAAACCAATAACAACCATAGTATAAGCATAGTTAAAATATACTTACTTTGCTGCTGCACTTGTACCACTGAAAGATAAGACGGGAGAATTAATGTCAATGAAACTGGTAATGAAACCTCTAGTACGTGTTTATAGATAAGAAACATACATTAAAAAATGATAAAACTTACAATTAACATTTCGTTCTTCCACTATAAAAAAAGGGCATCATTATTCAAAAGACAAACCAATAACAACCATAGTATAAGCATAGTTAAAATATACTTACTTTGCTGCTGCACTTGTACCACTGAAAGATAAGACGGGAGAGTTAATGTCAATGAAACTGGTAATGAAACCTCTAGTACGTGTTTATAGATAAGAAACATACATTAAAAAATGATAAAACTTACAATTAACATTTCGTTCTTCCACTATAAAAAAAGGGCATCATTATTCAAAAGACAAACCAATAACAACCATAGTATAAGCATAGTTAAAATATACTTACTTTGCTGCTGCACTTGTACCACTGAAAGATAAGACGGGAGAGTTAATGTCAATGAAAATGGTAATGAAACCTCTAGCACGTGTTTATAGATAAGAAACATATATAAAAAAATGATAAAACTTACAATTAACATTTCGTTCTTTCACTATAAAAAAAGGGCATCATTATTCAAAAAACAAACCAATAACAGCCATAGTATAAGCACAGTTAAAATATACTTACTTTGCGGCTGCACTTGTACCACTGAAAGGAAAGACTCAATATAAAGACTCAAAATATAACAAATAGTATAAAAGGATTATCAAACCATCATTACCGGCCACATCTGGTTCTATGAAATGAAAAGTAATCTAAGTCAAATTCAGTATTTTTGCATAGTGATAATCATAGTTAAGAAGTAGAATATTACCTTCTGCAATCATTTCCTCTAATTCTGAAACAAAATAGATATTAATTAAATAAAGTAAATTAAACTTAAGAGTAAAGAATGAATTATGTTAATCGTTATAATCTATAATTTAATAACAGTTGTAACTCATCATTAATCTAAATACCTTCATCATCCTCCATCAAATCTTCCCCTGCAAGATGAAAGAAAAATTAGTAATACAAAATGAGACTGTTAGAAATTGTTTAAAAAGAAAAAGATATAACCTTACCACCTGACCGAATGGATAATTGGTCGAACGCTGAAACATATAAGTAAGAAATATGTAAAGATTTGCACTACTTTAAAGGTTGAAGAAGATAAAATTAATCATTTACCCTCCTCGGTTGTTTTTTTGGACAAAGACATTTTGTTATTTTATTTGTTATGTTATTTTTTCACTAAAAGGAAAAGTTCAAGTCAATTCTCAATCTCTAGAAAGGTATTAAACTTTGGTTCATGAATTGTGTTTAAAAGCTTTTTTTATACATGGTACATGAGGTAAATATAAAGTAAAATGATTTTTTTATGTCAATAATTTATTGAAAACAAAATTTTAGTCTTCTTTATAAAGATGCCCTGACTTTTGGTTCATGAATTGTCTATGAAAGTTTTTTCATACACAACTCATGGTAACAGAGTACACGGCGAGAACGTAAGTCAATGGGTCTTGTACTCCACCTAAAAAAATAAAACAGAATACACAAAGAAATTTTAGGTAAAACATCACACATTACAGTTGAGCCACAAAACAGTATTTCCTACATAAATATTGTAGTAATACAAAACAGTGACTTTAAAACAACTGTAAAATCAATACATAAAATAACACTAATGTACAATGATATTATATTTTATTTTATATTATATTTTACTGTAAACAAATCAAAACATACAAACTTAGTAAAACATCACACATTACAGTTGAGTCACAAAACAGTATTTCCTACATAAATATTGTAGTAATACAAAACAGTGACTTTAAAACAACTGTAAAAATCAATACATAAAATAACACTAATGTACAACATTATTATATTTTATTTTATATTATACTTTGCTGTAAACAAATCAAAACATACAAACTTAGGAACTTACTGCAACACTTGTGGGAAAACCACGTTTTGTGTGTACAGCTTCCCATTAACGTAACCTTGCTTACCAGTCGCAGCAATTTTGATTTTTACATTATCAAAGGCTTTCGCCCTGGAGCAAGCGACATAAAGCTGACCATGTGAAAAACACGGCCTCTGCAAAAACAAACCAATTTTTTCAAATGTTTGACCTTGACTCTTATTGATAGTAAAAGAGTAGGCCAAACGAATTGGAAGTTGTCTGCGTTTCAAAGTAAACGGCATACCTGAATCAGAAGGTGCCAGTTCCAATCTAGGTATAAAAATTATTTCACCTACAGCTGAACCAGTAAGGACTTCAGCTTTTATTAAATTACTCAGTTACATTTAATTTGTTTACATTTTAAAAACCCTCGTTTCTTTTCTGCATCATCATCATGCGACTGGTAGTAACTTTACTAATACTTTCGTAACAAACAACAATATTATTCTTCGCTTTTTGAAATAAAAACAAACATTGTATACATTTAAATTACTTTTTGGGGACGAGTGTGACGTCATCAAAATCTTTGATCGACTATATCTCCGTAACGGTAAGTCGTACACAGGCGATCCCATACATTTTCTTGATCAGGTTTTCGAGCTCTGCAACTTAGTGGTACTTATTCTTTTGGATTGTGTGATTTTATTTTTTGTCATACTAATATTGGAAAAGATGGAGAGCACAGGTGAAGATTGGGGTGTAACTCATGTAAATCATTGGGGATGGGTGTGACGTCATCTATAAGTGAACCGGTATAATGTTTTTACCCGGGATACTACATCTATATACTAATAGCGAGTTGTGCATCCACTTTTTAGTTTGGTAAAATATTTTGCGTGTGAGGTTGCAGATTTTTCACGGTCTGTTGCTCACGCGTTTGTCTGGGGAAGTTTGAAACGGCACCAGCAAGTTGGTTTTTCATTTGCGTATTAGTAATAGTCCCGACTCCACCTTACGGGCTCTTTTGTGTTTTCCCGTGTTTGTACGCGAAAGAAGATAATGAAAACGTTCGACGGTGGAGAATGCAATGCAATGGTTTTTTGTTTGAAATATTCTCAACGATCATTTTTGTTTGACCAAGAAGAGCGAAGAACTGTTTTTTGTTGTTTGTTTTGTTTTTATTTCAAAAAGCGAAGAAAAATATTGTTGTTTGTTGCGAAAGTATTAGTAAAGTTACTACCAGTCGCATGATGATGATGCAGAAAAGAAACGAGGGTTTTTAAAATGTGAACAAATCTGTTTTTGTTTTCGTAAAGATTGATTCGCGAGACGAACGAAGAAAGGAAACGAAGGATATTGTATTATTATTAAACGAATTAACGAGTGGAAGAAAAAATGTATGGTTTATAATAGCAGAAACGTGTAATGTACTGGAAACTAAAGAACATCTTACTTATTTATGTTATAAACAGTTAATGGTTGCACAGAAGAAGTTGTCAAATATTAGCAAATGGTTTTTAATTTCTTTCTTTTTCTTGGAACTGATGGTTTCGTAAAGATGGAATTAACGAGTGGAAGTATTTACATTAAATTGAATCAAAACACGAACATATGTCGCTGTTTTTGGTAGTAAACGTGTGTTGGAAAGCGAAGAAACTGTTAATGGAATTGGAGGATTGCTAACGAAGTGGTATTTACATATTGTGATTAAAATGGTTGCGTCGTTGCAATCATTTCGACCATGTGGGAAACATTATCAACATATTGTGTGGAAGAGCTACATCGTTATTTCTGATGCTTTTTTGTTGCATGTGAAGCAGTAAAAGGTTTTGTGCTACGCTGAGATATTATTGTTGTTTATTTTTCAAGCAAATTTTTGTGGCTGTTTTCAAGAAAGTTAAAGCTCTCTCCCCCCACCCTCATATGATGATTGAACCCTAACCCTTTCCCTACATACAACCCACACCGCCAGCCTAAATTATAGGTTTTTTATCTATACTTCACAGATCCAATTTTTTTAGCTATTCCATTTCGTTGTTTAACCTATGTTTTTATATTGCTATATATATTTTTAAGTGTGTTTTTTGTTTTGTTTTTAGTGGAGGAGAGGATCTTAATAGCTTAATATCTTTCCTTTTTACTTTTCATTGATAACATCTACCTATTCCATGATGGCCACAGTCATATTTCTTTAAATTATCTCTGTTTTATTTTGTTTGTTGTTTGTTTTATTTTGTCTGTGGCAGGGGAGAGGGAGTGTGTAATGTGTAATGTATGATTTCTTTTCAAGTGGCTATTTTGCTGCATCATGTACATTTTAGGGGAGCCTACTTATTATTTGTACTGGCTTTGCGTATGTCGTTTTGGAATTCGCAGTTTGAATTTAAGCCATAGTGCTTATCTTGGTTATTTAGTGCTATTTTACATTCTGAATTCATTTTTTTCTTGCTTCTTTTCTATACGATTTCTTTCTTTTTAGATTAAAAATTTAGTGTAAATAAAAATTATGAAGAAGAATATTGAATGTGACAATCATGGTTTTACATAATCACGGTACAAGCAATTGGGATAAAGCATTTAATGAATTCATAGAAGAATGATCCTTTGGTTGTGTATAATGAGGAGGTATAATGTTTTTTTACGATTCACATTTTAATTGATTCAGGTATCCCGGGCGAAGGCATAATTTTACGGTTTCACTCAATAGCTGGAAAATATGTATAATTAAACCATTTTTAGGCTGTATTCTTATATATCTTATCATGATCCTTGAGAGTGAACCGTAAAATGTTTTTACACGGGATACTAGTTTATATACTAATAGCGACTGTGCATCCACTTTTTAGTTTGGTCAGTGTGAATAAAAAGACTGAGAACGAAATGTTCGTATGGAAAATGTTATGATTTAATTTTAGATCGTGCGTAACTGAGTTGTGGAGATATAGGCGATATTAGTATTACTAGTATACCGTGTAAAAATTTTTTACATCTTTCCCAATAAGATGTTTTTACACGCTATACTAACCATTTGATAATAACTCTATGAAATACAAAAACGCAGTCCAAAACGCCGCCCTAAAATCTTTCATCGATTCATGAATTTTTTACCCGCCATACATTTTTACCAAGTATTGATAACCGGTGTATTGAGGTAAAACTATTGATTTCTCCTTTATTTGTCGCCAAAAATAGAATTCACAGAACACGGAAGAAGTTTGTTTGTTAAAAATGTTATTACATGTTTACGTCGAATCATATTTAATGTAAAGTTTTACTGAAGAAATCAATTTGAGCCATAACTCAAAGCCAATATGGGCCCCAAACGGCAACAGTTAACGAAATAATTATGCGTTTAATGTCATATATATTAAGCCCAGCGAAAAATTGCACACAAATTCAATTGTGACCGACATGTAGTCGGCAATATATTTTAACGTCATGATAATGACGTCATAGTTCCAAGTCCCTCAAATAACTTGCTACAAAAAAAATTAAGAAAATAAGAAAATTTAAATAAAAGGCTGTATTTTTTCGACTTCTGAATCCTAACCAATTCTTAATTCTTTCCACTTTCTAACTTTATTGTCAACCAAAAATTCTTTCAGTCTTTGTGGTAAACATATTCATAATTATCAATGCTAATCCTCAGAAAAATTATTCACAAATTGTGAAATATCTCACTCACACACTACACTACCCACGCAAAATTAACTTTTGGAGTGTATATAGATTTACATATATACGATATAAGGTATTAACTAAATCCTAAAAAGAATCATACCTCCAAATAATGTTTCTTTCTTCAAAGCTGAAGTTTCTTCAAAGTTCTTTCTTTATAAATTCCAGGAACAGAGAGATCTCCAATTAGAAAAACGCCATCGGTATTAACTAATTTTACTCACGCCCGAAACCAACAGATTAATTAAATCTCTAATCTTTTATTCCTTCTTGACTTTCTTCTTTCTAACATACTAAAAAATACCATGCTCAACACAGTTTTTACTAAATTTTCTTTTTTTTCTTTGGAAATCTAAAAAAACAAACCGAGATAGGATAAAATGCCGTTTGATGCGTCTTCAACCTTCAACATTACACAACATAAGTCGTAAATGTGTAAAACTATTCTTCGTAATAAAAACTTGTTTTTTTATGCATGTTTCTTATTATTACTTTGTCTTAAAAAATGTAAACAAAGGCTTCTTTTTTCTTCAAACGACTATTTATCATTCGTTGTCAATAGCTGCTACGTTCGATTGTAATTCGAAGTCTCCGCCTGAGATCCTATATCATGTCTTCCCTAACGTATTTCATATCATAAAACAATTATAAGCACTAAACCGGAGTGCCTTATACTAATACGGAAAAAACATAAACAAATATCCATTGACGAACTTCCCGAGAAAATTTTCCGAAAGTTCTTTCTTTCAAAGTTAAGTAAGAAAAAAGCAAGATTGCGTATTAGTATAAGAAGACTAGTATCCCGGGTAAAAACATTTTACCGGTTCACTTTCCCCATGAGTTACTGACCGCAACCCCCGTGCTTACCCTCTCTCTTACAATATGGCGGTGACGAAAAATAAAATCATATAAAGGTGAAGAATAAGTACCACTAAGTTGCAGAGCTCGAAAACCTGATCAAGAAAATGTATGGGATCGCCTGTGTACGACGTGCCGTTACTGAGATATCGTCGATCAAATATTTTAATGACGTCACACCCGTCCCCAAAAAGTTTTAGACCCAAATTTATCGACACCCCATCGCCAATATCGCGCGCCCAAAGTGACGTCAGTTATTTCTATTGGTTGTCGAGATATTTGCCCTTAAATATTGCGTTCTATTTAGGGTGCAATGCAATGTGCCCACTGACGTCGAGCTACTCCTATAATACTAATATCGCCTATATCTAGACAACTCAGTTACGCACGATCTAAAATTTAATTATAACATTTTCCATACGAACATTTCGTTCCCAGTCCTTTTATTCACACTGACCGAACTAAATTTGTTATGCACACTCGCTATTAGTATATAAGACTAGTATCCCGGGTAAAAACATTTTACCGGTTCACTTTCCCTATGAGTTACTGACCCCAACCCCCGTGCTTACCCTCTCTCTTACAATATGGCGGTGACGAAAAATAAAATCACACAATCGAAAAGAATAGGTACCACTGAGTTGTAGAGCTCGAAAAGCTGGTCAAGAAAATGTATGGGATCGTCTGCGTACGACTTACCGTTACGGAGATATCGACGATCAAAAATTCTGTTGACGTCACACCCGTCCCCAAAAAGTGCTGGACCTAAATTTTTCGACACCCCACCGCCAATATCGCGCGCCCATAGCGACGTCAGTTCTTCCCATTGGTTCTCGAGATTTTTGCCCTTAAATATCGCGTTCTATTTAGGGTGCAATGCAATGTGCCCATTGACGTCGCGCTACTCCTATAATACTAATATCGCCTATATCTCGACAATTCAGTTACGCACGACCTAAAATGTCACTTTATAACAGTCCATACGAACATTTCGTTCCTAGTCCTTTTATTCACACTGACCGAACTAAAAAGTGGATGCACAACTCGCTATTAGTATATAGACTAGTATCCCGGGTAAAAACATTTTACCGGTTCACTTTCCCCATGAGTTACCACCATCCCGTGATTTTTCTATCAATATAGGGGTGACCGAAAATAAAATTACACAATCCAAAAGGTTAAGTATCACTAAGTTGTAAAGCTCCAATGTCACCGCCATATTGTAAGAGAGAGGGTAAGCACAGGGGCTGGGGTCAGTAACTCATGGGGAAAGTGAATCAGTAAAATGTTTTTCATACATACATAAATGATACATGCTAGTATCCCGGGTAAAAACATTTTACAGGTTAATTTTTCGCATTATTTGCCGCCCCCACCACCCGTGCTCCTCCTCTTTCATAATTTAAAGGGTGTATATATAATATAGCTTCTAAAATGTTTTTGCAGGTTTACTTTCCCCATGGTTTATATCACATGTTCTTCTTCTTAATATGGTTGTGACGAAAAATAAAATCACGCAATTCAAAAGGATAAGTAGTACCACATATAGAGCTATTACATAAAAAAATCGAACAATATGAAAGGTTGTTTTTTGTCCTTATTTGGTAAAGATTATATTTATCTATTGAGTTTTTGTAAAAATATATATATATAGATAGATAGATTAATCATAAAACTTATATTTCATTTGAAACAGACGCATTGGTGATGATAGCGAGGGGTCCTCAAGTCGACAAAAGAGATTAATAAATCAGACAAAAAATAGGTATGCGAATGTAATTAATAAATTCCAATCTATTTTCTCGTTTTTTTATACAATACCTTAATAGATTTTCAAGATTCAATCCAGGTTTCAGACTTTCAGCATCTCATTTTAATTACAATCGCAGTTGTGTCAAGTTTAATATTTAATTTTATTGTCTGATTCTTTTAATCTCATTAGCTTTTACGTGGAAACAATAGAAATAATAGAAACATTACATTTCTATTTATTTTTGTTTTTTCACGAATAGCGCGGCACTACATTTTGAAGGGCCTCCGCTATCATCATCAGGCATATTAAAAAAATATGACGAAAATAAAATCACACAATCCAAAAGAATAAGTACCACTAAGTTGCAGAGCTCGAAAACCTGATCAAGAAAATGTAGGGGATCGCCTGTGTACGACTAACAGTTACGGAGATATCGACGATCAAAGATCCTCATGACGTCACACCCGTCCCCAAAAAGTTTTAGGCCCAAATCTTTCGACACCCCATCGCCAATATCGCGCGCCCAAAGTGACGTGCACCCTAAATAGAATTGCACCCTAAATAGAATGCGATATTTAAGGGCAAATATCTCGACAACCAATGGGAATAACTGACGTCACTTTGGGCGCGCGATATTGGCAATGGAGTGTCGAAAGATTTGGGTCTAAAACTGTTTAGGGCACGGGTGTGACGTCATAAGAATCTTTGATCGGCGATATCTCCGTAACGGTAAGTCGTACGCAGACGATCCCTACATTTTCATGATCAACTTTGCGAGCTCTTCAACTTAGTGATACTTATTCTTTTAAATTGTGTGATTTTATTTTCTGTCATCCCTATAATTTGAAAGAACACGGGTGAAAATCGGGGTGTAACTCATGTAACTCATTGGGGACAAGTGTGATGTCATCTAAAAGTGAACCGGTAAAATGTTTTTACCCGGGATACTAGTATAAGAAGATATTCAATACATTTATCCCTAATGTTTGTTTAAACACTGTGTTTAAACCTAGATGGTAGCAATGTCAAAAGTAATTTCTAGACATTCTACTGGGTATTTTGATGATTATTCAAAAAAATCAGTGAAAGGCTGAGTGTGCTGACAAGGTCAAAACACGGTATTTAAACACGGTATTTAAACAGGCATTCAGCAAAGGTGTAAAATTACCATGCATAACGACAAACTAATCCTTAACATTAACTGGTCCTGTAGCAATCGAAGTGCCTGAGCAGCTAATGTTTGGTTTTCAGCGTCTGTTTACTTCGGTTCGATTGGCCAGATACAGCTCTGCAAGATCATTTAAAAACCCATAGAGATAAGCAAAAAGATAGAGATACATATCACGTTAATGATCTATTCAAATTCCTATTCAATTTTAAAACAATGGCGACTGATGCGTGTTGATTCGTACCATTCTCTTTTATGCAATAAATATAATATTTTGAATACTCGGTAAAATACCGACAATTTCGAAGTAAATACGACTGTATTTAACGAGAATATCTTCATAATATTTTTATAATAATATAAGGACCCCTAAAATCTAAACCGAATCAAAGGTTCCTTTCTTTCAATATGTAACATAATATATGACATTTGCCAAAACTTCGTGGTAGCATTTATTAGCGTTTATCCAGGAGCAATGGACTTCCATATATAGCTAAATAATTTATGCTTTTCAACACGCATTTGGTTATTTTACTAAAGATATTAACAGTTGTTACTCATTTCTAAATATGTATATCCTGAAACGTCTCTATTGTATAATGATTTTAGAAATAAGTAATTGAAAAGCTCTATTCATATCTCTATGGAAAACCTAAATTCTATAGATTTTAAGCCTCGTTGATTTTAATAAAACCTTCTAACGACAGAATAAATAAAAAAATCTCGGAAGTGTAAGGGTATACATAAAAAAAAAACAGTTTTATAAAATAATGTGAACTTTTCAATATACATCACATGTTCAAAAGTCATGCTTTATAATTTCACTATATCAAGAAGTAAATGAACTTTCGTAATACTATAAGGATGAATTACAAGCTTGATGATATTATATGGAGTAGTGAAACTTATCAACTTACAGATGCTGTCTATAAATTCAAATTGCCACAAATCGTCAGTGTTGAAGAAGGTATATATGACATTAATGATAGTTTCAGTAATGGTGACGTGTTGAAATTACATTCCACCACTAAGGAGAGAAAAGTATTGTGTTTTACAGATAACAATGAAAAACGATATTTCTCTGTGAATTTATCAAGCTATATTGATATAAAAAACTCTACCAGTACATTAAGCATAAAGGAGCTTCTTAGCTTGAAACCAAACCCAACTTACCTTCAATCTTCCAGCTACTTCAAACACGATATAGTTGATCAAGTTGTTTCTGTTTCTCCTGGAGAAATTCTCGAAATTTTATATGATGATCCTGATGATCCATACGAAAAAATAGACGAACAAGACATTATTCAATTAAGAAACACTTCTGGAAATATTTTCAGTATTTCTACTAATAATTCCTCGTTATTTACACCTATATACTATTTAAGCGATCACCGTTTATGGAATATTCTACCGAATGTGTGCGGTCCAGTTGCACCAATAAGATTCAGTTTTACTGACAAATGCGAAATTTTAATATGCCATTCTGTTTTCGATGATAACGTTGTTATGGCTTCAATGATAATGGAAGATAAGGGTGTGATTATAAACGATTCTGCAGTTGTGTTTGCAGTACCGCAAAACTTTTCTTTGGTTGTTAAAGTTGCACAGGGATCTCGTACTTCAAGTAAAATATACGAGAGCATCTGTGAAACCCTTCACGCGTTTCCACATTTGAATGAAGAGTTTTGTTTGTTTAGAATCAAATCCATCTCAAATTCTCCTTCCGATATCAATCAATTCACTTGTTTTGCGAACAGTGAAGTGAAGATAAATACTAACGGTTATGATTATTATGATGATGTGATTTTGGATGCAATTCCAAAAGTTTTACCAGAACGCCAAACAATAAACGATTTTCATAAGAATTCTAGACCATTTGTTGATCGAAAGAAAAAACCATCAATACAGAAATCTAATATTTATATAACAAATTATGATCCATCAATAAAAAATAAGGTAGCTTCTCCATCACCGATAGTTTTACCTCCTCCAAACCTGCCTCAAGGAAAGAATCAACAACAACAACAACAACAACAACAACAACAGGAGAAGAAGGTAGGTTCACCGCCACCAATGGTGTTACCGCGTCCAATTCTTCCTCCAGGAAACAATGATCCACAAAAACGAAATCATCATAAACAACAACAACAACAGCAACAGCAACAACAACAACAACAACAACAACAACAACAACAACAACAACAACAACAACGAAAACAAAAACCACCACCACCACCAAAACAAAAACCACCACCACCACCAAAGCAACAACAAAAGCAACAACAACAGAAGGAAAAGGTAGGTTCACCGCCACCAGTGGTGTTACCCTGTCCAATTCTTCCTCCAGGAACGGATCAAGAACAAAAAGGAATTCACCATAACCAACAACAACAACAACAACAACAACAACAACAACAACAACAACAACAACAGCAACAAACCAGGACACCTTTTGTGAAGCAACAATCCCAGCAGGCGAGAAACATTTGTGATATGAGTGTAGAGGAAATCGGAAAAGCTCTTGAAGTACTTGGATTAGAGCAACATATCTCCTCGTTTAAGAAAAACAAAGTAGACGGCTACTTGCTATGTGAACTATCTGAGGATGATTTCCAAATTCTTGGAATGAATAGGTTAGATGTTAAGAAACTTTCTTTATTCAGAAGTGATAAATGGAAACCAAAACATTAGAGGAGAAGATAAGAACTGTTAAATTGATGGAAGGATTTTAAGCCTAAAGGGCACATCCTCATGTGGACATTCAAAGCGTTGTTGTTACAGGTTGTACGCAAAAGCGACCCGGGAATGAGGCTGAGGAATGATTGCTTTAGTTCTTTTCTTTATTTTAGTATATTCTAATCTAGACCAATTTAGTCGGAGTCCATATTGATTCTATTTGCAAAAAAACAATTATCCGACAGTAAGTTTATTCCAACACGTTCAAATGAATGTTCTATTTCACAATTCACAAAAACCAAAAAAGAAAGAAAATTAAGTGTATGGTGGCGTCGTCGGAGATTGGCTTGGCGAGATGGAATAAATTTGGTATCTGCTCTTCTCTTGTCGAATATCTGTTTTTGATGCAAAATAGAGGAAAGCAATAGAATCTTAACCAATAGGAACATAAAAATAAACATTAAACCCCAGTTACTATTGACCATATAATAAAATTCATTTTATCTCATTCTTTTAATTTATATTCAACATCTACAATGATTTCACAGCAGCACAAAAACTTTTAATCGTTTCGAAATTTTTCACAAAATGGATTAAGTCAGCCCTTTCTTACGTACTGCATAACGTCTTGTTTATGTTTCTATGTGTGTGTGTGTGTGTGTGTGTGTGTGTGGCGAAAGTCGTTTCAAAGCATTAAGCTTGTCAAATACTGTCAGTGGCAGATCTAGCAGAGATTTAACTGGTGAAGACCAATTTGGAGGAGAACTTTCTAAAATTTGGCAATCAAATTGCAATGATCCTTTTGAAAACACTCTTCTCCATAATTTTTACATCAGTAAAATTGCTTCTCCATCCGCTGACTGTCTTATACATGTGTTATCATATGTTATTATATGTGTGTGTAAGATAAACCAATGTTTACTCTTTCCTCCCGTAAACTGAGACCCTCAAGAAATCGGTTTCACTTGACGTATGCCCTCCTTAAGCAAATCACCCATTAAGTGGAACTTTCATAAAATGAATTTCAAAGAACCAGCTGATTCACATCAACCACAGAAAAGTCCCAGTATATCCGGTGTCTTACTACAAAGTGGAATTATACTTTGTAAAATTTAAAGGGACCCTCCAACACTTTTTAAAGTAAGCTTAATATGAAAATACTTAATAAAGTATGAAAGAAAAACGATAACATTTCAAGTAAAAACATTTAGTAAGGAGAATATTTCTTATTTTTTCCACACGCTCGAGCACCAAGAAACACCATTGCCATATTCTTTTTCAAAACATATTTTTTATCCGGTTGCCGAAAATGATTGCTTGTGACGTAACAAGTTGCAGCCCTAACAAGAAAAACCAGACGCTTTTAGTGAACGTAAACATAACAAGAGCTCGGATCTCATTACAAAGGATTAGGATTTCTCTGCAAGTGCGCTTATTGTAACCAAACTGAAAAAAAAATTACGTTTCCTCTTAATAAATGCAAAATAGATTCTTCTCAAAACCTCGCCATTGATTTGTTCTTATTGCAAACTTTCATGAAAATCGAAACACTTTCAAAATTTGGTCCAAATTGTGCCAAAATTGCCCTTTCTGGCGAAAATGTGAAAACGATACACAAATTTGAAACCAGCACTCTTGAATTATTCTGCATGCAAATTGTTTCACTTTACTTTGAACACTAGAATTATAGTTTGCTAGCACCATATCATTTTTCCTTATGTTCAATTTTTTGACGAAAGTGATTTTGATCCTCGTACACATAGAATTCTTGATCTGAGAACGGTAAATGATACTTTGGTATAGGACAGTTCGTCGCTACACTGTATTCGAGCTTTCGTTTCACGCACAGTTTATCTGTCAGGGTAGACATATCCCGGATGTTGAGCTTCTCGTGCACATCCTCCAAAAGCTTTGAATACCAATGGTGTGAACGAGCGGTGTTCAATTTTAAGCACTCGATTGTTGTACAATGTGTCTTTGGGCGAATGGAATAAATACCCGAATGTCGAAGTATGTCTGTTGACAATTGTCCCAAAATCCTCGTGCTGCGATGTCTAGCCTCGCTTCATCTGAAACATTCCTTCCCGGATATAGGGGCTTTCCTGTTATTGTTATAAGTTGTTGCTCGATGGACACGTACTTAATCTCTGTTTACTCTTCATCAATACTGCAAAGCTATTGCATTAAAAAATTCTCGTTTTGAGGTAGTTTCCAAAGGCTTGGCTGATTTCCAATTCACAAAAATTGAACGGAAAAAGATATGTTGTGACGTCAGAGCTTTCTAAATTTTTCTCAAACCAAGTGAAAACAGGTGAACAAAAACATCAATCAGAATGCTTCATGTGTGCCCTCCTAAGTTTAGTGGAGAAGAAATCATATTTCAACAAAAAAATCCAAGTTCTTCAAGGGCTTTTCCACATTCCTCTATAATCAGATCTCGAATGTTCGGGTGCTGGGATGGTTGCTGTGCAAATGTTGGACTGCTTTGTTTTTGTTTTTGTTGTTGTTGTTGTTATTGTTGTTGTTGCTTTTGTTGTTGTTGTTGTTGTTTTTGTTGTTGTTGTTGTTGTTGTTGTTGTTGTTGTTGTTGTTGTTGTTGTTGTTGTTGTTGTTGTTGTTGCTGTTGCTGTTGCTGTTGCTGTTGCTGTTGCTGTTGCTGTTGCTGTTGCTGTTGCTTTCGTTTAAAAGGGATTGGTTGCTGTACTAATTTTGATTTTGTAGTATTTTCATTTAATTTACTATATATATTGGAATGTTTTACTGATGGTTTCTTCTTTCGATCGACAATTGGTTGACTTTTCTTTCCAGATTCATTGTCTTTCATTGGTTGGCGTTCTGGTAAAACTTTAGGAAATACATATAAGTGTGCATCCTTAACAATATCAGTCCTTTTCTTCACTTCGCTGTATATCTTTGCGTGACAAGTGAATTGGCCGATATCAGAAGGAGAATTTGAGATAGATTCGTCTGTAAAGAAACGAAACTTTTCATTCAAATGTGGAAACGTGTGCAGGGTTTCATAGACGCTCTCGTATATTTTACTTGAAGTACGAGATCCCTGTGCAACTTTAACAACCAAACAAAAGGTTTTGTGGTATTGAAAACACAATTGCTGAATCGTTTATAATCTCATCCTTATTTTCCTTGATCATTGAAGCAATTACAGTGTCATCATCGAACACAGAATGGCAAGTGAAGGTTTCGTACTTTCCGGTAAAACTGAATCTTATTGGTGCAACTGGACCGCACACATTTGGTAGAATATTACTCAAACGGTGATTGTTGAAATAGTACACAGGCGTAAATAACGAAGTATTTTTAGTAGAAATAGTAAAAATCTTTCTAAATGCATTTTTTAATTGGATGATGTTTTCTTCGTCGAGTGATTCGTATGGGTCATCAATATCGTCATACAAAATTTCAGCATGAGCAGATAGATTTGACATCATAGGGTTGAGCGTTGTCACCACCAACTTTCTCATCTTCCAGAAAATTTAATGTTTTTCTACCCATGTTTTTCTTATGTTTATTTCAACAAGTAAATTGATTTTCGATTGCGTTTCGAATTTTTTTTAAAACGCATACCACTTGCAAATAACCTAATCAACGATAATTAAGGCCCGATCAAACGAATCCAACATTTACATCCAACATTTCTTGTCACGTTGGACGGAATGTTGGATGATGTTGGATGAACTGTTGGATGATGTTGGATGAAATGTTGGATGATGTTGGATGAAATGTTGGATGAAATGTTGGATCCCTTTGGAAGGGTCATCCAACATTCATATCCAACATTTTTGTTTCTTCATTGTCAATTAACGTCCATTCATTTTCTTTTCAAAATGGCAGTCAGTAAGGGTGCTCACGTGATGGTGTTAGCAGAACCATTTAAACTGGTTGACTCTTTCTCTTTCATATGTGCCTTAACAGCACGTCCCTTTACAACTGCTACTCATATTTTATAACTCAAATCAATGAGAATGATTGTCTCGTGTTTTGTTTTTATCTTTTTGATGACGTTCGAATGTTTGAACGTTCGAAAACATTTGAAAATATTTCGAAATGGCGCGAAAATCTAAATGTTGGATGGAAAACCAGGTCAAACGAATCCAACATGCATTTTTAATGTTGGATGTAAGAAAATGTTGGATGAAAAGTTTGTTCTGGTTTGTTCTGGGAGTGGTTAAACGGATCCAACATCACTTCCAACATTACAAAATTCGCTTGTTGGATGAAATGGTGGATCCGTTTGATCTGGCCTTTAGTGATAAAAAATCTTAATATTTTTTTTTCATTTATGAAGTCTCAGGTGAGACAAACATAAATTTTAGTAGTCGACCAACCAGAATGCACATACTGCTACACAATGACTGGATCATTAATATTTTTTGAAACATTGTTCAGTAATTATCGAGCAAAGTACGTGAATATTCATAAACAATACATCACTTGAAAAGTCATCTATAATACACATTCCCTTAAATTTTCATATTTCAATCGAAAATAATTAAAAAGTAGAAGGCTCATACTGGAGTTATGATACATCTTCATAGGTTCAAACTGAACAAATATAATGGACGACTGTCATAAAATTCATAAACTCATATAAAAAGTTTATTTTTCTGAAATTTTCCACCAACAACATATCCAAAAGGGCAAGAAATTTGTGGAAGATCGACATCGAAATAATGGTTTAAGTTTTTCACAAAAAAAGCAGCTTATTACTTAATATACTCGCAAAGATTAGGTTTACCACATGTAAAATGTTTTCAAATTTATAGACACTTGTTTTGCTGCAAACTAATGTAATCATGGAGGTATAACAAAAGAACTTTTATTGATCTATTCAAATAAAGCACGTCTCGATTTATTGAAACTTTTACAAAGGCAGTGTAAATATTTCCTCAAGCACAATTAAAAATACATTATTGTGCTGGCTTCTGAGATTTTAACAACCAACCAAGACTATGGCAACACAATTCTCCATAACCCACCAGAGTATTTCCAAAAACGATTACAGAAAGTGCAAAATGCTGCTGCTGGATTTGTTGGGAACAAACGTGCGGACGTCAAGGACGTACTCACCATACCATGACTGCCAATAAAGGAACGATTCGAATACTCAACTGCCGCCCTCGCCTTCAAAGGTATCCAAAATATAGATACACCCGAAAACATTTACAATCAACTCAAGAAAAATACTCGTAACCTTAGAAATTATCATGAAAATATTGGCCCTACCATCATACGCAACAACAAACACCAATCCTTTCAAAGTGAAGCCAAACAAATCTTCAACGACCTACCAAAGACCGTCCGAGAAAGTGAAACATTATACAGTTTCAAGCGAAAGATATTCCTTACGGTTACACCGGAACGATCGAAAACCAATCCGAAACGTGTGAACATGGTCTAAAGTGGATTTCTCAACAAGGAAACAAAAACAAATAAATCCCGGTTATCAATAGTTTAAAAAATATCTGCAATCTGATTGGTTGATCAGTAGAGCATATCTCGTTTATCAGTCCAAATAAAAAATATATGGAGTGCAAATAAATGATTTTGTACATTTGTATCCCCCTATACTAATACGCATACAGATAAAAAAAAACTTGTCACATTTTAATCCTAAACAACGTTTACGTTTTTTCGTTTTTTCGTATTTTCGATTTTTTGTACTAATGATAAATCGGCTTGTGAAATAACAGCAAAAATATAAGAAACTCGGAAAATATTCGCCATATTGCACTCGGCACCGTGCGAAAACTAATACTTACAAAACCGGAAACTAAATAAAAAGCCCAGAAAAAAGGGACATATTTTGTGCTTGCTGCTGATGAGAAAAGTGGTATGAATGTTCGATTGGTTAAAAGAAACCCACGCTGGCCCAGCTGGCTTACCTGAGTAGACAAACACGCAAATTTCTACGTAGATAGTCAACAGAAGCAACAAACGACGATTATGCCTTATATTTTGTGCTACTCTCACCGCCGGGCAACGACTTGGTGAATCACTACCATGAAAAAGACCCGTCATATACATCAAACATAACACGTCATACATGAAGAAGACCCGTCGTATGCATTCGAAATATTCCGTCATTTAAAACACGACACGTATCCACTTACACTATATGTATGTCACATGGAACAGACCCGATACATAAAATATAAGTCGTTCATCGAACATAAACAGCCTGTCATACAGTACACAAACAATCTGTAATACGACGTATTCACTTGGCGTAATGGTCTGTCATACACTTGTAATACGATGTAATAGATTGTAATACGGTGTATTAGCATGTAATACAGTGTAATAATCTGTAATATGATGTAATAGCCTGTAATCGGTGTAAGAGCCTGTAATACGGTGTAATAGCTTGTAATACGGCGTAATAGCATGTAGTACGGCGTAATAGCATGTAATACGGTGTGATGGCCTATAATACGGCGTAATAGCTTGTAATACGGGATAATGGCCTTTAATACGGTGTAATGGCCTGTAATACGGCGTAATGGCATGTAATACGGCGTAATAGCATGTAATACGGCGTAATGGCCTGTAATACGGTGGACGGTAATAGTAGTTCACTTCGAACGGCCAAAGAAAGAATGTTTTCTACGATTATGTTGATTTCTTGATATTTGTTTATATATATTATATAAAAAGGGTTAATGAAAGAGTTTGAAGAACAGTAGATCATCGGTTGAATATTAAGTTTTCAGGGATGACCTTTTTTAAAAGCGTTGACATTGTTTGTCATATTGTTCCTTGCGTTCTTGAAAGTTTGGCGTTATTATAAAGTGTTGTGTTGTCAGTTAACTGGATAGATTGATATTGGGGTTAAAGGTCATGTCGATTAAGTAAAAATTAAGAAGTGCAGGAACAAGTATAAAGCCCTGTGGAGCACCGAAGCCATTCGTGAAATGTAAGAAGTTTTGTTATCAATTTGAACAGAGTGGCTTCAATCAGAAATGTAACTGAGTTTTTTAATTTAGTTTTTTTTTAAGGGTGATTACGCTTTTATTCATACCTTTTAAAATATCATCTCAGAGCTGACAGTGGAGATTGAACAAAGAAATTCATGTTGTTTTGATTGGTATAGACATGATAATCCTATATATTGGGTGAGTTCCTGCATAACAACCCTCTAATAAACTTTTAAAAGAACTAATATTGGGCGGTAATTGCTAAGATTGGGTGGACTTTGATGTTGGTCTTCTCTCGTATTCGTATTTAGTGCATTTCTTTTAGTTGTGGTGCGATTGCCTTGCACCTTGAATACATTGATTGGAGTGGGATCGAAAAGTTTTGTTGTTTTTTACCGAATGTTCGAGTAATCGGGAGTCTTTTATGAGAAACTATTAGTTCAAGGAAGACGTTAATCCAGTTCGAGTTACTGAAAGTTCTAGTTTAAAATCTGAGCAATAATTTCAACATTACACAGCCGTTAAATAGGTGGCTACTACATCGCAAGTTTATGTTTTCGAAATTACCACTACGAAGTTTCTTCTGTTTAGATTTTGTGCCATTTTTTGCAGCAAGGTCAATAATTTGTCCTTATTCTTAACTAAGTTGATACTGTTCATATTGTTCTTTGGGACACCCCGGGTTATTTTTTTAGACATCTTTTCTTCATTTTCTACTACACAGACTTCTCACTATGCTTTAACGAATTTCTTAAGAATATTTTCGAAAATTTGAATTTCGCCCAGAATTTCTGAAAAGGTAAAATTCGAGATAACGAGAGAGAGAAAATTGCCCTGGATACTCGATATCGAGAGTCGTCTGTGGCTGTCTGTAGGAATTATGTCAGCCAAATAAAATAAAATTCATACTACAATAGCGGGTTATCTTCTTCGAGTGAAGCTGCTGTGGCCCATGTTCGAGTCGCAGTGTCATGTCCATACTTCACTCCAATGCGCATCAGCCCATCAGGAGCCATCGGCAGACAATGTAAGGGACTATCCAAGAAAGCAATTGTTCGAATGTACTTGAGAATGTACTTGACACACTTGAAAAAAGTTCCCCATCGTGCAACCAGGATGCAAGGCTTCTCTTCTCTTTCCGCAAAAAGGTTTTTTACCACCACTTTTTACAAAGCGACGTATCATGAGCGCCATCAACAAAATTTTCGTTTTCAAGAGCAAAAGCTTATATTATTGAAACACGCCTCGAGATATACCATTTAAATTACCCACGCAGATGTTTTCCATTCCAAGTGGTAATGGCAATGCCACTGAAATAAAATATCAAAACGTTCTTTATTTATATTTACATCTTGTTCTCTCAGAATTAAAAAGTCCAAAGGACATGAAAGTACACCAGTGGTGAACTGGCCGGTTAGTTGATCAAGATCTAAGAACAAAATAAGTAAAACAGAAACAAAATGTAACTGAAATCTGCCACGCTGTCACCGCATGGAGATACTAGTGCTATCACTGAAAAACACAGACCAGATTACCTCAGTCTGCAGATTCTTTTATCAGAGAAGAGAAGTGTTTGAAAAAGAACAGAAGCGTCTGAAAATAATAGAAGAGAAATGTTTGGAAAAAAAAATGAAAAGAGGTGTTTTAGTAAAGAATAGAAGCGTGAGCCTTAGGGGCATCGTATTAACCAAGTATTGTGCGAAATGTCATGAATCATGAAATCATGAATGTCTTTGACATCATTTGTGTCATGCTGTTGCCAAGATGTACTATACACATAGCCTTTTTATCGAATATGTCTCCTTTTATCCGAACGAGCAAGACAAAATGTCATATGTGAACTCGTCAATCCAGACAGAAATAATGATTACACATTTTGTAGACGTTCACAGTTGGCATTTGTTCTTTTGTATATTTGCGTGATGACGTCACAGCCTAATTTTCAAGACTTCCTGATTTTTAACAGACTAAAAATCATGAGGTGTGCTCATTAATTGATAAGGGTCATGAGCACTATCCATATATTCACATTTTGAATTTGGAGACCATTTTTTTTTTATTTACCAAATGACGTCACCAGTACTAAATTTTTGCTGGCTGGGCCCCACAAGAAAATTTAGGATGGCCGCCAGCAAGGCATGTATTAAAGAAGAAGAAGGGTTTTTCTATGGAATTGAATTGGAATTGAATATTTAAGTTTAACATTGCCTGAAAGATGAAGAAGGATAGGTAGACGGAGAAGAATTTTTACCCTGATGTTATATGCTTAGCAGTTTTTCTTTTAGGATTTTTTTTTTGTTTACTTTTTACTTCACTTCAGATTTCTTTACACCGATCTGCTAACCAAAAATGATTCCCTAGCTATTATATTTTAAAGGTAGCTAGAGATACTCAAAGTCTTTCCAGAAACGTTATGAATTTTTTTATTTAATTTTCTGACTTTAATACTTGCTCCTTCACGGTGTTAGGATATAAACATGCATGCTTTATGAAGGATTTCATCGTGAAAAAATAACTGATACGTAAGACATAATTTATGGACGGAATTTATGGATAGGAGTATTGTAAAAGTTTACCAAACCTCAATTAATTTCATGAAGGTGTACGTTCTCATTCTCTTCGCATTCTTGTCTTAACTTTTTCATATAACTGTTTGTCTTTTCGTAAGTTATAATATTTTATCTCGCTTATTTTGCGCATTTTTGCCTTCCTAGAATATACAGTACTGATTTTGACGTTTATAGGGCAATTTACACATGCTGCTAAGAATATTCTTACTTTTTCTATTGCATTTCCTATAATTGGCAAATTTGAAATCCACACCCTGGAATTGGACTATCAGATTTTTATGAAAAACTTTGGAAATTTGGTCCCTCACTTCAATTTCACAAGACTGCCAAAAAATTTCAAATTGATATCACAGGCTAGCGCAGTTCTGCAAGATAGATAGATACGCCGCCGAAATTAATAAGATTATCCACTCCATGAAAATCTTAATTAAACAAAATAAATAGACAAAACAAATAAAGGAACAGATAAACAACTTACAACCCATGTTTCCCTTGGTAGAAAAGCAAGAATAGAAAACACCGACATCATGGTTTAATTGGGAGATCGTTAAGGTAAAACGGCACATGCAGAAATTCACTCATTGGGTAAGGTTGCTCATAGAAAGTCGTCAGTTTATCCTTGAACTCCTGATTTATCAGAATACTGTTTATTTAGATTTTATCTTGTTTTTAGATTCTTTGTCAAAAGTTCTGAAAAATGGACGTTACGAATTTTAGCATTTCAATCTGGTGCATTAGAAATATGAAATGATTTTTTTAAGATTTCCCCGTAAAGAAAAGTAAAGGGAGAAAACTTATTAATTTAGGCTTTCTTGTCTATCGACTAAGAGTTGCGCTGTTAAGGTTTTTTAATTTGACTATGGTGGTATACACCTTTTGTAAACCTTTCTGTTGAAAGAGCCCTGTTTTTAATGTAATTTAGTTTTGAGTTTTCACCTGTTTACTGGTTTTGCATAAAAGTACTGGTAACAGATAGCTTGTATTAAACCCAATGCTTGCCAACAAAGCAGTGCAAGATTTTGAAAGTGTTGTTTTTTTATTTTGTCAAACTGTTGATCTTGTTGTTTTTTAAAAAAAGATTTTTAATTTAAAGGGGCTACGACATGAATCACGTGATTTCTGTGTTTTTGTTTACTTTTTCCCCGGCGGTGTTTTAACTTACGTTAACCTTTTATATGAAAGATAGGTGTCATTTGCTACCGTACTTTAGTCACGAAATGAAAAACTTTTGTTAGAAAATGAGCATTCATCATCATCCTTGAACACCTGAAGACCCCCCAATGTAGCAGTTTTGAAAATTTGGTCAAATTCTTGTAAAAGCTGATCCAAGCATCAATCATTGAAGGCAAAGACCCTAAGTGAGCTTCAAAACTGTCATTTAATCTACTGCTACACACCTAACATAACTATAGGTGTATCGTCGTTTGAAGCCTAACTGCTATTAGACGCCATTAGATACTATTAACCTCAGGACTAAACTCCAACAAGTTCTCAAGCCAGATGTTCTGAAGAAAGTTCGTGAGCAACATGATCCAAAAAAGATGCAACAAAAGTTCTACTTTGACAATCAACGTAAAGCCACACCAAAATCACTCAACATTGGTGAGCAATTCCTCATCAAACAACAACAACAAAAAAAAAACCTTTCGATCCTAATCCAATCAATGTTCCGAAGGTGCAAGGCAATCGCACCACAACTGAAAGAAATGCACTAAAATACGAATACGAGAAAAGACCAATATCAAATTCCAACCAATCTAAGCAATTATCGCCCAATATTAGTTCTTTCAGTTCTCTTAAAAGTTTATTTTAGAGAGTTGTTACGCACCAACTCACTAAATATATAGGATCATTATGTCAATACCAATCAAGACAATAAGAACTTTTTCGTTCAATCTCCACTGTCAGCTCTGAGATGACATTTTTAAAATGGATGAATAAAAGCGAAATAACCCTTGCTTGCAGATTATTCAGAAGCATACGACACTATAGATTATGACGTCCTTATTGAAAAACTCAGTTACATTTCTGATTAAAGCCACATTGATAACAAAACTTCTTGCTTTCTCTTGAATGGCTTCGGAGCTCCACAAGGCTTTAATACTTTTTCCTGCACTTCTTAATCTTTACCTAATCGACATGATCTTTAACCCAAATATCAATCTATCCAGTTAACTGGCAACACAACACTTTATAATTACGCAAAACCTTTTACACCGTATTACAGGCTATTACATCTTATTACAGGCCATTACCCCGTATTACAGGCTATTACACCGTATTGCAGGCCATTGCGCCGTATTACAGGCCATTACGCCGTATTACAGGCTATTACGCCGTATTACAGGCTATTACACCGTATTACAAGCTATTACATCGTATTACAGGCTATTACATCGTATTACAGGCTATTACGCGGTATTACAGGCTATTACGCGGTATTACATGCTATTACATCGTATTACAAGCTATTACGTCGTATTACAAGCTATTACATCGTATTACAGGCTATTACATCGTATTACAAGCTATTACACCGTATTACAAGCTATTACATCGTATTACAGGCTATTACGCCGTATTACAGGCCATTACGCCGTATTACAACCTATTACATCGTATTACAGGCCATTACGCCGTATTACAGGCTATTACGCGGTATTACAGGCTATTACGCGGTATTACATGCTATTACGCCGTATTACAAGCTATTACATCGTATTACAGGCCATTACGCCGTATTACAGGCCATTACGCCGTATTACAAGCTATTACGACGTATTACAGGCCATTACGCCGTATTACAGGTTATTACGCCGTATTACAAGCAATTACACCGTATTCCAGGCTATTACACCGTATTACAAGCGATTACACCGTATTACAAGCGATTACACCGTATTACAGGCAATTACACCGTATTACAGGCTATTACGTCGTATTACAGGCCATTACGCCGTATTACAGGCTATACGTTAATATTGAAGTGATTAATCAACGGGAAAAAAATGAACAACATTTAAAATGGAAGCTTACAGTAAGTACTTTTGACCCAATAGTTTAAATTTGAAGTATTGCTTAATAATTGGGGGGTAGATTCAAGATGAGTCTGAAACCTCTTTAAACAAATCCAAACACCAAAAACACAAACAAAATGAAGTTGTTGATATTCACGCGTGCTGTTATCGCCACATCTTATTTACTACTGGAATGGAAAGATTGGCCATGGGACTTCAAATCATGACTTTTAAATCTCCATTTTGAAAGCAGGGGGTCCTTTCCCCGATGCGATTGTTATGTTCTCGCTATGCTTAATAACCAGCTGATTACCAGAGTTTGTTTACATTGTGATGTAATAGTTATGAAAATGTTACGAGCAGCTTTAAGGGTAATTAGTGGTAAAGAAAAGAAATATCGTCTCTAGTGTTTCCTTTGGGACTTTTACGGCACGTGGTTTTTCTGTGTTATATCTCTAAATTGTTTTGAAAATTTCGCATCACGAAAAAATAATAATATGGGTGAACAGGGCAAGTGCTCCTGTTCCTTTTTTCTCCGTTTATCTAATCTTCAAAGGAAAGAAATGTTTTTATATTTTTATTACTAATGTTGTTTTGTTTTTTAGGTTTCCTTTTTCATTTATTGGATACTAAAGTTGTTGTGTCGAGCATATATGAAACTGCCTTATACAAATACTAATTTTAACCGACAATTGAACCGGGAGTTGAACCCACGACCTCTCGCTTGCCGGTATATAATGGTCTCTCTTGATGTCCATTCCACATATAAAACCTTTATAAATGGACTGGGTCAACATGGTAGCCTCCTGATACCTATTCCATGTTGACCCCAACTTAAGATAACTGGTAATCTTATTTTATTTTCATTTATGACCCATTTATGACCCATCGTGCTCAGAGGAGAGACTAAGTAAAATAAAAATTGTGCAAAAGCAAAAAGTAACAAGCGCAGCAAGAGATGGTTTGCAGCTGGAGCTCATTTAGAAGTTTATATTATTATAATAATTATATACCAAGGGCTTTTTTTAGTTGGATCATTTTTTGTGTGAAAAAGCTTTACAAAAACTGACATATTTTTGTTAATGTAATTTCTGTGCTGTTTTTGACACACTAACCGAGCCCTGTGTGTTGTCATGGGAAATCCTGAGATTAATCGCACCAAAATGAGAGACTTGCATTAGGTATATATATACCACAACAGAACATGACATTTAAGTTGCAAATATCTCGATAACTGATGATGGCCATGTGGCCTACTGTGGGGGACATTTGGAGCCAATCTTTGAACATATCTCAGTAATGTTTCGTTGTTGACATGTGATATACATTCTTGATCAGCTTTTTGAGCTCCATAACATTTGGTATACTTTATGTTCATAATTCTGTAATTTTGAATTTTGTGAATAAATCACGGGTGATTCATCTCAAGTGTGTAGTGTAGTTTCTGCCTCATTGTTACTCTTAATATTTGTCTTGCCAGCTAGCAACTAGCTCTTGCTTGCACAAACCTTTAATATTAGTGATTCAAAATGTAGAATGACCATTTAATTAACCAATCAAGATTTGTGCACAGGTTGTTAGACAATGACTTTATCATTAATATTCCATGTCAATCAATCAATCAGTATCTATTTTCCATTTAATAAGTATGGATGACAGAAAAACTTTTGTCATAAATGGCCGGAAACCACACCAGTAGCAAAAGCTAAACCATGTATATTTCAGTAATTATATATAGAGGAAAGAACATGAATATTTATATTATATTATCAATAATTCATCTGTAAACGCAGCTTTTATTACCAGCTAACCAATATAGTGATTATAGTATTTCCTGTGTTAACAAATGCAAATTTTCACGTGTATTTTATTTATTTGGGATGAAAAGGATTATAAAATTTGTCTTCATGAATTTTTTGACAGTCATAAAAAATGTCATCATTTTCTGCTTCACATATGGACAAGAAATTAAAATCTCTCACAATGTCTCAACAAAGTATTCAGACCTTATCACTTTGGTGTATTCATCATCGCAAACATGCAAAGAATGTCGTCCAAACATGGTTTAGAGAATTACAAAAAGGTATCTCAAGCTTCTTCCTTCACTTTCACTTATAGCTAATTTATAGCAATTATGATCCCTGATATTATTCTGAGCCGATAAACTTGAATTATGTATCCTTAGAGTGTGTTTACATGATAGCTGCGCTGAACTCAAACCTATTGGAGATTTCAGGTTTAAAAAACATACCTACTACTTGCAAGTGTTTTCAACAGAATTCAGGTTGAAATGCTATATTTTATTTTGAATTGACATTTCAGTACATGTATATCGAGAGAAAAAAGTCTATCATCAAGGCTCAATTTTAACATGCTGATTAACAATAGAATTTGACACTTCAGTCTATATTAAACGTTGTTCCATATAAATTGTTAAAAAAGGAAACAAACCAAAACGTTAAAAAGTGAGCTGTGAGAGTTTGTGTTTAACAACTGTGCGACGTTTCAAAACAATTTCCACACGATCTACATGTGTTGTTAGCCCTCTACTCACCACAAATGTCTAAAAAGCAAATAAAAGCATGTGTATTTTATTTATAAAGTTTCTATACGTGTGGATCAGCGCCTTTCGCCTCTTTGGCAAGATGGCGTAGAGGTGTGTATGGGTGCAATATTGATTCTGTATTGTTATTTGGGAGAATTACTTCAAAACCCAAAAAAACATTCAGAAATTTTTTGTTTGTTTTTTTGTTTGTTTTTTTAACTTTTTTCAAGGTGCATTTTTGAATTCCTGGAACGATATCTCAAGAAATATTGACTCAATTGAATACCACAATAATTTTTGGCATTTTGTCTCCACAACTTGACTGAAGGATTTGGCAAGGCTCTATTATACGGAAATGTTACTTAACGAAAGCACATGGATAAAATTCAATTACCTTCCATGACAAACATTATTTATCACCACGTTCTCATTGGTTAAAATGATATTTAACTTAAAGATATTTTTACCCGTACTGAGATCTCAAACCGGTTTGAGTTCAGTACAGCTATCATGTAAACACTCACTAATTTTAGCATCTTCAATTCCTGGAATTCCTAAAAACATTTCACCCATCTGTATATCAGTATGTTCGATTAACTGGTGCATTGAGCTTATTATACATGAATGAAACTTTTATGCATTCATTAAGGAATTAATTTTAATATGAAAACACACATTAACATTTCATGGAAGCGAAATTTCTTAAGCAGAAACATAAAGTTTCCTTCAGGTTGTATGCCCTATTTTCCTTATTTCATTAAAATTCATTGTGCATGTTCATCTCAGCTCAAAATCTAGCACATCAATATTCTTATAAAAATGTGTATGTAATCCCAAGTCTCATACAAGTGTCTAATACAAGGGCTAAAACTAACTTTTTAATTTCTGATGGTCACCATGATCTATCACAATGCAGATGTCGGAAATCTCTCCAACCAGTGTACAAATATTCTTCCTCTACCCTAAATCACTCCGTACAAAAACATGTAACAGCTAAGGAATGTCTAATAACGTGTTTGATAAATATAAGTTCCTTAACTTTCTTTTAGTGAAACCAAAAAGGAAGTTAGCATTGATGTATCTTGCAAATGATATTTTGCAAAATAGCAGAAGGAAAGGAACTGAATATTCAAAGGAGTTTGGAAACATTCTATCAACTGCCTTCAGTCATTGTACACAGTAAGCAATTTTCTCTGCTTTATTTCTACTGCGAACAGGTTATTATATACTACAATTATATACTACTATCTAAAGGAGGTGAATGCCTTCATGTGATCAAAGTGAATGCAAAACAAACTACAGTTAGATAGTTTCCGTTCAAAACACCTATCACAGAACTTAACAATAAACTTCCAGACCAGGGAATTTTCTAATGAGTATGATTATATCAACATTTTTAGGGAAATTCTAATGAATGAGCAAAAGTGAAGAAACCCTTGAATCTTTTCAAATCTTTGTTTATTGATATCAAACAATTTTGCCAAGTGTTTTTTACATTATAGCATCGACATTCTCGTGGAATTTAAAACATGGAATATACTTGATAATCTTTTCTTTTCAGATTAAATGATCCGAAAATCACAGAAGCCCTTAAAAGAATACTTCAAATTTGGATAGAAAGAAGAGTCTATAATCAAAATTTCGTGGACAAATTAACTAAATGTCTTGGTAACTTTAAATTCATTGGATTTTATTTATTTATTTATTTATTTATTTCATTTATTTATTTCGTTTTAGAAACTTTTCTCGGAGTTTTTCAAAGTTTGTTGGGTTTTTTTTTTAATGAAAGAACGCAATTATTATTATTATTATTAATGTTTACCCAGGATAGCCTCTTCAGTTCTGATAGAACTGTTATCAATTAGGGTCCTGCGAAGGAGGTCCCAGAGCATTTAAAGCCCCCATTTGGGCCGCAAGTATGCTTCAACCGCTCAACCAGACAACCCCCTTAGATATCAATCCTGCTCTCAAGCTGAGTGCTAAGCTGAGTGGATCGATTCACACTGTTATAGTCGCTGGCATGACTCGGCCAGGATTTGAACCCTGACCTCCCGCACTGAAGGCGAGCACTCTACCACAAGGCCACCAGTCGGTATAAGAAGAAAGCAAAAATCATAAAGCTAGAGTGTGTCCTTGTAATGGATTGGTATCTTAAAACTTTTCGGTTAAAAGTCTCTTTTTTTTAGTTTGAATAAACGAAGTAGGCGTTACCATGATCTCGTTATCCCAGACCCAAAAACAAAGTTTTCTCCACAATGTATTGAGATACCAATCCCTTAGGTAGACATGCCTATAATGTTGATTGTTCCTTCAGTTTCATTAATAAGGAACCAGTCTAAATTTATCTTCTTTAGATCCAGCAAGTTTGTCTGAAAATTCTAGCGAGGAATCGCGTCATACTCCACCGTTAGAAGCATCACCTATCAAGGAGGCGGAATTTGTTGTAACAGAACATAAATTATCAAACACTCCACCAGATGTAAGTTCGATGAAGTTTCCCCAAATAAAGCGTGGTTCGTGATCCATGAAGCATGGCTTCTCATTTTCATATCTCTCAATTTTCCTTCAAAGAGGACCATCAATCATCAATCATATTCTATGTATTTTGTTGCTGTTTCCTTTTCTCGATATGTTGTTTTTTATTTTTAAGGCCGATTGCAATTAGGTGGAATCGGATTTGACTATATTGGACTTTGTGCAAGTCCAGGCGATCGATTCCGCCTAATGGAAAACGCCCTTTACT
Source organism: Turritopsis rubra (assembly GCA_039566895.2). NCBI lineage: Eukaryota > Metazoa > Cnidaria > Hydrozoa > Anthoathecata > Oceaniidae > Turritopsis > Turritopsis rubra. The sequence continues at coordinate 2,497,067 of CM077629.1, read as the reverse complement.
CTCTTCTGCCTCTCCCTTTTAGCCAGACGAGCTTGTTCGTAAACTTCAAGAACTTGAAAATTCCGCTACCCAAGATGCAGTTGTTCGTGAAAAAATAGCCAATCTTCCCACTCAAGTCACCGATCCGACCTTTATCGATAAAGTCGAAGGTATAATCTTTTCATCGATAGCGTACGTTTGTTGAAAATAGGTTTTATTTTTTAAATCTATTCATCCTTAGGTGAAATCTCACTTAATCTCTTACATTATCACATTTTTCTTCCAATCCACTGCAACATATCATGATCGAGTTTTCAAAGGTTTTTTTTTTGTTTCAGATTTGGATTCTGCTCATAGATTAAGAGAGATGATAGATAATGCATGTGAATTATTAGCAGAATATAACAAACGGTTAGAAGCTGAACAGCTCGATCGGCAAGATGCGCAAAGAATGTTACTTGATTACACGACGAATCAGAAGCGTTCGTTGGTGATCACAAAGGAAAGACTGCAAGTAAGAATTTTAACATTTAACATGTTTGCTTGATTAATGGTTTGTTTGGATTTGTTGTTGTTATGACAACTGATTTTTTCGCAGGAATACGTTGGAAAGCTAGAGAAAGTGACTGCCGTCAAAAAGGAACTTCAATCGCATTTAGAAAATTTACCCGACTTATCTAAATTACCAACTCGCGTTCCGCTACCATCCGCTGGTGATTTATTTGCATCGTCAGGAAAGTTACTTCCGAATGCTCCCGCTTTGCCGTCAGCCGAAGAACTTTTCTCTACTACGAAAGATCTATAGAATCTAATGCGTACCTTAATGTTTTCAAACTAGTGTCGCTGTTACAACGGAAACGAAACGAAACCGAATGTTGTGGATACCATGTTTGTAATCTTCTTTTTTTTTTCTTCGATTTTCCGTTAAAGCCTAGATCAAATGAGTACCAGTACTTACGTCGCTGAAAAGCAATCGATCATGAACAAAATGCATATTTTATCAGAATACAAATTATAAATTGTAGCGGTCTTATTTGTTTCTATCTGTAGCGGGCTAAGAAAAAGAAAACTTGAAATCAACGTGGAGAAAAAACTTAAGTTAAATTTTGACAATCGCAGTTTCCATTATTCAACCCAAAACGACGATATGATAATGTAAAGCTCGGTTCACACCAGTGGGAAATTAAATTTCCCACTGAAATTCTCATGAGAAATTTATATTTCTCACTGGTGTGTGTGAATATGATTTATTTAATTTCCTAGTGGCGGATCTAGCAGAAATTTAACTGTTGTGAACCCATTTGGAGGAGAACTTTCTAAAAAAGAATTGGCAATTACAGTGCAGCTATCCTTTGGAAAACACTCTTCTCCAGTAAAATTGCTCCTTGATCCGCCGCTGTTTCCCACTGCGATTTTCTCTTTAATGTTCTCGCAAGAATTCACTGAGAAAAATATCAAAACGTTTTTAATGTTTTTCCAATTAAGAAATTAAGTAGGAAATTAAATTAAAATTTCCACTGATGTGGACCGAGACTTATGATAGTAGTGGAGAAAATTTTGTAAAGCTCTCCATCTTAACCCTACGTGACATATTGTCTGCATTGAAATAATAGTAAATTGCGTTTGTTCATCTAATTTTCATTGCTTTTCCATATTTTTTTAAGAACATTCATAGATATCTCACGTAGTTTTGACGACATGCTTTTTTTCGTGGCAATTTTTAGTTCCCTTATAGACCTTTTCATAAATTACGTCACAACATCCATCGCCTCGTTTCTAATCTTTATTATTACTCCGTACTTAAGCGTAATAAAAGAGCAACGTGAAACATTTTTCCCTGAGGTATCATTTCCCTTTGTAAACCACCCAAGCGTTGTTAACGAGGTGATGGATGTAACCACTTAATTTATGAAAAGGTCTATTGAATCTTTTATTATCGCCATTTCGCTACATCATGCTACATCATGCTTGGATTTTTATATTAAATGCTCAGTTTCCTACATATCAGGAGCATGGGAGAGATCTTTCTATATTTATTTTCCAGCTTACTTTTTGTTAGATTGGTTTCTTCACACTTACCTACCATCGTAAACGCTGATTTACACCATGGACATTAGAAAATTCCCTTGTCTGGAAGTCTATTATGAAGTTCTATTGTCGATATTTCCCTACCTAACTGTAGTTTGTTTTGCACACTATCTGATCACGTGATGGTAAATCATGACTTACATTGGTTGGAATTTCGTCATGTGATCAAAAAGTATACAAAACCTATTGAAAAGATCAAAGAAATTGACAATAATTTGTTATAATAGACTTCTAGGCCAGGGAATATTCTAATGACTATGATTACACTTACACAAGTTTTTGCCGTTAGCAGCAATTAGTGGAAACAAAGGCGGCTTCCACTTACCAACTTTCTCACGTGTGGACGAACGAAACCGCGTGTTTCTTATGAAAACTTACGAAACCGCACGTGCGCGAACGCAAATATTATTGGAGATTGTAATTACCTCAGAATGTTCAAATAACATTAATTTGCACGCTGTTGTGCCGATAGTAGACTTTTGGTTTACTTACTTGCAAACGAGATGTGTTCGCAGCAAGTGTACTCAGCGCATGCGCACAGCTGTCACACGAAATATACGAAATTGCTGAGTGAAGATAGGCCTTCAGGAATTCAAAAGAGGAGACCATTTAGCTCAGATTTGATGGTGAAAAAGTAAATCACCCGGAGGTTTGAGTCCTTAGGCTTCTATCCGTAAAAGTTGGTTCTTCTGTCCGCCGCGATTTGCAACTGGAAAGTTGACTTACCGTCAGAGATACGTATATCATTGCTCTAACTTTCACGAAGTCCGGTGTAAAGTCAGTCAGTGTTTCCAAATGATTTGATACGTTCCTTTTAAAACGCATCAGTGTGAAGTACCGAGATACATGACTGATTCTCCAACGCAGGCTTCAACGATCGCACTTGTGGAGGTAAACTATCGATCGATGCACGTGATTGATTCCAAATGTAAACATGAGACCTATATCTACAACAAGGTTTTGGCTCGTGTAAACAGAACGTAAAATAAATGAGACTCGTTACCATGGTTACATATACCATAAACCACTTTCACACTATGAAATTATTGGTAAAAACCCTGGAGATGCTTCTATTTCTTGTCACCAATGAAATCGTTTATAGTGTAATTTAGCTTTTCACTGGCGGAAAGCGTGCGGAACTAATCAGCCTCGACAATAAAAAATTTCATTAGATATTTAATGAAACCTCTCGTGTTACGAAAATAATCTTTATAAGAAAGTCAATAATGGTGTTTGTGATTTAAAATTACAATTTGATGCTTCTCGTTTTGTTTGTTTGAAATAACGATGTGTTCTCGAAAGTATAAATCGCTAGCAGATTATATTTTTTTTATTTTTTTATTTTTTTTTGTAAACAGAGAGGAAATGGTCAACTTGTTTTATTTGCATTTAACATTCAACGCATCAGTTATATTTTTCATTTATATTTTTAACCTTGGTTCCTGCTATGAGTTAACGCGAGTTAATGTTCGTGAGTTAAGCTGGGTTTCCACCTCTATTGATCAGACTGGATCGGATCAGAAAATCCAGCTTAGCTTGATTTCCACTTAATTTGGCGCGTTTTTTTTGTAAACAAATATGGCGGCTGTCAACATTCGAGCTCGTTGTGCATGGAAAATTTTGCTGTTTTTATTAATATGGAAGCTCAAGCAGATAAAAAACAGCAATCTAGATAAAAGAAAAGATTTTGAGTTCGACAGTTGTTCAAGGAAAGGGAACAAAAAGGAGAATTTCATCTACAGAGATATGCGATTGTTTGACCACGAGTAATTTTTAAACTGTTCAGAATGCTTCCAGATAAATTTGAAATTAGATAATTGTCACGTTCATTTAAAAATCTAGTTAGAATTTCATCCTGTTCTGCTGTACTCTGGTTTTGGCTGTACATAGTAGGCTGAGTGCCTTCAACTTTCACTGCCTTCTTGTTTACATGTGCACAACATATCTACCATTATGAAGTCCAAATCACATGATAAAATAACGAGTTTTCATTGGTGCTAAACTGATCCGGTCCTAGTTGATCCAAGACGGATCAGGAAAAAGTTGAAAAAAGTTCAATTTTTTTTGGATTATTTTGGATCGTCCTGGATCACAAAAATGACCGTTCTACGCATGCGTGGATCAAAAATCCGATCCGATCCAGTCTGATCCATAGAAGTGGAAACCCAGCTTTATGGAAAAAGTTTCATACCAACAGATGGCAGGTAATGCAAATGCAATGGTTGCAATTTTCAATTTTATTGAGAAGGAATTACAAAAAAGAAAGCTCATATTTTATGAAAAAGAGCTCAGGTCAATGTACGAAAAAAATGCAAGAATTTGGTGCTGGTTTAATTGCAACTAAACATACTATTAATTCAAAACTAAAATAATGATGTATTTTGATTTTTATAATATCCAGCATATTCATGATGGTTTCATTAACATAATGAAAACCAACAATCATCTAAAAATGTTTGAGCTTTAGCTTTTGAATTTTCAATTGGAAAGGAAAGGTGTGTCAAAGGAAGAGACAGTTTCAGAACTATTGATGAAAATGTTGTGCTAAAGTGTGGGTATGGTATGGTATCTTTATTTAAAGTCGATGATTTACAAAGTAAAAAAACAATAGAAATAATATAAATTCTATATACACAATTTAGTCCTAAGGACTAATTAAAATCGACTCTAAAATAAAATCAAGCATATAAAGGAAATGAAACTAGATAAAACGTAGGTTTGTTATGAAATTAGAACGAAGACTACACTTGCAATTTATGGACTGCATTCTTCGAACCTGATTGTAGAATTCTGTTAATGGAGATGCTTTCCTGACATGTTCGGGGAGGGAATTCCATAGCTGAGCGGCAATATGAGATATAAAACATTTTTGTATTTTTTTTCATTTTTTTTTTTTTTTCTTTGTTTAAGTTATATTTATTTATATATTTGAATTGTGACAAATTGTGGTAAATATATGTTTAATAATAATCATAATAAAAAAATTTCTTTTAAGTGAAAATGTTCGGCGTTTAACTTAAGACGGCGATGGGCTAAAGCTTGGTTTTTACTGATCTTCTTAAATGTGTCTCCACATGAGCTCGTTGCTTATAATTTAACCTCTGAAAGTTTTGATATTCATGAAATCAACAAATTTAAAAACTTTCCAATATTTCTTAAAACTTCTTCGCTTTTTTTATTTGTTCCTTTGCATAAAGAAAACACATCATAAACGATGACCAAAACTGATAGAAATTGGAGCGACAATCTTTTCCATTTTAAGCGAGCAATGTATTTTTCACAAGCTTTAAGAATGTTAGGTAGAAAGTATCTTAGGATCATGAAGTATATAATTGTATCATTATTATAGACTATTGACCAAAATACGATATGAAGGGTGTGTTGCATTCTACGTTTCTCATGTTTCTTTTGGTACAACTTGGAACATCTTCATCTTTTGCTAACCTGTCCAACATTTCAAAGAACACTTCTTCTTTGACAATAAAAGAAATTATTCAGAAGTTTGATTTTGTGAGTATAGTCAACAATATGAATGGATACGGGAACATCACGAACTCAACCATGGGGTGTTTAAAAGCATTTTCCTTATTAAATATCGACCAAAGACGTAACAGTGAGTTGATGTTTTTTTGCAAAATCTTCCATTCGTGATATATGCATAGTGAACAAAAACGGTTATCGTTTCACCGAAAGAGGTTGTAGGTTCATTAGAAAATCCCCTCTGGTCTGTAGGCTTACTAACGTTTTTTATAAGCATCACAGGCTCAAATTCACTGAAATGATAAGTAACACTTAAGCAACACCCTAGGCTCAAAATCATTTTTTTTTTGGTGCCCTTTATACGTTTTCTACCTCTAAGAGAACCTGTCGCTCTGAGAGAACCTGTCGCTCTGAGCTTAAACCATAAGTAGTAGGTGGTTTTGGAAGTTTCAAGGGCGAATAATTATGGTAATTCTGTTAAGCACTACTAAAGCACCAAAGTATTCTCAAAATGACAACAAAATAAGCACCAATGAGCGTGGTCGATTTTTACTCTGGTACTTATAAGAAGAAAAGAAAAAGAAAATCGTGTACTTTAAGTTCTATTATCGGTATTTTTTATTGATCATTTACGAGTTCAAAAGCTATTTCAGTATGAGCTGTTTGTTCGCATGCAAGTTTTGTTCTCACTTTAGTGAAGGATGCTAATGGAAAAGTTGCTGCTGGTATGTTGTATGATCTGCATCGAAATTGGATTGGTAATTATAAGGAATGTTTGGATACTGAAGGGACTACCTATTGTCTTCAATCTGGTTTAGAATTATTTGGCGTTTATGTACGTAAGCATAACTGTTTGTGGAGCATATATATATTAAGTTACTTCTAAAACAGTCGCTATCATGCGTCATCAAACATAGTTTCCTATCAAACGGAACAAGTTTGTAAGTAGGAAAACTGGCGTTTCTCTGCCGTATGTAGAAGGGAACAATGAGACACTACTTCCATGTCATATCCGTTTCTGTCTCCCCATCGGGTTGTTCCCAGCAGGCAGACGACGTCTGGTGGCCTTGTGGTAGAGTGCTCACCTCCAGTGCGGCAGGTCAGGGTTCAAATCCTGGGCGAGTCATGCCAGCGACTATAACAGTGTGAATCAACCACTCAGCTTAGCACTCAGCTTGAGAGCGGTATTGATATCTAAGGGTATTGTCTGGTTGAGCGGTTGAAGCATACTTGCGGCTTCCGTAGCCCAAATGGGTCTTTATATGCTCTAGGACCTCCTACGCAGGACCCACATTGATAACAGTTCTATCAGAACTGAAGAGGCTATCCTGGGTAAACATTAATAATAATAATAATAATAAAAGTCGTTCTATGGACGTCTTTACAACCTCTGGACGTTTTTTAAACGTTAAAATGACGTCATGTGTCTGCTGGGTTGAAGTCGTTCGAGTCTACATGATTTGCTTGACAGAAAATCTCGTAGCCGTCTTTATCTTTATAATCTACATCTTTAAAACGTTTCAAATGGAAATGTATAGAGGAAGACGTTTGTTGAATTTGTTGGAAGAGAACTTTCATCAGCAAGCAGTATTTTTCTTGAATAGATGACAAAAATCAGAATATAAAACTGGAGTGATCGTTAAAAAAAACATTCTTTTTTAGTCGTTCTCTCTTGGATTATGCGTACCAAAAGTCTGTACTGGAAGCGATGTAAACAATATCATGAAATGGATATCTAAATGTAAGTTAAGTACAGACCAAGCGAATCGGTTCCACTTAGCGAATGGTTCACTTTAAGAGAGTATGGAATATGAGTGCAGGAAATCTAAAGGACCAACTGATTTGATCCCATCTCACTCAACGGGTGTATACTGTATTCACCCTGAATGAAAAAATCGTCAAACATGCTCTCGTTGGCTGAATGATAATAATAATTTGTGGTAAATATCCATGAAATGAGAAGAACAAACAGATTCCTGTTTTTTTTGCTTCTTCCCAAGAAATTTACGCAAATAGGATGACAGCTGTAAGGTAAAAGAAATGCTTTGCTTTCCTTGTGGATTTCATTAACGTCTTTAGCACATTTGCATTCTACACCAACAAAAGAAAGATATGCTTTTACAGAAAACATTTTCCATTTTCAGAAGATCAAAATGTCATGGTGTAGATATTGTAAAATTTGTTTGGGTCATTGAGTCAACTCATGCCTCGTCTCGTTCTTTCAAACGCTTTTATAAGAGTTTCCACCAAATATTTCGAAGATTTGGAATTGTTATATGGTATAGAAAATTCTGATTAGTTATTTGGTAGTAAAATATGGATCACTGCATTATTTTGATCTGTGGTTTTTCTTTGTATATTTTCCTGAAAACTCAAATCTATTGTTGATTTCAGATAACAACGACACGTTGATTACAACTGATATTGGAAGTCGTGCTGTCTGTTACAATGGTACGAAAAGTTACAGTAATGGAGCAATCGTCATGTTGTAAGTAAACATAAAAATATAAGATTTGTAGATAGAGCACAAACAATCTGGAAACACTGGGCATACTGAAAATACTTGTTTGTAACGAACAGTTATAAAAAAATCTCAGGGTCAACCATTTACTGTTGCATAGTCAAAAATGTTTTTGTTCATGTAGGGCGTAGGAAATTGAAATTAAAATTGAAGAATTTTTTTCTCCATTTCTTTTACACAGGTTCCTTACTTGCGTCATCGGGTTGCTGGTGGTTTTTGGAACTGCTGCAGAAATATTGCGTAATCTTAAGCAGAAACAAAATCAACAGGAAGTACTTGAGAACAGTGATAGTGATGACAAGACAATAACACTAATTCCTAACGACGAAGAAAAGCCTGATTCAGCATCTAAAAAAACATCACCCATTAAAAGTAGGACGGCTTCTTTGTTCTTTTTTCCTCGGTAGTACATACTTTTACGTTCGCCTAATACTAACATTAACTGTTCCTTCTCTTAGAAAGTCGGTTCAATGATTTTTTTCTCTGTTTCTCCATCATTCAAAATACAAAAGCAATCCTTGACACGAACATCTCTCCCGGAACCATTACATGTTTATCTGGAATTCGTTTTCTCTCCATTGCCTGGATTATAGACGGACATATGTTTAATTTAGCATGGCAGCTTGGAGGTGGAGTTCATTTTATTTTCTTATATTTTGATTTTGTTTCATCTCCTATACTTACACTATTTTCGAGTTTCATGGTCTGTAAAAATACCTTATTGGCCTTTTTTACGTCGGTCTTTATTTTTGAAATGTTCACGGTCAAACACTCACAGACAAACTTCTAATGCCTGCACTTTTAACGCCAATTCATGAAAATTAATGCCATTCAGGGCGTAAAAAGGCCAATAAGGTAGCTTGAAAGAAAACTTACCTTCTTCATCTAACCAAAAGAAATAAGCTTTCATACAAATCGTTCCATCTACTTATAGTTTCTGTTAATTTTAGACAATGCAGTGGAAATCCTGTCTTGGCTCCCGAGATTTTCATTTCAAATATTGCTACGCACCCCTATCGCGGTCGATACTTTTTTTTTCTTAGGGTTTGTTTACATCTTATTTGTTTGTATTCCACAACTCTCTGAAAACTTGTCATTGTCCTGATTTCAGAAGGGGACACGAATCTCGTGGTCTTACGACTTAAAGGCGAGGGAAACGAATATTAATATTACGGTCGACGAGGGAAAATAAGCAAACACAAAAGTCATTCGTAGTCCCTTTAAATGTTTCTTTTTATCCTTATTCTTTATTTCCAGATTCTCAAAATAATTTTATAATAATTTTATAATTTTATAATTATTTACAATATCTGCCTCTTCAATAATTTATGGGGAAATTATTATTTGAAATTCCAAAAAATTTAGGGTTATCAATATATCCCAGCCTTAAATATTAAATAAAGCCTTAGATATTTTCTCTGTAATTCTTTTTTAGAGGTTTTCTGGTCAGTCTGATGAATATGAAACGGTTCGAATCCGCAGGAAAATTAAATTTGTATCGATATTACATCCATCGATTTATTAGGTACGTGAAAGTTCATTGACTCGTTGAAAGAATTCAAAACTCAAAACCATTCTTTCATACACGTTTTTTTTTCTTATAAGCAACACAAAATTTTGACGAGACTCAATCTTTTAACGGCTGATTTATTGCTTGATTGTTGCTTTTTGACTATCTGCGTGAGAAGACCGAATTTTCTTTTTTTTATATTCACGTAGACTAGCGAGAGTTTTTATTAAACCAATGGAACTTTTATTACACGTTTTTCATTTTGCTTTCGTATTAGGTTTTGTTCTCTGTTCAATGAATTACATAAAAACGAGGTTAGACTGGGCCATAATACAATGTTTAAACAGAAATTTGGGACTTCAACCTCGAACTCAGAAATACGAAGCTCTTGGTTCAAGGTCGGCAAAAGTTCATAGGTTTATCAGAATAATGACGATATATTAACTTTTAGACTGTCGCCATCCTACATGTACGCTTTATTCTTCTATACATACGTCTATCCGCTGTTAGGGGATGGTCCTTTCTGGATAAGTCAAGCACCTGGCAGCTCCAATTCAGAAAATTGTAAAAAGTATTGGTGGACTAATTTTCTGTATATAAACAATATCTATCCTAAATTATTCCAGGATCAAGTAAGTGATATTTATCGTCAGAATGAGACAGAACTCTTAATTTTTCTAGTATTCAGATAATGACTTTTCTATTCATTTCGGTATCTCTTTGATGTTATCCGTGATGTGCTTTTTACCATTTTTCGATGAAACGAAAACTTTTCAAAAAACTAACGACAATATGTCAGCCATTGAAACCATAATTAAGATCTTTATGGGAAGACAAAATAAAACGTATAGTTTTATATACTTTTCCAGATATCATATCATTTATCTAAAACTTTCAGTCTTTCCTATATCTATCAAATTAGATGCGCCTCCTTAGTGCCGTGCAATCAAACAAGACCTACAATGATTGGCTGTTCAAAAAACACCCAATATCTTTAGGGTGTCCTGAATTATAAGAACCTGAAAATATTTTGTTGTCGTTGCATAATCGTGACGTTTTGCATAACTATGACATTCAGGCGTTCTTAGTACTTTATTCTAACGATTCTTGATCATGTTAGAGGATTCATAAGAATGTGAGGGGGTAAAAATTTTCAAAATGATGCAAAATGATAGCAATTACATTTTATTGCACAGTCAGCACTTCAACAATACAGCGCATCACGGATGGTACAAAAGAATGTTTAAGTTCTGTCTCCTTCTCTTTTATACCACCATGGTTACAGTGGTTCCATGGTTACAGTGGAATCTCTATAAAGCGGGCAGCTTTTCATTGCACCAATGCTTTATAAACTTCCATTGTACATTGTCCTGTCTTTCTATACTACTGCTAGTGTTTTCAACACACATGGTATCTTGGAGCTGATATGCAATGTTACATCATCGCGCCACTCATTATGTATTCCATGTACAGGTTGGGGACTCACATTTTTGTTATTTCTTAATGTTGCTACTCTGATAAACATCCGGTCTACTTCCTTTGCCGTTCATTGGTGCAGTATTTTTACTAAACATGTACAGAAATCGAAAATATTTAAAAAACGGTGTTGCAGTCTAAAAGTACTCCCCTAGAAAAGTGCTCCCCAGTACTTTAAGCCTAGGAAATAAGTACTTCCGGGATTATTTATTTCCTAGGATAAAAGTACTTTCTGCAGGAAATAATCCTCAGAGGAATTACCTTTATACTAGGCTGAAAGTACTCCTTCTTGTTACGAAGCCAACTAGGAAATTGTTCAATATTAAGCTGGATTTCCACTAGCGTTTTTTTTCGTACGAAGCGACTTTTTTCGAGACAAAATGTAAACAAACGCATGCGCAGTTTTATTAAGTTAGATTTCGAACGAAATTTTGATACGAAAAAAAGAGTAGGATCTGATCCTACTTTTTTTCTGTTCGTTTCACGAAAAATGTCGCTGTAAAAAAAGCAGCCAATCAATCATAGCGAATTTTGCTATCTCAGCAAACTGTTCTTTGCAAACAGAAGTGAAGATGGCTGACAAATTCACTTTACTAGAGAGTTCTCAGCAACCGGAATGGTTACAAACACTCATCTTTCAAAAGTATCTAGCAGATAAACAAAAAGAAAACGAATTATCAACAGTAGAAGTAAGTGATATAAGAGATGGAAGCCTCTCTGCAAACGAAATAGGTACAACAGAGCAAGGAAGTAGCAGCTTGATCGATAATGAAAACACAACAACAGTAGATAACGAGGTTACATTCAGTCCTGTGGATGCCAATGAATTTGATAAGGAGTTATTCATTGAAGAAGTTAGAAAGCATAGATGCTTGTGGGATACGAACTCGAGCAGTTTCAAAGATAGACAAGTAAAAAGAAATGCTTGGGAACAAATAAATAAAGTTTTTGGGAAGGAAGGTCAGTTCCAAAAACTTTTGTTCAGTTTTTATTTTTTTTTATTTTTTATTTTTTTTTTTTTTATTTTCATTTTTTTAGAAAGTTATCTTGTGAATGAGCTGAAAAAGCTAAAGGATAACTTAAAGAAATGTTTGACAAGACGTGATAGAATGTCCAAATCTGGGGCAGCAGCATCGTCACTTCCTAAGTGTAAATATTTTGATCAGATGCTATTTCTTGTGGAAAAGTCATCAAATTTACCAACAGTTTCAAACATTTCATTGCCTGGTATTAACGAGAATATTCCTCCCATTGAAGACACCATAGTCAAACCAGTTTCATCAAAGAAATCAAGACTCGACCAATCTTTTGATGGGGCTATATTGAAACAACTTGAAACTACAAATAATTACATATCTGGGATTTTGAAACATGAAAGTGAAGAGGATGTTGAAGTTTCCCTGTTTTGTAGATCACTTATTCCTCGAATTTCATCACTTCCTTTACGTAAAAAAAGGTTGAGTATGAAGAAAATACAAGATTTGTTATTCGATATTGAATTTTCTGAATGAAATAGTATAAAGAGTATATATTGTATACTGTCAACAATTTAAACATGTTCTTTACTGATTTTTGTTTATATATTGAACATCACGTCGTCACGACTATGATATTTGATTTTGGGATGTTTTTACTCTTGTCGTTATGAGACACGTGTGACTAACTCAATTTGCCAATCAACAGCTCCTTCACTACTAAAATATTCAGTGAACTCTTTTCGGACAAATGCAGCATCCCGTGAGTAATTGTTCGAACCATCTCTTGTAATTGGCTGTAGTGCAAGAAAGTCTTGTGATTCCCCTCTCCATTGTCCAGCAACCAATGTATTATTTCTCTCATGGTCAGGAAAGTTATCTGGGCAATATTGCTTGTGACCAGATTTTGTCATAAGATAATTATGTAGAGCAATAACAGCTTTTGTTACTGAAACTACCTTATCAGTATTGGCAATTATAGGCCTACGGAAAATTCGGAATCGACTCGCTGCAATTCCAAAGGCATTCTCAATAGTTCGTCTAGCCCGAGAGAGTCTGTAGTTAAAAATTCTCTTTTCCAGTTGTTGATTGCAGTATGGGTAAGGTTTCATCATGTATTGTTTTAAGCCAAAAGCGTCATCTGCAACAAAAACGTAAGGTAGAACTCTGTTGGACTTCAGGATGTTGGAAGGTTCTGGCATGTTAAGTGTATTATTCTCTATGGCATACCCCAGATGACTACAGTTATATACACTTCCATCACTCTGTCGCCCACTGTCACCGATGTCCACCATGATAAATCTGTATTTAGCATCGCATATGGCTAACAGCACAATGCTAAAAAAATTTTTATAGTTAAAAAAGGAAGACCCTGAATTTCGTGGCGCCTGCATCATGACATGTTTGCCATCCAAAGCACCAATACAATTTGGAAATTGCCATATTTCCTCGAATTCTCTAGCAACTCTTTTCCAGGACATTTTGTCTGAAGGACATTTCAGATATTCTTTTTCTTTTAATACTGTCCAAAGTGACTCACAGGTTTCTTTCACAATTCGTCCAACTACCGAAGGGCTCATTCTATAACTAGCAGCAATAGTGGTTTGAGCGTCTCCAGTAACTAAATATCGTAAACACACACAGAGTCTTTCAGCTGGAGGAATAGGTTGTCGCATCTTTGTTGTATCCTTTTTTAAAAGGGGACTAATCCATGTTAATAGCTCTTCAAACGTTGTGGGGCTCATTCGAAAGCAACTAAAAAAGTATTCTTTATCAAAAAGCATCAGTTCTTTTACGAGAATATAAAATTCCCCTTTAGCTTCACGTTCCCTGTAAACTTTTCGTACCCAAAATCGCTTTTTATATTTCAATGCATGACGCTGACGTCTTTTCCATAGTTGTAGCAACAGTAAATTATTTTTTAAAAGCAGCAATAAATTCCAGTTGATTTTCATCTTCGAATTTTCGCGCGTTTTCACCACGATTTCGAAATGGTGTGGAAATTGACAGATGTTTTTCGTTCGAAATTTTTCGTTCGAAAAAAGTCGCTTCGTACGAAAAAAAACGCTAGTGGAAAACCGGCTTTAAATAAAGATATATTCCGAGATGTGTTTCATTTTCAACTATTTTAATCTAAAGATTTAAATCTAAATTAATTTGATATGAGGCGCACACAATAAATGACAGAGAGTTGGTAATCCAAGGAGGCTTGATTTAACTGTTTCTTATAAAAAGGTTTTGTTCTTATCCGAGATCCAAACCTCGAACCCAGCTATCTATGAGCATACGGCTCTTTGTTTATTAATTTGTAAAGGATTTTGTATTGTATTTTGTAACGCTATCCGAGATTGCAAAGACAAATGCAAATTTGAAACTTCTGCTCTATAGTTGTGTCTTTTTTTAAAAATTCTATAGGGGCAGGGTCCTGCAGAATATAACGAACACACGATGGAATTTAACGAATGATTTTCCAGTAGAGTTAAAAACATGAAACTGCGTGAAAAGTTAACCTAACCTAACCAAAATTTTTAAAAATACTTAAAGGTATTAAATTTCGCGGGTACTTAATTTTGCGATTTTCTCTTTGGAAACATTTTGCAGTTTTGTACTTTCATAACATTTCGTGAGTACTTAATTATGCGAATTTTGCCTAAAACCTAATACTTTCTAAAAATGAATACCTTTAAGGTAGTGTAGCTTGTTTCGAGCACATATCATATGGATTTTTTATTTGCTAACGATGCTTTAAGGGATTTCAAATAGAAAATCCATCATATGCTGGCATTGTTCTACAGTACTTGAAATAAATTAAACCACCAAGTCCATCAAACTTTAGGAAATGGAAGAAGAACAGTGGATCAAATGTTCCCGCATTTTTGCCACATCAAAACGTGCCTCCATTGGTGATTTGCCATCCGAGATCTAAAAGATTTAAAAGCGGTGACAGAAACTACCTCTCAAATTATCGACCGATATCAGGATAACATTTTAACATTTTGTATAAAAAACAGTTTTGGTTTTCAAAAGGGACATTCCACTGATCATGCAGTCATAGAACTTTCTAATGAAATTCTTCATTAATTTTAATCAAAATAAACTCACTCAAGGAGTGTTTATTGATTTATCAAAAGTATTTGATGTAGGAATTCATGACACCCTACTTGATAAACTTCAAGATCAGGAATTAAAAGCACAAATCTTAACTGGTTTAAAAGTTATCTATCAAGTCCTTAGGGTTAGGGTTAAAGTTAAAGAAATTAAAAATTATAAATGTTTTCAAAGTAAACCAAGTTCTTATATTCATGTTTAAAATTGAAAACAACATGGCTCCTCAAAATTTTCTTAACCAATTCTCACATATCTCTCATAAATACCCAACCTGCCGCTACTCTGCATAGAACTACAAAATTCCAAAGACAAACGAACCGACAATGCTATTACATCTAGGGGACCACACCTCTGGAATACTGTATTAACGGATAAAGTAAAAACTTGGACATCTCTTCTCCTGTTCAATGAACGATTCCAACTGATACTGCTAGAAAACGATAAAGAATGTACATATTTTAAACCATTCTTGTAAAAATCTGATTGGATGCCGATTTGCCCAAATAATTGTCTCCCTTTACCTATTACCTTGATTTCATTTTACGGACGGGTATCCGTGGGGTCCAGGCCCTGTTCGGGTCTTGTAAGTAAATGAAATCCAATGTGGTCAGGAAATTTCAATTAAATTTCAATTTTAATTCTGATTATAAGACATTTAGTCCCGTCATGATTTTAGCTTGTTTAGGCGGTGTGACGATGTTTTAATATTCGACTAATGTTTTAAAATGAATGCTTTTGATATAAATTGAAGAATCAGAATTTTAATATTTAATTCCATCTCACGAAAGATTTTTCTTTTAGATTAAAATGGTTGGGATTTTGGCTTGCAAATGGTGTTTTCTTGTTAATATTTTTTCTGTGTAATGGTGTGTTGATGTACACCAAGGATGCCTCATTACTTGTGTTCAACAAAGATGTTAATATATTGGCGGAGGAGTATATATTTATCATTTTTTACATCCCCTTTTCATACCGTATTTCCTTCAATAATCGTCCTCCATTAAATAAACGCCCCTCTGGAAGCGGAACGCTTATTCAAGGAAATACGGTATACCTTTTCGCAATCTCTGGAAAATATGTGCTTCTTCACGGTGTTCAAAGATAAAAACAAAGATTTTAACATTGTCTTTTTAGAAATACAATAGTTTTGGTGTCCAAATGTTTTTCTCTCTGAAACCATTTTCTTATTTCGTTTTTCATTTTCGACTTGATTCTATAAAAATTTATTTTTATCCTCAAAGATCTCTTGAATTTATGTTTACTACCGAAACTCGTAGATAGATGTTCGCATTTTTTCACCGTTGCTTTCTCATTAAATGCGAGATGGTGGAAGAGATATACCAATGGTTCTTTTCAAATACGTGACTTTGTTCTGTTACATTCTTTCCTTACAAACACCAATGTAAAAATCGACCACGCTCATTGGTGCTCATTTTTTTTGTCATCTTGAGCATACTTTGGTGCTTTTTTGATACCCTGAGAAAACTGAAATATATACCCTCGGAACTTCCAAACACATCTCTTCTAGCAATATTTTAACCTTAGACAGAACGACTACCTGTCTCTTTGAGGCAGAGAAAGTATAAGGAACAGGGAATATTTTTAGTTAATTTGAGCCTCTGGTGCTTATAAACGGTTGTCCTTATAAAAAAACGTTTAATAGTTTAAATCTACGTGCTAGGTGCTTCTTTCATATTATCAGAAACAGAAAATTTGTCCAAAACTTCCAAAACCAACTACTACCTCTACCTTAACTTAAGAGAGAACGACTAGCTGTCTCTTTCAGACAGAGAAAGTGTAAGAAACAGAACTAATTTCTTTTATTTGGTATCCTTTTGAGCATCGGTTGAGCTTAGATGGTATTTATCATTTTAATGAATTTGAACCTCTGCTGCTTATAAAGGTGGTCCTATTGAGAAAGCAGAACACACTTTGCTTTATAACACACTTTTTTCTTTCCCAGAACAGCATTTAGTCGATATGGAGATAACTTATATAACGTTCCGTGGACCCGCATGGGACCCTATATCGTAGGGATAATGTTTGGATATGCTGCTTTGCATAAAGTAAAATACAACGGAAGCCGAAAACTTGTATGTATTGTCTCACATCGACTTTATTCCCACCCCCAAACAAAGCTGAAATGTTGGACCAACACTTGAACGAAATATTAAAATAATCAAAAAATTATGATATTAAAATATTCAAAGCAAAATAGTACTTTGGATTAAAGATGTCAAGACAAGGAAGTAAATGTTTGGGGCATGAAATGGATGTTGCTCAATATTTTGGCTTCGTTTGGTAGTTTTGTTTGCAGAGAAGTTAGTCGGCTTTTATTTAAGACCGGGCGCTAAAGGGTCCAATACGGCAGTTTATTAGGCGTTTAAAACAAGACTACGTTTTTTAATGAATGTTATTAGGTGGTTAAGTGACATGCCCAAAGTCTCATCAGTTTAGGATAATGTTTTAGGCCTGGTATGGATCGTGTTGGATCGTAGCAATTATACTTGGCATGTTGGCTGTATATGGTTCTTACACAGCAAAATATTATCAGTGGAAAATGCCGTCATTAATCATTTATGGAATGATGTGTCGGTTTATATGGGCGTTAGCTGTCGGATTAGTTGTGCACTCATGTTACAATGGTTACGGAGGTTGGAATTTATTTATTTATTTATCTACGTTTGGTTTTACTATATTTGGTGTAGTGTGCCGAAAGTAAATAAATCCCCACACACACACACACACACACACACACACACACACATTTCTCACTTGTGTACATAACAAATAAAAAAACCAGCTTTTAAATAAGTTTCCTTTAAAGGGATCTTACAATAATGTTCCATTTCTTGTATATTATCATTTTGTCAATAAACGCCCCTCTCAAATAAACACCTCCTACAAATGTTTGATTTTTGATAAGGTATAATACAGTTGTTTATTTTCTTCATCAGGCTATGTGAATGATTTCCTTGCTTGGAAATTGTTTATGCCGTTAGCCAGGTTAACATATGGCATTTATCTGATTCACGTCATGGTGATATTTACGTTCTATTATTCTCAAGAAACTGTTCTGCATATTACCACAACAAACATGGTAACTTCTTTGGCTTTTTGTTTGTTTTTGTGGGGTTTTTTTTCAATATTCATAATGCTCGACCGTAGCTCAATCGGAATATTCGGACGAAACGGTCTACTACTGGAGTGAAACAAAACCTGGTCTCCCTGACTACAAACTGAAATACACACGTTCACTGGATCTACCGTCTTAAAGTTGGATTTCACCGCGGCTTCTACGTAACAAATAACCCGATTTGCCAACTTGGAAACGAAAATTGCCAGAAAAAAAATAAAACATCAATATTTCATTTATTTTCTAGGTTTTCTTTATATCTGGTGCAACTTTAATATCAATCGCTTGCGCGTATGTGTTGGCCGTATTTATTGAAATGCCTGTGTTGAATCTGGAAAGAAAATATTTGAAATATACATGTGGAAATTAACGTAAGAGTTTTGACAGTCTCACTATAATAACGATGACATTCGAAATAATACTTTTACGCATTCTTTGGGGAAACTATTTAATTACTTAGTCACTGGCTTTTTTTTACAGATGTCGTGGATATTTTAGTCTGTGTTCTTTGTAGGGTAATGACTAATTGGGCTAACGTATCACTTGTAAATAATTATGAAGAAAGTGAAATACATTCTCATAATGTTTGATATTATGTACAAATTATGTGTTATGTCTAGTTTTTGACCTTGTTCGTCATTCAATACCCTCTCACCGTATGTCTGCATTACATTTTCCGAGTATCATATCAACCAAGAATGATCAAAACCGTACAAGAAAATAAGCAATTCATGATGCCGAAAGGGAAGATGGAAGCCCACTTACTTACTCACTTTCTTACCTTGACATGTTTTTCTCCATTATTTCATACTGAAAACACACAACTGTTATATAATAATGGAATTTTCATTCTTTTGTCAAAGAAACCTTTAATCTGCTGTTTGTATTCAGGAAAATATCTTTAGTTAATTTTGAGAATATTTTTCTTACACAAGTGAAAATACCGTTGCAATTCAAATCTATCGTCTTGTAGCACATGACATCATCAGTGCAACAAATATGACGTAATCAGTGACATCATAATCACTCTCAATTAAACAACTGAGCCTGTAAATACAGTTTTCATGTATTCTTAAGTTGTGACATATTGTGTTGATTTTCGAAAAATTTGTGACATATAGTGTTGATATTAGTGAAAATCCCTTTTTTCATCGTTGTCACATATAGCGTCCAGGTTTGCGACCAATCAAACAACCGCTTAGAAATGTTATGCGCAAAAAATATCAATTACATAGACGATGGATGGCAATGAAACATAAACATGACGCTGGAATTGCTCATCAAGCTTAACAAGAAAGCTCGAATCAATGGTGCGCAAAGCAAAGAGACAGTATGAGAGAAACATTGGTCTTCAATCTAAAAGTAATCCAAAATTATCTTAGTCACATGTGCGTAGGAAACTAAAAAAACAAATCAGGTGTGGCCTCAAAGAAATTTGATGACAAAGAAAAGAAGGATATCCTTCAAAGACAATTTTTAAGCGTATTCACAAAAGAACCAAATGACAAGTTGAAGAGAGGAAGACTACAGTAAGTTTTCTAGTTTTCATATAACATATGAAACGATCCGTAAGAAAGTATTAAAACTTAAATCAAATATATCATGTGGACCTGATGAGGTGCATTCACAACTTTTAATGGAATTAGTGGACTACATCTTTAGCTGTTCTTCTAAATAAAACCTTTTGAATGATGGATGTTTACCAAAAGACTGGAAAATGGCATACGTGTCACCAATATTTAAAAAAGGCGCTAGAAGTATAGCCGAAAACTATAAACCAATCAGCTTAACAGCAGTCGTCTGTAAGTTGATGGAATCTTTTTTCAAGGATTCGATGATGGCCTACATGAAAGCTGAAAATCTCCTGTCTCTTAAGCAATATGGGTTTATTAGCGGACAATCCATGACAACATCATATCTTGATAAGTGCATAGAAACAATAGTTGCAGATGGAGTAGTTGATACAATCTATTTTGACTTCACTAAAGCATTCGTTCCTCATCACAGACTTACTCAAAAACTCACATCCTACGGTATTAATGGAAAGATCTTAAATTGAATTGAAGCATTCTTAAGTGAACGCAGTCAACGAAGTGCACTCATATTCTGTGAATGTTATAAGCGGAATCCCACCAGGAAGTATTTTGGGACCAATATTGTTCGTCATTTACATAAATGATCTGCCGGAAACAATAGCTGCAGATACATATCTGTTCGTAGACGAGACGAAAATCCTCAAACATATAACTACAAAAGAAAGACTCGCTTCAACTGCAGTCAGGCATAAACGTATAGGAGATCTGGTCCCAAAATGGCTACTTACTTTCCACCCCAAAACATTGGGAAATTTTCACAACATAACTCACACTTATAGATACACTTTACAGACAAAATCTCGAACACATCTTTGAGCAAAACGACCTTGGAATTACCATCGATGCTGGCCTACAGAAGAGCACGGGTGACATTATTGGAATTTTCAAGTATTTTCATAACTACGACAAACAAACAATATCTACGAATTTCAAACCTCGAAATCGACTAAGCAGGTGGCACGATTACCAACTGGTTTGGCGAGTGCCAAGCGTAAGAGGACTACAAACCAACTTTCTACTTTCGAACAGTTGAAACCTGGAATGAACTTCCTAAAGAACTCGTACATACCGACAACATTTACACCTTCAAGACGAAACTGGATGAAGCCTGGAAAAACATTCCACTGAAATTCTATGAATTTATAGAGGCATGGATTTGCCTGCAAGAATTTGAAATTCTTGAATAAAAAAAAAGACGTTCTTGACAATGCAATAAAAAAATGGATAAAATCATGGTGCAAGAAATGCATTTTTGAAAATTAAGATTGGACAGGAGCCGGATGGCGCAAAACAGTAGCAGAATATTACTTATACTCCCAAAGTTAAGATAACGTAAGTGTTAAGATCTTATCATGTGAACAAAGTGAGTGCGAAATAAACTTAAGCATCCAGAAGGGAAAAATGTATAAATTATATAGAAATGTAGATTTTTGACAATCAGTTGCCTTAGATATGTAAGGCAGGTAGATCGCAATTCACTCCTACTCCGTCTTTCAC
Source organism: Turritopsis rubra (assembly GCA_039566895.2). Taxonomy (NCBI): domain Eukaryota; kingdom Metazoa; phylum Cnidaria; class Hydrozoa; order Anthoathecata; family Oceaniidae; genus Turritopsis; species Turritopsis rubra. Next base: position 2,475,703 of record CM077629.1, on the reverse strand, counting down.
TTACAATATCAAATTTGTTGATGACTTGAAGTAAGTTATCACGGCGGGTGCAGAAAAAAATCCTGCTTTTTCTGATTGTATATCGTGTAGCAAGGTATTGTTACTCTTCGAACTGTAAAGTGCCAAAAATATTCCAAGAAAGTCGATTTGAAATAAATCAAGTCCATTCTCCAACAGGATATATGCACTAACGTAATTGCTGAATTAAATTTCTCTTTTGCTTTTTTGTTTATATTTTACGTCATCCATCTTTAACAGTCATCAATCTGTCATATAATGGGTCAAAATCTTGTGGTCTTAATGTTAAATTCCGATTATCCCGATTTTTAGCGGAACATTCCGATCAGGGGTGGATCCAAGTTGTGAACAATCTGGGTGATCCGTATTTACTTCAACTAACGATAATTTCGGGTTTGGAAGATGTTACACGTAATATTTAGTTAACTGCGTCAGAGGCGTAGCCAGAGCTCAGTCAAAATTTGTGGAGGAGAGTTTTGTCATTTAAAGTAGAAAAGAAAAACGTGCAAGTGACCTAATCGACACTTAAAACTGAAAAGAAATATCATAACGTTGGACTCCTCCACTTTTTTTGACTGACCTTGAATATGTGCGTATACAGAATAGATCATCCAATTGTATGCAGACGGGAGACGTTGTGGCGGCCAGGTACTTACTTGTGAACGCCAAACACAAGCCCGAGCATTAAAGCTCACGGTTTAATGCTCGGTTTCCTATTCTGCATAGGCTGTCTGCAGTATAGAAAATCTATGAAATATATATATCATTTGATATTCTTAGTATATCGTTTGATATACCTAGTATATCAGACTTTATTTTATATCAGTTGATATTCATAGGAAAAAAGGAAAATACTTGATATTCTTAGTAATATACCTTCCATAAGTCATAACCAAGTTTGGTGATAAAAAATATAGGAAGGAGGTAAATATAGGAACATAGGAATATGACTTATGGGTTCTAATCGGCTCTGTTCGAAAAGTTCTATGATGGAGCGCTATTCGATTTTTGGTAAGAAAGAAGGGAGGAGAACTCTTTAAAAAGTGTTATAAGCTTATTTTTGACAACATTTGGAGGCGCCTAAGCCGCCCGCTAAATCTGCGCCTGCTAGGTAAGTAATTCTTTTATCACAGTTTGGTCATCAGATGTAAATAAAACAAAGATAACATATTCATGCCATATTTCAATATGCAGCTGCAAACAGAAGAAACACTCAGCAGAGAGGGGAGAGTGATGGTTGTTGCCTGTAAATTTAATATAATCTTTTTTGGGAGGAGAAACAACGAAATCACTTGTAAAAATTTGCAACATTTTCGATCATGTTATAAAAAATTTTGGAATTGGTCATTCATTATATCATTTCTCTTGAAGAATATGTGAGGAGTGACAAACTACCTGGTTCAGTGAAATTGTGTCGAGAAGTGGTACATCCTTAATTCTATCACACCATCCACACAAAATGACCACTATTCAACGGACGAAGAAACTTTGGAACTATTGTCGGATGAAATGACAAAATACATTCATTTGATATTTATGTATTTTGTAATGGGCAATCATAGGTTGCAGAAGAAATCATACTTATAATATTAGTTTTATTTGAACACATGATTGATGAAATCATTCTTTCACAGTACAAACTTATGCATTTGCAAAGGAATTTAGATGAAAACACAAAGCATTTTTGTTTATGTTACAGTTTTATCTGTTACATAAATACATGTTTTCAATGTGATTTTTATGAAATCTTAGATAAACAAAAGTCTGTTAACTTCTGAAGATGGCGACTCTTCATGTAAGCTAATTTTATCTTACTGTACCGTATATGCATATCTTCTGTTTTATTTTAATTATTGCGTAATTTATTTTTACAGTTTGAGGGCCATGATATCGTGGTTAGGTAATCCACGAGTTGCGAGTTACGAGTTACCCGTTGCTACATAAAATCACGAGTTACGAGTTGCTATTTACGAGTTGCTGTAATAATTTTACGAGTTGGTATCACAAATCCACGAGTTGGTGTACGAAATTTATGAGTTGCTTTTAAAGTGAGTTGCATACTGATAAAAATGATAAAAATGATAAAAATGATAAAAATGATAAAAATGATAAAAATGGGAAAAAATTGGGGAATTTATTTACGCGATTGATTGAATTTGACGCACTTGAGCAAAATCGCAAAAATTATTTCTGCAATAAGTAATGCCTCGAAATATTAATGCCCTCAAGATAATGTTTTTACTGCACTTCTTTATTCCAAATCGGAAATTATGTCCAAATTATGCGTTATATCTAGTTTTTTACCTTGTAATCCGACCAAGTATGTCTGCGTTACACTTTCCGAGTATCACATAAACCTCGAATGATCAAAACTGTACAAGAAAATAAGCAATTCATGATGCCAAAACAAGAAAAGAGATAGCGCAATTGCGTACGTTCTTGTGATGCGTGACACCCCCTTCCCCTTGTACGTAGCTGCATTATGGGTTCCCGACCCTACGAGTCTCGTGAAATAACAGCAAAAATATAAGAAACTCGAAAAATATTGGCCATATTGCACTCGACACTGTGCGATAACTAATACTAATTGAATGGAATTGAAACGGCCACATATATCGATGTCTGAGCGTCATATTAAGGTGTCCATTAAATCGAGGCTGTCCGCTATAGAGAGGTTTCGCTGTAAAAGAAAATAATAACTACAGATTTATGGTGAACAGTTTCTTCTAACTTTACAACCGTAAGATACAATGACGTCAGAGAAAAACTTTCTATTAGTGTTTCTCATTTTTCCATGATCAAGCTTGAACGGATGAGAGAAATTCAACAATAAACTATATGTTCTATAAAAAGCCAAACCGGATAAATATTTTTCTGAGTAACCAAAATAATCGACGTAATACATTCCATGCATATTCAAATAGTTAGCCTCGCTGGCTAAAAAGAATAATGACATTGGTACAGCAACCTCAAGAAATACTTTATTCCTACTAAAAATTTCCGACATTTTGGCATAAACTTTGGAAAGATGGGCAGGAATATAAAAAAAATCCGACCAAGTATGCATACATAAATGTCGATTTTTTGTGTTCTTGTAATACTGTCTGATATATTGGCCTATATCAAGTTCTCTACCTATCTTTGTGTTCTGTAGGGATAAAATCTCCTTAAACGCTTTCTCGCAACATTCCGCCGCATTAACGCCCGTCCACCAGTGCCAAGATGGTGGTTTCGTTCCAAACATGTGATATTCATATTTCCGGTTAAGTATTTTTACACCACTCCAGATTTTACTGCGGTCAAAACTAGCAACATTCCACCAGTTAAAAACGACGTCATCGTTGCTATGTATATATCCGTCGAAATTCGGGAATTTTCGGATAGCCGTTGCAATACATTCGTATCCATACCTCCCTGAACTCTCATTAATTTTTATGACGTCGTATTTAAAATTTTCTTTTTCGCCACAGAATATTACCTTACCGAATACAGGTCCGTAAAATTCCCTCAGTAAACGTATTGTATTATAATGGGGAAAGTTAAAGTTGATGGCTACCAAGATATTCTTTAAACCCTTCATTGAATCACAATTAGTTTCCACCACAGTCTCAAATTCTTTTGCAATTCGTTTAAACCTCTTGGCTAGACCAGTATTGTTCTTTATAATTTCGGAGTACACAGGCTGGAAACGAAAATATTTTGCAGAAACGGAAGCTTCATTGCGGACAAATTCACAAGACGTAATCGAATTTGACGTATTCTTTCGAGATTTCCACGTTTCAAACCTTGTCATCTTTGCAAATTTGAATTGCTCTATATCTAAAAATAAACAGATAAAAGTAACCATCTGATACTAAACCTCTTCAGTCCAATAGTTTGAGATAGTTATGAAGTCTGAGGGGATAGGTGGATAGAAATTGTTACGTTAATATTTAGAAATCGAAATCGAAATCGGAATCATTCGTACGCATTGACTTTGGCGGACTTTGCACAACCTCTATAGCTCAAAAGTCGTAATTTAGGACAATGGAAAACGGTCTTAATAACTGTAATTGGTGAAAATATTTCATCAGAAACATTTACCAGGCGAAATTCACATTTATAGCGCTAACTTTTGAGAATCTAGGGTATTTGTATATAGTTCATTTGAAAATTTCCCCACACCTAAGTTTCTGGTAAAACTTATCATTTTGTCTGGCTTGGATCAGCGATGTTAGGGTTAGGCTATGCCTCGTTCTTTCAAACAGTTTTATAAGACATTACACTATAACGTTAGAGTGGAGGAATGTCAGTGTGAATTTCGTTATCTATGCCATTGCAACAAGCATTATTTATTTATTTATTTATTTATTTATTTATTTATTTATTTATTTAAACCATATTTTACTATCTTATTCAGGTAGTGTGAATGAGTATATATCTAGTTAACTATTTTTATTGTTTATATATTTATAATAATTCTATTAATCGCGATCTGTGCATAACACTTTTAGTTTGGTAAGTGTGAATAAAAGGACTGGTAACGAAATGTTTGTATGGAAAATAAAATAGTGAACTTTTAGATCGTGTGTAACTGAGTTGTGCATTTCAATTGCGATTATAGTATTATAAAAGGAGTTTGACGTAAGAGACTTCTTTTACCGGTTTTGTTTATACAACACCCATCCGCCATTAAAGAGGTTAGAAATATTGAGAATGCAACAGAAATCTAACAAATTCTTTGATTTTATTTTTTGTCATCCTAATGTTATTGAGAGAGAATGAACATGGGTGGAAATGGGGTGGTAACTCATGAGAGGAAAATGAACATATAAAAAGTTTTAACGCGCTATACTAGTCAACTGTATTTATTTTTATCTTGTTAAAGGCATACCCAACTACCCAGGGTCCCCACGAAATTAAAATTTGAGCGAGAGAATATACAAACAGAAATTACTAAGCTGTTTTCAACAAAAATTTTGTACTTAAGTGTAAATTTTCTTCTAAAACAGCACAATAACGCTTATATTATAGCTGTTATGGCTAACCATTTGGCAGAAAAATATGATTTTTAAGAGAAAGTTCTGGTAAAAGTTTACCAGAGTGTCTTTGAGGATTGCTCAAAGAAAGATAAATAGAACCAAGAGAAGTTCTGTAGAATTGCACAGAACATAACTAGAAATATTAAAGAATACATTTTTATTATCTTCATTGCACTAAACTGAGTCTGTGCATAGAATATTGCCACCAAAAATTGATCTTGATTCTTCTTTTAATTTCTCTCCATGTTGTTTTGATTTGAAAACGATAACGAATTGATGAAAGAATATAGACCAGCTAACTTTCCAAGGTCAACAAATTAATAAAAGGCGCGATTAATAAAAATTATTATAAGTTCAAAATAAAAAAAGATTATTTTCTGGTCCGCATAATTCATGGGCATGAAGCATGCTAAGACTTGCCCCAAGTGTTCGAACTCAAAATGCGTGATGCCCTAGGTAGTTCGGTATGCCTTTAACGACTTATCTACATTTTATTTTATGGAGAAGAACTGTTGTATTAATAATGAAACCTTATACATGATCATTATTAGTAGTAAAGCAAACTTCCAGTAAGCATACAGATTTCTACCGATTTCTAACATACAGTAAGTTCGAAGTGCAAAACCTTCTTAAATTTTTCTAGGTAAGTGAGCGTAAAAGGCTATGCCTTGTTCTTTCAGACGATTTTAAGAAGTTTTTAACCAAGAAGTTTTGCTGGTTAGAAATCGGTAGATGTGTACACTCCAATTATCTGTAATACATACTGATGTAGTAAAATATGCTGACCAATGACCCCATAGCTAACATGATCAAGATATAAAATCGTGGTTGCATCTCTTTATTGGTCCACATTCACGATCTCATCCTGAATGAAAGAAAGAAATTTCACTATACTAAGGCGGAACCCGATATGGAACCCGATATGAAATTCACCCGATATCAGCTGTTTACATGATATGAGATATGAGTTTTGTGTCAGTCAAATATTGCTTATGTAAGCAGAATCTAGCCAAAACGGGTGTACTACGCATGTGTATTTCGAAATAGCCCCGATATGAAATATCATATAAACAGAAAACAAATCGCTTTGAAAGTTCATATCGAGGCCCATGTAAACGCCGCTTAAAATACGAACAAATAAACAGAAATTAAACAGATGACTTTTCAAACTAAAAATCGAAGACATGAAAATACACAGATTTATTTATGTATTAAAAGAAATCATATTTTATGACCCCCTGTGTACAGAGGCACTCTGTGTACATCCGAAATACTGGGTTTTAAACTTTGATAAACAAAGTAAACAAAAACATTCAAATAACAAAGGAGAATACTTATAAGAAGGTCGTTTAATAGAGTTTAAGTAAGAACTGCCTCTGATGAAGCTTCTTATAAGATTAATAGTAGGTGAGCTTCGAATGCCTCGGCAACAAAATAATACTTAATTTCAAGTGATACATCGCATTAGAAGTAACTGAAATCAGTCTTTTTGTATTTCATGGGAATAAGATCCATATTATATAAATATACTTATTGAATGTTTTGATAAGCTTTTGAAAATCCCTGGCTTGCGCTCATTCATACAATTTAAATAGTTTCGTAAAGGGAATTTCGCAGAGTCTAAAGCATTCAAGGGTGTTTTAATACGGTATTCGCTTTCGCTGCTACCGTAATAAGTTTACTGAATAGTAGAAAACCAAAGCAATTTTAAGTGGAATAACATTAAGTTCCGATATTCGTTTTGAATACATTTTTGAAACATCACAGGTGGATCTAGAGGGTATGTCGAAATTTGTGGGGGAGAATGCGTGGTCTCAGTGCAGCACACTTGGGGGTTTGTAACAAATTAACAATTTGAAATGGTTGCAATATGTTCAAACTGAATGAAAGAAATATAAATCTAATAAATATCTGAATTGACAAAATATACAAACTAACAAAGAGAAATAAAATGACTAGAAATAAATCTAAGCTAAGCTTAATGTGTGTGAGAAAAACAAATACAAAAGAAAAGAAAAGAAAAAAGCTCACCAGCTGGCCAAATGTGTTGGCTGGCAGTGACCAGTGAAATATACAGTATAACCCCGTTAAGTCGGACTCTCAGGGGACCGAAATAATCGGTCTGACTTATCGGGAGTCCGACCTATCCGAACTTCGTCTTAAGTCAGACTCTACTTATTCCAAATCCAAGGGGGACAAGGTTTTAGTCCGACTTAAAGAAAAGTCTGACTTAAACCGTGTCCGACTTAACGGGGTTATACTGTATTTTCTTTTGTCATAGATAATTTGGGAGCAATTATCTCTCCTAGTATATATTTTGTTTCTCACTTTTAAAATTTACTTGTTTCATTTAATGTTTGAGATGCAAGGACGTTTTCAATCAACTTAATAACTCAATCTACTACAATATAACCGGGTTACAATATAATAATTAGTCGATATTCAAGTCTTCGAGTCGTTTTAGATGTTAACTCGTTTTTCAATTAGGCGTTTAAAAAGTCGTTATAGATGTGTTCTTCAAAAGAGACTTGAGTTGAGACTGTAATCTTCCAAAAGGTGCATCCGGGTAGTGTATGTACAGTATAACCCCGTTAAGTCGGACACGGTTTAAGTCAGACTTTTCTTTAAGTCGGACTAAAACCTTGTCCCCCTTGGATTTGGAATAAGTAGAGTCTGACTTAAGACGAAGTTCGGATAGGTCGGACTCCCGATAAGTCAGACCGATTATTTCGGTCCCCTGAGAGTCCGACTTAACGGGGTTATACTGTACTAAACAAAAGATAGTGATTCGGGAATAAATTAACAAAGAATATACTAACAAAAGAAATATATTGAGAGTAAATGAATAAAAGAAAATATAGTATAAAGAAAATAATTACCTAATGATATGATGTAAGGATAAAATGTAAAGAAACAAAATGGTAGAGGAATGAAATTTTAAAACTAGAAACATGATTTTTTTTTCTAGCTTTATACTTCTTTTATCAGAAGTACTGTTTATACGACATAAAATGTATTTAACTATTAGCTATTAAACCGTAAAAGAAACACGTGCAAGTAATACCATTGGTGATACAGACTGTAAACAGAAATTAGGTTTATGTCCTCCTCCACAATTTTTATGAGCTAAAATGAATATTTTGTGCTAATGTATATGGAAGAAAAAATGTTTATTTGATTGACAGTTCTAATTAAATATGATTGACAGTTCTAATTAAATATGCATACTTTATAAAGTTATTAACTACCATTTTTCTTCATTTTTTGTTAATTTGTAAGCAAAGTACAAGGATCGCAAGCATGAAGGTTGTATATGGAATGGTTGTAAACTTTTTTAGAAGAAGATTAGAAATATCCAGTCACTTTTCAACACTTGTACACTTGTACAAGCAAACTCTAGTTAGGGTGTTCCTGCAAAGTAGGATTTAATTAAAATTTAACTAAAATGGAGCTAATTGACAATCATATTTTATTGCAATCTTTTTATAAAATGAGATTCACCAATGAGATTTACAACATTATTGGGTATTTGATTGAAACACATGCAAATGAATGAATATACATTAAGCACAAAATATACATTTTAGCACATGGATGAATGAACAAGATGAATAGAAACGTTCTTGAAGTGTTCAAAGAGCATTATGGTTTGAACGTAATTAGTACCGTTCTAGAAAAGATCTAAATTGTTCAAGACAGCCTCGTTGTATGCCACAATCCCTGAATGTTGGAGTAATACAATTCTTCCAAGAAATCACGTTTTATAAGGTTTACACCATGAACTTTTTGATAGTCGTAAAATGTTAGATATTATAAGGATATTAGCGCTAATATTTGGACAAATAAACCCTCCTATCAATCACCGGCCCGCAGTAATAACTTTTCAAAATTTCCACCAACTTAGTGTCGAGCAAATGAAACTGAAGCATGCGAACTTAGAACTCCTCTAGCAAATTATACAGTTTAGATGCTTAGATCCAGTCATTTCTCAGTTTTGTTCACCGATATTGTCACGTGACCGTCATTAACTATTGTCTTACGATTATGAACCTTTTATATTTATTTTATATTTATTTTATTTTATATTATTTTTATATTTTGATTCTCTCGGGAGTAATTAAAACGACTTTTGTTTCGTCAGCTGATCAAATATAAAAGATTTCAAAAGAATGAGCTGTTTGGTGTGCACCGTAACATGTATGGTTCAATTGACAATTTATCCTCACCTAAAAGTTTATGGTGAAAACCTTACAAATTTTGTCTGGCTTATGCCTCGTTCATTCAAACAGTTTTATAAGGCATTTCAGCGTAAATTCATAGTGATTCATTAAAATATACTTGTAATGTGAACATAAAAACATCACCAGCTAATTTGAAATGATTTCCTTACCAATTATTTATTCTACTGCCAGTTTATGAATAAAGCAACTGCATCACAATTCGCAGCAAATATAGTGCCATTCAGCAGCATTGAATATTTTTTTCTTTTTTATTCGATGACTTCCTTAGATGTTTCTTATATAAAGTTATGATTGTAGATCAAGATGTGGTTTTACAAGTGTTTTAATGTAAATTTTAATTGGAACAATGTACATTAAAGGGATTCCGAACTACCCAGGATATCACGCATGGCAATATTCGATACACACAGTTTAGTGAAACGGAGATAATAAAAATGTATTCTTTAATATTTCTAGTTATGTTTTCTGCAATTCTACAGAACTTCTCTTGGTTCTATTTATCTTTTTTTGAGCGATTCTTAAAGACACTTTTACCAGAACTTTCTCTTACAAATCATATTATTCTGCTAAATGGTTAGCCATAACAGCCATTATTGTATAATATAAGCGTTATTATGCTGTTTTAGAAGAAAATTTACACTTAAATACTAAATTTTTGGTGAAAACAGCTTAGTAATTTCTGATTGTATATTTTTTTCTCGCTTAATTAAAATAAACCCTGGGTAGTTCGGTATGCCTTTAAAAAAACTGAATTGAATATAATTGAACAAATTCATAATTAAAGATAGTTAATTATTAATTCACTTCACGTTTATCAAACTATGTACATACATCAATAAAACTGTGTTGTACCCCTTGGCATATATTCAGCGGTGGATTGAGAAGCAATTTTACTGGTATAAAAATTATGGAGAAGAGTGTTTTCAAAAGAAGAGTTGCAATTCTATTTTAGAAAGTTCTCCTCCAAATTGGTTAAATTTGGTTAAACAGTTAAATTTCTGATATTTGCCTTTTCTTGATTCTTATTCGATTCTCTGAGATTATGATGGAGCTTAAAGATTTATTGGTATTTGGAAAGAATTGATAAAATAGTACACAGAAGAGACAGACATGTTTAGTTTCTTCAAGGAGACAGACGTTATAAGGATCACAGTCGATAAACAAATCTTATTTGTTGGAGTGTTTATGGTGATCAGCATGTTTTGGTTATTATATGGTAAGCTAGTACTATCCTTTTCTATCCTTCAACACATGAGAAGATCCAACCAAACTGATATTGAGCGACAACTTTCGATTTGAAAATTCTGGTGTGGAAACCTTGCTGTCAATTTCAACAGTCAACACTTGTGCAGTTATCTTGATCACATGACATATTACAACCAATAGATTTTTATTATTTTACTATATCTTTTTATATTTGAAATTATATATACTAACGAATAAAAACGAAAACAATTTTAATTTATGAATATTTTCGAATCTATTCCATTGTCAAGTAAAAACGATAGTAAAAAATACAAGCTGACAAATAAAACTATCTAGTTAAAAAGTGAATAAAAAGGGTAAAAACTAAAATATTGGGGATAAGGGGATAATCTAAATTATGCCGTTTCGAAAAAGACTTAGTGTTTTTGATTCAATTTGATTATTAAGAGAAGGCTTTTTCAATGCAATGAAAGAAGCTTCTAGTTTTTTTCTGTCTCTAATGTTAATGGGAGCTCTGCAAATTATGTTCCATTCAAAACGATGATCAAGATGACTACGTAAATGGTTTGCAGGCTCAGAAAACTCCAAAATAAAAGATCGAAAATATCGCCTTTTGAAATCTTTGTTTTGAAATGTTATCATTTAAACGTTTTTATTTATTATAGCATTTAAAGTTGTTCTGAACTTCTTTTTTTTTGCATGTTCTCCATTTCTTACCAACCTCGAACCCAGAGCTCCTTACCTTTTTGACGAACTTCGCCGTCGTCAGTTGATCAGAAAGGCAAGAATCCCCGGGGTTCTAGATTTCTTACCAAACTGGTCATTCCGCGTATCTCAGCATGCCATGATCTCAGTAAGGACTTTCTTTTTCGTTTAGAGGTTTCACTCATGGATAGCAGTGATGGAAATATGATGATCCATCCCAAAAACTTCCTGACACATTCTTCACCTGTTAACCGACTGAATTACAAGGGAATTTTGTTTAGACAGTTTGGGATTTCACTCTCTACAATTATTGAAGGCAAGAAAAACCTTTCACGCATACAAAAACAACTTGCCAAAAATCATACAGAATGTGATTTTGCGAGTGACTTGAGACATATTTTATTGGCAATCAATTTCAACTTCCCCCATTACTCTTCTGTACCATTACTGAAAAAGTTTTATGGAACAGTATTTGGGAAAATCGTTTTTTGTGGGGAACAAGAAAACAAAGAATTAGGCGTTTGGAAGATTAACGAAAACCGAGGTTACCAAGGTTACGTATGTGTCGCAAGAGCGATTCGAGAATTTCCTCATTTCACTGGATACATGCACAGCAATGATGACGTAATTATAAACTGGTGGAATCTGAACCATCATGATTATGATAAAGTATGGACCGGAACCCCTATTCTGTTCGACAAGGGTCATATATTTCATGAAGAACCACCAGCTTGGCATTGGTGGAGAGATGTAGATGCAGCAGTTTTGTGCGAAAAGGCTTTTCATGATCTTGAAGCTCTTACTACACAAACACATGAAGGAGGGCAGGTTTCAATGGAGCGCTATTTTCAACAATATTATGCAAATACTGGAAACAAACGTATATGTTTAGCTGATTGGTCAGATCTCTTTTATATTCCAAATCAATTTTCAAAAACATTTGTCAAATTCTCAGAAGTGTTTAGCAGCAACAAAGTTTTCCTGGAAGTGGCCGTACCCATGATCCTCTCCTTTTTCATAAATAGCACCAATTACGTCATTTTGGAAGGCGTTAATCTTGCCGATTACTATGGCGACACAAAGAAGTACAAAAATGGCGTCGCATTTTATGAAATGTACAATTCTAATCTTGATTTTATCCATCCTTTCAAACTGGAATCTGATCATAGGTATATCAATAAAATATTTTTCCAAAACTTCGTTATGAGTTACGGAAATATCGTTTTAAACAAGTGTCTCGTAGCAACAACAAATAAAAACCAAAACATATCAGGAGGGAAAGTGTGATCATGCATCCGACTTCTAAAAATCGTTTCGGTTTTTGGACAGTGTGGTCATTAATGATGAAAAAAAGAATAAAAACAACAACAAACAACAACAAACAACCATCAAGAAAATTAAGAATAACATTGTGTTTGTTTTTAGTTGCAAGTAAGGACTCTTTGTGGAATCTAATATATTATAGCTAACGATGTGTTTATATATAATACTATAATATAGTCTATATAATTATGATATTTAATAAATATAAATGTATCAAAGAGAAAAAACACAATATTTAATACGTCAAAATAAAAATCACATAAACCTTCGACTGTACCCATAATTCAGTTCTCATACAACTCCAACAATGCAATGCTATAGTTAGTTTTATTATTGGGATATTTTTTAATGCTTTTTGGCAATGCATTGTGGTAATTATGATCACAGAGTCAATTGAATCACGGGAAAGTCACCCTCGAAAGAACTGCTATCAAAATCTGCATGGTGAAGATTAGAAAATTGGAAACTAACAATTGCTTTCACAATGTTTGCTTTGGAGGTACTGGAAGGTAGGTTGGTAGTGAAAGAATTTTCAACACAGCAGTGGCAAAACTTAATGCTTGCCAAATTGCAATCAACCAATCAGTGTTGGGCAAGTAAAACTTCGCAAGATGCCTAAAGATCAAGTAAATTATTTTGATCAAAATACAATGTCCATAAACTTGAAGAAACAATACTATATCAGAAAATATCAAGGGGCATGCCAGATCAAAGAGCCACTTGCAAGTATGGAATTCAGGAGAAGATTTACCACTACACAGGTTAAATATACCCACCATAAAAATTGAATCATTACCGTGTGTATTAATATAAATATTTTTAACAAAATTTCATGGAAAGTGAAAAAATCTCTCCGTTATAAAAAAAACTCTTCATTCTATTTTCATCAATAACCCAAGGTTTACTTGCACATAACTTTTGAAAACTGCAATTAACCAAGTTTCAACATAGAAATATGGTATGGTTTCTCTTGGCATCAACAACAGAAAGGAGCTCGTAGATTTAATCGGATGCCGTATAAATCGATCAGCTCAGAAAGGAACAAGAAGTCAGCGGTAGGCTCAAGTCCAATTTCACGCACGTGATCTACGGTTAATTCCTGATCTTCTCTGCTCGAAATTTCGTGAAGAATTTTAAAAAGTCTATTATTTTGCTCGATAAAGAACCTTAAAAGAAAATATTTCGTCAGTAACCAATCAAAACTTCGAATGGTTCGAAAAGGCGGGAAAATACTCACCTAGTGTACATCTTTTCATCATCCGTGACGTCACAACCAGCCATTAATTGTTCATTGCTGAAAAAACAAAAAAGAAAGCTTTCCAAAACCTAAAAATGTTGATGACTAAATTTTCCCCGAATTTTTTGTCGCGTAACTTTTATATCCCGATAAGGTACGTAAAAATGAGCCACCTGGGATATTCTATCATAAGAAAACACTCTTTCAAGTAAAACCATTAAAATAATTAACATATCAGTATATAGAAAGTTCAACCATGGTTCTCAAAATACTTACCAATATTTTTTCAGTCTTGAAAATCTTGCCACGTCAGCAGAATTTACTTTGGTCATTTTTTGTAGATAGATATTTGGGCAAATTATTTTTTGCTTGTCGACGTATAAGTCATAAACATCGTTTTTATTACTGAAAATGTTTTCCGTTGTACCTGGCATGAAGAGGCGAAAAAAATAAAAATAGAAACGGAGAGAGTGTGTTTTCAACGGATAAAAAAGATATCTAATCAACTCACAAGCTACGAAAGAATCCATATGACCAAGAGTAGCGAGGTCACACACACTAACATAAAATAAAAGATCAGAGCAAAGAGAACGTAGAAATCCGAGTGCATTGCTTCCCAGTAAACCAGAACAGTACACTATATAAAAAAAGATGAATTACAAAAAGAAATAATTAGAAAACCTTTCATTGTTTTCTAAACTTTAGGTATGATTTTAAAACACATGTTCTGTTGGTAGAAAATTCTTTTAATTTTCTTTGGTTAAAGAAGACAAATTTGATGTCTCGTTCTTTCAAACTCTATTTATACAGTTTGGAACGTGAAGGTAACCTGCTTTCAAACTGTTTGGAGGACTCAAACATTGCCGTTCCGCAACTCTGCAAACAGATGCGTGAGCTGAGACTGGCGTCTGTCATTACGTCTGTCATCACATGTTCATATACAAAGCATCCAAAATCATACTTAGACAACATATGTTTTTTACCTCTGTAACACTGCACACCGACAGGTGGTGGGGCAAAAAATAATATTCTTTTCTGCAATAAAACAAATTTCCAAAGCACGAAAATCTTTGCCCCGAAATACTTTATGAACTGTGAAAAGCAGCCAATAGGATGAGTGATCTGAAAGAAAAATATATCAGTATACAAATGTTCATTTATTAACTGAATATTAACAAATAAATATGCCAGTTTATTAATGGTAAATAAAAGAAGAGATATATTTGATAAAATATAGCATAAGCTTTTCGACTTTTAAAAAAATCATCATCAGTGCATTATATACAAGTGTTAAAAAATTTATAATTTCGTAATTATTTATTCATCATTTTATCCAGCACCGGATTCACACATTCTCGAACTTGGCAAGTGGCACAACAAGTAAAACTTTACCCTTCTAATTTAAGCAATATTATGAAAAACATCAACTCAACAGTAAAAAACCCGGTGTTTCTCGGAAACAATCATTGGAAGGCAATAGAACTGTCCTGAGAGACGGGGGAGAAATACACTATAACTTGTCAAGTGAACAGCATAAAATGATTAGAGATTTAGTTTGTCTAAAAGGTTTCAAAGCAGCGGTTATTATGCCGTCTTATACTGTAATCTTTTATAGCTGAGCAAGAAATGTATTCAAAACTATGGGAAAATTTTTTTTTGTAAAAAAAATTGATAAAACAAGAAACCGACTATTTAAATTTAATTGAAGCATATTGCAATGGCGAGAATTGTAATATGTTTGTTATGACTATCAAACAAACTCATGTGGAGGAGAACAAATACTTGATCTCCATCTCAGGAATCACGTTTTTAACAGTAGATTCATCTACCAGTTTCAAATCAGCTGACATCTCCGGTGAAATATCTTATGAAAGCGTTTAAAAGGGCAAGGCATAGCATGGCCTTTATACCTCAATGACCCCAAAAAAACATCATGAGGTACACCACTAATTTATTGGATGGTTAAGTCCTGATTTCAAAATCCAAATAATGGAATAACAGGTCAATCAAACTGGGAAAAAATGAAAATACTTGTCTGTCTCAATTTTATAACCGTATCGGAATAAATCGGGTTTATTTAAAAAAAAAATTCACCTTCATGACCGATAAATCATCTATCTTCATAAAACCATCTTCTGGAAAATTTCGTGGCGTAGCTAAGAAAGTATTATTTCGATGTGGGCAGTTTCTGTATTTGATGTAATACTTGATCAGTTCTTCATAATCTTTTGGAACGTCTAATTGATAACTATGTGAACGAGGGAATAATATAATGAACGAAGAAAAAAACAAATCCCATAAATTAGTGAATTCGCTGAAATTATAACATTACAGTTAAAAAGTTTGGATTTTGAGGACATTGTTACGGCGAGAATTCATGGTAATTAATCTCCTTTGTTTATGATACACTTTAGATATTTAATCTCATTTGTTTATGATACACTCAGGATATTTTTTCGGCTTACTTAGATTTTTTTTCCTCAATGTATGAGATGTGACACACGTTTTTGAGGCATCATAGATTTTGTGGTGAAAAGATTCAACGGATATGGAAACCGGTATTTACCTATTATATCAAATGATTGGGAGATTACGAGAGTCGTGACAAAGTAACGGTGTACGAGAGTTTCATCGGATTTGTATCAACTTACTGTACTTGTTTTTCAAGAAATTCATGGTGTTGATGAAGTGATGTGTACATAGTACAAATAATTCCAACCGACTTCATGCGCGCTCCCCGTTCTTCGATGTTATCCACAGATTTCATGGCAAAGCAACTCAACCCATAATATTGCTGGTGACGAAAATATCTGAAACGAAATGAAAATGATTTGAATGAACACAGTGCTGGCAAAAACGTCTAGAAAAAGATAGATGATTACGCCACAGCAGGATTCGCCTCGTTTCGAATCTTAGTAATTATTACTACACATCAAAATAATATAAAAAGAAAAGAAAAGAACGTTCTCTCGTAAATACTTTCGTATGTCTCTGAGGTATTGTTTCTTTTTGTAGATAACGTAAACATTATTACAAAAAAACAAGCTGAAAATCACTGTGAAGTAATTCATGACAAATTCTATCAATCGAAGACCAGATAAAACATACTATCGAAAAACACTTGTTAACAATAAATAAAATGTTCTCTTACACGAAATCTTCATTGATAGTATGTGATCGACTCACAAGCGCCTTGAATTCAACGCCCTTTAAATCTACGTCATCTGGTGCACACCATTCAACAACGTTACCTAGACAACAATACAGCACCATGTAAGAGATAGCATGAAGTAACGGACTCTAATAAACAGGGGACCTAATGAAATTTCCCCACTAACATACAATCACGTACAGGAGATTCTTAAACAAAACAGTGTTACAGTGAGCTACGACACGAATCACGTGATAATATTATGACTGACGATAAAAAATGTAAACAAACACAACAACACGTGATTCACTGAAAAGAAAGATCATGACGTTGGACTCCTCCAATTTTTTGGACCGATCCTGAATACGCTGAATACGCCTGAATATTTTTAAAACATCACTTTCAGTTTACTGAAATATTCAATATGCCATTATTAAATAATATTACAAATTTTTATTTTGAATTGAATGGAACTGGTTATAAAAGTTTTCACTTCACGTATATCTATTCGAATTTGATTCGAATTCTGAAAGAAGAATACTCATGGGATTAAGCATTGTATCCATCAATTCTCATATTATATGGTATATAGCACGCACACATTCGGTTATAAATGTCCGTGATCTATATGCTACTATTTTAAATATTATCGGGGATAAAAAATCGGGTTTAAATTTAGTCGGGGAAAAATTTCGTCACTTTTCCAAAATTAATCCTTTTACCACGACCAAATTTTCATTTTAGTCACTTTTGCCCAACCAATTCCATCAGCCGCCCTACATGCAACACTGCGTGGATCATTCCTATGGAATTTTTGGTTTTCTAATAGCAATATGGCATCTCTTATGAGCTTAATTTAAAGATAATTATACTTGTTTGAATTGTTGTTCCTTTTTATTTGTATTTAAGGGTGTAAGAAGAAAACAGCCAAGCTACAGTCAAGCCGAGCTACATAAGATCGGGAATTATTTTCTCGCGTGAGAAGAGTCAGCCAAAAATCAAAAACATTTGTTGGGGAAAAATCATATGTTGTGATTTTCAACAAGCTTCTGAAGGGTTTAGTGCCACAATATTTTGTCCAGGATTGTAGAAGCGTATATTCGCTTCAGGAATCGTAAAGAAATTGTTTTGATTCTTACTTTTACTTTTTTCACTCATCCGAAATCTTTTGACCCTAACCCTTTACGCACGGAGAAAGTATTAGTATACAACTTTAAATCCCAACCTTCCTTCATACCATATCTTCGGGGTAAATAAGCAGAATACTTTTTCCAAAGCTACTCAGTATTCCCAATCTAAGGTACCCGTAGAATAACAGTTTTGCGCAAATATCTTATGTATTTCGGAACAACTCAGCAAGACATCACCAATGTTTGCGTGAAGCAAGCTAGTCACTAGCCAAGATCAACGAAAATGAGAATTCGCATATCTTATATCAGAAATCGAGGGCAGAAGAAGTTTTCGTAAATTTACAACATGGATCCGAAGAGAACTGATCTTTTTGCTGATAAACTCACTTTCTACGTGCCTGCATGGAAGGTGAAACACGATGCAGATTCGTTGAAATCTTCAATCTAAGATGAAGCCAAAGGCGAAGAAAAATTTATTAAATTTTTATAGAGGTAATAATTCTATGTACACCTGCTGGAAAATCTCCAATGGAAACTGTGGTTTGTAAGAATCTCTGACACCTAATCGCTATATTATATAGGATCACTCAGTCACGCACGATCTATAACAATTTCGCCAAATTGTTTTGATGCGTGGTTTCATTGTTTCTCAAGGTACTTACCCATTTTAAATCGCTTTGATGCAATTTGCAATAATTTTCAACGCTGAAACGAAGCCTGTTATGCCGCAATGCACGATCAATCTAAATTGTCAAACCTTTTTTATCAATCCTTTTTTTCAAATTTAACTGATAATTGCCGACAAAATACACGATCCATTTAATTCAAGAAACATCTTCCACATTAGGCGTATCTAGTACCTGGGCGAAATTTATGGAGGAGAGTGAGATCATTAAGAGAGTATAAAAAACCCAAGCTATTAACAATTATAAGTTTTAATAGAAAATTCATGACATTGTGGAGGAGCCACACTTTTTTTCCTAACCCTAGATCCGCCGCTGCTACAATTGACACTCAAATTGTAAACACTCGAGAAATCCTGAAATTATACTATTTGTATTCAGATGTCTGACAATATTCAAAACGTTTGTACGTGCAAAGTTGCAAACAAGAGGCTGCTCAAACTTAAGAGAAAAAGTTTGAAAAGAAAGTTTGAAACGATGAACAGGCGTCCATCTTTTTTAAAAGTTATTTTCAATATCGTGTATTGCGGCCTTTAGGATAACCCTTTTGACGGGTTATTTCGTAACCAATTAAATATCGCATCAGTTTGTCCGCTAAATGATGTGTGAACCTATCTTAATAATAGAAATTGAAACAAAGGTTTCGTCCTCCTGCACACCTCTAAAACATTAAGACTCTAACTACACTAGTTGGGTAAGAAATTTTAAACACATGCGTAGAGCAGAAACATTCCTAAAAAATTTTATTATATTTGGAATGATTTTCAACGATATTTCAAATTAAAATTAAAGTAAATTCTCAGATTATACTTTCTTACTAAAATAGAAAATATTATTTTATGTAAAGTGATCACGTGTGATCCGGCTCTTATACTTCGCACACTATTTGAGAGATCAAATATCAATTTAAACAAAGCAGAAATAAAATGAAAACGTGAAAGAAGTCGTTTCTCGTCCTTTCGTAAGAGAAAATATGAGGAAGAAGGAGAGGATTTTATGATTATATAATCAGTGAGAAAAAAACCACCACGAAGGAGCGCATTTTCATTATTGTTGAAAGAAAGTTATTGTTGAAAGCATGTTGCAAAAAAAATACACACGCGAACTGGTTTACTGGTTTTGTCTAAAGAAGAAAAATTTGAAGCATAATAACAGATGTTATGATAAAAAGAAACTTGAACTCGGTTGAAGGCAGGTTTCAAGCATATTAATTACAAAACATTTTGCAGAAAATAAATTTAAGTATTTAATAATAGCTATAAAAGTAATAACATCGGAGCCAGTAACAACAATTATTATCTTCTCTGAAAGAATGTACAGTATTGCAGTCGGAGGAAAAGTATTTTCCAGTGCTTACAAACTTCAGCGATGCTTAGCCAGAGCACTGAATACAACGCAGGCTGTGAGTCATGAACATGGAAATAGAAATATAAAACATGTCACAGTTGTGGGTGGTGGTATCATGGGTTCTGGGGTTGCACAATCATGTGCACAAAGTGGCTTTCGAGTAACTGTGGTTGATAATGATGAATACAGTCAGAAATGTATGGTATCAATCATGAAATCTTTGGCTATCATATCAAAAAAGAAATTTCCAGACGAACCAAAGTCTGCTAAAAGATTTACTGATAACGTAATTAAAAATATAACAACAACACAGCATATATCACAAGGATGTGAGGATACAGATTTGGTCATAGAGACGGTCATAGAAAATCTACCTATAAAACAGGAAATATTTCAGAAAATTGATGAAGTAGCACCACCACATGCAATTCTAACATCCAACACCTCGTCTTTTTGCATTGAAGACATTTCAAAAGCGACAACCAGAGGTGACCGTTTTGGTGGCTTGCATTTCTTTAATCCAGTATGGAATATGAGGGCAGTGGAGGTTATAAGAACCCCTCATACTTCTGATGAAACATTTGAGACAATGAAAAGGTTTTGTGAAGATCTTGGTAAAGTTCCTATTCCTAGTCCAGATACTCTTGGATTTATTGTCAATCGCTTGATTTTCCCTTACTTAATGGAAGCACTGCGACTTCTAGAATCTGGACACGCCACAGTTACAGATATAGACACAGCCATGAAGTTAGGAGCTGGTTACCCGAAAGGTCCATTTGCAATCATGGATATTATTGGTCTTGATACAGTCAAATTAGTTAATGATGGGTGGCATAGTAAAGAACCCGACAATCCATTATTCTTTCCGAGCGAAATTCTCAACAATATGGTATTGGAGAGCAAGTTAGGACAAAAAACTGGGATAGGTTTTTACAAGTACAAGCATACTCTATTCTAAACAAAATAGGTCTTTTTATAGTAACTGTATGATAGAACTGTTATTTTTTTAGCCAAATATACTTTGAACTCTACATGGACTAGTCAGCAACCAATTAGCATCCAAGGCAACTATTAGAGTTTCTCATTCCCAGTGATAAGAGAAAGTTACAAATTAAAACTGTTCCATATAGACATGGACATTATGTGGATATTTTTAACACTAGAATCTTTTGTTAGTATTTGACTTAGCACCCACTCCCCTCAAATTAGCACCCACTCAATTTCTGAAAAATGTAAGAAACACCCGGGCCCTTGTTTAAGAGAAAAAAAGGAATTTTCTTGAAGTAAGAAATTTTCACATACTTCGCAAAATTAAATTGAAAGAAGTCCTTTTTGCCTCCCTGTTTGTTAGTGTATTCATGGTAATTTGCAAAATTCATGCAATTACATTCCCACAAAAAATCGATTTTTCCAGATTTTGTAAATTAAATTCCAGCAAAATTATGTAGACAAGAAGCCAGTAAATGATAAAAAATACTTTCTGGTAACAATATGCAGTACAACCTGAAAGAAACTTTACATTTCCACGTAAGATAATTAGCTTTCTGAAGAGTCACCATCTTTAGAAGTTAATGTTTTTTTGTTTATCTTACGCGAGATTTCAAAAAAATTTGAAAACCTTATAACTTCATCAGATAAAACATCATTCCTTGCGGATGCATTAAGTTTCTTTTGGGCTGTACTGTATTTTGGTGTAATGCCTTCATCAGGTTCAATGAATGGTGATGGCTTGATGCCGAAACATATCATTTATTATAATGTGTATTTGTGTCTTTTTATATTATCATATATACTAAAAGATTTTATGTGAAAGGAAGAAAATAGTGGAAATGTTTGAAGGCTGATTTCCATGAGAATGTTTTTACTTTTCAAGAATGAAAATCATCATTTTTGTTTATATACACTGATTAACTAACTGATCAAATGTAACTTTGGTAAAAATGAAAACAGAAAATCATTAGCGTTAGTACTGATTTTTAATTCCAACTGCTAAGGTTCAGTTTGCTCCTATTATTATTGAGGTGGAATGTACCAGATTTACGAGAAACCCTGCAATCTAAGCAAACAAACATCAGATATATATTATTGCCCTTACAAGAATGGCATAATAATAAGGGATAACTTGATTTTTCTGGTTACTTTTTTTTTTAATGGATCATTTTTTTCTTGAAAAATCCTAATGCAACACCAGTTCACAAATTAATAACATTATAGACTCCATTGTTTAAAAAAAGCGAAGAGGGGAAGAGAATTAAAATTAAGTACAAAAATCCATATACAAAAGAAACTTTACACGTCCACGAAGGAATGAATTTTTACACAAAAACACAAAAGATTTTTGTGTACAGTTTTGTTACATGAAGTGATTCAGGGGTTCAAACCTTGTGATTATTAAAAATCTTTTGTATTTTATGCAGTTTGATTAGACACACGATTAAATTGAACATGAAAATACATGTTAAAAACTTCAAAAGACACAGACTCTCTGTGAAGCTATATATCTTACGTGGAGATATAAAGTTTCTTTTAGGCTGTACTGTAAACCTTGTGATTAAAACCCAAAAGAAGGAGTCTAGTTCTAATTTAAAAGAAGGCAAGCAATATAAAAGAAGGCAAGCAATATAAAATAAAACTTGTCATGTCAATAATAAAATGTTATCATTTTGTTTCCTCACTTCATGTCATTTCCAGCAATTTCGATAATAACAATAAAGTGATTGATTTACGGAAACAATTACCCTAATTTTCATGAACAGTACGCATTTCATCCTTTTGTTAAGAGGCTCATCAGCTGTCTTCCATTTAACCGTTGATGGGTTGACGGTCAATGAAAATTGATTTCTTATCTGGCCATAAGATGTCTACATAGCTAGCACCTCTGTGATTGCTTGTGGTGTTAATTACAACTACCTTAAAGTGGAGAAATGTGTGTGAAGAAATTTTCGTTCATCAACGTTCTGAAATTAGCGAGTTTCATGGAAACTAGCCCATGCTCTAGTTTGAGTTCTGGCTTAAGTCTCCCAAATCAACTATTTGGGCATGTTATGAGTGAGTTTAGTCACATAGAAACACTGTCAAAATTTATGAAAGCCATGTGATTCGTTCGGCGCATAAAAAAACTGAATTTTCAGACTGTGTGGATATGTAAATATAATCTGATGAGTAATCATAATCTGCATCTGTTTTTTGATAGGATAGTAGCACATAGATGTGACAGATCACAAATATACTATATATCATGACAAACACCAATGTTATTTTTGAAAAGTACAGCTAATTGGCTTTTCAGGATGGGATCATTTGTTTAGTTTGGACAAGGTGTTCTAAAATTATAAAGTATTTTGCAAAATAATTAACGCACTGGGGTCATAAACGAATAAAACTTAGAGTGGTCAAAAGGTATTTGGGTAAAACTGTAAAATTGGTTATTAAAAATGCATTTACACTAGTTTACGTTTCTTCTTCTTGATTTTGAACAAACATTTTTAGCCTAGTTAACAAATTCCCGAAAATTTCTTCTCGCACACAAATTTCTTCCCTTCTTAGAGGTAGTTAAGGCTTGGTGAGTAAATAATTCAATGAAGAGAGTTGAAGGAGGAGGCCTCAGTCATACATCAGAGAAATGTGTCAAAATGTTTTCCAAAGAATTTACTTACTTTTACTTTACTGAAGAAGTGTTTTGCAAATTTTGAGGAAACAAAAAATAGTTATTCTGCAAAGATGAAAATTAGCTATGAGTTTAAGATTTTCATTTCCAATTGGAGCAGATATTGTCAGCTTATTTAGGATATGATATCTTAATGCTGATAATATCATAGCTTGCAGCATTCCCTGACGACTGAGGTAGTTAAGCAAGCTTTAGTAGGTAGCTATAGCTGGTTAGAAACAAATTCTGTTATACCTTTCTTTGTATCAAAGTTTACAACAAAAACAGCAATTATCAGATCCTCCAAGTCGCTTCTTAATACTGAAGAACTTTGATTCAATAAACTGATCGCCATAAGTAAAAACTTTCTGTTTCGTTTTCTCTCAAAAATAATGCCATAATACTTATGACGTCATCTAAATCTGCCATTATTCGAAAGATATCACTTCGTGTGAGATACGCACAAAATGTAGTTGCATAAAATTCAAAATGTCGGCGGAAGCTACAATGCAGCATGATAGAAAGCAACGGAAAATGAGTGAAAATAAATCTCAGTTTGATAATGAAGCGAGGTAATAATTACATTCCATTTGTTTCAAAGACCTCAATGACCTTTAAAGATTGTTTTTAATTATCTGGCACATTATTTTACAAATCAATCAATCCAAATTTCAAAGAAAAAGAGAATATACAAAAAGTTATTGTGTACAACACACAGTCAGTGTGTGTGTGTGTGTGTGTGGAGAGGAGAGGAGAGGGAATTTGAATTTTCGGGCAAATCGGTCCACCACTGCAGTGAAACAAAACCAGATCTCCGCGACTACAAACGGAAACAGGTACGTTCGCTGGTTCAGGGCAGAATGTCTACCATTTTAAAGTTTGTTTTCACTGGAGAGCTACTATCCAGTCAGGGAAAACAATACACGATTTTGGAGATAATGCAGCTGTTATGGATTCTATTTTGATTACGATTCGCCGGTAGGGCAAGTTGAGATCCGTCTTCGCCTGATAATATGGGAAAAATTGATAAAAAGTTCCGTTTTTCTTCCAAAAAGGCTCGACCAACTGCAGAAAGATCAATTGTTCTTTGCAAATCTAGCAATATGAAGAAAATTTTTCACCCAAAAAGTCACTGCAAAAACTCCTTGTATTCAATGTCAAAATTTGAAAAAAATAGAGAGATATATTTTATCAAACACTGTTTAATGAAGTCTGGCTCGCTTGTGGTTTCTATTCCTTAAATTTTCTTACCTGTCACAAGTCTGTCACAAAAGTCTGATGTTTAGTTAATTCAGACCAATTTTTCAGAATTGAGGGATATATATGTTAATTGAGGGAACTGTATTCTTCAATTTGTTGATGATGATGAAATTCAAAAGAATATCCATCGCAGTGTCATATGGCAAATATTTGCTGAAATGGTCTGGTTCTTGTCACACATACTCATCACATTTATACCTGGTGCTCTGTACACTTGCAAATTGTTTCTTTAGTGTTTAAAAAGTTGATAGAGATGTAGTAAATATTAGTTTCAAAGGATTTGACTCATCTACCCATAAAACATTTTTACAAGACACTGACTACCATGGGACAGTCACTTTGGGGCTGCTTTTCAGTAAAGGCGTAAACATTTTCTACCTGTCTATAAGTGACACTTTGAGCTAGCATACTAGCCAACTTTTGTTATTTGAAATGTGTGACTTGGAAAATTTACGTAGTGGATAAACTGTCAGCCACCATGGTTGGAGGGCGAAGAAAATTTTGAAGATTATAATCCCTTTAACATAGTAGTCGTGGTCGCTGGTTGCATTATATCAGGCGGTTATGTCAAGTAAGCTTCCTACTAAAATACTTATGGGAGGGATTAAACATGGTCGATTAAGACAGGTGATCGTTTTATAAAGGAGATCGCTAACACGGGTTTGACTGTATTTACCTTTATCCATTTGTTTTTCATGTCGTCAATTAGACAAATTGCAGCTACTTTTTCCTTAACAAAAACCAAATTGAAAAGGCGCTGCTCAATCTATACCCAACAAATAGGTATAGATTTTTTTCCCTATGAAATAACGCACAATCGTTTTTATTTGATTAGGTAGTTATCTCACCTTCTGCACCTTCATGGCCCCTTCTGTAAATTGATAATAAGTTTTGTGTGAATGTCACACAGAGTCATATCCATGATAAAAAAGTAAACAAACATTCACGAATCTCAACAAGTTATCAAGTTGATGTTATGATAAAGGTTCTTAGGTCATTTTTCATTCGTACAAACAAATTTTCTTATTTAATTCCATGTATTAAAGTCAGGATGGATACCTCAGAATTAAATTCCCAATCCACTTCACATAATTGAACTTTATATCTAGACATATAAGTTTTGGTAGGAAAACAACTGAAGAATTATTTATGAAAAATTTAAAAAAAATAGGGGTGACAAATACTTTTTCACACTAGTACGTTGGCATACTTTGAATTATATTTAGCCATACATAAGACGTACTCGAACTTCGTAACCAGTGTACATCTTAGAGACATTGTAAATAATAATTTATCTTTGAATTTATTCATTTCTTCAATGATTTTTAGTAATCAACAAGTGGGATGGAGAGCATTTATACCTTTAGATTTTTTGTTTACTCATAAGCGTTATCATTCAATTTAAATGAGACTTGACGTACATAATTTGAGAAATGTATTGTATGATTAAATTCCAAACTGGAACCAGTCGTACTTCGACAGACAACAACTAGCGTATGTTGGTGTACAACAATAAATCAACAAGTGTACTTGAACAGCAAGCAACCGTACATCACATACTCTCGTACAGGATTTGTCAACCCCTGAAAACTAATCTAAATATAGGACATTCTTATAAACAATTGGTTAATATTAAGCTGTAGGATGCAAAACAAGATACAAAAATACTCCATGTCTCAAATGTAAAGAAATAACTTGTATTAAAAGTTTCTACACTCTAGATAACAGTTCTACAAAGACCACAAAAGTGACGCATGCAACATAAACATTATTTTTCAAGAAGTTCATGAAATTCTGCCAAAATTACAAATACAATTCACTATAAGAAATGGAATTGAACAGTTTTGTTGAATTAGGGGATGTGTCAAAATGAACTTTTTTTATGTGTAGCAAATTTCAGATGTAACAGTCTCGGTCACAAGCACAAAGCAAAATCGGGAAATAACTTCTTGATCAGGTAGTCGAAAAAAACACCATCTTGGTCACCAATAACTTTGTTGTTGCAAACAGAAAGGAAAATTTTTTTTTATCAAAACACAAATGCTTTGCTAGCTGCAAAAGACCTACCTTTATTCATTTACGTTTGATAAGCATTTTACAGACCACAATACAGGAGATATTACAAGTAGAAGTTAATTTATGGAAGGAAATGTGCAATTCTATAATATTCTTTAATTCTTATGAGTTAATTTTCTGTTGTTCTCTTGGTTCTTTTACGTTTCATTAAAGGCTAATTTTGTTAAATGCGTCTTTTTTTGGCAGTTCTACAGATAGTGATTATGATGAAGATTTTCCATTAAAGAACAAAAATCAAGAACTATCGGATAACAATGAGGATGGTGGTGAATCAGTTAAGAAAAAGAAGAAGAAGCATAAGAAAAAGCATAAGAAAAAGCATAAGCATAAAGATAAAACACAAGACCTCTCTCAGCCCATTCAAATTGATTTGGCCGACCTTGATGAGTTAGAAAACAGAAAACGTTTACTGCAGCAACAGCTTGAGGAAACATCTGACAAAAAAGACATAAGTAATTCATACTCAGAGATCATGAAAGACTTGGCATCTAATGATACTGAAGTTGCCAAACTGATTGAAGATTGCAAACGAGAAGCATTAGAACAAGACAGCAAACATCGAAAAGATGAAAAGAAGGAGAGAGAGAAAAAATCTTCTGAAAAGGATGTAAAGAGTAAGTATGATGATTCATCTCGAAGTAAAAGTGAAAAGGGTAGCAACGAGAGGGATCGATCAAAGCATGAACAACGCAGTACTGTATCCAAAGATCGTAGCCATCGATCACATGACCATGACAGGAGAAGGGATTCTAGGAGAGATCAATCAGGAAGAAGTAGAGAGCGAAGCAAATATGATGAAAAAAGGCGACAAGAAAGTGAGAGGCATCAGCGGGAGGATGATAAAAAGGGAAGATCTAATGAAAGGACAAGTCATAGGAATGGTGAAAGAGAGCAACAGGTTGATAGGTTTGGTAGAGAAAGGTCAAAACGAGAAACATATGAAGGGCGAGATGATGGACGAGATAGCCGTTCCAGAAAATCTACACGAAATGATAGAAGTAGTAATCATGGTAGAAGTGATAGGCGAGATGAAAAAACTAATGTGGCAAAAAAAGCTGAAAGTTCTGATGAGGAGTAAGTCTGTTCTACGAATTTTTTCATTATATCAAAAGTAAATGAAATTTCATTGAATAAGTTTTGGAATGACAAACAGCGAGAATAGAAATGGTAGCAAATTTTTGTTCTTTTTTTAGTGTAAACCTTGATGCACTTGCTGATCATATGGAGGTAGACGAAGAAGAAATAATTGCTAGGAGGAGAGAAGAACGAAAAGCATTAATGGCAAAGTTTAAGCCACCATCTCCTGAACCTGTTGTAACTCCTCCCCCTATAAAGGTGGCAAAGGAAGATGTGTTTGAGCCAAATGAGAATGAAAATGTTAAAGATACTCAAGAAGCAGAAAATGATAAAGAACAAGTTAGCCAACAAGAATCAAAATCCAATGAGAATGAAAAAAGTCAAAACAGTGGATCTGATTCTGCATCCAATTCTGACAGCTCTGACTCAAGTGCTTCTTCTTCTGACTCTGAAGACAATGATAAAAGAGATAGTAGACGTGCAATCATCTTAAAGCTTAAACTTGCTGAAGAGCGAGAAAAATTAAGGAAAAAGGAATTGGAAAGATCAATTTATAAGTTAGAAAAAGAACAGAGTAAACTGAGGGATAGATTGAGAAGTAATGAGAAAAACAAAGAAGTTAGTGAAAAGGAAAAGCGGAGGGAAAAAGATAGATTAAGAGAAAAGTTGAAAAAAATCGAAAAAAACATTCAACAACAGAAAGCAAAAGAAGCTGAGAGAGAGAAACAAAAAAGTGTTGAAATATTGAAAGAGCGGGAGAAAGAATTAAGAAATCGTCTTCGAAAAAAAGAAAAGATACGTGGGAAAGAGAAGATTGAAAACGAATCCAAAAGAGAGGATACTGATCAGGTGAAGGAAATTGAATCAAAAACTGAAGAGACCCTGGATTCCAACTTGCAAGAGAGCGATCAACATGTCATTTCTGAAAGTACAAATGAAAGTATAAGTAAGAAAAGAGAAGGGGAAATAATTGAGAACTCTGATCCCAAAAAACTGCGAAAGGAAGACATACCAAGTCTTGATCCTGTTAAAGTAGATATTGATAAACAAAAGATGGCAATTCAAAAGACTCATGAAACTGATGATGACAGTTCCGATCAAGAAAATAATGGCTTGGACATGTTTGCAGAGGATGCACAAAATAACATGTTCTCAGAAAGATTTGAGGTAAAATCAAGTTGTTCTTTATAGAGGGAATGTTTATTACTTATGTCTTCAGCAGGCCTGATTTAATTTGTGCCCACTGTTTTTGTGAATGATATAGCCAGATACGGTTTGCCTAACATGGGGCAACATTTCTTCTCTTTCTCTGCAGAGTCCGCAAAGTGGCGCTAGTCGTGCGAGACAAATTCAAGAGGGGAATAATCCCAATCTGACGGATAATTGGGATGATGCTGAAGGATATTATAGTGAGAATATTATGCTCTTATTTTGTCCTTAAATTAGAAAATCGTTTTATAAGTAATCTAATACTTAAAGAAATTATCGTTTTCAAAATTCCCTTTAGAAACTCGAATTGGAGAGATAATGGACAATCGGTATAATGTTTATGGATATACTGGTCATGGAGTGTTCAGCAACGTGGTCAGAGCCAGAGATTCAATGAAAGCCAATATGGAAGTCGCCATCAAAATAATGAGGAATAATGAAATAATGTAAGAACAATTTGGAAATTATAAATTGAAATACTATATTGATCTGATAGCTTGGCGTAACATATGAAGCAAAATAAAGAAGGAGAAAACAACTATTTTACGACAAACCTGTGACAAGCTTTTGGAAGCAATCTGCACCCTTATGATCTGCACCCCATGATCACATCTCTATGTCTTTTTTAAGTAGTATCTCACAAATTTTATGATTTTGACTTCAATCTATGCTGAACAGTTTTGTTTAATTTCTTCTTCAAGGCATAAACAAGGTCATCAGGAAATGAAAATTCTTCAATGTCTCAATGACGCAGACCCTGACGATAAATATCATTGCTTACAACTTTATCGTCATTTTGATCATAAACAGCATTTGTGTCTTGTTTTTGAAAGTTTAAGGTGAGTATAACTCTTGTTTGATGTCCTGGCATTAAATTTGTGGTGAAGTTCGAACAAACAATTAGCCTCATAACTTTGATTTGTTGTCCTAATCAAAAGAACTTCCAAAATAATGAAAGTCAGTTTTTGAATTTTTAATAAAATCCAGGCGTATTGCCATTTAAAGTTTCTTGTCCGAATTTGATAATGACATCTCAGAGTTCAAGAATAAAAACATAAATTTGTAAATAAATTTTGGTTATATACTGTCATAATTTTGGTTATAATATTCTTTTCTGTTGTAGTATGAATCTTAGGGAAGTTTTGCGCAAATATGGCAGCCACGTAGGTTTACATATCAAAGCTGTAAGATCTTATGCCCAGCAATTACTTCTTGCATTACGCTTGTTAAAGAAATGTGGAATAATTCATGCTGATATAAAGCCTGATAATATCTTAGTAAGTACAATATACTTCATTACATTACACAGAATGAAGAAAATGTTATCTACAGTGGAACTTCTCTAAAAGCTAGCTTTCTTCGTTCTGAAAAACAATTTCTTGGAGTTCTATAACATTTTGAAGCAATTTTCTGAAAAATGATATAAAATGTTTCAGTATTGAATTTCCGTTTTGTTTCCTGGGAATAATTTGGTTGAATTTGGACCTTCCGCATTTTGAATTCTTTCTTGAAGGTTAATGAGTCCAAGATGTTACTTAAGTTATGCGATTTTGGATCTGCATCTCCTGTTGCTGAGAATGATATCACACCATACCTTGTCAGCAGATTTTACAGAGCTCCAGAAATTAGTAAGCCATCATTATAGATACATTTCACAATAAAATTAATGGTCAGTTCCCCATTTCTTATATGAGGAACTATTTTATGCATAACAGTTTATTATCTTAAACAGCATCACATCAAGAATCTTGAGTCTGCTAATTCACATACCCCACATGCCTGCATACTGCATCTGCCATTTTGCTTTACATACCCTGTGTCCCTCAGTATATTTTACATTATGTTTTCTGTTTTATTCTGATTAAAATTTCACATGAAAATACCATAACATATAAAAACTACAGTATTACTGTTTCAGTTTGAATTCTGCATAATATTAGCTAATATTAACAATATAAAAGTTAATCAAAATGTAATAATGCATAATCTTGTCAGGCACCATGGTTGGGCAACAAAGAAAAATTTTGAATTCTAGGATCTCTTAAGCGGCCTTAAAATGAATTTTCAGAGTTAAATTTAAGCTGCTTAATGGTAAATATTTTTTTATATCTTTAAACCAAAAATAACTTGCTTAATTACTCATTCCCACATCTTAAAAGGCACGGAAGATGAAAGACTATGAATGTTTTAACATTTTATTCCTCAAAGTATAGGTTATCGTTAAGTAAAGTGTAATGTGTACTGTTTGTTTAAGCAACGACGATCTGGACCATTTTCATACATCACAGATGAAACAGTTTAGGTTCTAGTAGACACTATAACTCTCTTCTTTGGCAATTTGTGTTGATTGAGTATGCCAGACATTCTCTTAAGTAAGTAAATGATGTTTTAGAGAGTTCTAAGAAGAATTTAGATTTAATTTTGCATATGATGAATGTGTCCGTTAGCTTCGGTTAACTCTGACTCCCGCTAATTCAGACACTTTTCCAATTCCCCTTGACGGTCCGACTTAAAGGGAGTCAATTGTACTACAAACTTTGTATTTGATTCTTGTCTGTTTTTCTTAAGTGCATTTTTAAAAAAATAGTGTTCCAGTACTTGTGCTTATCGTTTCTATTCAAATTCATGAGTTCAAAAATGAGTGCAGGCAGCAATATGGGGTAGCAGAGTTATGTTTTTCAGTAAAAGGAAGAATAATTGGTTTATATACTGTGAAATCATTGTCGAATATACTTGGATTTTGGTTTAAATACTGGGAAATAATACTGATATATACTGGGATTACTTTAGTTTCAATGAGTGGCCACCCTGTTAAGCTAATTTGTTTCCTGAAATTACTTTGGGAAAAAAATAGATTATAATACCAAAAATCAGAAATATCATTATTGTTGGTCAACATAGTTTTTGCCCTTATTTTTCATTTTTAAGAAACTTTCCATCATTTTTCAGCCATATATAATTTTACGGCAAATTTGTATATAATTGAGATTTTGTGTGGATTAGATTTCGCAGATAAATGCCCAAATCCACGAAAACTTTTCCTTGCAAAAATTAATCCACTTAAGGCAGATGGCTCAATATTAAAATGGTCATCATTATCTTTACGCACAGCAGTTGTCTTGAATATTTTTATTTAGCTTTAAAGAAATTACAATATTTTTGAAAGGTACTCTGCCGTGCACAAAAAACTACCAGGCATCTAGGCATTGTTTTTTCAAATATTACAGGAAAATTTAATCCATAGAATAATTAATCCACGTAAATGCAAACTTTCTAAAATGAAGAGTTGTTGGGCAGATGGATTATCTCCCAGACATGGATTATATATGTGATCAATTACTACCTTATTCCAAAAAATTAACGTGCTATGAAATTAGCGCGAAGGAAATTAATGGGTTTAACAAACTTTGCCTTTTGAATGAAATTAAGATGGTTACAACAAATAGATTTCAAAATGTATGAAATTAAAGAGAATTTGAGGCATTGGTGAATTTTGTAAAGGCAAAAAACACAAAAAAAAAACACAAGTATATTTAGTTTTTTAATGCAACAAGTACTTTTTTGTATATATAACTGTTAACATAACACAATCATGGACAATATGTGAACGTTTTTTGACATTTTTTGACATTTTTTATTCGAAAAACATTGAAAAAGTATGCATAATACAATTAACGCCTTATGATATTTGCCCGTATTAAATCAACGTTGAAGAAAATTAAGATATACGAAGTTAAAGCGAATTTTTAAAAACACAAAAGAAAAATATACGTGAGTAAATCAAACAGTTTTCGAGAAATGAAATTTGAAAACATTGCATTTTCTTAACTTCTTCCCAACTTTCTTTCTTGTTTCCTACTGGTCAGGACACAATCATAACATCCAAAGTGAGTTGGATGAAGCTGTTAATACTATAACAAAGCATGTATGGACTTTTAGAAAAGTGAAAAGTTAGAAAGTATGGCATTGAGAGTGCAGAGTACATTCAAGATTGCCAAGTCTCACACAAGAAGTAAATGTTTTTAAAACTTGCCACATTTTCATTGATTCTCAATAAAAATAAGCCAGGAATATCAATAATTTTACTTGTTGTAGTTCATGTTTATCAAATCGTCACTGTTTTGTCAAATTGTGTTTTCACAGCCACAGTGGGTGGGTGC
This sequence comes from Turritopsis rubra, assembly GCA_039566895.2. Classification (NCBI taxonomy): domain Eukaryota; kingdom Metazoa; phylum Cnidaria; class Hydrozoa; order Anthoathecata; family Oceaniidae; genus Turritopsis; species Turritopsis rubra. The sequence continues at coordinate 2,442,213 of CM077629.1, read as the reverse complement.
TAATATTGGGGAGGGCCATAAGTATTAGAGGAGAACATTTTTTTTGGTAGATTAGCCACAGATTTTGAATTTGCGGAGCCTTGTAGATTGGTTTCCTTTGTTCAAGTGAAACCAGGTCTGGACGTAGGAAAAATTTTTACTGTGTTTTTTAAGGATAGAATTCCTCATTTTTCAATTGTAAAGTATACGTATTGAATAAAAACCTCAATATCATATGCATAACTAGTTTTAATAAATATTGGCATCAGGGAGGTCTAAATCAAGCCCAACAATCAGTTTACATCTAATCAACTAATCAAAATAGATTGAAGCACCACACTCCGTGTCATGGATGCCTTGTGTGCTAGAAAATAATTATCATATCTTGCTTTATCTTTCACATTCAGTGATTCAAATGAAATTAGGTGTTATTATGGATATGTATCTTATGGATATGTAACTCTGGTAAAGAGAAATATTTTCAGTAATATGTTTTTTGTATTTAATTGTAAATCTCTCAGTACTCCAACATTTGTAGAATGTAGATAACAATTTCTTTATTAACCCCATACTTGTTGATGTATTGTACATTTTGTAAGTTATAGTTCTTCATCTCTTTGCTTAATGTTTTATTTCAGTTATTGGTCGTCCATATGATGCCATGCTGGATCTGTGGTCAGTAGCATGTACTCTGTTTGAGCTTTATAGTGGGAAAATTATGTTTCCCGGCAAGACTAATAATGAGATGTTAAAGTTGATGATGGATATCAAAGGAAGAATGCCAAACAAAGTGATCAAGAGAGCTGTGTTTCGTGAAAAACATTTTGATGAAAACTTCAATTTCATGTACATTGAAACAGATAAAGTTACCCAAAAGGTTAGTAAAACCGTGTTCTATTACATACGTTAATCTTAGGACATCAACTTTAATCGTTTTTCTCTTTCTTGCAAAGGAAGGAAAAGCTTTTTAAAAATTGCTCCAACGAAACCAATACTAACTGAAATATGAAATAGAATTGAGTTTATCAGATATTATCGTGGATGATTCTATGTAAGTACTGCTGAATAACCATTGACCGATAACCATTATAAACCATTCTAATTGCAAGAGGAGTTGAAGTCCAGATTCCAAAACTAATGTAATTACAACATCCTCCTCTGCATTCAAGGCCAGGGGTTTCTCAAGACTACTACTAATTCTTGACCATATATCTTGCAAAATAATGCAACGCATCTTCAGCATTTGACCTCAATCCATTCCAGCACTAAAAATATTCTACAACTGTTATTTCACCAGAAATATGGACACAACAAAAGAGCTGTAGATATTATTTCTAAACTATGGAAGTTGACTTATTCTTAATAAAGTGTTTTCTTTTAATTTTATGTTTACCTCTCACCTCTTGTGCTGTTATTATTGGTATGTATGTTTTTATATCTGACATTCAATCATAAAGGAAAAGTTTACAGTCATTAACTATACCAATCCAACAAAGGATCTCCTGGAGTTACTTATCGGCAAACATAAACTGAACAATGAAGATTCTAAGCGAAAAGTTGGTCAACTTCGTGATATGCTTGATAAAATGCTGACATTGGATCCTGGCAAAAGAATAAGTGTCAGTCAGTGTCTTACACATCCTTTTATATCCGAGAAAATTCCATAAACTTATGAAGAACTCATACACTGAACTCTTTACAAAAGTATTACGCTTAAACGTTTCTATGATCTATGATTATATACTCCACAACTGCTAGTGCACAACACATATCACCAGGTGGTCCGCACATCACCCAAATGGCAATATGTTGGATATTTTCGATAGATTTTTGTGTTGTGTCTAAAATAAACATTTTGTTTATGCTGTCTATATAGTCTGTTTGTATTTAGAGGAGATTGGATTATGGCCAATGTCTTTGTGATTTTAATGGTAAGGCAGTATTGTAAAGTAACAGAAAGAAAAGCTTTTTATAACAAGAACTGCTACTCTATTGACAAACTCCTTGTCCTATTAATCCTAATTTCAGTTGTTGTATAAATAAATAAATTCTTTGTAGCATAGGAGGTGTTGTTATGACTGTGGTAGTGAAGAGGGGATTGGGTTTGCTTATTAGGGGGCCTTTCTAAGCAAGAATTCATTCCCATTACCTGATATCAGAATGATCATAAAATTCCCTGGTCTGCAAACCTATTTTGACAACTTCTTATCATTTTTTCCTTTATCTTTCCAAAGACTTATTTTTATCATGCATTCACGTATTCACATGACAAAACCAATCCACAGTAATTATTTAATGTCACATGATTTCCTTCTCTCTTTTTTCAGAATAAATGAGGCGAATTGTGTCTTATTTTTTTTAATTGCGTCTCATTTTGCTCTCACGAAGAGAAATCTACCGAGTTCTAATGAGCTGACTTTTTTTTTACTTAAACACAAATCACGTGATCAAAAATCAATTGGAGGCGAGAGATACGATACAAAAAAAAATACACAAACACAACAATCACACGATTCATGACGTAGCCCCTTTAAGCTTTTGGTAGATCGAGAGAAAACCCTCACTGATCCAAACAAATTTTGGAAACGTTAGCAGCTTGTTAGAAATCAGTAGGTATACTGTAAGATAAAAAAAGAAAGAAATAGAAACAGTTGTGTCAGATTGTCTTAAAAACTCTTTTTTGATCTGACATTATAAGTGGTTCAGTTGTACAACTTAGGTTTGACAACCTTCCCTTTCTGCTTACTGAACTCATTTGAATTGTTGTTTCAGCTTGTTTATGTCAACATCGATGTTGGTTAGATGTAATTCTGAAGACCAGTAAACCTTCTGAAAGTTCTAAAAATCTTCTGGATAGGATCGATAAGGTTTGAACTAAACACCTGACCTCGGTATATTACCATTAAAAAACTGAATTCATTAAAAATAACAGTGTGTTAAAGAAACAAAAAGAGTTGAACGATTCGTCTTCTAACATTTTCTCTATGTTGAAATATTCGAATGAAGCTGTAATGGTTCGATTGACAATCGAATGAAGCTGTAATGGTTCGATATGACAATCGAATGAAGCTGTAATGGTTCGATTGACAATCGAATGAAGCTGTAATGGTTCGATTGACATTCGAAAGAATGAATTTTATTAAATTCTTCGTGTTGATTTATATCGTTCTTTTCAGATGTGATGCAAGAGCAGCTTACACATTACAATATTGATACACCAGACTGGACAGAAAGATTGTAATGATCAAGCAGACTAAATGTTAGTTTTTCAAGAAGCTGAATCAGCAATTATGCGATAGGGTTCACAAGATAGCATTGCCTGTGAAACGTTCCTTATTTAATGGATCAGTAAATGCACTGAGATCGAAACAACTTGGCAGGAGTGACATCAGTTCATGGTGATCGAACATCATAACTTAAACTCAAAGTGGGAACATGGTATTGGTATCTGTTATATTAAGGCTTGATTACACCTTTGACATATTGTTTGCTCGCTATCCTATCTTTTTGTTACCTAAATCTAATAATGTAGACTGGGCTTTACTATTATCTATTATCTACAACTGAGTTTTTCATACTTTGATTATACAAATAGCGTGCCATAATGAAACTCAATCGAGAAAAGATAAATTATCTCCTATAAATACTTGTCATTAAAAGCAGGATGTATTTGCTCTTATAGCTTACTTTTGTCAAGTTTCCCTGGTTACCATCTGGAATGCCAGAAATATTTCAAACATTAAAATGACTTTAAAAGATAATTTCTATAATTGTTCTATTCAACAATCTACTCTCAATTTGCATTCCATTTCCATTCAAGTTAATATCTTCAACAATTATCCCTAATCATGTTAATTATGGTCATGAGTATTTTTGACTTCCATAGTAGTTAGTCTTGGTAATTAATGAATAATTTCTAAAGTTCTTTAATAACAACTGAAACAAAACCAATTACAACGCGCTTGTTTAAAATCCATCTCTTCAAAATTATCCGTTTGGAAGGTAAAAATATTCATTTTTAAGGTAAGTTACCTCGTGAGATATTTTTTTAACAATTGCATTAATTTCCGGACAATTCTTTTCCCATTGTCCTATTCTCTATAAAGTGCTGTTGTTACAGAACTAGCCTCGACGGATCAAAGGTTTGTGAAAGGATAACCATTTACACTTTTCTGTAATAACGGAGACTATTATACTAAAGTGGGGCTAATAGAGACTAAACATTTTATTTTGCGATCATAAAACTTTTTGGTAGAAAGCCTCGTGTTTTCTTTTGAAAGAACGATACGCAACAATGTTCTCGTTAACCCAAACAGAAATAACAAAGTTTTGAGTGCAAACTGCTGATGATCGCTTTGGTATCATAACCAACTGATATGTAGATATTTTTTTATTATGCATCTCACTCTCTAGGTTTATCCATAAACGACGTTTTTTGCTATGTTCTTCTTTTTAATAGCGTTTTAGCGTTGCTATGGTTACATTATTTTTTCCAGTCCGTTAAACCTAATCGCCTTCTTGCTGGAACATCTAACGACGTCGTTGTAACTTGCAAAGAATAAGTGGCGGTAAGTATTGTGGTCAAACATACCATTGAGAGATATTTTAACGTTCTGTTTTTCAATCGAATAAAATCTCACCTAGATACTACGTAACGGTGCTTAAACTGACATGTTGGTTGATACGTGCCGGTCACTACGTTGAAGTTCAACTAAAGGATATTGTACAAACGTAAATAAAGGTTTCATATTAAAAAAAAACAAAAAACAATAAATGTATAAAGGTATTTCGTATTTTTTTTTCATTGTTCTGTTTCATTTACTACGAAGCCGCAATCATATGTAAGGAGGTAGTTTAATTTCATAAATCAAAGTTTTTTTCAATCGAATAAAAAGTGTTCGAAAATGGTGAAGGTATTATTTTCAAGTAAATCTCGCTTAACAAACTCCTTTTCATGTTTTTTCCGTTGTTAGATAGAACAGTTTGTTTGAATAATTGAGTTGAGTGTACGTTTGAGAGCCCATTTTTTGTCGTTTTCAGGTCAATTTCCGTTGAGAGTATTTTCCTGGTTGGTGTGGAAAAACCTGCAGATTTCCTTTCACTTGTTGTAATTTAAGCGCGTACATTTCTCAAAGATGCCATTTTGAAATTCAATGTTTTGGTAATTCTGAAATCTGATTGGCTGATATAAAAAAGTGCGGGAAGGATTAAAGCTGAGCACAAATGTTTTCTGCCAACATTTTTATTTCTTGAATTTTTATTGCTTGAATTTTTATTGCTTGCCAAAAACTCTGTTTGGTGAACTTTTCGGGTTGAACATTTTGGGTTGAACTTCACATTGCATTTTAGCATGTCAGCATTCTTTATTCTTCTGATATTCTGTCTTCTTGGCGTTATGCACAGCTCCAACATTTTTAACCAGCTAAGTTCGTGGTGCAAACCCTGTTAAATTTATCTGGGTGAGTGAGCATAAAATTCAGATAGGCCTCGTTCTTTCAGATAATTTAAAGAAACTTAGAAATCAGTAGATGTATACTGATCCGAACAGTCCAAGCAAAGAGTATAAACATACTTCATAGCTACATCAATCACGATTTGTGGCAGACCCGACCTTAACCTCGCTAACCCAGACATGATTTGGTTTGCACCATAAAAATAAATAGAGGCGAGGAGAAGTTGTCTTCTGAATTTTATGGTGAGCAACTTTTTTGTTGACTTGTTTACTTTTGTCTCACTTTTGTTGATTAATATTCTATGGATTGTCTGTGTAAGAGATGGGAATCGAGCTTAATTTTTTTCACTGAAGTAGGAATCAAACTTTAGTTGAGCTTAAGGATTTTTAGATGGGGACTATGACCATAAAGGCCTGATTCACATCAAACGCAACATACGTATACGTAACTCAACAATTAATACACCTTTCCCGAATTTCTGGTTAAAACCGTGTTTTTGTCTAGTTCCGGCCTCGTGTTAAATATCAAAATTGCCTCTAATTATTTTACTGGGAGTTTTTGTAATAGAGATAATTACTTAGACATAAATTTAAAACATATGAAGATTTACATAAGGTGCGACTATATTTCCCCATTGTAATTCTCTTTTTTCGAAAAGTCTGAACAGCAGTAGAAACACGGCAATGACCGTACTGACATTTTCTTGCTTGATAAACTGAGACCGCATACTTGCACTATAAACTGACATGAATAAATGGTACGGCCTAATCAAGAAGTTTTGCCTTGTTTTCAGTATTTCGTAAATTACTTTTAGCTACTTCACCCGGGAATTGCAAGAATAAGTCATGAAATCGGTAAAACAAATACATAATTATTCAGAAGTTGAATTCCAAACGAACCCCATGGAAGTACAGGGAATCGGAGATAACAATAGAGATAAAAAAAGAGATAGAAACAAGATTTATTTTCGATAAAAACTATATTTTCAATATGGCAATGATTCTAAATAAATAAATAAGATTGGCTTAGGGCAGTTCTTCTAGCACTTTTTACAAAACACAACATTAACTCTGCACCAAAGATAGAAAAAATCGAAAAATAAGGTGTTCCTATGATTTGATGAGTAGTTTCCACATTCGCATGTAGTTAGATCAACACCAACTTAGGGGAAATTAGGTAATAGTTTATATGGAAGACGGGACGGGATGAAAAACGAGATAATTATATTTCGCCTTTACATGAAAAAATACAGCCAGGACGGGACAACATTTTTTAAACTTTGAATAGTGTTAAAAAATTTCATTGTTTTAAATTCAATGACTTGCAATTTGATGAAATAATGGTTTTCAATTTATTTTTTTATTATTATTTTTTTAGCCTGAATCGAGATCCCTCTTAGTTCAATCAAGATCCCGCAGCACTAAACCAAAATAAATCATAATGGAAGTAAACTCTGCAGCCTCAACATTTTGCTCTTAAAATACATTTTTATTAATGAAAACATTTTAGCGTTCCATCCATTCAATGATGTGTATGACAAGATCAAAAGACAACACTTTCAAAATCTTGCACTGCTTTGTTGGCAAGCATTGGGTTTAATGCAAGCTATCTTTTTGCCAGTACCTTCATGCAAAACCAGTAAACGGATGGAAAATCAAAACTAAGTAACAGGGCTCTTCCAACAGGAAGGTTCACAAAATGGTGTTTACACGCTACACTTACTGGGTTAACCCCTGTTTGAACCCCTAAGCATTGATGGACAAGTTCTATTACGGAACTCCGGCTATAAAAGTGAACGAAGAAGGAGGAGGAAGAGGAAATAAGGAAAACGCTGGTTTTTACATAATATTTCGTCCTACGGGGATATATATATAAATGATGTACTGACTTGGTTAAAACACGATGTTTAAACAGAAATTCGGGAAGGGGTATTTTTTACGCGAAGGAAAAGACAACAAAACGTTTTGATATGCTTGCGTCGTCTCTATCATAAGTGTGGATCAGGCTTAACATGCAGTCAGTGGTTGTAAATTCAAGAGTTTTGTAAATTACCAGTTTTCCAGTTCCCACCAATTTTACGAAGCTCAAGAAGTTTTTCTAGTTACAAAATGCAAACATTCTGACGTCTGGATTGTTTATTTGCGTTTTAAAATTTCCGATTTTCCGATTTCGTATTAGTGAGGGAATGTGATTAGAATGTGACAAAGACTTATCATCTATGATTTATGACTTATGCTACGTCATAATAAACTTTATTTTTTGATAGTAAAAAATTTGCAACTTTACGTTGATGTTGGCCGTGTTCACAAAATCAAAATGAGGTAAATGTTGTTTGGTGTGTCATCGACTGACAACATTTCGCTCTCCATGACTTGATTTTTAATCCGCTTACACAAAATTCAGTTGAACGGAATTTATCTTTTCTCCAATGTTGTTGTTTTTCCTTTTTGAAAGTTGAAAGTTTTTTGTTTTTTTGTTTTTTTTGTTTTTTTTAAATAAGGATCCCGAAGGTGTTTGACTTTTAAGGCGTGATAGCGTTAGCATTACTTCTCAGTGTTGCTTTATACAAATAGAAATATGTTCAAGTATGCCTTCTGTATTATGTCGATAAAATGAGATGTGACCACGTGAAGCCGACCAGATCGCTTAACCGTGCTGAATTTATTTCCAACCATCAAATTTCCGCCCGGTTAACAGATATTTTGGTTGGTTAAAGGCAGATCTCGACTCCTCTTTAGGTGACCTACTTTTCTTCTGGGTTCCTCCCTCGAATGGAACCGGAACCCTGGGATGGAACCGGATCAAATGCCTGTTTATGAGCTCAGTATATATAGATTCCAATATTAAATCCGATTTTCATATCCACAATACCGAAGTGAATTATGAAAACGGGAACTTTTATGAGAAAATGAATTTTGATACTTGTGTGTGTGTGTATTTCCTTTCGTTCTTTCGAAAGTTTGTTTTGATAAAACACAAACTGTGCAGAAAAAGGTAAAAGGAAATGTAATTGGACGTTGTTTGAATTTAGTGAAAGACTTTTAAAATGTATACTATCAAAACATCTTTAACTATTATGGGAGAAGGTAAGAGAATTGATGTTTCCTGATATAATGTGGCATTTTTATAATAAATTCCCTTTGTGTTTTCATTTGTCTCGCTTAAACAGATTTTCATCTAATAGCAAATTGCGTAGTTGATTGGGGAATTGAGATAATTTTCCTGTTGTATTATTTCATCAAATTCTGAAATAACTTTGCGATAAATGGAAAAAGTAGTCGTGTTTATTAACAAGATTAACATTTCTCGTTTCTGATGCGCGTATAAACAAACATGTGGAATTTATTTATAACTTCTGGTTACATTCTGCACAACTCAAGGGCCTGCTAAACGGTAAACTATAAGACAAACTATGCTTAAAACTTACTTAAAATGGATTAGTTTATTTATAGTATAGTATAGATATTTTGAGCATAATTTATTTATTTATCGTTTAACAGGACCTAACGCTGTTCTCCAGCACCTTTTTAATTGGTCGATTTCATGATAACAGGAATGCGTACTTGAAATTCCATTTTTCAGTGGTCAATCAAATAAAATAACAGAAAGGTTTCGATTGCGAAATATGCTAAGCCACCTGCTTTAAAACCAAGGTTTGTTTTATTTGGTACCAGTCTCGCCAAGATATATTAGGTACTATACCGAAGCTATTGAACATAACCTCGTTTATATTCTCTCTGTTTGCATAGCCAATCTCTTGAAAAAAATACACACATACATACACACACATAACATGCATGCAACGCTATTCTGTGACTCTCTGAATGACGTCATCCGTCACAATCAACTGTTTTATCAAAAGGAATTATAATTGAATAAATAAGTAAATAAATATTTATTGTTCTGTGCTCTCATTCACACTTTAATTATATGAAAAATAACATTTTCTGATTGGTGCTTATTGTTGTTTTGATTGACACATTAGTATTTTTAAATACTATAAAGAAAGAATGAATGAAACTATTTTACTCACGCTCGTCTTCGGCGCCATTATTTTCAGAATTGTTGAACGCATGTCGTAGTTAAAAGGTGCCGTTATTTTATAAAAAGAAAAATAATCGTGTTTGAAAAGATATGACTAGAAAAAAAAATTTTTATCGTTAAGTATACACTAAATTGCAAAATAAATATCTAGAAACAATAATATTGTAAAATAAATACTCTTAATTGTCAAGTCGGCTGTTATATTTCAATTATTTTAATTGCTTTTAATGAAATCAATTCTCTAAAGTAAGTATCGATCATGTTTAGATTTTTGATGTGGACAGCACGTGTTTGACGATGAAACGTGGCTATGGCTACGTACATTCCAACCAACACAGAAACTGGCACAAAATGTTCCCACTGTGGCTTACAAGTTGTGGATTTAAAAATTTTGCCTTGCTTACATCCGTTTTGTAGCAGCTGTTTAAAACGTCGTGTCCTCCGAACTTTGTCCGGCGAGCTGAGTTTGTCGTGTCCTGCTTGCTATAGAGAAGTAAAACTGAACGAAAATGGTGTGGACGCGTTGCCTTCAAGTTCTTTAATGAGAGATTGTTTTACTGATGTGGTTGTGTGTCGAGAAAGTTTACTTCCACGAAATTCTTCAGCCATGCCCAGTGCAATGTTGTCGTGGATGAATGAAAATGTGCAAGACGTAAATCCAAATTCACAAATCCAAAATTCGAACTTTGGTCAGTTTGGAACGATCGGTAGTGGCCAGACAAATTTCCAAACTAGCAGTAATATTGAATGTCGTGCATGTGAAGAAGGTGAAAATGTTTCCTTTGTATGTCGAGATTGTAATGAATATTTATGCACTAATTGTGCTCGCGCACATCAAAGAGTTCGTTTAACAAAAGATCACGAAATCATCAAATTAAATCCAGAGCCATATGACTCGTTATCTCATGATATGTTCAAACTTCATTTACAACATAAAAATAATGTTTTCTCAAAATTGCATCAGGACACCTCAACTAGTGATATGTTATCTCAACACAGTCCACTAAGTTCATTGTCATTTGGACCATTTAATTTTGGTTCTAGTTTGCAGACTTCGCCTGTCTCTCCTCCTTCATTTCAACGAACTCTGCCCCCAAAAAAAAACTTGTCTAATACAAGTAGATCATCTTCATCAAGCAATTTTGTATTTTGTGAATTGCATAATCGAGAACTCTCATTGTTTTGCAATTATTGTTTTAAACCGATCTGTTGTGATTGTGTTGTACAAGACCATAAAGGGCATAATGTTGGTTATTTCAATGCAGATGCCGATAGTTCTAACAATGAAAAAGCACTACGTAATCTTGTTGCTGATTCACGAATTGAAATCAAAGCAATGGAAGAATCTTTAGATAGTGTAAAGAGCATGATTGTTCAGGTTGAAAAAAAGTCTCAAGCAGTTTTGAATGATGTGAAAGCTACTATCAAAATACATACTGTTGCTTTAGAGGAACGAGAACGTGAATTGCTCCGACGTGTTGAAAAGATTCGTCAAGTAAAGGGTAAAGCCTTACATTTGCAAGTGGAACAGTTGAAGCTGTCCATAAGTAAATTAAAAATTGCAGCTGATTCATCTGATATTGCTTTGGATCGCAGTGTTGAGGTGGATGTTAGAGATTGTCGTGAAAATTTAAAGAGTTCCCTTCAAAATATACATTCACAGAAATATATTCTTCAACCTTACGAAGATGATGCAATTCTTTTTACTGCCCCTGATACAGCACTTCTGACTGCCCTGAACTCGATGGGAATAATTAGCAGCAGTGCATATCCTCCACTTTGCACTGCTGTGGGAGAAGGACTTCATCGTGGAATAGTTGGTAAAGTTTCTATGTTTACCATTATTGCAAAGGATCACCAAGGTGCTAACAGATGTGTTGGAGGTGATAATGTCAAAACTGTTATTGAATGTCCTGATGGTCGTCAAATTAATGGTGAAATATATGATCGTCAGAATGGCAATTATACCGTCACATATCGCCCTATTGTTGAGGGAGAGCATATTGTGTATGCCACTATACGTGGTCAACCTATCATGGACTCACCCTTCACCTTAATGATCATGTGTGGTAGAAATTACAGTAACATTGGTCAACCAAATTATCAGTTTGGTACTGAGGGTGAGGACGGTGGTCAATTATGTCGACCTTGGGGTGTTTGCTGCGACCGTGACGGCAACATTATTGTGGCAGATCGTAGTAACAATCGAATTCAAGTATTTAATTGTAAGGGACATTTCTTACACAAGTTTGGTAGTGCTGGTTCACGTAATGGACAGTTTGACAGACCAGCTGGGGTTTGTGTTGATAATCAAAATCGAGTTATTGTGGCAGACAAAGATAATCATCGCATTCAAATTTTTAAAATTGATGGGACATTTGTTTTAAAGTTTGGTGAAAGAGGAAGTAAAAATGGTCAATTTACATATCCATGGGATGCCGCGTGTAACAATGAGGGGCATATTTTAGTATCTGATACGCGAAATCACAGAGTTCAACTTTTTTCTCCAGAAGGTGTCTTTTTGAATAAATATGGATTTGAAGGTCCACTATGGAAGCATTTTGATTCTCCACGTGGTGTAACTTTCAATCATGATGGAAATGTTGTGGTTACTGATTTTAATAACCATCGTCTGCTTGTGATTCATCAAGATTTTCAAACTGCTCGATTTCTTGGCACTGAAGGTGGAGGTAATGGTCAGTTCCTTAGACCTCAAGGCGTTGCGATTGACCACGAAGGTAATATAGTTGTTGCTGATTCCAGAAATCATCGTATACAGATTTTTCAACCAAATGGGAATTTCTTGTGTAAATTTGGTTCTTATGGAAGTGCCAGTGGTCAATTAGATCGTCCTTCCGGTATATGTGTGACTCCTGATGGATATATATTAGTTGTTGATTTTGGCAATAATCGTATCCAAGCTTTCTGAAAGAAAAGAAGGGAATCTTATACCCCCAGGGTTTTTTATATAATATTTTTCTTTATTATAAAACATCAAAAATATTTTGGAATTTTAGTGTGAATGTTTTCTGAAATTATTCAGCGTAAAATACTTTGTCACAAAATTCACAATGCTTCGGTCTAATATCATTAAAAGTCAAATAGCAGGGACTGGTCTTTGCAACAACAACTATCAGCTTAAGAACAAAATGATGCTGTAAATAATTAATTATTTTATTTTATTTGGTTTACATCATTTATATTTCTTTTTTGTTCCTTACATCTGAGTCATAAGATTTTTGTTGTGTAGGCTTTGTTTGTTCATCATAAATGCAGTCTGGTCTGTGTTGTAACAAACAGACCTTCCTATCACATGGAAATGGAAATGTTTTTCAATTGTTTGCAGATCAAAAGTTTTGTTTGCTTGTTTTTCAGTTCCATCAATGTTTATTTTATCAAATTGCAAAACCCATAAAAAAACAACCAATATTTCTGTTTAATGTTTTTTATGTTTACAATTCTGGCACATGAAAGTTCTAAAAATTATTTTTTTGTCACAGGATAAACAAAGTGTTTACACAATTCACTTTCATTAACAATTAGTGATACAAGTTATTCTCAGCATTGTTTGCAAAATGTTTACATGATTGCTTGTCAATTAACGTAACAACTTATGTTTTCAAGCTAATTTCTTTTTTCATAGTGTCTTTATTTTGCGGTCATTATTTTTTCACTCCTGTGAAGTGAGGTTAGTGTTACCAGGAACTCCTTTTTTGGTTTGAATTGATATCCTGCCGAACCATCAAACTACCCTACTGGACCAATTCTAGTTTTTTGGCTTCAAAGACACAAAACATATAAAATTTAAGGTTCTTTCTGATATTTCCCTACCACACGTATGCAGTACAACTAAGATAAATCAATTTTTAATTTAATTTGTGAGCAACTAAACTAAAACCTACAGAGAAAAAAATTGTTGAATTAGTCAAAAAGAACTTACTCAATATTGCCTGGTTATTCATTAGTCTTGTTTTTTTAGCGTAGACATTGTATTTTATCTTTTGAACTTGTGTACAACATACAGTTTTATTTTTATCATTATAATGAACGTTAAAACAGAAATTCTAGGAACCATATAATTATAGCTTCTATATTAACAGAACTCCTATGAAATATGTGAGTGTTGATATTTTTAGTTCTTTTGTGTAGAAAAATGCAGACCCACTAAAAAGAGAGAGTTTCAGGGGCGAATACTGAAATAGCTTTGTCTTACTAAGTGTTTTTCTCTTGAGTTTAATAATGTAATATGACTACGTAAGATTCAGTGACTCCCTTTTATTCCCATATTGTATTCGCCTCTGAAGGTATGGCATGATAGATATTTTGCATTATTTACTAATCTCATATGGAGAATTTTCTTGTAAACTATTGAGTAGAATCTTTGCTATGGGCAAACACAAGGATAGTGGGTCTGTTGAAATTAGGAGCGTATTTTGCAAAAGGGTGAAGGTGAGTTTGAGTATTGCTTTTTTATGGACTGAACTCCTTCATGCCGACATGAATCAACAAATGGGATTTTTGTTTCATGTAAATAAAAAGTATACATACGAAAATGTTTGTTAGCTGTGAGTTTATGTTTAGCATTAATAGATTTGTTTCCTGTAATGTACCGAAAGAACCTCTCCAAAGGAGAGCATTGTGACCCTGGGCACACTTGCACATTTTTTATTACATTGTGAATGTAGTTCTTTAAACACCATGTCAAAATTTCGACATTTTGGTTACAACCATTGATTTTATTTGCTTACACTACTTTTATAAAAGTTGTAGCTTAAAAAGAATATTATTTTTAGGGAAACTTCTTTTTGTTGTTGTTGCCTGTGTTTTTGTTTATATTATTTTATGTTAATTTGTCATTTATTATATGTAGTCATGGATTGAATAGAACCTAAGGTTCATTTTCCAATTGTTCCCTTCATCTCTATGGTAACATTGTATGCAGAAGTTTTCAACACGTTACAAATTACGCAAAATTTCTATCTGTTTAAAGGGCTGAAAAACAGTTTGCAACTATAGTGTGAAAACAATTTAGGGTGTGAACAAGGAAAATGATACTTCGTTTATCAGGGTTTTTTTAGTTAGTGCAACTTATTGTAGTATATCAACCTAATAGGACACGAATCACGTGATTGTTGTGTTTTCCATTTTTTACCGTTTGCCGTAATATTATCGCATCCCTAACCTCAGATCGAATTTTGGTGCTGCACCAAATTCGTAAGGTCACGTGATTCGTGTCGCATCCCCTTTAACCTGTTTTTTTTACTTTTGTTTTTGAATGAAAATGTTAAAAAAATTGTCTTATGACCTAATGTCAAAACAATGTTGCAAATGTGCTAAGAGAGGTGTAATCAACCGACAATAGTAGTTTTCCGAAAGTGCTTTGCGGTTTCAAACTGGTTTATTATTAACAACAGCACATGATAAAACTAATAATTCATCTCGGTCGCTATGACAACTTCAAGAGCCATGTTTCTTGAAGGGGGGTTCATCAGGTTGTATTTGCAAGAGGTTATCATGTATATCTCTTTATGGTGACGTTCATCTATTTTGAAAACATTTTTATTTAATTTTTTCGTGTGTTGTTTTTAAGTTGTTTATTTCTTTCTAGTCTTGTTTATGTTTTTTGCCTCCTTTATTATTCATGCAAATCATCTCAAGTGGCTTCTATTTTTCGCGGTTTTCCACTAAGTCATCGATAACCTCACTGACGTCACTGGTTGGCACATTTTTATAATTTCACAATTATGTTTGTATTACTAGAAAACTTTTCTTATTTGCTTCTCGGAAACAATTTGTTTGTTGTTTCTGCATTTAAACTTTGACCCTTGAATCCCTTGTGCGCATAGAGATGAACCTTGAATACAGTTTCCATAGATACAGTTTATCTGTCAGTTTGAGACTATCAAAACTTCATGGTGTAAACCTTGTTTTCAAACTCTTTTTATAAGAGTTTTCACCGAGAGGTTGAGTGGTCTGAAATATTTAGATGAACCTTCTTTATACACAAACGGCCTTTTGTTTTCGTGATTTTTATTCAAAGTAGCGAACTATACAAATTATTCATAAATATATTCGTTTACTTCCATTTTTTCACATCATGTCATTCTTTTTTTATACGACTCCTAGAATTTATTTCACTAAACACACTTAAACGCCAATTTTTGTTTTATTTTTGTGTACAAACACACTCCATAATATTTATAGTGACCGTATGCTTATATTTTAATTTTTAGTCAATAGTCAAATGTGACCACGACATTTTCTCAGAATAACGATTCTTGGTACTTTTTTGCCGTTTCCAAGGAGATTTAAAGCTACCATTGAAATGTCCATGGATGCATTCTTTACAACAAGTGTTATTATTTTCTAAATGTTAGTTTGTGTACCCCGTTTAAAAGCCGAATCCAAAAGCATTCGGCTAAAAATCAAATTTATGCTTTACAGAATATATCTGCTTTGTTTTTCGGGGTTTTGTGTTTTTTACTTTTCCACTTTCAAAACAAAATCACGTAGTTAAATCACATGGTCATTACTCCTACAAAAGTCCTGGAAAACTTATCTTTAAATGATACTTCTAAAAAGTCCTGAATTTTGTTGTTGTTGTTTTGTTTTGTTTTCGGAAAGCTTGAAAATAATATTTTGAATCTATCTTTTAAAACTAATAACCAAATGAATTAATCTTGTTTGCTTTTACCGATAATACCGATACTTTTAGTGAACAGTGTACAAGATTTTATAACAATAATTTGAGGTTTCTCTTTCTCAAACTCTGAAGAAAAAAATCTAACAAAAAATAAAAGACATGTGACCGCCGATTATTTTACCGCTCACTTTTTATTTTGTTTGCCATTGTGGTCTGCAAAACTATGTATTTTTTGCCATTCTGGTCCGTAAATTTAAGTGATAACTGCTGGTGGTCTAAAATGGTTGTACGTTAAGAAATAAATGACCACAAAATGGACTCTACCATACTTGATCAAACTATGCCAGCCGATTTATAACATTCTTTCTCTATATCGTGGTTTGGTAAGCATACCTCTGATCTAAAATCAATACTGCATCGGCTTCTTAAAAATGGAAGGATAATGGCCAAGCTGTGGTGCAAAATGAATCTTCCAATGCAGTTTTAAGGATTTCAAAGGACTTTGTTCTTCTTGTGCTTGTTAGTTTCTGTTCAGTGTAACTATAATATCTAATATATCTAATATATAATAAATATAATATCTGGCTCTGCTAAGCTATGGTCTAACCTCTTCTGCTTTTCAAGGTTTCCCTAACTCAATTATGCATTTATAGATATATTTCATTTTATAGTAGATTGCAGAAGCATAATTCTACGTCTAATCTGAATCTTCGGGGATTAAACTTCAACATTCGACCGTGTTATATTTAAGTCAGGGCAACATACACACTATACACGAATCAAAAATGTTATACACAATAATGACCAGGTATAAACAAAGTCAGCGAATCAGAAATATAAAAATATGTGGCCGACGATTACCTTAAGCGCTCGCGTATTTTACAGCATCTTTTTTATTGTGTATTCAAAAATTTCAAAAGTAATTATATTTTGTCCAAATCAGCCACGGTAAGCGAGTCCTGTATGTAAGTCTTGGAATTCATACTTTTAAATTCAGTCGCCAGCCTTGAACCCAGGGTCTCTTGCCTTTTCGATATACGGAAGGGCAAGAAACCCTGGGTTCGAGGTAACAATTCAATGAATAAGGGTGATTAAAGTCGAATATTTTGAATTACCAATTTGGGATTGGTAATATGATATTTTTTGTAAAATCTGAGCTCTGCATTTTCCCCGAATTTCTGTTGGATGTACTAACCACGCCAAAACACAACGTTTGAGCCGAAATTCGGGAGCGCGTATAGTTATAGAGAATAAAACAGTTTCTACGAAACACAATTTCCTCTGTAAGCGGAGAGATTTTACGCTTAATCAGTGAAATTTTGTATTTATTATTTTGTTCATATATCGTTACGTCATGCACGTGCAGGCCATTTCCCTGCTTACAGAGAGAATTGTTTTTCATAATGAACAGAACGAAACTTTTTAGTATGTCGAAAAGTTTTCCCGCTTTTTATTCATATGAACAGCCCCTTATCTGCGCTGGAAAACGCTAGAAAATAGCTGATATTTTGAATTTTGGCTGGAAATAGTGGAAAACCATAGCTTTTACACAAGTACTAAGGATTTTATTGTCTGCTTATTTCGTGTTATTTTACTCCGTTTCAAGTGAATGTGAAACAAAAATTGGAGTGTTGTGTTATTCTTCTTATACGTTCTTATTTGTGGTTAGCTGCAATGTATTATGGGTCTACTCTTTTTCCTAACAATCTTATTCTAACGACTCAGTACACTGTAGCGGTGGTAGCTTAATAACAGCACCGAAAAGAGAGAGATTATAACACATTCTACGTTTGAATCATATAGTTAGGTTTTTATAAAAGGTTGTAGAACCAAAGTTTTGCATTGTTGCCATCTCTCCTGTAATATTTATTACAATTTCAAGAGAAGAATATCGTTGAATTCTAAACAACTGCGTTATTCCCTTCGCGCCATATTGAATCCTATTGATTTCAACCACGCTGCGTTTGTTACCTCCGCGCATGCTCACAATTAACTTCTTTCACGAAAACACCGTGTTCTGGCTGGAATTTGATGCCTAAAAGACATTCAAAAGAATGTAAAAAAGGTTGTAAAACATTCTGGTATCTAATATAAACAAAATTCTTTTGATAGGACAGAATCTTTTTCCTTTTTTTAACCAATGTTTTCATTTATGATCTTACGTTCTACTCCTAATTTTTTCTTTACACCCCAAAATCCGCTAGTTTGAAAAAACAGTTGGTATACAGTAAGCGCCTCTCCCGGAAATCCGAATTTTAAATAAGTACCTTGAATATTCGCCCTTGATTTGCTTAAATTATCAGTGTAACCGACATAATTATTAAATTTCCAACCTCGAACCCAGGTTCTCTTGCCTTCTCGATATACGATGACCGATATGTTATTTTGCATAAATCACTATGGGTGTAATTCGAAGAAACAAAGAAGGACAAGATGGCACTTGTGGCAGACACTGACGATACCACTTTTGCCTATCTCCGTTTTGTAGGTAAAACGTAGACAGACTAAACAGGACAGGCCCCAAGCCATAAAATTTAAAGTGGAGGGCGCAGAAAAATGCAAAAATGTTCACCATGGTTGGGCGACGAAGAAAGTTTTCGTTAGAATAACTCTCTAAACGTCTTAGAATATCTATTTTTCAAGTCGTTTTTCGACAAAATAAAGGGATGGCAATGACTTTTTTATTATATGTTAAAGTCTTATTCACACTTTTGGAAAGAATAGAAATATATTGCATCGTTTGCGGAAAAAGAGTTTGTGTTAAAAGTTTTCCCACCAGCAGATGTGAAATTCGTTGTTGTTACGGAATATGATCTAGCCGGTCTTGCGTAAAGAAAATTACCTGGAACATATTATATTCAAGAAACTAAAAATACCCGACCCTTACCCCTGGCCCCTTTTGCTTATTTTACAACGTCACATTTCGATTCACAAATTAAAAGCTGACTAACATTCAAAAACGCGATTGCTAACGCCAGTAAACAAGAAACAAAAGTTTTCTCCTTCAATAATAGTGAAATACAAAAGTAATTCAAGCAAAAGAAATCTGGGTAAACAAGATGATAAAATAAAGTAAATTATGGGCAAGCAAGGCTCATGCGTTGATTTTTGGAATGTTTTGATTTAGTAAGCATGCGCATGACATCACACGACGTTGCTTTTCCCGCCAATTCGCACAAATTTGTTTAATGGAAATCCGGCTTTAGGCTGAAATTATGGAAAATTACTTCAATTGTTGACGAAAATTTTCTTACAAATATGACAAATCCCATCCCTCTCTTTTCAATAGCCGAAGTCACACTGAGATTAGTTCAAAATATTATTCACATAACATAAATACTTTTTGGAGAGAGTAAAACTTTACAATAAACATAAAAATGCTTCAACTTTCAAAATATCTTATATTATGGAGGTTTCAGCATTGTGACGGCGAGTAATTTCTTTCTATATTGTGACGGCGAGTAATTTCTTTCTATATTAATACAGCTAGATTTAATAGTTTGATACGTGGAAGTCATTCACAAAAAACGCCAGACCTACCTACACGAGATTTGTCTTAACTTTGTTCAGCCTGAAACTGGCTGAAATTCCTTTCTTATTTTCATTATTAGTAAAGTAACAACACGACCTATACCATTTTTGAAATAAGCATCAAAATATCTTTCCAATGGCAGAGGCGGATCTAGAGACTGTCGGATGTCAAAATTTTTGGAGGAGAATGTTAGCTATTGAACCATTAAAGAAAAATGTGCAAGTAATTCCATTGGTGATGCAGACTGAAAACAGAAATTTGGTTAATGTGCTCCATCACAATTATTGACATTCCCTAGATCCGCCGCTGAATGGTGTATAACAAAAAGAGTTGCCATCACACGAGCCATCGCGTGACATTTGGGCATGTCTCAGTCAAAAAAATTGTTTAAAGAACCGAGGAGTGATTTATCCCAAAATTCCCCGAAATTTAATGCGATTACTAGTTAATCACATGTCAATCAATTTGTTTGTCATTGTTGTTTTTTTTCTTTTACTATCTCAGAAACGTTCGAAAATTTAAGATTCGAAGGCGTTTAAACTGAAATTGGGGATTAGAATTTATTGTTCATTTCTTTGTAACGTGTTTCAACTGAGGGCGAAACAACCCCCTATCTAAAGGGCTTAAATGGTTTAAACATCCAGTTATTAACTGGAAATTGAATGTTTTTCTTACCTCGAGTTAGCAAAATGGTGACGTCATAACTTAAAGTTACGTCAGAAGGGCTCCAATAAAAATTAGAATTTCGAATGAAAAAATACTATAACACCATATAAAGAAATATACTGTTACGTCATCAGCTATAAATCAACTAAATGTGTTGAAAAAAGTAAGGTATTCAACCAATCAGAATTGACTTGAAAATCAAAAACCGGCTTTCGACGAAAGGATGTATGGAACGCCGTTTTGGATTTTAATACTTTCTGAAACAATATTATTTCTCGAGATAACATAATTTTTTCGGTATAAAATATAGTACTTCCTTTCATAACACTTTCTCTGTATCTGTAAGAGTAATCTAAACCACATGACAAGTCCCATCACGTGCGAGAATTACCTCGACCATTCAATTGTAGTTTAGTTGTGCGTGTTTTAGCGCCAAAAGAAATATATGGCTATTCAATTATTGGGTAACCTGTGACGGGTGTGACGTTTGTCTGAATTTCTGGAAGAATTACCAAATACTTTGGATAAATAGATTGGTAGTAAGTTTTCTAACAACGAAATTTTATTGGAGGAATGTGAGGAAGTTCTTGGGGAAGCAGAATGTCTATTCAAGAAATAATTACACTTTATTACATGGTAAAGTTGTTTTAAATTCATTTCTACTTCACCATCATCTGCTTCAATAGTAGTTACCGGAAGATGTGAAGAGGCAGCAGCAACTTCCCTTGCAATATATGACAAGATTTGTCAATGATTTTACAAGATCTTTTGTTCTTCAGTTCTAGAAGACATTTGCGAACCCTTTTTTTATCTCCCCAAGCAGTCCGGTCTAGTATCATGTTTGAATAATCGAGATAGACCGGAGTCAGACTACTCAGACCCAAACACGAAAGGTCTTACTGGAAAAGCATTATTTTGCGTAGAAAGTATTAAACGGCGTTCCATAGAGGCTGAGATCTCAACGCAAACAAATTATGTACATAACTGTGTTAAATATATTTGCACTAAAATTAAAATGTTTTAAAAACAGGACAATTTCAAGGAGAAGGATTAAAATAGGGTCATTAGAGGGAGGTTCCTAAAATCGGGAATCAAACTGATAATAGAGACTTCAAGAAATCTTCGATTGCTTTTTGTTCTTGTCTCAAAATCAGATGACAGCAAAGTTTCGAAAATCAAGAATATTTTTGAGAGGCGGATAATGTTCGAGTTATTTCGCGATTTTTTGCAAGAATCGCGAAAGTATGATGCCGCAAAAAATCTTAAAAGAGCACATTTTAAAGATCATTAAATATCTGAAAATGGGCTATTCGCTAAAAGTTAGTTTCTGCGATTTTTCTTTAAGTGGGATTTAAAATGTATTAGTTTGTATAATAGTTTTTCAGACGGAAAAGACAAAATAGGGGAAGCAAAATATTATGTTGCTCTCCAAAAATCACGAAAGTTTATTGTCGCGAAAAAATTCAAAATGAGTCATTCGCGAAAGTTTCTTTTCTAGCTGCAATCAAGCTATATCTTGATTCTCCTCCATTAAAAATGAGATATTTTCAATAAAAAAAACCCCTCTCTATGCATACAAAACCTTTTTTTAAAGTAGACACCCCTCAAAAATGTCAACAAATTTTCGTCGCTTATTTTACGCTACCGCATGCCTCTTATGCTTCATTTGAGTTCACACGTCTTTCAAACAATGCCTCTCTTCCAGAATTTTTTTTCATCACGTGCGGTGATACGTCCTCAAACTAATGAAATGAAAAAAAAAATGCATCTTTGACCATTTTTAAGTTTTTAAGGGGTTTCCACCTGAAGCATGTTTTCTTTTGACAGCTGACATCTGAGAAGAAATCTATTCCAAGGCTGGGATTGATAACGGTCATCGGAACGACTTCTGTGAGAGTGCGTTTACACGTAGGCGGGATGAATTTTCATGTTTTTTCTCGTTTTGGGCATAATAACGTATTTTTCAGACAGTATATGAAACAGAAAATTGCTTTAGGTCCGAGCAAAATTTTATTTTTTTGAAGACCATTTTATCGAATACGTTGACTGTAGCAGCTCCAATAATGTTGTTGCACATTATTTTATTGCTTCAGTTAGCAGAGCAGCGATGGAAAAATCTACTTCTTCTTTTGAAAGAAGCTTAAAAAAAAATATTTTTTCTAATTTTCGTTGCCATCTTTTCCTCGTTTTCACAGGAAAAAAGGGAGAGAAATCATCTCAGCTTTAATTAAAATGTATGAAATTATGCATATAAAATAATTTATCATACAAAAAAAACAAACTATTGTGACGGAAGCCAAATTTTGAATGTTAACCGCTGAAATTATAGGCCTCAGCATGTATCTGTGAGCTAAATACTATGGTACCCCTCACTAACAAGCATAAAGAACAAAGTGTTTTGTGTATATGAAATTTACGCTATAAAATCCTTAAAACAGCATTAGACGATTCATTTTGCACACTTTTCATTGAAAAAACACAAAGAATTTCGGCGGTAGCCTTGGCCATTATGTTTCCATTATTAAACAATAGAACTCGATCCAGTGTTTTTAGATCAGTGGGTTGGACGGGCAGGTTGGACCTATACATACGCACAATGTAATATTTGTTTTCAGTTGTCAAAATAATTCTTTCGTGTAGTCAACGCGTTGAAGAAAGCATCCTTCGATTTGTCATTTTGAGTTTTCTTATTCACACTCTAAGTCTTCTTCACTTTCACTCGGTAACGTAGATTTCCACTTGAATTTCTACTTAATTTTTTCGTTTCATGATTTGCAAACATGGCATAAAGGAGAAAGAATTTATCTTGACCATTGAATAATGTTATATATGTATGTTATATGTATATGTATAATGAACAGAGATTCGGAGATCGGCTGAGACTGACTCGTTCGTTCCTGAAGCTCATCAACAACTTGTTGTATAACACAGTACAGTACAGTACGAGCGTTAATAACGGAACGAAAACCATCAACTGCACTAGCTTGGAAAAAATGTCTTACTTGGTAGAATTACCAGAGGCGGATCTAGAACATCGAAATTTATGGAGGAGAGCACGGTCATTAAGCGTATAAAAGAAAAACGTGCAAATAACCTAATAAACACTTTAAAAATTCATGACTCTGACCTCCTCCACTTTCTTTGACTAACACTAGATCCGCCGCTGATTACTCTGTCGTCCTGAAACAACCAAACACAAATACAAAACGTGGAAAAGGATGATATTATTTCCAGGAATCGTTATAAAGATCTACATGGTAGTTTTACAATACCTCGAAAAATATTCGTTCGTCGACAACATCAGAAAGTCATTGTGTAAAAAGTTAGAACTGGTAAAACGTATGACTAACACAACAAAATTACAACAAGTTTACAATGAGAAAAAGTCTCCTTTAACTTTTACAGCATCACATCTTCGGTACCATCTTTTCCTTCAACGATGACGTAATCGTCTCTAAGCAATTTCATAATACGGCAAAAATGTGAACCCTAAAATTCTCTGCAAGATTTTTAAATCTTTTTTTAATGAGGGATATTTCTTTTTTTCTTTTATTCTTTTTTTTTTGATCGTATTTTTTTCGTGCTTTTTTAACCCCTCTTTTTTCAAATCTAAGACAACAAGTTGACATTATGAACAGATATTAATCATTGTAAACACTGGACTATTTCTTCCTCCCTTTTTCCATGATTTATACCAAACATAAATGCAAATGCTTTAACCAATCAAGAAAGCTAATCATTGAAATCCTAATCATACAACCCGAAATGCAACTCAAAACATGTCCCTAAGTAAGATTACCACTAACCTTTACACTGCTCAATACGGTGAAAACCATTGCGCCCGACGAGACCTAAAAGACATTTTCATTAATCAAATGATATGAAACTTACTTCTCTTTTAAAAATGTTCTTTTAGAGATGCTCACCTATAAGCTCCTCTTCCACGTGACCTGGGACTATATCCACGATAGTACGGACGCCCCCTTCCACGCGCACGCCCACGGTTAGTTGATGATATACCTGGTATATTCGTTCTTTTTGCACTAACCTGGATGTTTACAGAAAGGGGATATTACGAGCTATTCCTTATTTATATAAGGTCAAAAGACCATTACAAAATTACAAAATTACAAAATGGAGTTACACTAAATAATAAAGAAAACTAACAAAGAAGAAAAAATAGAAACAATTGAAAAGAAAGATAACAATCAAATGTCAAAAAATTAAACTTCTTTAATTCTCAACCTCAAGGATTTTTCTGAAATAACAATATTACCTTGATTTGTCGTCCTTTGAATAGTGAGTCTGATAATTGAGTGGCATTATCCACAGATTCTTTATCAGCGAATTCCACATAAGCAAATCTTGGATAAACAAATAAGAGAATCACCACTGATATACCAGGAGAGTTGATTATGAAATGCTTTAGACTTAAAACAACACATTAACAAGAGAAAATCATTAGCAAAATGATTAAAATTTGAATATTTGTAGTTTACATTGAATCATTATAGCATATAAAATACCCTTTTGGATGGCCACTGAATCTATCACATAGTATGGTCACCCTGTTTACAGAACCACACCCATGAAAGTGTTGTTCCAGTTCAGTAGCCGTTGCAGAATAATCAACCTAAGGAGTAAGCTACTTCAGTTTAAAACAACAAAATCACATTAGAAACTTTATACACCACATGTTAACTGAATACCATAACCAGGGGGTTTATCTAATTTTCCAAGATTTATTGGATGAAAACATTTATAAAAAAAACCTCAGTATTTTCATTTTAATGTATTATAAGACTTTCTCAATATGTTTCTAACAAAATCCCTCTTCAGAAGAGGTTATTTCTAATAAACACCCTTTTAGGTGGGTGGGTGGTAAAAAAGTGAGGCGTTTATAAAATATTTATGATTTGTAGGGGCACATTTATTAGTGGGAGACGTAAAAATGAGGGGGGATTTACGCTATTGGAAAATATATAATACTCACATTTCCAACATAAACAGATCGAGAATCCACATCACCTTTTGGCTCGCTCACCAAATTCGAGGCTAAACAATAAAACAAACTCAAAATATTCATCTACCATATCAAACCATAAACACTATTACTATAGCGTAGTGCTCAGGTCTCTTCATTAGTATGCTGTTGTGTTTGTTGATTGAAGAACACTGTGAGTTCCCTAATACAAACCTTTTTGTGCTGTTTAGCCCATTTTGAAGATATTGTTTGGCTACATACTGGCCTGATGAAAAGTACAGCAAGTTGGGTGTTTTCAATACTTTACTAATAAAAGATAACAGCATTAAAGCAAAAATATAACCTTTACATACCTGTATGAGAAGGACTCATCAGGTTATCTTCTGCATCCTTCTGCATCTCCTTAAGTTTAGCTGCTTCTTCCTCCATTTCTTTAACTCTGGCTTTGATGGCTTCTATTTCCTGTATTAAAGATGAATCAGATCAAGAAATGGTAAAACATAGGATCATCATAAATTATGTTGTCAAAAATAAACAAGTAGAAGGTTATCATACAGGATCTTCAGCTTCATCAGTAATAGAAGTGTCAATGTTATCTCCCAGGATGTATGATTCATCTTCGGCTGACACTGCTTGAGAATTGAGGTTGTCACCATTTGTTGATGAAGTGTATAAAACTGCTTCGCTGTTCTCATCAAGCAAGTTTCCTTCAGCACTCATCTTTGCTACAGGGATTGACAAAGTAATTTAAAAAGACTTAAAAACCTGCATTATTCGCCTTATCATTATGCTGTTTACTGTCAGTTTGTTGCCAAAAAAACATTCAAAGTGTTGATATCCGAGAGCCAGAAGATAAACATTCTGTTTTGAAAAATCTGGTTATTCTTTTTTTTAAATAAATGTCAATTGATGTTATATCACTTTTTATAAGAGTTTCCAACGGAGAAGTCAGTTGGTCTGGAAAACGGGGCCGTGAATAAAGGAATTCTCAATAGAATGTTTCTCATGCAGGATTTCTTTTTGTTCAAAATACACAAATACATGCATACATGAAACATGCAATGTTTTGTAATGTAAAATTTCTTAAAATTAAAACAATCATTCATGTGGAGCATTTTTATTGAGTGATGGTATTGAAATAATACCACATTTTTGTATCACTCACTTCTTTCTGTTCCCATACAAGAACACTTACTTGCAATTATAAGGCAATTATAACCTCTGATTTTACATAAAAAACTACCAAAAAAATTATGATAAACACGAGAAAATCAGTAGTCTCTGTATAAATTCAGCGTTAATTTTTTTCTTTAATGTTTTATAACTTCACCTTCATTCACTAACACAATTAACTTATTTTCAGAATGTACTTGTGTTAACAATATCATGCAGGTGCGACATCATGTTTGTGAAATATGCCTTTACAGAGACTGATAAGTAATTTTTGACCAATCATATTGATTCAAAATTCTGCAGCGTAAACAAGCCTTCTTGCAGGGTGGCCACTAAAATTGGAATCTGAAATTCCATGACTTTTTGATGACTTTCCCATGACCTTTTCTTAAAAAGTCCTTTTCTTCGACGTAAAACAACCTATTATCACGCATTAAAGGCCATGTATAAACAAATATTTAATTTTCAAATTTTTCTTTAAAAAATGTTTTTCAGACATAAGGCCAAGCCCTTTGGGTGCATTTTGACAACTGGTGGAAGAGGAAGCAACGGTAATAACACTGCGTCAAAGTAAAAGAAATAATGACTTGGAAGTCCCCTCTAAATACATATTAAAAGGTCCAAAATGTGCAATTGACAAGACAAAAGTTGTATTAAATTATATTTTAATGAGAACAAGTAAAAAACTTGATGAACTAAGTAATTAATTATGGATTTCCTTTCTGGGCAAGTTGTAATTGGAGGTTTAAGGTAATGCATTGGTTATCAACTAATAGGGCAAGGTCTTTTATCCAGAATTTAAGGACATGCCCTTAAATGGTTGACTTTGTATGCAGAGTAATAGGGAAATAGTAATTAATTGTAAAATCTGCTGAATTAAACATAGAAATCTTTGTATTTCAACAAACTTTTCGTAAATCTTAGTCCAATATCATTACCAATTTCTTTATAAATTCTTTGGTCTGTGTGACTGTCTTTCTAAACACATTTTCTTTCTGAGTAAAATATTTAAAAGAATAAATAAAATCTATTATAAAGGACTATAGAATAGTCTCAACCTTCTTTGTTTAAATCTTGCTGCAATTTGGAAATAACACTATCGAATTATTTAATCAATTCTTTCTTTTGTGTGACTATTCTTCTAAAACATATTTGCTTTCACTAATAACTGTTTTGCTTTTCTATACGAATCTGCACAGTGAAAACTTCCATGCTTTCTCCATGACACTTACGCAATATTTGGAATTTCCATGACTTATTCCATGACTTTAAAAAGTTCCAAGACTTTTCCATGATTTTCATGACAAGTGGCCACCCTGTCTTGCCATTGCAAGTTACTGTCACTGTGTGTTCAAGAAGAAAAAAAGTTTTAGCTCAACGTGTTTATTATTGTTATCATTATTATCAAATCTTTAAAGAGGATACCTTATTACACTAAATTAAACCGTGTACCTAATTAACTCGAACAACAAGGAAATAGTCTTAATTAAATGCGGCTTACAATTACTGCGGGTTAATTAAAACTGAAACAAAGAAAAGAAAAACATGATTATATATTGTCTATTCTTTCATAACAAAACTACATTCTTTACTTGACCCATAATTTTAATTTTTTTATCAGTAAAAGAATATTTCTTTGAAAAATTTATCCTTTCTTGTTCATCAAATATCTTTCACTAAGGTGGGGCTTAATTTGTACACATTTTTCACAACTTTAAGAGTATTCATACAATTCAGTTATTTACAAAAATTACTGCTATCAATATATATCCTGTCCGTCTTCTCTATTCCTTTCCCTCAATCTTCCTTGGAGATTCATGTTGTATCACTGACATCTTTTAAAATCAAACTGAGA
Source organism: Turritopsis rubra (assembly GCA_039566895.2). Taxonomy (NCBI): domain Eukaryota; kingdom Metazoa; phylum Cnidaria; class Hydrozoa; order Anthoathecata; family Oceaniidae; genus Turritopsis; species Turritopsis rubra. Next base: position 2,413,884 of record CM077629.1, on the reverse strand, counting down.
ACTAAGCTCAAATGTCACCGCTGCATTGCGATGTTCGCCCTTCGGTGGCTCTTTACCTGCTCTTTGCCATCACAAAATGTACCAAGTTCTTTTAGCCTATGCTAGTATGGTAGTAAGGAGGGTAGACTCATTTCCAGGTCTCTGAAATGAGACTGGAGAAGAAGATAGTATGAATCAAGCAGAGAATGCTTGAAAGCCCTATACCTCAGCTCCACAGGGAGAATATCTCTATCCCAAAATAATGAATATATAATGAATATTTTCCTCATGGTTTTCTGAAGCACTCATGACAGGAAACTTAGTTGTCACTTCCCTCTGCCTAAGGTGCCGTCAACAAAAAACGTTTGATCCACTCCCAGGGGAGATATAACTTGAGTCTGTTAAAAAGATTTGAAAACCTCTTTAACAAAAACAAATTTTACCAAGCAGCGGCAACAAAAATAGTAGATTATCAATGGGGGTTTCCGCCAAAATCGATCAACCGAAAGTGCTCTCCTACACATGACAGAAAATTGGCTCAAGGCTATTGATGACAATAAAGTGGTGGGTGTTTTGTTCATAGATTTCAGGAAGGCTTTTGACAGTGTGGTGTAAGTCATCAAATTCTTAAGGAAAAGCTTCATGTTTCCAGAATTTCTGAAGATATGCATTCTTTTGTCAGCCAATATCTTAATCACAGAACTCAATATTCAATTGCTAGAGCCAATAGCCAAACTTCAGAGTTAGAAAAGGTTAAATTCAGTGTTTCTATCTTGAGGTTCTCTTTTTGGTCCTAGTTTATTTTCTCCATCGACATGAATGATGACCTCTTAAATGTCTGCATTTTTGAAAGTATTACTGGTTATATTATAATTCATTCCATTCTGCTGTGAAATGGCAATTTTATGCAATCAAGAAGATTTTTTAGCGCTAGGCTTAAAACATTCTCCTCACAAGAAAGAGTCATCTCGTGAAACAATAAATAAAAACAGTTTTGTTTCTACAATTGCAACATAACAAAAGCCTAAATGTGAGGTTGTAAAACAGTGGAGCAAATGAAATAAGGAATATACCAATCAACTTGTACCAACTTGGCCAAAACAGGACCAGCTCGTTTTTTCTTCGCAAAAACTAAAGAATTATCACGATATCCCAAACGACTTGTTACGGAATACGATGAGCTTCTTTCCAGCCTTCGTTCAAAATAACAAGTTGCTTTCCTTTGTGACGACCAAAAACTTCGAACGAAGGCTGCTTTATTCGGCCACCGGAAAAAATAACAAGCGCGTGTAGAAGTTTGAAAATTAAATTAACAACAACACTTCTTCGCATCTGTATTGTTCCTGCAGTTGGGCGTAAAAGGTGGGTATTTTTGCCACAATCATCATGACCTTGTCACCATATGTACTATCAAATGTATACTACAGAAGTTTCTTAAGATTTTAGACATGATGCGCTATTTATAAGAAGGTTTCTGCTCTTTTTTCATTTCAAAATTACTCACATTACTTTTTTAAAGCAAGAGGTTGAAAAGTAAAGCAAAAGCAAATACACTACTTATTGTGAATTAAAGTGACATCCTTTTGATTATTAACTTTTGATCAGGATAGAGGATCACAAATTATATGCGAGGAATGTTGTATGTTCAATTATCAAGAATTTTTTATCACGATATTATGAAACGTCCTCTTGATTTTAAAAGTATGTGAAGAATAAATTGGAGACAAAAATATTTGATTCTGAAAAATGAACGTTTAAAATTATGAATCGCCGACCAAAAAGAAAAGCTCCCACGGTTCCGGATCCTTCATCGAGCTATGTTGAACGTTCCTTGCTGATTGGTTAAGGATCTCAGCTGAGGGTTTAAGATTGGTCTGCAACGCGCTCCATATCGTCAATACTGGTAGCCAGCAACAGCTTGCGGCGCGTAGACTCTACATGTTTTACTATTCGCCATTTCACTAGTGCCTCAGTTCCAGGCCGGCAGCATTGCTCTTCAGTCTCCGAGTTATCACTCCGGTTCAAAATATTCGCCCTTTCGTTCCCCCCAGCAACCGTTCTTTCATGCCTCTCAGCAACTGCCCTTTTGTGTCCCCACCAACAGCTGGGGAACTCACCTGTTGTATGTCGTTTCTTCAACTGCTGTTGCAGTTGCCACATTCCACAATGCTGATTCCCCCACTGTTGTTCCTGCGCCGGGTCGCATTCCGCTTCACAGTGCCCTAGCTGATTCCAATTTTGAGTTTCGACCTTTACCATACAGTACGGGTTAAGATTATGCCTCATTTGCTCGGAGCAGTGGCTTCTCCTTGGCTATTCCGTCCACACCAGGTTGCCTTTTGGCAGTAGGTCTTTTCCGTTTATTTTTAATTCTTTCGGGGTACTCTTATGTAGGATTTTGATAGTTCATGGTGGTATCTTTTTTATCATGCATTATTTAGATGTTTTTTTCATTTGTGGGACCTCTCAGGCACAGGTAGTCGTGACATGGGGTCTATGATATTGGTATGCTCCGAACTTCGGGTCCCACTCTCCTCTGACAAAACAGTGGGTCCACCTCAAGTTCTTACATTTTTAGGCATCGAAATTGATACCAAGCAACAGATTATTTGGTTGCCTCAGAACAAATTCTTTGGTTGCCTCTGAACAAATTCTTTGCTTTGCTCGCTTTGTTGCAAGATTGGAATAATAAAATTATAATGCATTCCACATCAACATCTTGGAGTAATTCATTATTGTGATGGCGGTTGTCACTTGGGGTCATTAGTGGGCCAACACGCAGGTTCTGTTTTTCACTGACAACGCTTCAATCGTCCACGTGTGGCAATCCGGGTCTCATAGAGACAGGTTTTTAATTTTATTCACTGCGCGTCTGAACCTGAACATTCTCATGCGTCATATTCCTAGAGTTGCCAAATCAATACGAGTGTGGCTTCGGTTGCATCCTGGTTGCATCCCGGAAATGCATAGAGTGTGGTCTACCTGTATTGGCTGTCTCACAGCATCGATTTTTGACACGGCAGGACATGGTGGAACTCCTATTATGGGCGCTGCCCTCTGTTCTGAATATTAATACTCATTCCTTCTGCATCGGCGGGGCTTCTGTTGCAGCTTCGGCTGGCATTGCTAACAGTGCCATTCAAGTACTGGAATGTTGGTCCAGTGATGCTTATGGTCGTTACATACACTATGATCATGATTACCAAAATATCAAAGCAGATGCAATTTTCTCCCAAATCAGTTGCATTTCAAAACTTCTTGGCTTATAGTTTCGGTATACCCCCAAATGATTACCTTGTCCTGCAAAGAGTCCAAACATAATAAATTGTTCTTTGAAAACAGAAATGATTACAGGTTTCTGGAACGGGTCAATAGTTCCAGGACAAAACTTTTCTATTAATCAAGTAACCGAAATTTTTATGCTTTTTTTAGAAAACACAATGGGTCTTTTATCAAGTACAAATGGTAGAAAAGTTTTTATCAATAAATTGCTGAAGTATGGACCCAAGATAAGGTAAGAATATTGCATCATTGGAACTATCATCTTCTATAACACATTTACATTTTAAGACAAGTGATATCATTTTGTGAATCCTAGAACTATTCCAAATGGATATTTTTCATTGAGTTCATCATTGAAATGGGAATATTTCCCCCACCAAATTCCTATCAAGGACAGTTCCCAATAAGGATAAATTCTCAGCCATTCATTCATTTATCTTTTTTATTACGTGTGCTTCTTTCAAAAGCAAGCTGACTACTCATTTTGACCAACTTTTATACAAAGGAACTCCAGAGGAACCGTATTTTCGTTTTAAAATGAATCTTTTATCGGTGTTTTTGCTTTAGATGAATCTTTTATCAGTGTTTTTGCTTATACATGAAAAATGTGCAGTAAATATCTGGAAAATTTCAAAACAACTAAACAATGTTTTGATTAAAACATTTACTCTTTTCATTAGAACATAAAAATTTGATCCAAAAAACAATTTTTGTTGCAGACTCGGTAGTAACTAATGACTGCAATCCACAGTTCCACACTTACCCTACCCTATGGGGCATCAAATATAATCAATTATTTCTGAAATGCCACTCTTATTTAAGCCCCAGCACTTTTCAGAGGAAATTAGTTTCCTTAATATCAGTTAACCAGTTTTATAATAAGTTATTTCGAAAACACTATTACTGAAAATCAATGAATAATAATTGAAGTATTCTAATGTTTCAGATCATTATATTTTATATTTATGTTCTCATTTTAGTGTTGTTAGTTATGTAATTGGGTTGTTATGGATGATTTTGCTGGCTCATCATGAAATAAATGCAAAAAATTACTTCTCTGAAAACCAGTTATTGCCAGGCTTGGTTCACACATACTTCACAACAGAACATTATTCATATAGAGTCTATAATAAGTTTCAGAAAGAGTGTTCTACTGATTCAAGGTAATAGTGTTATTAAAACTTACTTCCTAATTAACTGTGAAACAGTGAAATTACATTAATTTCCAATAGCTCGACCTGGAGTTCAAGTTATTTAGGGCTTTTTATGAGAGAGTCTAGGTCAAAGTGGAACAAAATTTTGTAATTTATCACTTCAAGTTTTTGTTCAAAACTGTTGGACGCGAAAATCTGAAATAAAAAAATAAAATAATAATAATTATAAACAAAGATAAAACTAAATTTCTTTTCTTTTCCATAGCCTTGTAAAGAATCATGTGATCTCTGAAATGAATGACATTGGTTTGGATGTGTTCACACAAGATTTCCATGTCAAATCTTTGGTATGTGTGTCTTTTTGTTTGAGTATTTTTGAATAAATTTCACATGAATGGTAAAACTTACAATGTTGTGAATCATTGTTTAGCCTGAACCCATCAAACAAGGAAAATCTTTAAAAAGCCATTATATGGAACTTAACATGACATATGTTTGACACAAGGACTTCAAGGGCTATTTCCTTGTTTCATAATAATTGATGTCGCTCTACAAAAACATGGTATCAACACACATTTTCTAAACAGTTTTAACATGCAATGTTGATTAAAACTTGCCAATTATATTTCGTAGGGTCTAAATGGGACCAACATATTTGGAATTTATCGTGCTCCAAGAGCACCTGGCGTTGAATCGATAATTTTAAATGTGCCATTCCGGAAATGCAAATCACATGGATCATTAGCACTTCTCCTTGGTGCTTCTAAATATTTTCAGTCTCAAACGTATTGGGCAAAAGATATCATATTCTTAGTGACTGATCATGAGTTATATGGCATGAAGGCTTGGCTGGAAGCTTATTTTGATGATAAAAGCTCAGGTAAGGGGAAAATCTCAAGATATTTTTGGAAGACAAAATAATCATGATTAGGATCTTATGTATGAATTGTATATGTCATTATAATCACTATTTAATATATACCTCTTCATAGATTTATGGCATCGTGCATTTTAGGACTTTAGCAAATCAATACTACAATACGTCATGAACAGTATTATAATTTGAAATTTCAGGAAAGCATGATACTAAATCAGACGTATCAATGTTCCAAAAAAATAAATTACTCCTGTACTTTTGACAAAGACATTTTGCTTCTTTCTCGGTCAGATTTTGCATGGACGTTTTTCAAAACTTCGTTGTTTTCAGTTTGTTTACTTTTCCAGTTTTACATTTGCAGGTAACATCCCTTAAACTGAACGAAATATTAGGTTCACACTCATTTAAAAAAATAGAAACCATCCACTACGATTCTGTTGTAAGATGTTTGACAGGATTGCTATTTTCGTTAATCCCATGAGAAGGTTTACACTTAGTGGATTTCTGCATAAGCAAGGAATCCTTTACAACCGTCATTGGTTTATACAGCTAATTTCTGATAACTGATTGGCTGTTAGGTCTAGTTAGCCTACTTAACTTAAACAATGAACACAGACCGAAATTCACTTTGTTTTCTCATCTATCCAAATACTTTTTTAAAAATGGCATACAAGTTAGGCTCAAACTTCGTAAATGCTTGCATAGCATTTGAAAACAGCTTTAGATATTGAATAAATATTACAGAATGTTAAATATAGAAGAATCTATGCCCTGGAAACTTTTAAACTTCTTTTTATATAAGTACTAACTGCTTGATAGGTTTAAAAAAGTTTGATGGATAACGAAAAAGCTCCACTCTTAAAAGAAGGCAGTGTGTTGTTTACTACTGAAAAAACTTTTGAAAAGGTATAATTCTTTTCATTAACTAAGTGGTTTTATAGTGAATTATTATACATAGCCGTGCTTGGCGTAAGGGACCATACATTTGTGACATCCATGAAAAATGTCTTATTTTTGCACCCTCCCCCCCTCCCCTCCTTTTCTGTCTGTGCAAATGGGTCCGAATTGGGCGAGACCCTCCCACCCCTGGACGTCGAAACTTAGGTTACCAACCAACCACCCTCCCCCCCAAACTCAGTATTCTGTAGTTAAACCCAAGCAAACACATCTCACTTGAAATGCTAAAAATAAAACCAAAATGCTGTCTAAAGCCTAGTTTCCACCAGAACTAGACACCTGTCTGGAACACTTATAGCAGAACCAGACACCTGTCTGGAAGACTGTCTGGACTGTAATAACACTTATAGTAATTATAGTATTTATAGTAATGTTATATTTAATTGTTATATTTAATTGTTATATTTGACGAAACCCATTCAACTTGAAGTTTAACTTTTAATGCGATTATGATCTGTTGCTTTTCTGACATTATTCTAAGTTATACTGACAAAATGGTAAAATATTACAAATATTCTAATGTGTTTCCAAGGTGTACATGTTTTAAAGGTAAACGTATACTTCATATGCTTTTTGAAAACCATTCAAATTTCATTTTTTGACAATTTTGATATTTCTTGGTGTTTCATTTTACAACAAAAATTACAAAAAAATTATGCGAAATTTATAATTTTAAAAATGGAAGTTAACACAGAAATCAATTTTTGATATATCATGGTTAATAACATAAAAATGACAAAAAAGCCTATCTTTTAGTGCATCTTGAATTTATTTTGTAAAAAAATCTATCTTTAACTTATCAAAACACACTACAAAATAATAACCCCTTTTGAGCATAAAAGAAACTGGAACGAGCGCGATTTTTGACGTCAAAGTTCTAAAAGAAATATCTTTAATGAGGATTCAATGCATGTTCACTGTTATTTCTGCTTGAATATTCTAGTTTTATTTAGCTTCAATTCGTTTTTTAATTTTTTTAAGAATTTTTTTTAAGAATTTTTTTAACGTTAATTATGCCAAACTGTGCGGCGATAGGATGCACGAGTAGATCTTCTCGTGATAAAGACCAGAGTTTTCACAAGATTCTGTCAACAGAAAAAAAAGAATTGCGAAAGAAATGGCTTCAAAATATTAAAAGGTAAGAAGATCTACCAAAAGACTCGGGATTTTTTGTTTGTTCGAAGCACTTTGAACCAGAATGCTTCCAAAGAGATCTTCAGGTAAGAAAACAAAACACTAGAATTTTTTCTGAAGCGTTTTCTATATATGTTGTTTTTTGTGTGTTTTATATGTTTGTAATTTGTTATTTAAAAAATATTGCATAAAGTTTTATACAGTCAATCAAGGACCGGGGAGTCTGTTGTATTTGACGTATTTAAAATCTATTTGTAGTCTGAGTTACTTGGCGGTTCATCTCGTAAGAAGTTAGTTGATAATGCGGTTCCCACAGTTTTCGTATTTACATTGGAAAGTCAAAAGCAAAAAAATACGGATGAGAGAATGAAGACAGACTATCTTGAAATCATTTGCTTCCGTGATACATTATTTTCCTACAAATGAATTATACATTCTTTTATTTAGATCCCCCTGAAATATTTATGTGTCAGGTGTGTATTCTGAAGATGTGCTAAATTTTTATACTTTTTAATACTGTGAGTCTGATAATTATTTAATTGAAAAATCCAATTAAAGCGCAATGGAGAAGAACGATGATGATAAAAAATTCCAATGTTGATAAAAAAATGTTCAACCAACAACAACAACAACAACAACAACAACAACAACAATGAGAAAATCTATAAAATGACATGAGAGTGAAAAAAGAGAAAAACTAAATGTTGTTTATGAAATGAAACAAGAGGCCCTTGGGCCTGAAGGTCAGTGCCGTTGGGCATACCAGAAAAGTAGTACACATTACGAACTAGAACACTTCAGATAACATTCCGCGTATATTTACTAAATTTCACAGCCTTTCTCCTGCAGCGGCAAGAACTACATTTTAGAAAGAAAATTTGGGCCAAACAAAGAATTCTATTCTGAATCTGATATTCTTTATAACTGTAGATTTTCAACCTGAAGTCCTTATACTGGAGTATTGAATACAATTATGTATTGTGAATTCAATCTATTATAAAAAAATGTTTATTACAATGTAACAAAATATGTGCCAAAGTAAAAATATGAAGAAAATATGAGGACAACTGAAGAATATATACTTCTCACGTGACAAAGATAGCTCTGCAAAATTGAGCAATGGAAATCATTTTTTGGAAATATCTGAAAGTAAAATATCTGGTCAAGTTCAGATAAGGCCAAAGTTCAGGTTCAAAGTTCAAAGTCTTCGAACAAGTCCAGGTAATTCTGACAAGGTCAAGTTTTCGGTGATGTGTTATTCAAATATTTGTCAATCTTTCAAAATAGTAGTAAAGTAAATCAAATTGCAGTGCATTTAAGTACAAAAAACAATAGGAACTCCTGTTTATCTAATGAAGTTCTTTTATAAACAATGATTTCAGCAAGATTCGACAACAAAAATTTCAAATGGACCCCTGTCGATTTTATATCATGGGTTGCCTTACGAGAAGCATATGAAGCGGTGTAACTAACACACAAATTCTCATCTCGTGGCTCTCTTTTTTTAAAATGGTTCATTGGAGGAAATTTTATCTTCTCGAATCTTTTGAAGTAAATAACATCAGACGAAAATACAATATTCTATTATAACTTTATAAACGTAAGTGTGATTTGCTGATAGTTCTTTTGGAATAAGAAAGAAAAACAATGTGCAATGAACACAAATCTACCCCATTTCACAACATGAAAAAAACAAGCATAGTTGCAAAGATTGAAGGTAATTATTTCTTTTCAAGTCTATCAAGAAATTGTGGTATTCTTGAGTAGTTCTGTAAAATAAAACTTTCACATTCGAAGTAGAAAAAATTTCACAAGAAAATGTGCGAACACACTGAGGAACCAAAAAGGTGAATTTTTCACTGTTCCAGAAGTGCAGTTAATTGTTTTCTACAACAATATAGTTTTCACATATCTCCGTGATACGTCTACCTAATGGGTTGGTGTCTTAAAACTTTAATGTTGAAAGTTCCTTTTGTAACCATGATCTCATTATCCCAGACCAAAATACCAAAGTTTTCACCACCAACTATTGAGATACAAAAGCGTTAGGTAGACATATAGATATAGATATGTGTGTTTTAAGTAGATTTGCTTCTAAAAATTCATAGTAAATTTTAAAGGAAACTCGGGTCAAAAATTTTTATGTTATTTTTACCAAATTTGGATCGTGTATTATGGGTGAATTCAAAATAAGCTATATCATGTCCTTATTCTCTTTCATACCAAATTATAGCTCTATAAAAATTCTTCCTGTTGCCATATGGTTTCAAAAAAAATTGTTGTCATTGCTGCAGATTGTTGTATAAAAGCTTTTTGAATTTTTTTTCTCTGATTTGTTTTCTTATTCTGCTGCCTAAAACCTTAGTTTCCCTTTAAGAGCTGTTCAAAAATTATTAAAACTTCTTCAACTGATAACCATTTACTACCGTCCATGTGCCTAATTCCGAATGCAAAAAAATGCAGTCCAAAAATACAAATCACGTCAATAATAGTGCATACTGTGTTGTCAATTAAACTAAATCCAATGGATGTATATTTTGTTAACCAGACAAGTCTGTTTATTACTTGCGTTCGGAATTAGGATGGCTATAAGGCACATTGACGGTACATGCTGTTTTTAGAATGTAATATAAGGACATTATGCTGAAATTTGGTCTGGAAATAAAAATATTTACAAAAAGGAAATTCATGGGTAAAACTGAAAAAGCTCACCTTTGTTTGTTATGCAAAGAAAAATCAGAAAACAAAAGAATATAATAAGGATATAATAGGGTCAACTCAGATTTTTAACATTCTTATTAAAAACAACATGTATTCTTATTTCTTTGTTAAAATGCTCCACCCATTCTTAACATCAAGAGGTCTGAACAAAAGATCCCGAGTGTTAGTTCCAGCAGTAAAAATAGTGACATGTTTAGACATAAAAAATGCTCGTAATATTAGAACCTCAATAGTAGGTACCAGCGACACTGCCTTCCATACCTGCCAAGCAAAAAGACCTTTTTTCTTTATACAGGTACTTCTGTCGATCTACTGAAAATCACGTGGGTTTAATTTCTGGTGGCAAATCTGCTGTAACTTTAGCATATTTTTTTAGCAGACAAAAAGATTTTATAAGCATGTGAAAATTTGAAATCAGGCTGGACTATGCTCCCACATTCATTATACTTTGCTTATTCGAAAACCAAATTTAAAACCTCTGCAGATTCTAGAATAAAAGGGTCCTGTTTCTTACAGCTTATTGGAGTCATGCTTAATAAATTCCCAAATCTGAGCCTGAATATGCTTATAAAAGGTTTACATTATATATGCTTTTAAGAAAAATGTATTTGAACATTTCTTTATCCGCTACACTAAATAATACTTAAATGTGGAGAAATTCTTATAATTTTAATATGTTCATAGCAATCAACTTTCGTGGATGATAATGAAAATCAGGAAACTGAAACTGAAAAATCACAAGATTTGCAGGAACTGATACTTGGGATAATATTTATAGGAAGCTACAAGAAAAATTATATAGATTTAAAACTAAGTGAAGCAAGATGTGATCATGGCAATATTTATATTTGAAATGTCAGTAATGTCAAGTAAACCAAGACCAGGTTCTATTTAAATGCTCTTTGAAAACGAGCTCAGAGTTTCTTAATTTTTAGGTCATTTGTGCCTTAAATCAATGTTTGTTAATTGTTTCTTAAGTAAACAGAATTTTTAATATTGTGAAAAATCATATTTAATCTAGCACTGATGTATTATTATTTTATTCTTGTAAAATCAAACCAAAAATCAAAGTGACTTTGACATGTAATAAAAAAGAAGTGTGATTAGAAATGTTGTTACATTTTTTTATCCAGTTTTAGATGTAATTTATATAAATTAAAAATTTATGGAGAGAAAAATATAACAAAAAGTTTTAAACCCTGTTTGTTGTTCTTTTGAGTGCAAACCTTGCCTGACGTTTTAATAAAACACCTCACTAATACGCAAATCCTAAGTCCTTTGCATGAAGAAGTATTAAAAAATCTGGTACAATGAAAAACTAACCTTCAAAAACAAACATCATTTTCAGAGCTAATTTAATGAATGGAATCTCGAATCTATATAAACCCTAATAACCCTAATAAGGTGTTTGCGAGGCCTTTACATAGATCGAGGGCTTTATTTTCTCAGAACAGATATTCAAAACTGTCAGTACCATGTTAGTAAATGTTCAATGTGGTTGAATCGTAAAATTTATTTACAGTAGAAGCAACATATTTTTACTTAATGCTTTAAGACACTGAAGATAAGTTCTTGTCAGGCCTGGAAATTTGTTAAGTCTTGGGAAATGATTCATCATTACTGCAGTTTGAAGCTTATGGAAATGATAAAACAACATTTTGTTTAAGCAAATTAGGTTTTGCAGAAACGATGCGGGAACAACAATAACTAGAACTAGAACTTACTAAAATCGCTCAGAAACATTCTATAGCCACGTAATATGTGTATTAATATGTCTTAACCATCTACGAAGTGCCTTTGCTTTGTAACAATTTTCAACTTCTTTGTTACGAAGTGCTGCCATATTGGATTGAAGTTGCTCTTCCTGCTATGATTTATTAGACTAGCCACAAAAGCGGTGGCACTTGCCACCAATCAGCATTTAGGTTTGCATCAGAAATTATTGGCAACCCTGAGTTTATTTCCAAAAATTTATTCAGCAAAAATTTTGGGTAAGTCTATATTCCTATTTTTGATTCCATTCACAAATAAATAAATAATTCAACTATGCCAACCAGGTAATTTTACGGTAAAATTACAGTGCAGTGTGTGGTGGTCTCCCCCTCTCCCCAAACAAAACAAAAAATAAAACAAACTGCAATACTCAACTCAAGGAAAAATCTACACGAAAAATCTATAGCAAAGAAATATAGCTACAGAGACATAGACATGTTGTATATAATATGGTTTGTTTAAACATAAGTATGAGCCAGGCAATCAATTTAATAATATTATGATGGTGGTTGGTGGTATGGAGGGGAGCTCACAACCACTTATTAATTCCACATCATTTCTCTCCAATAAATATTTTCCCCTTAATCATCAGAAACATGGCAATAATGTCTTTGTAATCACAATAACTCTTCTTGCGAAACTCCAGAAAAAACATAAACATACTTTTTGCATAAGTGAACTGCTTCGCATCTGGAGCTCATTTAGCAAGATCAAATATATATTACGTCATAGAAATTAGGACTGTGTTTCTTTTGCATTGATTATCTCTGATATATTGTCTGACTTTGGTGCCGTTTTGACAAACTTATCGAGCACCATTACATAACTTTAGGAAGACAGTTTTACTAGAACTTTGTCGTACTCTGCTACTCTTGAGAACTTTGCTGTTATTTTATTACTACCAGGTTCTTTATAATGTTAAATCATCAGTTTAGTGTTTCCCATTGTAGTGAAGAAAATAATGGAAATTAAAAATGGAAATACTGTCAAAAAATATTTCGGCTTTCTTTTCAACAACTTTTCTGATACATTTTCTAATTTATCTTTTTTATTATTTCAACAATAGACATTCGATTTGTTCATAAAATTGATCATAGTTATAATACAAGTTTGTACTGATCATTGACCCTGATGTACAAGTTTTTTATAATACCAAGAAAAGAATTCAAGAGGAATAGTATTTTTTTTTTAAGATGAGTTGTTTTTTATTTTTTGAACAACATTTTGAACTCATTATTTTTTAGTTCTAATTTTCTAATTAATTAATTCTAATTAATTCTAACAGGTGATTCACTCGGCGAAAAATAGTTCTGTTTCATCGTCATTTCTTCTCCTGCTTCACAGACAGAGAATTGGATATTAATTATAGGATGTAGATAAACAAGGGTTATTTTTCTGAGAAATATTACATCTAAATTGAAGCATAAGAATTGATATTTTTAGTATATTACTCAGGCTTGGTGAATAATTGCATTGTAACACGCAAAGAAAGTTTATGGCGTGCTACCATTCGCATAAATATCGTTTCCAACATTTTCTTGTATTGATTGTATTTAAAAACAATTGATAATTTATAAGTCAATAAAAAACGTACATAAACATGTGAATAAAGCACATTATAGAAGCAAAAAATTGCCCACATGATGGTCTGTGTTCATGCTCGGTCTCAGTTAACCATACTATTTTTGTGGCATGTTTTTTATTAAAGTCACAATGTTTTAAAGGGGAACACAATATTTTTTAAAGTACGATGTAAAAACCATAAATTACTTTTTTAAAGATATTGTTTTGAGTATAAATGTTCATAACAAATGCTTGTTTTTTGCTTCTTTAAACGACCCACCTGGCGTTGTTTTTTTGACTTCATTGGTTCAAAGATCTTTAAAGATCTTTTATTAGCAAAAAAAACGGAGAGAGGATATTTAATGTGTTGAAGATTAAAAATGGTTGGATGTAGTGCTGTTGGATGTAGTGCTTCAAAAAAATGGTTACAGATCAGAGGGTTGTTCTTTGCAGCGAACACTTCAATCCAGAAGACTTTCAGCGAGATCTGAAGGTATCTATATATTTTAAACTTCTGCTTACTGAAAATTGAAATTGATTTAATATGTCATAATAACGAATAATATTTTGCTTATTTCTGTAGTCTGAACTAATTGGAGGGAAAAGAAAACGTTTGCTGAAAAATGATGCATTATTTATTTTCTTTTACTGAACCAACAAAAAAGAGAATTTAATATGAAGGAAGAACATCTAGAAATGGCAGAATGGATGTAAGTGCTATTTTTGGTTTCACGATATTTGTGAATGTTATTATTTACATGATAAGAAATAATAACACATTATTTCTATTCTACAGTTATTGCAAGATGCCATAGCAACTGCAACCTCGATAAGTATGAAGTCTCACACCTCAAGGTCCACACAGTACTGCACAAGAGATTTTCAGCAAAAATCACCTTCATTTTGCAAACAACAGTGATGCAAAAATCACCTTCATTAAAAGTGAAAATAAGAAAGAAAGCTACAAAGGATGTCTCCACGAATACCACACCCTCTTTCGAATACCACACCCTCTTTTGAATACCACACTCTCTTTTGAATACCACACTCTCTTTTGAATACCACACTCTCTTTTAGCCCAGATTCTTTAATCATAATGGAAGAATTCTCAACAAACCTAGAACCAGTTTAAAGTGATGATGAAAATGAAGAAACAGAAAACCTATCAGAAACATCATTCCAACAAGAAAACAAGACCGAAACCGAAGATGATGACGAAATTCCACCATACGAAAAGGCCTTGACAGAAACAAAATACATTGTATCTTTATCTTCCATAAAAGCTTTCCTTATTTTTTGTCAAATATGTAAAAAAAAAAGCGCGCACAATGTAACAGCCCAACCTGCATCTTCTTGGGGATGGAACGTGTGATTCTTCTGGATACAATGCCAAGTATGGGACATACACTCTAATGAACAGTCAATCCAGAGAAATTTTTGATTTTCACGTTGTTCATGTTAGAAATGCAAGAAATTCAGACAGAATCAAATTAGTTGGACTAAAAACACTGATCGAAACAATGGAGTGTGTCGACGTAACAGTAAGTTCAATGACAACAGACCGACATTGACAAGTGGGATCGTATATGCGAAAAGAAAAGCCCCACATTAACCATCAACTCGATATTTGGCATGTCTGTAAGAACATAAAAAAGCAACTTGTTTCCAAGGGAAAAAGAAAGGTTTGCCAACCATGCTTGGATCAAATCAATTACAAATCATTTCTGGTGGTGCTGTACAACCTGTAATAGCAATGCAGTTGAATTGAAGGAAAAATGGCTCAGTACTCTATACCATATCTCTAACATTCACAGTTGGGAAAATAGTACGATATTTAAAATATGCGAACATTCCAAATAAACCAATAAACAAATGAAGGAAAAACCTTGGCTTATCAAAGGGTATCCTGCTCACAATGCCTTAACAAAAATAGTAACAAAGAAAGGCCTTTTGTCAGATTTAAAGCATTTGACATGCTTTAATCACATCGGAAGTATCAAAGTCTATCATGCGTTATATCATTTCATTTCTCCTACAGTGGAATTATTGCTCCAACACAGGTAACAGCATTAGATTACAACTCAGGTTTAAACAGCAAACAGGCAGAACAAAATCTGGCGATCTAAGGTTCAAACAATCATTCTCGAAAGTGACACAAAATTGGGTTGTGAAGAAAATCTTAGAAACGAAGAGCCACCAATACCGCAGTCAGATTATGGAAGAAATCACGTATCAAAGATGTTCTGGCGAAAATTACTCTAAACCTTCTAAGGAGGATGTACCAAATAACATTGCACCTGTTGAGAAACCTGACAAGGTTGAAGCAATTAAAACTATGAGAAGTTGTTTTTCTTCATATATTTATTTTGTTTCACTAAACAATTCATCACCTTTACTACTTTCCATAAATGGGACATAAATATTATTTCATTCACTTCAATGCCTTTCAAATTATTGAGAGCTGACAGTACATTTTTCAAAAAGATTTCTTGGAAATAAAGCAATTTAAAGTCATCAGACTCTGTTATAGAGCAGCATTCCTTGAAATAATGATCTGGAATTTTGTTCATATCTAAACAACATAAACTCTCAACTTCCGTGTCCATTACATGACATTTTCCAAACTTACACCATTTTGTATGACCAACTCTCGAAAGATCTTCAATATCTGAAGATGACAGTGTTGGTGATGACAGTGATCAGCAGTGTCTGGTGTTGGTGAGAGTGAAGGAGATGAAGAAGAAATATTTAATTTAGTAGGCTCAAACGCATAAGGTTTTAAATTTGTAAAATCGACGGGGAAATCTTCGCAATACTTTCATCATCAGAAGATTGATGTATATCATCTGAAGAATACAGATATTGGTCAAAATAAACTCACAAACGTAGTTAATTCAATCGAAAAAAACTCTTCTACTCCTTATTATGAAAATCTGTTTCATCTTTTTTAAAGATGAATCAATGACGTTGTATGGAAGCTGAATAAGATAACACAAAAATAGCTGTTGAAAAGCAACGTGTGATGAAGTAAAACGATATAAAAATTGTTCTGTTAAAAAAAGTTTTTATAGTTTATTTTACCAAAATGATTTGAGATATTAACATTTAAAAAAATGTTGTGTTCCCCTTTAAGTACGCAGTCAAATGATTTTACTCTGTGTTGGCTCAAAGTCACATTACAATATTACAATATCAAAGCTTTGTTTATGGTCCATTTTCCCACTGGCTGTTCTATGTGTGCAAAATTTATAGGTATTTCTATATCATGGATCAGTCACCAGACCTTATAAAGCTGCACATTTAGTGGTAGTACCACTATCATAACGTTGATGAAGAAGGGTGTAAAATATTTCGAATTTTGAAGCTTCCAAATTGGTGGGAAATGCACTCTTTGAACCTTTCAAACTGACTTTTCACAGTACAAGCTAATCAATAGAGGTTATTTTTGTGAGAAGGGCTACTTGGTGATTTTAATTGATTTACTGGTGTTGTTGTTATTTGTTTTAACTTAAACAACATAATTTAGATCTTTATATTATAAAGAGATATAGATATCTCCGATTTCTTCAGATTGGTTAGAGGTTTTGGAAGGAGAATACTTCATCTTCTTTATGCCATTGCATTTGTGTTTTTTTTTTTAGAGATAGAGACTAGTGATCTAATGGGACATAGTGGTTCAATACAAACAGCTGTTGTTTTGGATTTTGAACAAGATTACATATCTTATTTTGACCTTTTAATTGAAGGTCTCAATGGACAGCTTCCCAACCTTGATCTTATAAATTTAGTTATTCGAATAGCCAATATAGAAGATATTCCAATTAAATTCCAGCATCAGGTAGAGGTTTTATCTATGTCCTTATATACTACAAACAAACTGCAGTGAACATGAAATTAACATAAAGTTGTAATCAGAAATCGAGACTTTCAAGAAAATATTTACTGATTTAAACAATCATTTTTTAAGTGTGGTTCTTATTCATATTTACTTGTTGCATTCGTGCACTAGCTGATCGTACGATTTCTTACAATGTTTGTCACAGATGTACTATTACTGGAAAATTGATTGGGAAAGGAAAATTATAGAAGTGCCTGAAATCTATCTATCATAATCATCTATCAGTCTGGTAGGTCCAGGTTGTCACCTTTAAATCTGGGGTATTAATTCTGGATAAAGGCCACATCAGTGAATCACTGAAACACTTCCTGAGCAACCAGCCTCAATAAAATAAATTAAAAAAAAAATGGTTGCCAAGAAAAATGAAAAATCTTTGAATTTCATATATTTTGCCCTAATGACAAATTAGAATTTCTATGCTTTATCATATCCAGTGGACAAAATCTTCGAAAAGTCTCTGTGTAGGAGTGTTTTTTATCGAAACCACGCGATATTGCTTGCCATTGCTAGAGGAAACACTCCTCCACATAGACCTTTTGAAGATGGGTAGGAAATGGTTGTGCAGAGATTGAAACTGCAACAAAATTTTGTTGTACACAATTTTATGGAAAGTGCAAAGCATTTTTCGAGCAATTGTTGTACAACATTTTTATTTCTAATGAGTTCAGTTGCTTACTTCTATTTAGAGATATTTACAACAAGGACCACAAGATTTTTCAGGGAACTTGGAAACTTTTGTTCAAATGATGATATCACAAGCATGTGGACGACCTACTGGTAATCATGGTTTATTTTACAAGTACAGGATTGAAGCGATATCTTTGCATGGTATTAATGATCCAAACATGCGGTTTACTCGTCGAGTTGACTTTGAGGCTGTTGGAAGGTAAGAATTTGTTCAACAATGAACTTCCTTAATTACATCACTTTCATTGTGAGCGAACTTTACTTATTTTCCAAACCTCATCATTACATTTTTATGAATGATTTATACAACTTTTTATGATCTTTTTATACAAGGGAATGTTATTGTTATTCTGACTTGAAATGAGACAATGTTTGTAGAGAGTTATATTGATCAAATTAATGTTAATTTAAGGTGTATCTTTAATTACAGTAATGATTTGACTTAGCGCCCATGTTTGATTTATGAAAATATAATTATCTCAGGATGAAAAATGTCAATATTGAAAAATGTTGATATTGATAAATGTGTATTTTTTATTATTGCTATTATTATCATTTTTGTTATTATTATTATTAATTTTAAAAGAAGTCTAAAAGACGACTAACATCCTACCTTATTGTTTATTTGCCTATTAGGCCATTAGAAATTTGGTGAAAAACACCATTAAATCAATAAAACATGGTAAATTTGAGTTGTTTACAAGAAAATAGGACAATTAAATGTCTAATTGGACACAACACCTTATTCATAGAAGTAAATTTATGATGACGTTATCATGAAATTGATGATGTCAGCACAAATTTTTTTTAGAAGTAATTGTATTACTGTGGTAAGTTTATCACATACCAATAATTATTTTAGACGTAATTGAGGGGGCACAATCCCCCCCCTCCCCTAGTTCTGAACAGCCCCTAAAACCCCTAGGCCTAATAGGGTTAAGGCTCAAATACACTATCCATTTAATTGGATTCAATAAGTTGGATCATGGAACTCAAAATTTGGACGATTTTTTTACCTGTTTCAATAGATTGGATTCGACAAAGAAATAGTTGGATGTGTTGTCAACTTTCATCTAACTTTTTCCCATTGTTTATTTTTCAAAAAATTACAGTGCCAAGTGCAATATGGTGAATATTTTGCGAGTTTCTTATATTTTTGTTGTTATTTCATAAAACCATATTGCACGAGGTACTGTGCGATCCAAAAAATTGGTCCAAAAATACCATATTCTCCTTCTGTTTTCTTACAAAAAAAAGCGGAGAGAACCCAGAAAACTGGAATAACCTGAAAAATATGTCTTGCCAGCAACTTTATTTATTATGTTTAAGAAAAGTTAATTCCAAAACATCTTTTAAGCCAATAAAAAATGAGCCTCAAAAGTCAGCCCCTTTATTGGTGATATTCGAAAAAGAGATAAGAATATAGAAAAAAGCTGCTGTATTTTCAATTATTTCGACTAATTTTTATTAAAACAAATCCAGATAATAAAAACAAAGTTTTCGCATGTTCTGCTTGGAAATGTTTTGTTAAGGAACCCATGTAATTATTATAAATTCATTCATTACGGAATAAAGCAGGCTTTAAACGAGGCTATTCTTTAAACAACGCATCATCCATATAGTCTTTTTAAGAATTGTTATGATGCTTCCACGCCACTATAATCAACAAAAGATTTATGGACATATAAGATATCTGTTTTCTTTAAGAACTTGATGAATTCATGATTATGCCTCTGATTTGATATGCATCAAAGTTTCTCCAGTCACCACCTACCATGAGCCTTTTGTAAGTTTTGTACTTAACAATTTTCAATAGAATTTCATTGTTTTGATAGGATGTTAGATGGTATCTTTCGAAGCGTCAATAACATGCTGGAACATTTCCACCAATCATTCTTCTTATATGTCCTCCCAAACACACACCGTTATATTTCTATTGGCTTATACATGCCGCCACTTGGTTGTATGATAGCGCCCTATATTATATGGTTGACAATGTTATGGATAGATATTTTCAAAATGGCTTATTGTGATGATGGTGATGATAAACACAAAGTGGTAATTTTTAAAAAAATTTTTGGCATAATAATGCATCTCTGAGTTGTATTTGAACAATACACATTTGATTTGCAATGAATCAGTGCTATCTGTTTGTCCAATAACAAAATAAATTCTAATGTGTACTTCTAGTTTTAGTTGAAACATTTGTTAAACCGTATAGTTCATTATTTCCATAATGTTGTTAACACATCCACATTTCTTCAAGATGATACATAAGCATGTTGTGTCTCACTATGTTTCCCAAATCTCGATAAAGCTCTTCCAGTTCAAAGCAGATAGCATTTCGACGTCCATGATATCTTACAAACTTAATCATTTCACGAGTGTATCTTTTTTCAGCCTTGAGCTGTTCATTTTTATTCCTGCTAAATAAATTCGGTGGTGTTCTGGGGACCTTGGTCACAGGTGACATATCTGTGCTACTTGGCACCAAACCACAAAGATCAGTTATGTATTCCAATGACTCAGATGTTTTGAGGAGTGGTGTAACCTCTGAGTTCACTGTTGGATTTGAATCTTTCAACTGCTCTCCTTCATGAACAGATAAATCATTGCCATTAATGAAATGCGATGAATTTTTGGTTTCTATAGAATTTTTGGTTTCTATTTGGTTTCTGTTAGCTTTACGTATTGGTGGGAGAAGAGTATAGTTTGAAGCAAATGAACCCTGACTAGTTAATTTCTCTAGTCTTTCGAACTCATTGGTTGTGTAGTCTGTGTCACAAATCTTGTGTGTTTCAGGCTTCTGTTGTGTGGTTATGATAGGTGGCAAATAAGTCCTACAATGAATTCTTTTTTGTCTTGCATTTTGGAAATCAAAATTATTTGTCATGAAACTATTCGAATATAATTGCGTTGGTTTTGGTCTTCCATTATACAAGTTTGGAAACGAGTCTCTTGATTCTCTGTTTGTTGTCATTGTGACATGCAGCTAAAAACAAATAATAAATGTTAAAATGGGGACCAAAAACAGTAAAAAACAGGGAAAAGAAACATTATTGTTTCTGTTGTGGTAGTCTATCCGGCTAGCTGGTGTCTAAAGATCATCCCGATACACCGGTGCCAATATAGAAAATTTCATCATCAACAAACTGCTTCCCAAAGTGAGTATTTCTGATACATTTGTTAAGAAATTCTGACGAAAACTTCTATTTCTTTCTTTCGTTCTTCATCTTGTTCATTGTTTGGAAAAATAATTTTCTCAATTTTTCTTCAACATATCCTAACTACGATGGCTCTGAGGGATAACAAGATAGAGTTGTTTAATAATTGGAAATATCTATTAAATTATTCAACTCCATCATTGAAAGTGTCAGCTTTGCATTCTGGGAATCACGCACAAAAAGCCATATTGGAATTCTTTAACCTAAGCTGTTGGTGTTAGTGGTTGTGTTGTGTTATGGAAAACATGGTCAAGGAAGCCGTTGAAAGATATAATATGCCAGAAGACAAACATATGCTGATACAAGTAACAGTTTTGCAACTGTCCAGGTTTATTGTGATAAATATTTTTGGTGGGACATAATGTCATTAAATTAATTTTTCAGTTTTTTTACAACCTGTGATCTAGCACCTGAAAGATACAAACCAAAATATTTTCTAACTATTCGCGAAGACCTTATCACACATTTTGTGGTTAAAGAGGTTGTTAATTTATTTTAATATTCCATTTCTTATTAACCCCTGCCTAAGAAATATGACTTAATGTATTTTTTGATCAATTTTTAGATTGATGTACGGGTTACCTTAGAATTTGTTTTCATCAACCCTAGAGGCAATGAAGAAATGGGAAGAGGACGTGGTATCAGTCGCAACATATATTCATCATGCAAGATGCACAGAACAGTTTGATGGAAGGCGAAAATAGGGAAGAAAATGTTGATGATTTGATTGAATCATTTAAAAACTTCTTGCATCCTGTTGATGGCAGCTGTGTTTGTTGAATTAACCAGATTTAAATATGAACTAAAGCAGTTTATTGAACACGTTGTACGATCTTGTAAAAAGGTGTTAGACCTTCTTGTTTCTTCATCAACAAAATTAAGCAGAAAGAGACTCTTTCAATTATTTGAAACGATACATCATGGGACTTGAGTTACCACAGTTGAAGAAATTTCTTCAGTTTACTACTGGTCCAGATATTATGAATGTGGATACATTGGAAATTACTAATATCAAGAGTCAAAGTAGTTTTCTTCAGCACACCATATCTCACACATGTGGATCCACCCTTGAATTACCTGTTAAGGAATAGAGATTGATGTTGTTTAAAGACAATAAACATTTCTGAAAGTTTTTAATGTATTCATAGTAGTTTTGCTCCATAGTCATAGTCATAGCCTGTCATCTCAACTCGTTTTCCATTTTTTCTTTACATTAGGGAAACATTTTTGATTATTCATTTTGACAAAATACAATCAAACTTCTGTAAAGTTCAACTGGCAAAAGTTCAATTCGATTCGCGGTTGAAGTTGATTGAATACATTCCAATCAAGAAAACAAAAGGGTAATTTTAAAAAAAATACCCATGGTTGACAAAATGTCACCCCCAGAAAAAAGGGTGTGGTCACCTTTTTTTAATTTTCAGAAACCTTTATTATAGTTAGGAAAAGTCACAAAAAGTCAGTGAATTCTGTTAAAGTCTTCAAAAGTTATGTATTCATCTTTTTTTTGTGACCAATGTCTGTCGCATTGAAAAAAGTATTGACAAGAAAAAATGGGATACTATGAGCTCTCACTGAATTCAAGTAACACTTTGCTATTATCTCAGGCTGTTTATTGGACGACACCACTTATAACCATAACAGGCGTCTTCGAAACCCATCTCCATGAATACGAAAGCCGAATGGCTTCAGCTTGCCATAACCGTCTATATGCCACACCCAGTTTGAGCCATGGGAAATATATTCTTGTCGTCAAAGACCTACATCTAACTGAAACACCTTAAATCATAATGCATCTTCTTAATTTTGATTGCCATAATTTCTTACCCTTCGAAGCCATCGTACTTAACAAATATATCAGAATTACTCTCACTGTAAGAAATACATATTCCTCATTGAACTTATAATGTTCCTTGAGAAAGGACAGATGGGACAAAAAACAGGAGTGTATTTTTACAACGTTTCTTTCTCTTTTTTAGGTCACACTTTCAAAATTATGGGATTCCTCTACATTCAGTCTATTTTTTATGGCCATTATATATGGATTTTTTAACCAGTTATTTCTACCTATCCTTCTAAAGCAAGTTCTGTTTGAAGATGTTACTGGTTTTCAACTGGTAACAGGATTGACTGTTCTCTCGTTTGCTGCTGTTCTGTCTTGCAGGTTTGAAATTTATTTATTTTTTGTCAATTTGTCTCTTTTTGGAATACACATTGGACTTCATGCTTGTATAAGGTTTAGGGGGTGAAAATTCAGCCTGGTAAAGTGGGGTGGCCTGTTAAACCTAGATCTCCCTATCATTAAAAAACTTTTATAAATTTAGATGTGTGATCATATGAGAAACAAGCCAGCCCGCTTTGCCGAGATCTCGCTTGTCAAACCAAGAGCTTGGTAAAGCGGGCTGAAATTTTCTCATGTGATTACTCAACTGGGCCAGCCCAGTTAATTGATGATTGTCTTCTTTTATTTGAATGGAAAATCACAATGGAAAATAAAACTTCCATCATGTGACATTAATTTACCCTGGTTAACAGAGCTGAAATTTTCTCATGTGATGGGTTGAAAATAATTCTTCCTACTTCACCGAGCTAGCTTAACTAGGCTTGCCCACATCATGTGATCACCCCTTCAGTTTATATAAGTTTGAAAATGCTTTATGTAAAACTACTTACTCCAGTATGATACCTTACTGAACCAATGGAAAGTTTATTTTCCGTCCTGTATGCAGGAGTTGGAGTGCAGTTGCGTGCAAAAATTACATGCTTTCTAATATTATATTCAATATACTTTAAGGACAGAAATATTTATGAAATTTATTTGCACGATTTTAGTCAAAAAGACCCGATTGGGAAAACAAATTCCTCGAAATCCTTCCAACTGCGAAAATTCCAAAAAAGTATCATTTTTCAAAAACTTGTTTTTAGTTCCTGTCTTGAGATTTCTTATATTTTCAAAAAAATAAAAGCGTAATAGTGACCTACACACATTGAAGAAAAAAAACAGTCAGCACATGGAGTCTTTTAGACGTCTTAATATAATCTTATTTTGATCTTTGAATAGCACACCACCTTAAGACATGTTTTCAACGTATTAAATAGGTCGGAATTAAGCACACATTTTTCATGTCTGGAAGACTGCCATAAAAAAAGGTGCTAAAACCAGAACTTGAGAAGATGTCTTTTAGATTTTAGATTCTTTTGATCTTCTACAAGATGTCTATGAAAAGACATAGACTTTAAGACTCTTTTTAAACATAACTTTTCAGCTTCACCCGTTGCTGTATCGTGTATGACAGTAATTTTGTAAGGGGGAAAAAACTTAATAATTATGTCAATCATATAAAATTGTTTTAATCTAACTTTAAAATCTGTGAAAATGAATATATCAGTGTCATTATTTTAAGTGTTCTTAAGATTTTAAATTTATCACATTGTTTACAAGAAAGATTTCTCTGGCTCTGTTGAAGAAAGCGACACAAACACAGCAAAGCAGTTTAGATTTATTCATCAATTTATTAAACTTTTGCATCGCTCTCCAACAGGAAAAAGATGTGTATACAATGAAGGTTATCAGCTTAGGGATATGTTATAATGGATAGTTTAAAACTTCAATATTTACACTACTGACTATCATTTACACTACTGACTATCATTTGATCATTTGATCATCATCTCCCTTGCTTTGCCCATTGTTTTGCTCCTTGATCTCTCTTTCCTTTGCCTTTTAATCCATTCACATCCATCGATTTTTGTGCTCAGAATGTTTAAGCTGTACATAATTGTACATCATTGTTTTCAATTTTTATGTGATGTTTAGTGTGGAGGGTGGTAGTTTGATGGAAAGTTTTGTTATGGTAGTATAAATGGTGATATGGTGTGATTTATTTAGGTGTTTGTTATGGAAAAGGCATTTAAGAAGAATAGTTGAAGGAAGATTCAGCGTCAGCTGGAGGAAATGTTGAGGTCCAATCTGAGAATAATGTTGATATTAGTAACATTGAAAGTGAAAGTCACAGTCTAGATACAGAAAGTGGCAATAGTGTACCTTTAGACTCTTCTTTGGAACATTAGCCACAAGCAGTACCTTTATCTTTAGTATCAGATCTAGCAGGGTGGGACTCAAAACATCAAAGTCAAGGGAATCTATTAATGACTTACTGAAAGTTATATCAAAAAAATGGAATTGATGTACCAAAGGATAGAACTCTACTGAAAACACCAAGATTTATTGATAACATTTCAGATAAGTGCAATAGTAGTTCTTGTTACCTTAGAGTCACTGCAGACATATAAAAAGCAATTCAATTCCTGGAATCATTTGAAAAACATCTATCCTACAGTGAATACTATCTTTATCCAAATCTAACAACTGGCAGTTGTGGCTTATTCTTGGGTCAATCAACAACTCATCCTATGTATTTCCAATTGCATTGATTTGTCTGCTATTAAGTTTGAGAATTATATGCAAACCTTTAAGAAGTTTGTGAGAAATTCTCATAATCTTGTAATCTTATATTTGGAATTTGGATACCATTCCTATGAAATAAAAAACTGTGATTTCAACTAGTGAAGAAAGTCTGATTTGAGAAAACAGGTTTGCCAGCGAACCTAAAACCTTTAAAAACCTTGAATTTTCAGAAAATTTTCATTGTTAAAAATTAAAATTTGAAAATGAACAACGTAGTAATATAAATGATTGGTTTAGAGTGCCAATTTTGAACAAAGTAAATAAATGGATGAAGGTGAAGATGATGTGACTTATTAAGTGAAGCCTTTTTAGTTGTAGACACATTTTTGTCCTAGTTCTGTTCAAAAAAAACTTGTACTTATGTTTTTGCAATGATTTTAAGAGTTAATGAATTTAAAAAGAGTCTTGAAACATAGGAAAAAATCTTGCTAAATATATCAAAAACCTGGAAATAGCCTGGAATTTTGATTAGGAAAATGACTGGCGACTCTGGAAAATGTTTTTAATTTATTCCTTCATAGATATTGTATTTTTAATGTTTTCAGTTGTTTCAATCATTTTAGTTGTCCAATATTAACTCAATCATTTGTTATCTAAATGCTATCCCCTAAATGTAATGTCATGTACATAATTGCTGATGATGAAAAGGCTGATTTTATGTATTACTTTGAAACAATCGATCTGTTTGGTGATGCAATGATTTTTTGTCTGAGTTTTAGTTTATGTCTTTATGTCTATCTTGAATACTATTGTGGGAGCTTACCCAATCCATAATAAATACAAGTTTAAAATTTATGTAGTCGATAATTTATTAAAACCTTTTTAATAGGAACAGATACATCCGCATTTTATCTATCTACAGTGTTTAGATGTTGTTGTATTAATTAATTTCATTTAACGTTAATTGGATTCCATAATTACTATATTGATTTATTACAATAAAAAATAACAAGTATTTCTGGATGACTAAAAGGTAGCCTTCAATATCTGGTATCGTTCAAAGATATGGTAAATAATCATATGCCAGCATTACACGATAACATTTGTATGATAAATTTGTTGAATTCAACAAGTTGAAGTGTGTAATAGGAAAAAGTTTGATACTTGCAACATGACAGAGTCCATTGAGGAAAAAGCCATTTTCAGTGACAAACACTTCAATATATATTGCCGGCTGGGAAGGGTTCCCTTTTTTGTTTTTTAATTTCCTTTTTGCTGAGTTATAGCATAATATATTTTTGTCATAAAAGAAAATTGGATATTTTGTACGAAACGGAGGTTTTTAAAGCGAAGAATCCTTTAATCTTTTTTAGGCACATGATCTATTTTTTGACTGGTGAAAACCACAAAGTAATAACGAAAAAACCTTACTAAAAACCTTACTAAGTAACTAAAAACGTGCAGTCACCAAAAATGTGAAATCGATTTATTTTTCCAAGAAAAAAACCTTTTCTTTTTCTTTTTACAAAGATTTTTTACAAAGGTTTCTATTTATTTATTATTATTTTTTTGGTATTTCTCAATCTCTTTGTGCTATAAGATCATTCTAGTAGAACTCTGTATGTCACATTCTTCAGTCAAATATGGTTTGCCTTTTGTAAAAGTTTGTAATACCTCCCACGCAGCAAAAGATCAAAGAAAATAAAAATAAAAAAACTTTTTGCTTAAAGTGGAAGCAGGTAATTCTCGAGTTATTTTCTCAATCCGATGTTATTTAAAGTTCGAGTTATGACGTCATAGTTACGTCATGATAAAACATGTAATCTCGAGATTTTATTTAAAGTTAAATTCTCTAGTTATATAACTCTATGTTCCATGTGTTCTTGCCCACGCCTTACAATAATGATTCCCTTCGATAAGTTATAATATACCACCTATAATAGCGTTTTATCCCGAAGTTCCACCGCCAAAAGTTAATGTACTAAGGAACAGCTTTAAAATTTTCAGGTAGAAAACATTTAGAGAAGTTTTTAACTACAGGTCATTCAACTGTTATGTTTAGGCTATATATTATCTAAGTGCTAACTTCATGAAAATAAATGCATTTTGACATCTGACTTTTTACCTACAAAAAAAAACTTAATTTTTTGTCATGACGTAATTATGACGTATTTTTATGACGTCATAACGTACTTTAAATAACTCGAGAAAATAACCTAGAATTACCTGCCTAATTTGAGAAGGAATATAAATGAGAAGTTTCAAGTAAAAAATAGCAAAAAAAAAAGTGAGTGGGAGATATGCATATGTTTACGAACGAAATGAACATTTCATGAACATGTGGAGCTGAGTGGAGCTTAGAAGGCTTCCCTTTAATTTTCAAATTATTTTTCCATATCGAATGTACGAATAACGTGAGATTAGCTCTTATACGACTTTTGAGATATCGGTTGAGCGATGTATCGACAAGCTGGTGTCATCATAAATTCTGACTCCCCCTAAAAAATGACCCCCCCCCCCCCCCCCCCCTCCCCCCAGTCATTATAAACTGGTGAATATTGACTCCCCAGTTATTTCAACTTAGTGAACTAAGACTCCCTAGAGTTATTATTTCCTAGGAAAAACTCCACCAGTGGATTTTGAATCCTCTTTCGGATCAAAAAAGAAAAAATATAATGTTATATGAAGCAAGTCATACTTTTTGAATCTTTGAAGAATGAAAAAAAGTGAACAAAGCTATGAAAAATTATAAAAGAATATTTTTCATGGTCTTAAATGTTTTGAAAGCTTGAAAATAAAATAAAGATTAAAAACACGCTTAACATGTCAAAGGGCAATTATTTTGCTGAAAAAGTTTCGGTTCTTTAAAAAAACTTCAACATTCCGATATAAATTATTATTATTTTGACAACTATACTATTACTATAAAAACAGAAGAAACTTTTACATTTTGAATTTTGGGATGTTTTCTATATTTCAACAAAGTTTTATTTTTAAGTTCCGAAATTAATGGAGATATAAGTAGTTTATCTGGTACATTCAAAATTATCATGCTCAAAAAGTTGAGGTCAAAAATTCTCAAGAAGGGACTCCTAGCACCTGTAAAACCCTCATGAAATACCCAGAAACATTGACATCGTATAACCTCGGAGAACGAATGATAAAAAAAAAGCATTTGAATCAGTTTAAAATTAAAGACAGAAGAACAACATAAAACAACACTTAAAGCAACAATCCGCTCTGATATGAAACGTAAAGTTTAGTCGGTTTTGATAAGTTTTTTTCAATATTTATTGTAAAGACTATAAATAAGTTAACAAAAACAACAATAAACCCACCATAGAAATATATTTTCGTTCATATAATTGTTATTGTTATTTCGCTTATCCGATATTATATCTGCTTACAACTATTCCAAATTCAATGTGTTGAAATAAACATGGATTAAAAAAAATAATACGCTTGCAAATTGTATTTAGCTAGTATACTTACATAAAAAAAATTCGTGCAAAAAAGTGCAGGGAACAACTCTTCTGAACTGGAAGTAAAAACATAATATTTCCTAAAATGAATTAAAAATCATCCTATTCTTCGCTAGCACAAACATCTTTCAGATAAATTGTGTTAGGTCAGCATTTTCGCTGATAATAAAGAAAAAGATTACCTTTAAGCATAGGGACTATTTATGTATTAATTTCTCTTCCTTCTTCATAATATTCATAAAAATTTTAATGGAAGTTATTTCAAGTGAGGAAAACACACTTCTGTTTTTTTACCTTTTTTTTCTGGAACCGTTAATTTCGTTTTAAAAGTTTTTTTTAGACGGGGGTTGTGTAAAACAGGGTCTTCACGTTTAACCTTTTTTTGTGATATTATAATGTATTATTTTTGTCTTTCCGAAAACTATTGAAAAGGAGAAGGAGTATTTTGCTCGATTTAATTCGAAAATATTTAAACAAATAAAATATTTTATGCAACGAAACAGAAGGAGTAATAGTGAAAATAGTTTTGTTGTTTGCTCATCCCTTTTTTGATACAAAAAATCTAATTCCATTTCGACTTTAATCGAGGGGGAGCTTATTCAAGAGCTAAACTAACTATTATTTACGTTCATTTATTTTTGTACTTTCCCCCAGATTTCAAGCGAACACCTGTATTTTTTCTACTGTTTCGTTTTTTTTTTGTTTTTTTGTTTTTTTACCTCTCTATTTTCATTATCTTCTTCTCGATAAATGACAAAAGTATCCTTGGTTTGCCATCTGCATATAGAACAGTAAAAAAAAAATAACAAAGAATAGCTGATAAATCGAAAGATAATTATCATGAAAGTTTAAACAGTTCTTAAGGTCCGCTTAGACGATAAATTTTTCGTTAAAATTTTAGAAACACCTTTTTAGTATACCTGACTTGTATTTATTTATTTTTGAAAGTTGCGTAAAACTATTCTCTCAATTTATTTTTCTGATACACGATAAACATATCCATCTTCTTATACTAATACTAAATCTTGCTTTTTTCTTACCTAACTTTGAAAGAAAGAACTTTAGGAAAAATATCTCGGGAAGTTCGTCAATGGATGTTTATTTTTTCCGTATTAGTATACGGGGAATCTCCCATTTGGGGAATCTCTAGCTCCATCTTACGGGTTTTTATTACTTCGTGGAGTGTTGTGCCTTAAGGAAGACATCATAAAGCCGCCTGGAGGAGAACGCAATGCAATATTTTTGCGTTCGAAAGTTCATCAAATTTTCTCAACGTTCATTTCTTTAAACGAGAAATGAAGACGCTGTGTGTAAAATTTTTTGTTTTGGTTTAAAAAAAAATTATATCCAACGCTTTAAGTTCAGTAATAAAGAATAACAACACTGATTGGTCTCAGTAACTACTCTATCGGACGAGATAGTCGATGTAGACCTGTTATGTGTTCGTGTTATCAGTTCATCATTTTCTACCGATGCCTATTTTTAAATGTGTTTGAATGTAGCTTTTTCGTATCAGTTAATTAGATTAGAAAATTGAATAGTATAGATGAATGTAATACAAGAAGAGAATGTGAAAATCATGGTGATATACAAATATACATGGTTTTTGTATCATGATGCACAAGTGGAGATTTGGGTTTTGACATTTCCACAATTGATAGCAGAATAAAGATTTGAAAGATAAAAACATCTCAGAAGGTATTGTTTTTGTTAGCTTTAGTTAATAGGAAAATGTGAAGGTATTTTCTTATATTTCAGAAGTTTAATCGTGGTTAGGTAGGAGTATACGTTCTATTGTCTCTTTTTAAAATCCCTGAACATTGGAATTTTAGCTTTTAGTTTAACAGTGCAACTTTAGAAATCTCTAAATAGGCCAGATAGCACTGAAAAATAGGGATAATAGCATTCTTTGAATGATCGATCCAAAATATATATACGACAATTTTGTGTTAAATATGATATAATTCCAACATGGAGAAACACAACAATTTTTGTAGATACACAGACTTATCATGACAGTATTGCGTGTAAAAACAATTTATGAAGAAAAACTGTAAAATGTTTTTAGACGCTACACTAGTCTATATACTAATAGCGAGTTGTGCATACCACTTTTATTTTAGAGAGTGATACATTTAGAAAATTTTCACGGTCATTTTCTCACGAGGGGCGCGTAAAACCACGCTGCTGCGAGAAGCGTTTTTTTTTTCAGTATTAGTATATTAGCAAATGACGCGACGTGAATTTTTTGGCACGGGGCACATTGCATTGCGCCCCCAATGGAACACGAGGTTTAGGGGCAAATATCTCGAGAACAAATAGGAATAACTGACGTTTTCGGGGTCCGAGATATTGGTGATGGAGTGACCAAAAAAAATTGGGTCTAAAACTTCTTGGGGACGGGTGTGACGTCATCAAAATCTTTGATCGACGATACCTCAGTAACGGCACGCCGTACGCAGACAATCCCATACATTTTCTTGATCAGCTTTTTGAGTTCTACAACTAAGTGATACTTATTCTTTGCAATTCTATGATTTTATTTTTCGTCATCCCTATACTTTGAAAGAGGAGAGCACGGGTTTGGTGAACTGAATGGGGAAAGTGAACCGGTAAAATGTTTTTACCCGGGATACTAGTCTATATACTAATAGCGAGTTGTGCATAACAAATTTAGTTCGGTCAGTGTGAATAAAAGGACTGGGAACGAAATGTTCTTATGGAAAATGTTATAATTAATTTTTAGATCGTGCGTAACTGAGTTGTGACTTTAATGGCGATTAGTATTATAGGAGTAGCGCGACGTCAGTGGGCACATTGCATTGCACCCTAAATAGAACGCGATATCTCGAGAACCAATGAGAATAACTGACGTCACCTTGGGTGCGCGATATTGGCGGTGGGGTGTCGAAAAATTTTGGTCTTAAACTTTTTGGGGACGGGTGTGACGTCATCACAATTTTTGATCGACGATATTTCCGTTACGGTATATCGTACACAGACGATCCCATACATTTTCTTGATCAGCTTTTCGAGCTCTACAACTCAGTGGTACCTATTCTTTTGGATTGTGTGATTTTATTTTTCGTCACCACCATATTGTGAGAGAGAGGGTAAGCACGGGGGTTGGGGTCAGTAACTCATGGGAAAAGTGAACCGTTATAATGTTTTTACCCGGGATACTAGTCTATACTAATAGCGAGTTGTGCATAACAAATTTAGTTCGGTCAGTGTGAATAAAAGGACTGGGAAAGAAATGTTCTTATGGAAAATATTATAATTAAATTTTAGATCGTGCGTAACTGAGTTGTGACTTTAATGGCGATTAGTATTATAGGAGTAGCGCGACGTCAGTGGGCACATTGCATTGCACCCTAAATAGAACGCGATATTTAAGGGCAAATATCTCGAGAACCAATGGGAATAACTGACGTCACTTTGGGCGCCCGATATTAGCGATGGGGAGTCGAAAAATTTGAGTCGAGAACTTTTGGGGGACAGGTGTGACGTCATAAGAATTTTTGATGGACTATATCTCCGTAACGGTAAGTCGTACACAGACGATCCCATACATTTTCTTGATCAGCTTTTCGAGCTCTATAACTCAGTGCTACCTATTCTTTTGGATTGTGTGATTTTATTTTTTGTCACCCTTATATTTTGAAAGAGGTAGAGCACGGGTGGTGTGATCTCATGGGGAAAGTGAACTGGTAAAATGTTTTTACCCGGGATACTATCTTCTTATACTAATACTAAATCTTGCTTTTTTCTTACCTAACTTTTAAAGAAAGAACGTTAGGTATAATGGAGGTATAATGTTTTTTTACGATTCACATTTTAATTGATTCAGGTATCACGGGCTAATGCATAATTTTACGTTTCACTCAATAGTTGGAAAATATATTAAAAACATTTTTAGGTTGCATTCTTTCTTATCATGATTCTTGAGAGTGAACTGTAAAAAGGTTTTTACCCGGGATACTAGTCTTCTTTATTTATAGCGAGGTGTGCATACCACGAGGTGTGCATACCAATTTTAGAGAGTGATACATTCTGAAAAATTTCACGGTCATTTTCTCATGAAGAGCGCGTAAAACCACCATGCTTCGGGAAGCGTTTTTTTTTTTCAGTGTTAGTACATTAGTAGTATATAAAAGTATATATTTTTTGAAAGCTTTTTTCTTACTCTAAATAATGGTATAAAAATTTTCATCTGAAAGTAAACATTTTTTGGAAAATTTACCTCAATTTATAAGGCTACCATTTTCACTTAACGAGTTCCTGTCACGCAACCACTAATGTTTTTGCTTTGAAAATTTCTTCTTTCAGAAGTCGTTACTTTAAACTTAAATCGCTTGTCACCGTTTATTAAATAACTCCTTCGTTCAAAAGATATATTCATTTTTTTTACTCACATAAATTTCTTTAACCATGCTTTATTGCATAATAATTTTTAAACAGAATAATTACTTTAAAAACCCTGACACGCGAATGTTAAAGGCAATAAATGAGTATAGAAGCAACGGTGATATGTTCTTCTTATTTGGGCAGCTAATTGTCCATACTTATATTCGCATATTGCCTTTAACCTATTTTAGATGATCACGTGGGTATTTCTGTTATTTTTTTTCATTTCCATGGTCAGTTGTGTGACAAGAACTCTTTATTGGTAGAGTTTTGACATAAATTTTGTTCTGAAAAAAGAGAGTTTTTAATTATTAAAGGCTGTCAGAACGGATAAAAATCATAATATTTTGATCACGTGACAAGAACAAACCAAAAACACAACATAAAATCTAAACAAACATGGTTTCTAGATCGTGCGTTTCTGTGAGAAAATTATTTATAATTATTTATATCATTATTTATAAATCATTCTCCAGTGACTAGAACGTAAAAAGACATTGATCCATAAAAGTGGCGTATTATTTCAGGAGAAAAATAGATGTGAAAAATGTGAACAACAGAATGGAATTGTAATGGAACTAGATGTTCTTACAGGCAAAAGGATTTCTGCACCATTTGTTGATCTTTTCCAAGATTTTCAAAAAATAAAGAAAAACTTCCTTTTAAAATATTACAGACTTTGTAAAGCCATATGAAAACAACCTTTATCTCTGAAGGGGATTGGTGGAAATAAGGAGATATATATTCCCCTTCAGTAAATTTGGTATGCAATTGGTGCACCTAAATTAAAACTGATTAAATAAATTGCCAATCAGCTATAATTACCATTATGCTATTTGATTTTCACTTCATTACAATCTCAAAGTATTTTTTCAAAGTGTCAAAAAAGTGGCAGATATACATAAAAGCATATTAGGTGATAATATAAAAGGTTGAAAACACTTCTTATATTATTGTTAAAGGTTTTTCTGAAAATGCTATTGTTTTATTTTAAAATATAAAGATATTAAACTGGTCAAAAAAGAAAATTTTCTGTTTCGACGAAATGCCATAATTGATATAATTGCAATAATTAACAATTGCGCGTTTAATCCAGGGTTTGGACAGTAAAAAAAAACGAAGAAAAAACCCCCGAAGAACACGGACAATTGTAATGGATTTCTTCGCAGAAATCCAAAAACAACAAAGTGATTAAAAAGTGATAAAAATGAATTCATTTGAAATTGTATCCTTTACATTCATAATTTATAAAAAGAAAGAAGACTTGTTTGTCCTTTATCAAACTGGAAATAAGATCCACAATCGAGAGAAGCTGTTCATAAGCATATTTCTGAAAAAATGGAATATGGCCCAAGTGATACTGTATAGTAGCAGCTAGTCCTAAACAAGGATTTCTAACGAAACAGATCACAACGTTATTGCAAATCAAATGTATCTTCTATTTGAAATAACTTCTTTTATAAAAAAATCAGGTCAACATAATATATACTCATAAAACATAAAACATAAATGAACGAAAAAAACAAAACAAACCAACAAACAATTTCGGCAAATTTTTACCACTTCCACTTTTATAAGGTGTTTTAATTGCCGATATTCCTGAAATGTTTTTGTTTTTGAGAAGGTCTAAAATGGAATGTGTAGGAACAAAACATTATGTTGAGTTATAAAGATGAGCTCTCTGCACAATTGTTGTTATTTACTTATTTATCCACTTTTTTTTCACTAAAAGAGACTTTTTACAGATTAAGATATTATTACATGTGAAACTTTATAGGAAGACTATTTTCAAAAAAACAGAAATTTTTAGTTTTTTCTATTTTGTCCTTTACAGTAACCTTAAAACGTTCTGGGTTTTTTTTATATTTTTTGCATGTGTATATGTGTGTACCAATTTAACTCGAAATTTTCTAACTCTTTTTACATTGCTTTTCAGGTTTCTCAGAAATTCAACAGATGAATTATCACCATTGATCGGCAAATTCTACATGTTATTGACCACGGCTACTTTAATCGTCGTTTTGTCCATTTTGAATTTTCCTACAGCATTTTTTATTTGTTTGTTTTACACACCGCTGACCATCATCACCTGTTGTACTAATGGAAGGTTGGTAAATATATACTTAAAATAGACAGCTAATAAAAAGAAACGCGTGCTAGTTTGAAGTTCCAGCAGCATGTAAGAGCGAAGAACCAGGGATAAAAGTTGAAATTCGAGTGCTGAGAAAAACTTCTTTGTAACAAGTCTCCTTACTCTAGTAAAAACAATTTTTTCTAAAGGATTACATTAAAATAGTAGTGATATTTCAAAATCAAAATAATGTCTGTTTCAGAATGGTATAAAATATTCGTTCGTTCGTTCTTCTGTTCTTTACCTTGCGATGTTTTTCATTCCAGGCTGGTCACACTTCTCCGTTTACTGCTTAGTATCACCTGTTCACCCGTCATAATGTGTTGGATCGTATGTGTAATCCGTCATGTGTCGTTACAAACGGAAAATAATGTCGACGACGTGTTTCATAATTCATTAGAGACATTTAAACAAGTTTTAACCTCAAGTTTACACGATTCAATATTAGGAGTTTGGACAAGAACTGTCATGTCGACGACACTTTTCCCAATATGGATTGTGTTCACAACTATGCTTGTACCATGAATTAAATACATGCTTGTTATTCATGATAACTTTTATGAGTTTATAAAGTTATGTTAACTCTCTGTTAAATGAAGAGATGATGTACTTAGGAACGCATGATGTCAGAATAAAATTTTTATTTACTGTGAATAGTTAGCATGTTTTTCTTTTATTCTTACAAAGGAAAGTTTT
Organism: Turritopsis rubra; assembly: GCA_039566895.2. Taxonomy (NCBI): domain Eukaryota; kingdom Metazoa; phylum Cnidaria; class Hydrozoa; order Anthoathecata; family Oceaniidae; genus Turritopsis; species Turritopsis rubra. Next base: position 2,377,511 of record CM077629.1, on the reverse strand, counting down.
TTCCTGATAGATAGTAACAGATGGATAACATTCGGTGAACCTGAACTCAGCAACAAAATTGGTTTTTTCCTGATAGATAGTAACAGATGGATAACATTCGGTGAACCTGAACTCAGCAACAAAATTTGTTTTTTCCTGGTAGATAGTAACAGATGGATAACATTCGGTGAACCTGAACTCAGCAACAAAATTTGTTTTTTCCTGGTAGATAGTAACAGATGGATAACATTCGGTGAACCTGAACTCAGCAACAAAATTTGTTTTTTCCTGGTAGATAGTAACAGATGGATAACATTCGGTGAACCTGAACTCAGCAACAAAATTTGTTTTTTCCTGGTAGATAGTAACAGATGGATAACATTCGGTGAACCTGAACTCAGCAACAAAATTTGTTTTTTGTTTTTTGTTTGTTAAGATTTCCCCGCAAAGGCAGAAATCTTATTTTCTATCTATCGACTATCGAGTTGCTCTGCAACCGTTTTTCTGCCCATTCCGAATCGGCTATCAATTTTTAAATGGCGGAAGTCCCTGTCGGGAAGTGTATTTTTTTCCGATAATGTTTTTTAAATATCTATGGTTTCGATGATGATGTGTAAAATTACGTTAAATTTTTTTAGAATAAGTTACAATACTTTAATGGGATTAAATTTCGCGGGGATTAAATTTCGCGGATTTCGTGGATTTGGGTGTCATCCGCGAAATTAAGTCCCAATGGAAATTTGAAAGGGCCTCATCCGCGAAATTAAATACCCGCGAAAAATTTGAAATTTTTCTTCGATCCGCGAAAATTTTAAATTTTTATCGTCCTTTTTTTTGTCCAACAAGGCATACAGGACACGAAAACTATCACTTTTTTTCTGTGAAGACCTTTAAATTCTTATCCTTATGTCTGTCGAACGATATAGGCGTTTCGAAACAGGAAAGGTAGACCAGTATTTTCGTTCGAAAGTGCAAAAAAAGGGTGACGAATTGAAGGGAAGGATTCGTTGCAAATATTATTTTCATCAAAGGAACGTCCGTAATTTTTCTCAGGGGGATCTTATTAGTTTCATAAGTTAAGGAAGGAGTGTTTAAATAGCAAGAAAATTCCTTTAAAATCGACACAAATAGAAGGAAAGAACTAGGCAAGAGTTTTAGGGATGAAAAAGAGTGAAAATAACGAAGCAATAATTTCAAGTCGTATTTTATGTCAAGTTTTTGCTTTTCTTTTGAAACAAGTTTAAAATCTTTTTCTAATCCAACAAAATTGGTACGTTTTCATAAGTCTTTGAACACGACGGTTTATTCGGACGATTTGCTTTAGAAGCAGCATTTGCAAACAATGTCCTGATGTCACCATCTCGTCGAGTTTTCTTTGGTGGACCAGTAGCTAAAGCTTTATTCTTGTTTTCCCTTTTTGGAAGGGCTGGTAGGGAAATTTCAACAGTGCATCCTTTAACCAAATAGGACCCGATGATTATATCTTGTTTGGGTTCAGCATACAGGTCTGATACAAGCTCTGCGTATCTATCCAGTAACAAATGGTTTCTCACAGTTCCAGACATTACTGTTACTGTTACCTTGCACGCGATCTCAAGCCCACCTTGGACTAAAGGAGAACGTCTATAGTTTGTTGTTGTAAGGGTAGCTTTAATTGATGCACCACGGTCAAGTAAAAATTTGCTGACTCTGGAAATTTCTCGTGGTAAATGTCCGACGATCTCATCGTTGTTGCTCACTGTTTTAATGGCAAACACATCAAAAATATTTCCAATTTCATGTAGGCACTGCAAGACTTCTTCTTCTTGAGGATTCCATGTTTGTTTGTAGAAATGGTACCCTCGCACAGCGGAAGTGAATTTTAATACCTTTTCAGCATTGGTCATCATAGCTGTATTTTGTACAAGAAGCAATAAACCAAAATAAAGTTGATGTCAAACTTTGTTTTTGTCTGTCTGTAGGTTGTACATTTCATTTTTATTTCGTTCGAACGTTCGATTACGATGACGGGGGTCAAGTTGGAATTTTAATGATTTAGAACACGTGTGAAAGATAGAGATGTGAAAGGTTTAATATCAATTCAAATTAAATTCAATGTGACTTCCACCTAAAGAATATAAAGGTTTGATTTGGAAGAAATAAGTTTTTATTTACTCTTTTAAAGGAAAGAATATACAGAAATTGAAAAGACATAACACCCGTCTGAATATAGAGGTGTGTAGAAACACCCTCCTTCTCAAATCGAATGAATGAATGGGTGTGTAAGGGAAAGGTAACTGTGTATGAGGGATCAAATTACGCAACACAGGGAGAAAGTAGATTTTCTACTCTCTGTTGAAAAAAGTCTTGTGTTTTGAAAAATGTTCAAACATTGAAGATGGCCAAGCAAGTGGAAATCGGTGAAGTTGACATTGAAAGGATCGAGAGAGGAATACAAGAGAGACAATCGAAAAGAAACACTACCTACGCTAAATACACTCCTGAAGAACGTTATGATATCGGAAAGTATGCAAGTGAAAATGGACCCATTGCTGCAGTGAGAAAATTTACCTCAAAGTTTCCTAATCTGAAAGAGAGTACGGCTCGTACTTTTAGAGGAAAATATGAAGAAAAGATCGCAGACGAAAAGAAAAAAGGAACAAAGTCAACTGAGAAATCCATAGCTTTGGAACCACAAGGGAGGCCGCGTCTCCTTGGTTCAATAGATGATATGGTCCAGAAATATCTCATATCTGCAAGTAACCGAGGAGCTGTCATATCTCGAAGTGTTGCAAAGTCATGTGCTAAAGCTTTAATGGTTCGATACCCGGACTATGTTGGACAGATTGATATCGAATCGTCCTCGTGGGCTCAAGCTTTGTTTAGAAGAATGAAATTCGTTCGCCGTAGAGCAACAACGTCGAAGCTGGAAATTCCGGATGGAGCTTTAAAGGAAGCAAAATTACTTTATCTCAATGAGATCGTGTCGAAAGTCAACCGCTTCAAAATTTCCGATTCATTAATCATCAACATTGATCAAACCCCTACAAAATACGTACCCGTTGGTAAATCAACGCTTGCAGCAAAAAATTCCAAATCAGTTGCTGTAGCCGGAAGTTCGGATAAAAGAACAATCACTGCGACATTTGCCATTGCTTACGATAACACCTTTTTGCCAATGCAATTAATTTACGCTGGCACCACAAAGAAATGTCTCCCAAGATTCGAATTTCCTGATACGTTTTGTTTGAGTTTTAATAAGACTCATTACAGTAATTCAGAGGAAGCTTGCAAAATGATTAAAGAGGTTCTTAAACCTTACATTAATAAGGTAATAAAGGAACAAAATTTACCACTTGGTCAGAAGGCTCTTGTTATAATGGATGTGTTTACAGGTCAGATGACGAAAGAAGTGCTAGATTTGTATGAGCAAGAAGATATTGAAATTGTTTGTGTCTCGGCAAACATGACACACTTGCTTCAGTCCCTTGATCTCACTGTCAACGGTTATGCAAAAAAGCATACGCGTAGAATTTTCAATGATTGGTACACAAATCAGATTAACCTACAACTTGATGAAGGAAAGTCGTTGCAAGATATCACCGTTCCATTGCAACTAACGCGAATCAAACCGCTACATGCTCAATGGATGGTAGATTTGTACAATGATATGACAAAGGAGAGTGGAAAGAGTGTTATTGCCAACGCCTGGAAAGCCGCCGGTATCACTGAAGCACTTGAAAAAGGTCTCGAATCGCTCGACCCTTTTCAAGATATCGACCCATTGGTTGATAACCTGAGTAACCAGCTTTATCAGTTAAATTTAAATTCGCTTGCAAGCGTCTCACCTGAGCAATTGAAAGTTGCTTACACTCCAAGAAGCGATACAGTGGAAGAATCGATGAAGAATCAGAATACGAACCAATGTCTGATGATGAAGAAAATATTGACTTTGCCCGTAGTGCTTTTGACGCATTCGAGTGACTTATATCTATTTACGCTTTATCGTTTAATTGTTTTAAAGTCTACCATTTTTATATTTGAACAGTTTCAAATTAAAAAAAACAAAATCATTCTACTTTCAATTTATTTTCCTTTTTTGTTTCAAGACCCATTTTATTACTGTCCAATCAAATTTCTTACATACTATTATGAGTTTTGTTTCGCTCTTTTCGCTATAGATTCATTATTATCGCCCGCCCCTCAAATCCCGTTCTGAGTAAAATCTCCTCGTTATTTTCCGAATTTCGCACACTATCGAAACAAAATTTTGAGAGAAGTTCTGTTTGCAAAATTTGGAATCATTTCAGAAAAATTAGATTTAATCCTGATCCGCGAAATTAAATCCCCGCGAAAAATTAGGAAACCCCTCATCCGCGAAATTAAATCCCCGCGAAATCTTAAAATTTCGCGGATGGGCCCAACCGCGAAATTTAATCCCCGCGAAATTTAATCCCATTAAAGTAGGTAAATGTATGTTACAGCTATCCTCCTAGGTTACAGTAAACATGATTAGAGACAGATTTAGTGCTAAACGATAAATATATTTGAAATAATCCGCCATCGGATTTGAACCACTATTGATTGATACAATGACATGTTTTCACAATACCTTATATTAGCCCTTATCAGGCCAAGGCAAAAATCGTGATCTGGCCATTTAGCGCCGTATTTAAAAAAACATTGAGACAACCAGGCTAGCTTCTATATCCTCTGGAGTTAATATTATCATAAACATTGATAAAACGAGTATTCTGGGACACACTGTCTATGGAAATCTTTTAAATCAACAATGTTGATCTTGTTTTTTTGTTTTTTTAACCAATATCTTCAATATTCTCACTATTGGCAGCTTCAAACTCTCCATGCTTCATCAAACTGTGCGACTTCATGGCTCAAAACAAAAAATCTCAAAGTTATACAATAGAGCTAGCATAACACGATGTTAAAGTATAACCTTTTGAAATGTAAACAATTTTTAACAGAAATGCATTTCACAAGTACTTTTTTGCAAAGTATAAAATTCAAAATGCAGCAATTTTTCATAATTCTGGTAATTTGAAGCCTCAATAAATCAAATTCTTTCAACATTCCCGTTGAACTAATACCCTCTCATAAGAAGCTCTCGATAACTCGAACATTCGGTATCTCGAACAATGTTCGTTTAGTCCCATGTTGGTTCGAGTTAGCAGGAGTTAGCTAACTGTATTTTGAGATGTCTATAATAAAATTGTTTTTTCCCATTCTTACTTTTCCTTTATCATCTTGTTTCCTCAGATTTCTTTTGCTTGAATTACTTTTGTATTTCATTGCCATTGAAGGACAAAGGTTGTAGTGATTTTCGTCATTAAAAGTGAGTAGTCAGTTGGTCATTCTGTCATAAAAAATGGAACTTTTCTTCTGTCAGTTCGTACAGTCTTTGGAGTGTAAAGCAAAGTGTATAAGGAAAGCGAAACTTTAATTACAAGCAAACTCTTAAAGAATCTTTTTCGCATGGCTTTTTTCTAATTTTTCTTCGAATAATAATGGTTGAACAGAGGTATTTTTTTATATTTCGGTGTCGTTTAGGTGGTTTGGATGTACAACTTTTAGATAAGCAATGTCCATACGAGATTTTAAAAAGAGTGTGTATTTTTTTCAGGCTCTCATAAAATAGACTTTGAGAAATAATGGCAGAAGAAAAAAATATCGACTGGATAAACCTTTGTGAATCAGCAAGTTGAAAGATTTTCCGGTGACAAACTTTCACGAATTGGAACTTTGGAATAATAAACTGTTGCGAAAGATTATAATAGTCAAAACACAACCTTGAAGAGAATAAGAACTCAAGAATTGAATAACTGGGGAATCCCTGTCCCCAAGGCTATAATGGTGAATGGTTCAGCTGTGCTACAATGGAAGTAATAATTTTGATAATCAATCTTTTCATATACCATGCAATAAGTTTTAACTTTCAATTCTAATTTACAATTCACTTTGTGTCAGTCTTCAGGTTCCATCTTCAACAGATTCTCCTTTTCTTACCCGCTCTTTTTATCTTTTCTTTTTCTACCGAGCATCCATGGCGCCAAAGAATAGTGCGTGTTTTTTATCTGGTAACACGCATTCGATGTTGGTAGCTGGAATACAATTTGTGTTGTCATCACTTTGAGGGGCTCGTTTGAATGTGTCAGGTGCGTATTATTTGGGATTTGGGCACCAATTAGAACTGTGACGATATAGATCACATGGGAACAGACTTGGTTGATCATTAGAATCTTCTCCAAAACATGAGCTTCGCCAGTCCATGAAATTTGCCTTCCAATGGAGTTTTCGACTTTAGGTTTGCAGCCATCAAGGGCAGAAATCACATCGGTAAGATTGTTGAATCTTTTCCATAACGGGTGGATCAGCTTTAACGGAATACTGACTGTTTTCTGCATCTGTACTGAGAATTAAAGCCCGGTGTCACCGTAAATTTATACTCCCGTAAAAAAGCACTCCCCAGTACATATTTACTGGGAAATAAGCACTCCCCAGTCATTATTTCCTGGGAAAAGATGACTCCTGGGAGTATTTATTTACCAGGAAAAAAGTACTCCTTTGGGAAATATCCACTCCCCTTTAGACAAAGTAGACAAAGTCAACATAGATGAGGTAACTTTTTCTTAGCAGTAAGGCTAACTTCACTGAAATACATTTTTGCCGAATCTTGGTATACTTAACGTTTTACTGTGTGCTATAGCTATAGTTAATTTTTGGTGAAACTTGATATTGAGTATTCTAGATATAAGAATGTTACATTTTGTTGTCAATATTGTCTATGTTCATTTATAACGTCGTCAATTTTGGATTTTTGGTACTGGAATAAAAAGCTTAACAACTCTTTGCAGCTTTGCTTATTTTTAATGAAACTTAGTATGCGAGTATTCTCGATGAAAGACCTGTTATTTTCTATCGTCAATATTGACCATGTCCAATGCCTAATAATTAGCATTCAAATAATGCATTATGTTAAATGCATGGATAGTAAAATCTTTTTGATCTTTTTTTCATTTCTAAGATTTTAAGGAGTTATAGGACGTTGTTTGTAAAACTAGTAACGGGCGTAATTGTCGTGTTGAAGATGATGGCTTTGATGATTTCGATTGTGGAGATGCAATGATGATTCTGGTAATTTTGATGGTTACTAGTTGTGCAAACGGCGCTTACAGGAGTACCTGACATTATAAGGACGTAATCAAGAAACATTAAGTAAAAGCATGATTATCATAATCTATTGAAAGTTTAAAACGTTTTTGATATTAGTAACTATTACAAATAATAATATCAAATAGATAAACTGTAATTCTAACCAATTAAAATTTATGAAATCAAAAACTTGAAATAAATGAAAATCCTTTGCAAAAAGTACTTTCACTGAAAATTTGCAACTGTTGGTGCAGTTTTGTCCTTCACAGCTTTGGCTTCGGACCATTTCGAAAAGTAGTCTATGCAGACTATTAAGTGTTTAAACCCATCAACTTCAGGAAGAGTGCATAAATCTATGCCAATTTGCTTCATTGCTTCATTAGGCACGGGGATACTTTGTAGCTCTGGGCTGATTGCTTTAAAAATTTTCCCTTGATGTTGGCAATTTTTACAAGCTATGATATAGTCCTTAACGTCTTCGATCATGCCATACCAGAAAAATCGTTCAGAAAGTTTTTGGTATGTAGATTTTCACGGCCACGATGAGCTGCCAATGCTTTAGCCATTGAATGTTCTCCGATACCTTCATGTACATCATGAATAATTGTCTTTCTTCTTTCTTTTTCAAATACAACCCTTCGTTTACATTTGTACATCAATTCTCCATTAAAAAGGGTGAAGTTTTTACAGGCTCTTCTGAAATTTGCTTTTTTACCTTTATCTTTCGCTATTTCTGGTGGATAGGTTTTACTTCTTACAAATTCGTCAACCGCTTTCAGATCCACGTGTTGTCGTTGTTGGTTCGACATTTCTACTACTTTCGACACAGTTTCGTCATTGAAGTTTAATATATTATAATAATCAAAACATTCGATAGCCATATTCCCAATGGAAGGGCTTCTTTTAGGGAGTGTTTCTTTCCAGGAAAAAAAACACTCCCCAGTGAAACAAGGGGGAGTTATTTTTACCCAGAGGGAGTGCTTATTTTCTGGGGAAAAAAGACTGGGGGAGTGTTTATTTCCCAGTTAAAAAAGACTCCGGGAGTACTTTTTTTCGGGGAGTACTTTTTGACGGTTACACCGGGGTCGATAGTAGAAGTCCAGCTTGCAAGACCTTCACATTGACCCAGATATACAAAACAGTCAGTATCCCGTTTATTACCTGGTCAAAATATCTTATTAGGGTTTTAAAAATATTTATTGACGTTTATACATAAAATTTATTTCAAATAGTGAAAACAAGACGTTAAGAATTTGTCATTCGATTCATTAAATTATCGAATTCTTCAAACATTCGATTTTATATTTATAGAAGATATTCAATCATTTTGCCAAAAAAGATTATGAGGATTCTTAGGTTTCCTTAATTTGAAGTTTGAACATCACTATATACTTAGAAACTTCCATTGTTATCTAGTTTACATTTAAAGCTTACATTTTTATTGGTCATTATCGATCTGTAATAACTGGTTACTGAACCAATGAAATTCTCCCATTTTTCGTAATAAGTTCTTTCGTATTTACTTCCAGGTAATGGCTGCCTGCCTGAGTTTCATGATCAAAGACTTTTTGAAGTTTGAAGTGAAGTTGACAGTATCATATTCTGTGGGAACATGTTCTCCTTCATCTTTACAATATCTTTCAAGTCATCTGTTGTTAAAGTCTTCTGGAAATTTTGTAGTGATATATATAATGCAGCTTGTTCCGATAACTTTGAAGATCCTTTAAAATAGTCATAAGTTTCGTTTTGTTCGATGTGTCCACCTGTAGCTTGTTCGATCTCTTTTCGGCTGTATGCTGTGCTTCCCTACCAGTAATAGAATTATCATCATCATCATCATCATCAGATAGGGATGAAAATAGATTTACAAAAAAACATTGCGATTACGTTTCTATAATTATTAATAAAACAAAGGTGGTAGGAGCTGAATTGAGAAAATTGTAACTTTGGGCAAAAATTTGGTAAAAATTTGGGTAATGATCCTTTTTCTTCTCCTTAAAGTACTCGTCTACCCAAACTTGTCTCTATTTCATCTTTTCCTTTTTATTTTTGGCTTTCTGCGTAAGCAAAGAAATCCATTTCAATTGTTTGTGTCTTTTTAGGATTTCTGCGTAAGCATGAAAGACATTACAACCAGCTTCGTTTTCGTATTTCATATACACGATGCCAAGCGCTTCTCGTCGTCGTCGTCGTGTCAAAAAAAAAGCCTGCAAGCTCATAGATCTGCAAATCACAGTCTAAATTGTTTAGCACGAACAGGAAAAAATAATCATATCCAAACATTAATATAATCATATCAATCTAGCCATCGCTCCGTCAAATAAAAAAGATTTTGTAGATTTGTAAAAAACATTGAAATTTTCAGCTGTTCAACATATGCTATGTAAAGACTTTTAAAGTTCCGAATAGCAAATAATGGATGTTTTGATGATCGTTCCGTGCAGGAGTTCCTAGTGCGACTTTTGCGCAATGAAATCATGAAGGCTGAAGCTGATAAATCTGCAGATGATGATAAACTAACTGAAGCTAGAAATCTCTTGAAATGGAAATTTCTTCTTAAATATCGTCCATCTGTTATTTTTCATACAAGATATGATTTACCTTTTTTCAGAAAAAAAACAGTCATTGAATCTCGACAACAAACTTTATCCGAAGAGCAAGACAAGCCATTGTTCAATGTCAAGATACAGTCATCTGCTACCAACTTGATTCATTACCACCCAAATACGTGCTGGAAACATTCTCCCTTGGTCCGAAAAATTCGATTCTTGAACGTTTTGATCAAAATGATATTCTTGCGGAGCTTGATAGCTTGATAAACCATTGCAAGGACAAGAACGTAGAAGAGAACTTAATCACGGATATCAACATCAAAACGTTAGCTTATGTAAAACGATGTAAAAAGCAATGAACTACTTGTAACATTTTATTAACAAAGCATTATCTGAAGGAAAATAAACTTCTAGCAGTCCCCTTTGATAAGGGAGTGGGTATATGTTTAATGAAGATAGATGTGCACAACAAAAAAGTTAAAGATATTTTGAATTTGCCTCAATTCAAAAGGGTTCTACCCACTAGAAAGAATGAGAAGAATCCGATTCTGAAGGTGGAGGAAAAAGTTTGTAAGTTGCTGGAAACGCTTTAACACGAGAAAAAGATCAGTGAGACACTTTTCCACAAAATGAAACCAATTGGAAGTCAACCACCACGCTTGTATGGATTGGCAAAAATACATAAAAATAACGATCCAATCCGACCAGTACTTTCTATGCCAGGATCGTCATACTTAAACATCGCAAAGCAAATGACAGATTGGTTGTCAGTTGTTCCTGAGTGCAGAATAAACTCCTCTACTAAAGATATCGCTGATTGATTATTTCATATGAAGACACAGAGATAGTCAGTTTTGATGTTGTTTCTTTATATACAAATGTTCCAGTTGATGAAGCTATTGACGGTGTATCACTCTATAGTCGTTATGGATGATATACTACGAGAAATCAACAAGAATATAATCGATCAAACGCTCGTCAAAATGAACTCCCTCCATCCAGCTCTGAAGTCCACTGTGGAAAGAGAAATGAATAACTTGAACCCATTTCTTGACACGAAAATAATTCGCACGAGAAACAAGTTAGTTTCAACTTGGTATACAAGGCCACTGATACGGGCTTGTTAATGAATTTTCATGCTCTTGCACCTTTAAAATACAAAGAATCGGTGGTTATGATTCATGGGAGTTTTAGAGCTTGTAGCTCTCACCAATCCTTCCATGAAAGTTTACAACGAGCCAAAGCTATACTGGAGAGAAATCAGTACCCCCAAACTATTTGTTGATTTGTTGATCAGAGAGATACTTTGAATAAATTATTTGAAAAAGAACGTGTCGAGTCTGAGGTAAAGGAAGAAGAAGAAGAGGAGACGAAAATATTTTTTATTGAATACAGGGTAAAGATTTCTGACCAATTCAAACAGTCTCTCGCGAAATTAAATGCTCCGTCTCGAGTTATTTTTACGTTGAAAAAATTAAAAAGTGTTCTTCCATCGTGGAAGTCGTCCGTGGACAAGTCTCTGAAGAGTAGCGTTGTTTTCAAAGTTACATGTCCGCGATGCGATTCGTGCTAGGTCGGCCAGTCACGGCGACATCTCATCATTAGAATCAGAGTACATGGTAGAAAAAATGCACCCGTTGCGATTCACATGGGATTCTGCCAACACTCCCTGTCAATGGATGACGTCATTATTTTGAGAGCTAGTTCTTGATTAGTAAATCATTTGATGACCCTTGAGGCTGATGACACATCAATCTACGTCCTCGATTGAACACTAAAGATGAGTTCAAAAGCCGTACGTTAGTAAATAAGTTTTGATTTTATTTGGTTTTTTTAATGTTGTCTCTTGGGTTTTGCCCCTGACTTGCAGCATTCATTTTTAAATTAGATTTTTTGTCTCATTTTGTTAATTCTTGTGTACTTTTTAGTTGTCTTTTACTGTACAGAATTGTAAACATACTTTTATCGCGGATTTTTAATCTTGTTTTTATATTGAATTTTAGACTTGAACATGATAAAAAAGATCGAAATATATTGTCAATAAAATTATCTGTCATTGTTGGTTCATTTTTGTTACATTGATCAATGCCACAATGTTTTTAACAAATTCTTATAAAATAGGTTTATCGGAGAGGGGCGTTTATATAATTTTTTGTATCTTAAAAGAGGTGTTTATTGAAGAGGAGCGTTTAAAAGTACGTGGTCGTTTATTGGAAACAAGAAGCCGAACGGCATCAATACGGTAGCAATGAAAGAACTTGATCGTTTGTGAAGGTGTCACATTCTGATTGGAATTGTGCCTTTTTTTTGCTTCAAAGAATAAATTTGTTTACATAACGCCATTTATCAGTCAAACGTGAGTATGTAGGAATCGAGACAAATAAATAAAACGATTTTTTTAAAAAGAAAACTCTTCCAGAAATAAGAGGTTACAACACGGTAATCACATCAACATCGAGTGTTTCGAGTCATTGCCTTTTAACAAAACAAAAGAGCATGTTACAATCAAAATCTTTTGGAGACTATCAAAAGAATCGAAAAACTAAAAACAGCACATTATGCAATAAGAAATGAGGGCTAGTTCTATAACAAGCATTCATTCTATTTAGCTACGTTCTGTGGAAGTTACGGTCGTTCAAAACTTGAAATAACTGAGTATTTAGTTACACAGAAGATTTTAAAAAATGCCTACAAATGTAGGAACCGTATAATACTAAAACACGAAAATTCGCTAAAAGCATGGAATATTCAGCCACTATCATCTATATGTTTATACATTTTGGTGATAACGTTACGAGTATTATAATCAAAATCTATGTTTTCTAAATAAAGAATTAGTTCAATGAGAGCATCAGAGTCATTTCCATAAGTTTTCATAACATCTTCTCCAAGAAATTCGTTTAATACTTCTATTGGTAGAGACAATGAAACTGAATCGAACTCTAACAACGCCTCAAACGACTGATTGCAGGTGCTCGGTTTCATGTATCTACAACATTTATTGCACCGCACCACTTTGTTTCCAGGAACAACGGTAACTTTTTCACGACAAGATTTATTTGAACATGCTTTAAAAATATCAAGAACCACATTATTAATTTCGGGACAAATCAGTGTGGGATGAGTAATATCATGAACTTCCTTAAACTTCTGTCTGTACAAATTGACATCGACTTGCTCCCAATCAACAGGTTGGTTTTCAGCTCTTGTCACCTGGGTGAGAGCAGTTGTTGTTAATTTAATCCCGAAATAATTCTTTATGTTCACACACGAGAATGTATACCATTGCGAAACTTCGATTAACTTTTCATCCAAAAGCTTTTCCCACACCGTCAGAACGATATCATCACATCCATCATACAATATGCACTCTCTTAGCCGCTTCGAAATTCCGAACTTATTTTCCTTCCTTTTTCTCCTCACCCAACCATTTCAAACATCCGAGCGATAATAATAATAATAATAATAATAATAATAATAAAATCTTACCTCTGGGTTCCCCAGATGAGGGAGACTTAGGAGACAATGGAGATGCTCCTGGTGATGGCATAAAGCGTTTAGGTGGTGTCGCACCAACAAAACCATCTGCTGATGGAGGTGAGAAATCTTTCGTTGGTGTCGATGGCGGGCTTGCGAATTTCAATGTCTTTTTTTCACGTTTCACAGATTTTTTTGTTGACATTTTGCTATGAAAAGATAACAACAACAAAAAAAAAGATTAAAATCAATTACATGATCTGATTTGGTTTATCATAAATGTGGTTATAGGCGGTTATAAACTTGGATTAAACTTTAAATTCTGAGAAATGTCGTAAAAATAGCCATAAACAGTTACTGGAGTGCAATTACTACTGCTTCATGATCAGTAAAAAATAAGCTCCGAACTTCTGTTACAACACAGAGATGCAAAGAACTTTTAACATATACATGATCAAGAATATTTCCACCAATGTGAGTGGCCTCAATAACATGCTGTGTATATTCTTTTAAAACACTATGCAGTTGTTCATTTGGCTGCATATTAAAGTCACCAGCAATGAGGTGAACTTCATTAGCTGAAATGAGATAAGACAATGTTTCTAAGAATTGGTGCACTGGATTGTTTTTTGGCCTATATAGCAAAAGTATGTTGACGCTCATGTTCACATTTTCTTTTCCAACAGTCACCTGAAAAATTGAGAAAGCATTTATTTCAAATATTGGTTTGAAGTACGTTTGTTCAGTAAAATATATAGCCAAACTAGAAAACCTGTGCTGATTACAGCTATTACAATGAAATGAAAAGCCTGGAAGGTGTAGATCATTTTCATCATTCTCTGTTAATTGTGTCTCTGTGCAAAGAATTACATCACTAGATGTAAATACATCATTTGTGCATATTTCAGGAAAATGCTTACGCAATGATCTGACATTGCATAGCGTTATTATGCAGGTATTGGATGATCTACTTCCAATTACATCTTCTGAAAAAGAAATGCACTGTCTTTCCCTCAGATACTGATATTCAGTTGTTACTCTTTTATCTGCAATAATTGCATTAGCATTGAAAGTGCCAGTTAAATGAACACCTTTCATAGATTTGACACGACTTAAGGCTACATACATTTGACCATGATTGAATGACTTTTGTTTAAGTAAATCAAAACTAATAACTATTTCATCTAAAGTAAGACCTTGAACTTTATGAACAGTACATGCCCATGCTAACATTAAAGGGAACTGAGTTCTTTTTATGATTGGTGCAGATGATTTATTGGTTTTTGTTTTGATATCAACAGTTATTTGTGTAATAGGCACAGCATTTAATCGTTGTGCATCTTTTTCTGAACTCATCACTTTTAGACCAGCTTTGTTATCATCAAATTTAATGTAAATTTTTTTAACTCCACCTAAAAGTGACACACCCACAACTGTACCAAGTTGTCCATTTATCAATCTATCAGCTATGTCAATGTTAGAGGTAAGCATAACTCTTGCTTGAATTTTGATCTCTAAACTAAAAGCTAAACCACCTGTTTTACTTTGGCTTAATTTTAACACTTTGTCATATATATGATCAGGAACTCCTTTTGGAACTTGGTCTATTGCTTTCAGTTGAATCAGTGGTGTGGTAATAGTATTCAACATTAAGCAGTTATGACGTCGGACAGGTTCATTTTCTGCAAAAATAAATAAAGCATCTGGTAAGAAATTCTCTTGAGTAGTAAAACGTGACTGTAATAACTTTTTATCATCATCAGTCAAAGTTCCTGTGCGAACATTGTTTAATAAGTCAACAAGAACAGAGTCACCACGTTGTCTCATGATTTCAGTCAGCTCACACATTTTAAAATTCTTCCAAAGAGGAAATAAGTTGTATATTTCATCACTATATTCTGCAAAAATAGGTCTTTGGAGTACAGGTCCAAGTTGATACAAATCTCCCACTAATACTACTGTCAATCCTGCAAATGGTTTACTACAATCTGAAGAACATCCAAATATTTCAATGAGTCTTTGATGAATATAAAGAAGTAGTTTATTTGATACCATTGATATTTCATCTATGATGATCATTTTTAAATATTCCCACTCCACTCTTAGCTTACATCTTGCTTTATCTGATAGTCTAGGCACTGTTAACCCGTAACATTCAACTGGAATAGACAAAGCAGAATGAATTGTGGTACCATTTATATTAACAGCTGCAACACCTGTTGGTGCTAAAAGGAGCACACTTGATTTTTCAATTGTTGATTGGTATGAAAATATTTTTGAAACAGCTGCATAAATTGTTTTAATAACGTGTGATTTCCCTGTCCCTGCTCCACCTGTAATAAATAAATTCAATGGAGGGTTGTAAGTCTTACTGGAAGCTGATAAATTTTTAACTTTAGTCTTGGCCCATTTTAAGATCATTTCAAAGACCTCCCTTTGCTTCATGTTTAAAGAGTTTATTAATTCATTGATTTCTCCATCAGGCAAGAGATGTATAGTAGAAACAATATTACTTTTACTTTGTGATGAAGTTTTTGGAGATTCCTGTTCTTCTGGCTCATCATTTAACTCATTGAAATTTTCCTGTGTATCATCATTTTCCTGCTGAGCAAAATCATCTGTACGAGCATTAAATGTACAGTTCATAAGAACATTATCAACAACATCTCCCCAAGGCTCAAACTTTTTCTTATTTTCATTTACAATAGCAAGAATGTCAGGCGTGTGTAACTGTAATAAATATGAATCTGCAGAGCATAAGTCACATTCTTTTCTGAATGGATAAAATAACATTAGCAAATGATGAGCATAAGCTTCAGAATCTAAGCGATTTGGTGTGTGATACCGTACAACACGTTTAACATTTCTTCGCTTCATCTTTTCTTTTGAGTTCATCAGAGGTAAAGTTTTAGGGAAACAAATCAGGTCTGTACTGTCATCATCATCTTGAAGAACCTCTGGTTGACTATCATTTTCCTGGTCAGGTTTTGGTTTTGTGTCTAACACATAATATGAGAGAAATTCTGCATAACAAAGATCATTAACAATACTGTACTTTCCATTTTTATAAGTTCCATTGGGACGAGCCATGTAACGATCTAAATTGTTACGTTTAAAAACATCAGTACTATCACCTGGAAGCTCGCCTATTTCTTCTTTGGATTTACAAACTCTATATCTTTTTTCAGGTAAGTTAGTGTTTGCAAAAACTATACCTGGAAAACACTTCCTTAGCCATAACTCCGGCATTAGTTGATATACTACTTCCTGTAAAGAGCATTGTCTGTGTGATAAAAATGTAAGAGCCAATTGTTTCATCCTCTCTTGGAAATTTAAATCCATGCTTTGAGCCTCTTCAACTGCTTGTTTCATTGCTAATGAGGATTCTGTCTCATTTTTTGAAAAGTAAGAGCACATGTATGACATAGCTTTGTAATAGTTAAATACTGGCTGTATATCCAAATTTGCTTCCCATGCTAGCAAACCTTCCTCAAAATAATTATTAACAAAACATGAATTAGGTGGCCTACGATAGTATATTTCAAAATCTTGATCAGGTGAAATAGAAAGTGCTGAATAATATTCATCTTCTGATATATCTAATTCCTTCAAAACATCTGAAACAGATTTGTACTCTACATATGTTACCTTATGAGAATCAAGATAATCGTCTATAAATGCTTTGACTTTTTTCAACAAATTTGACCTCATTGATAAAATTGAGGACCGCTCCACATCTGCCATATCCTTAGGTGAAGGTTCAGCAATAATTGTCCTTTCTGAGAAAAAGCGGCCATAATTGAATCGACAAGAAACATTTTTATATTTTCTGCAAGACTTTGAATGTGTATGTGTTTGATAGTGAGTTACAAGCGAGTGTAGCTCTGGTTCTGTAACCTGATTGGGCACATCAGTCCTTATACAACTGTCAACAAAATTACAATAAGTTTCCTTAGTTTCAGAAGTTAACACAGGAGCATCTGGGACCCAAAGAAATGCATGTACATGTGGTGAACCTCTGAATTGAAATTCAACTTTTGTTACATAAAATTTCACTTGTCCAATAGAAGACTGAGGATGAAGAAGTAACTGTTTAAAAAACGTTTCCACCCTAAATTGAAAATGTCTGGCAGTTAGTACAGGGTTATTATTTAGAATCTCACATTTCTTGAAGTAGTCCAAATCACCTCCTTCATCCAACTCAACTTTATTTAATTTACAAATTATAGAAACTAATTCACTCCATCTTAAATCAGCACATGATAATGTCAGGAAAAAAGTTGGCAAACCTAACTGTTTCACCCGGCCAGCACATCATAAAGGAATGTTTTCCAGTAAGCTGGTGTTCCTTTAACAGAGTTCATGAACAGATAAGCTTGATCTTCACAAACAAATGATCGTACAGTGTTCTTATAGTTATTTTGCAACTGTGCTGCTTTTACATCCCCTTTAACTTTTCGCGTAGCAATACTAATTTGATTAAAAAGATTTATTTGCTGCATAACATAATTAGCAAAAAATATGTAATCAGCATGTGATGCAAATCGTTGGGTGTAATTGAGCAATCTCTGATTGAAGTACTTTGTTGGGGACAAATATATTGGTCTAGAAACCTTATAACCAAACTTTCCTGTAGGAAACAAATATGGGAATGCAAGCTCCTCACAAAATTCATCAGTGAAGAAACTTTCAGGTTTCTTATTCTCACCAGGTGCAATGTCTAATATACCATCATCGGGGCTGTAAAAATTAGGTATGACACATAACTCATCACTGTTCACACTTTCTTCAAACAAGGGATTTTCTTCTTCTAGCAATTCATTTTTTTCAGATTCTACAGTCATTGGAAAGGCATCATGATCCACAATGGCATCTGTATCCTCTAAGCTGAGCAATTCAGTAGAAATGTTATCCATTTTTATTAAGGTATTTGAATAAAATGGGTTGTGGTTTTTAAGGTAGTTTAAGGCTTCTTCCACAACATCAGGACGTACACTTTCAAACAAAACATGACCACGAAAGTTCAATTTTCTTTTTAGTTTTATGAAAACAATACCACTACTATCTATCCCTCGAGGTAGACATTCAGTAACTAAATCCGCACGAACAGGAATATTACAGATTGATCCTTTAAGTTTTGGTTGCTGACCTTTGGGCATAATTGAAATTTTTTTGAATAGAATTCTTTTTGCAATGATACACTGTTCCAACCGATTCAAAACCTGTAATGCAGCAGGCACATGTACTAATTCCATTTTGTTCCAAACAGCTTGACATGGAACAGCTGATTTTCTTAAGTGTTTGTCACAAGTCAAACATATGTAAAACTTAGAATCAAAACTTCTTATATCCGTCAAAATATGATACATATTTTGCTTATAATTATCCCTGCAAAATATCTTTACAGCCTTTCGATAAAGAGCCCTGTTGCAAACAATGCAAATGTAATAGGGACCTTCCTGAATTGCATTTTTGAAAACCTTTATCTTATCCTTTTTAAGATGCTTGAAGTTTGCTCGACGGATCCTTTGTCTTGCCTTAGCAGTTTCTGACTTATTTCTTATAAGACATTTTATCTTTTCTTTATCTGTTGATTTTCGCGCACGACATTTTGCCATTTCAATTTTTGAGGACTTTCTTAATCGACAATTCATCTTTTCAATATCAGTAGATTTACGTTTCCTATCAATCTGTTGTGTATAAAGACGAGAATAATTTACATCGTCATCTACTGAGTTGATCGAAATATTTTGCACCTCATATTGAACATTTATCTCATTTTCTGCAATATATGTGTCCATCAGATACAATTTCAAGTCCAGTTTTTTTGTGAACTTTAACACAATTGAAAAACCATTAGATGAAGGCTGGCCAAATTCATTTCGACTATGTGAATCAAAAAGGAAATAATTCCTTTTAGTCCAAAGAATAGCAACACAGAATCCTTTTATTAGAAATAAAAGCCCAACGCTATTTTCACATTGATTAATAAGGAGTAATTTTGGAGGATCACCGTAGCTAATTAATCCAAAACTATTTTCCAAGTACGTTACATTATTAGCTTTTTCAAAGATAGATAACTGATGTGGTAAATCAGAAACCATTAAAAAATTATCCTTCCCTATACTTTTAAATAGTTTATCTCCTTCTTTTAATATAAAATCTAGGTCCTTTGAAGTCCAGTTACCAGGTGATTTACATTTAGTAAAAAGAATGGAGTAGATACAACAACATGTGCATTGTTTTCCAGCACTTTCCCCAAACATTTCATGTCCTTGATTAAAGGAGCCCTGGACAACTTTTGACATCCTTCTATATGAACTTTTGGTAACTTTTATAATCCTTTAGTAAACTTCAAGAATATCTAATTAACTCTCAACTAGTCAATAGCAGAGGTGAAACACTCCACTAGTCTGTAGTAGAGATACTTTATACCTAACATAGCACTAGTCTGTAGCACTTTTTTGTTTATGGCAAGGTATTTCAATTTGCAACTCGCTTTATCTATCAAATAAAAAAAAATCAAGAAATATAGTAGAAGATGTACCTCAGTAATCTTTTTTATCACTTTCGACGGCTTCTTCTTCACTTATTCAATTTTGCTACACATGTGTTCTAAATTTCTTCTAACGCGCATGCACAGTATCTTAAGCCTCGTTTTCATTGAAGGCACATTAGTGGAGATGTCATTAGGCTTTTTATTCCTCAAAAATTGGGAAGAAGTACATATCATTAAATGAAAAAGATATAACTTAAATGTATTACATATCAATAAATCATTTCTTTCACCAAAATTCCTCCATTCTTTAATTTATGAAAACTTACATATTTTCTTGATGTAACGGAGGCTTTAGCCAAAGCTTTAAAATTGACGGTAGCCGATTTCAAACTGACAAATCTCGGAGGAGGAGTAATCGCTGCTTATTTTAAACACGGATAGCATTGCTACCGTGAATAATACGGTATTACAAAAGTTAAAGGGGAAGTAAGGTCAAAAAGTATTTTTTGTCAATAAGTTTGTTCCGCATGAATGAAGTTATTTTCATATAATGTTTCTCGAGAATTCCTGCTTTTCTTCGAAAAAATACATGCTTCCATGTTCAGACGAGAACAGGTGTATTCATTGTCGTATGGTCGTAGACGTACAGTTGTGGAATTTTTTTTCTTTTCAACCGTTTCCCTCCAAATTATTAGTAAAACTCCCTCGAAATACTGGCCAATTAGCGTTTTGAAAAAGACTGGGACTGGCAAAAAAAGCAAAACAACAGATTGGTATCAACGTGTTGTGGTCGATATTTTGTTTATTTCTGCTGTTAATTTGTTTTTCAAATTCACGATGCCTAATTGTGCCGCTATTGGCGGCACAAATACTAATACGGACGTCACATTTTACAAGATCCCTTCTATAGAGAAAAATAAGAAACTCTGCATAGAATGGCTGCACAACATAGAGATATCGTGCAATACATCGGACAACTTGAGGAAACAAAAAATTTATTTATCGGTTCCCTCTCCAAATCTCCAAAAACAGACGCTAGCGTCTTCTATTATTTTTTACTTTTTTAAAAATAAATCATCCACTGGTCTTCTCTTCTCTTCTCACACATGAAATCATCCACTTCTCTTCTCACTCATGAAATATTTTACTTGATCTATAATTTATTTTTTTTGCCGTCTTTTGTGACGGGGGTAATACAATTATCATGATATTATAGACGGGCTTGCTGGGAACTCCCACACGCAAGAAGTCGAAAGAAAATGCTGTTCTTGACATATTTTCTCTCTCCACCCCAGCTATAAAGCGTAAACCGTAAATAGCGATAAGAAATAAGTGCATTAGATTTAAATTATGATTTGTTTAAATGCGTTATAAGAAATACACTCGACGCTATTCAGATTCCGAGTCTTGATATTCTTCGTCAACTTTACTCTCTTTAAAAGGAACGTATATATTATCTTTTTCTGGTTATTTGTCACGGATTGATCATAGAGCGCTGGACGGTTTTACTTTGCGCACGCCTTTTCCTAATCGATTACGAATCCACCATGTGTACTGCTTATAGCCAGCATAACGTAGTAAACTAAAAAAGAATTATAAATATGTCAGAATATCCTACTTTCGTATACAACGTTACGTTCTGAATATTTACAAAAACACATACTTATTTTCATGGTCAATTTTATCCCCTCTTACGTTGTTCAAGCTAGAAAGTGCAGTAGTCAAAACCGGCATGCATAAACGCACAATTGAAAAATTTTCAGCCTCAGTGATGCACTGCTTCCCTATAAGAAACAACAGAACATTTAAATTCCCCCGTATCGTTTTTTTACTTTTCGTAAAGACTTGTTCAATATTAGTTTTATTTTCAAAAAACATAACATAACATAACAAAGCAAACACAGTGCACGATTTTTGACATTCCTAATAACACGTTACACAGTGAATGATATAAAAATCATTCACGAAGGAGATCTAAAGTAATTTCTTGAAAAATAGTAAATATATGTAACACAGTAAGTATCTAAATCTTTCCAGTTAGAACAATGCTTCAATATAAAAATGATATGAGTAACACAGTAGTGGTTTTGAAAACAATGACAACTTTATTTTCAATGAGTAAAACTGTTTTTATTTAAATTTATTTAAATTAAAAAGGACGGATATATATGTATATATATATATATATAAATAATAAGGAAATAATATGCATGTATTTTATTTTACAATTTTATATTTATTTTTAATTTTAATTTTAATTCTTACAGGACTTATATGAAAAATAGTTATGTAACTGATATAATGTATACCGTAAATCTCCGAATATAAGCCCTGGGCTTATATAAGGTCGTAAGGCTTTTTTGCTGGGCTTATATACAGGGGGGCTTATAATCGGGGGGGCTTATACACGGAACAACATTTGTGTTAACAACAACAATCATATATTTTGTATAGCGTTTAAAAACGTACAATATAAAATATTTTTCATTGTTCATTGTCATCATCATCAAGCTCGTACTCCCCATCTTCTAAGTCTTCTTCATCGTCGATTTCACTGTCACTAGATGCATCGTCTTCATCCTCACTTATCAGATGATACTCTTCTTCAGGTAACGGCATTGTGTACCCTTCCATACCCCGTATGTTTACTTTATCATTTTCGGATCCGTCAACGTTTGTGGTAATTCCACATTTTTTGAACGAACGAATAACCATCTCTTTGTCTTGCATTAGTTTTTCCCATGCAATCGCAACCCATTTTGTAGTTAGAATTCTCCGTTTGGACGCTGTGAGTTTTCCCTCAACATAATCGTTTAAATTCTCGTCAAGATGTTTTTCAAACTGTTCTCTAACGTTTTTTGTGTATTTGATCCATGTATTAACCCATGGGCTTATATACGGGGGGGCTTATATATGGACCTACCTTTGCGTTAAGATTTTGGTGGGCCTATATTTGGGGGGGCTTATATTCGGGGGGGCTTATATTCGGAGATTTACGGTACCTGTATAAAAATTATCATATAATAATAATAATAATAATAATAATAATAATAATAATAATAATAATAATAATAATAATAATAATAATAATAATAATAATAATAATAATAATAATAATAATAATAATAATAATAATAATAATAATAATAATAATAATAATAATACCGTCGAAAAGTTCATCTGGAATTTCATTCATATCTCTACAACACGAACTTTCACTTTGTGTTTGCATCGGTCTGCAATGGCTACCACACAAGCACCACTTATTGTTACCAGCGCGATATAAATCCGTTTTATTGTCCTGCTACTAGTTGAATCGTTGTTTTCAATTTTGTTCTGTTCTTCAAGCGACAGCTCCGGCTCAAAGTTAAATGGAAAAGTCAGGCACGTCGTCTTCTTCACTATTATCGTTTCAGAGGCGGATCTAAAACCTAGGCGAAATTTATGGGTGAGAGTATGGCCATTAAGAGAAAGACAAACAGAAAGACATGCAAATAACATAGTAAACGCTTAAGTTTTAAAACAAAATTCAAAAAAACTCCTCCACTTTTTTTGCCTAACCCTAGATTGTTGAACTTCGAGGAGCTTCTGTATTCCATTTAAATAATCTTTACTTTTTTGAATGTCAGTTATTGATTGTTTTGGTTTAAAAATGGAAGTGATTTACCTGATCTTGCAGTGTGTATTTGTTGGAAAACACGAGTACGCCAATGTTTTGAACTATGATACGTCATTTTGTTATTAGAACCCAGTTCTTTTAATTTTTAATCGGTTTGAAAAGAACGGCATATATTCGGCAGGTCTTTAATAGAAATACTGACTTATATTAAAAAATATTTTTTGACCTTACTTCCCCTTTAACTTTCTTATATACATGTAAGTGATAATTGAAAATTTGTCAAATGATCAGAATAATCAATAGACATGTTGCACTGTTCATATGGAGATCAGCTGGCCTGGTTAGGTGGGCTGGCTCGATTGGCCGAGACATATTTCAGTTCATGCTCATATGAAGAAAGCTGGTTTAACCAGGCTTGGCTTAACTGGGCTGGGAAGGTTTATACATGCGGCCTTTCAACTAAACAATGGCAAAATTAAAACAACTAATTATTTCATATATATATATATATATATATATTATAAAGATTTCTTAAAGTGGCTCGCCTATTTGAGATTATATATTTCTTAATGTTACTGAGATCTGGGCTAAGTGGGCAAGCGCGGCTAACCACGCCAGCTCGCCACCATATGAACATTATATACTTGTTTCAGTAAATATGCAGATTAACATATTGTAATAATAGTCATAAAGTCATCATAATATATAATAATACTGTATGAATAATCTGAAGAAAGAATCGCTTTAACATGAAAATAACAAGAAATCGCTTTAACTCAAACGAATGTCTTTTTTTTACCCAAATTTGACTTAAAAGGAGCCTCGCTTCAGCTGAACTATTCCCCTAGTCCCTTCGAGGTTTCAGTAACCTGTTATTGATTGTTCTTCTTATTTTATTTCTATTTTTACTTTTTCTTTGTTTTGATACAAGCACAGAGAATCCCTGGTATGCAGGTTGTTGAGTATGTACACTGATGTACAACTGATTATGTTTGGGAGCATGCAAACTCGATTTTTCTTTGGTGTTAAAGTAATGATGTGACACAAGAATATCATTAAAATAAAAGTATGAAAATTCTGCGCATGCGTGCTGCTGTTGTGTTCTACACGCGATTTTTTCCAAACAAACCTCGGCAGTTTTTTCGTGTATACCGTTACACGAATCTCACCATTTACTATTTACTGTTGCATTTAATGAAGGAGAAAGAACCGTTTCTCTTTTGAATAAAAATCAATTCAAAAACATAAATAACAAGATTATCAAAGGATTATTTTATTGAGAACCTGAAAAATTGGAATTTACAAAGCTCGAATTTACATCTACTGACTGCTGATTCACACTTATGATAGAGATGACGCAAGTATCATTTTTTTCTGTCCATTAGAGATTTCTCTTAGTTGCAGCAGCAATGTAATGCATAGCTTGTTGAATTATAAGTACTTACAAGTTGTAAATTTTATCCCTTCGTTTTATTTATTGGCTTTTTTGTTTTTATTTGAATTTCAGTAAGATCAGATAGCTGTTTTCATTTTATGACCAACTTTAACCAAATGTTTTAAGAATAGTTTTAATGTTAGGAGAATTTGGTGATAGAAATTTAGAAAATTTTTTGAGAAAATTAGCTTTAAACATCTGGCTGCATGTTACTTAAACTGTTTGAAATAAGATAAAAAAGTGCTCTCTGTCACAAAAATAAGCAGCAAATAATGCAATTGAATAGAATAGTCTTCGAAAACAGCTCCCAAAATGGTTGAGATATCTGCCCCGTAAAACAAAAAATCTGGTCTGTAAATTTTCAAATCTGGTTTGTAGGGTTAGTTAAGATCGCTTCATAAAATTGTGGGTGTGAAATCAAAGGCAGCTGTATGGACGAAATCATTTGAGAAACAATAAGAGGGAGGACCTTTTACTCTTCAACTTCCAAACACTCAATTTTTCTCGAATTTCTGTTTAAACACCTTACTATGACTCATAGTCAAATTCCTAGTGATTATATCAAAGTAACAACTTCAAATCAATTTTAAGAGATTTCTCATCTGTTTCATTACAACACCTATAGTTTCTCGTATTACTTTATCTTCACGCTCATAACTCCAATCTCGAACCCAGGATCTCCTCCCTTTTTGATATACGATATATGAAGACCCTGGTGAACGTTGCTGAAATAAGGAATTTTATTAGGTGAAAATATTACAACGACCGCAGGAATTTTCGAGCAAAAACAGTAAGAGTAAGTTTCTTACTTCATTCATATTTACGATTTTTAAAAAGCACAAACTTTTGGCAGAGGATCAAAGTTGCTTAAGTTGCTGTTGCCGCCTGGTTTGTGGAATATCTACGTGGGAATACCAAAGTCACCTGTTCACGTACTAAGTGTGGGTTTCTTTTAACAATTCGAACACATTTGATCAGCAAGCAAAAAACTGTCCCTTTGATTTTGCATTTGATTTTGTTTTGGTTGTGTTGTTTTTTTTTTCATATTGGGCAAATCCACTTTGTTGTTGGGCAAATCCACTTTGCTGTTGCATGGAAGTGGCTTCATTTTTTTTTAATTTCAGCATGGGGTTGCTTGTAAAATGCTGCTTACAAAAAAGTGTGTTTGTAGTTCATTTCAAAATTTCAGCCGGGACGTGCTACCGTGCAATGTAAGCATTGATCTTCTTCACTTCCGTTAAACTGTTTATCAAACACTTACATATTTTCAGATATTTTATTGATTCAGTGTTAGAGATGTTTATCCATATTTAGTAAATACGCTTGGTATAAATTACAGAAAGACATTTGAATATCATCACAAAGTGCAACACTGTTGGTAGGTGATTTTCTTCAAAATTGTATTGTTTGTTGTATTCTTTAATGAATGTGTATATGAGAAAGGTAGGCGCAGAATACATGAAAAAGCCAATCAGACTTCTTTCAGAAGACAAAACAGCGCGGCATTTTTACTTAGAATGTACAGGAAGCTTAGATATTGAAATGTTTTTGCTTATGTACGTGCACCTTAAAAATACCGTCCAAGTACCCTAAGCCTGCGTATAAGGGTTTTTAACGAAGTTAATTATGCAACAGTTTTAATTTAGCATCACTATATTAAGGTTTGCGTAAGGAAAAGCTAGTTGCTTAGTTGGCAGCCAAATATTCAAACCTTTAAGCAGGAGAAAGAATGGGGATGAAACTTTTCATTCAGCGAATCACTTGTGTTTACTCACAGAATTTAAAAAAACGAGTTCGAAATACTGTTCAAAAAATGAAACTCATCTTAAAACGAGAATATTGTTCATCTGGAATTTCTTTGTATTATGAAACTCGTAAATATTACTCAGGGTCAATGATGATGAAAATACTCCGTTATTGTTTTTGAACAGGTTTGGACTTGCACAAATACAAGTCATCCAAGGAATGACTATAACCAATTTTATGAACAAATCCAATGTTTAATATGTTCGAAATAATAAAAAATAAAATTCGAAAATGTATCAGAAAAAAATTGAAAATATTTTTGGACAGTGTTTACCTTTTCGTTTTTGTTGTTCATTTTCTTCAAAGACAAGAAAATTAATACAAAATACAGGTATACTTGGAACTTTACGAGAAGTTTTAGTAACAATGTCACCCTGGAGCAGAATTTACATTGCAAATAAAATATTCTCGGTCATTTTCTCATTTCGTCACAGGGTTTGATTAATCTATAAAATACATCACAAATTTACGCTTAACAACACATCAGAGGTTGAATAATAAAAGCAATTTTGCTGAGTCAATGGAACACAAAACGATCCATCTAAAAAATGCCCTTGCATATAGAAACTTTTATAATGTCACTATATGTAAGTAATATTTTATCTTGCCAAATGGGCTCCAGCTGCAAAGCTGGTCGCTGCGCTCGCTGCATTTTGCTCTTCGATTGTCGTTTATAACTAATTCCGCCCTTCGTCCTTTTTATTTGCTTGAAAAAACTTTACCGTTAATCTGACATCACTTTCTGGCGTAAACGAAGTGGATGATCTAAAATGTAGTAAATTCTTATATTCTGACATGCTGATAATTATAAATATGACTAGTATACCGTGTAAAAATTTTTTACATCTTTCCCAATAAGATGCTTTTACACGCTATACTAACCATTTGATAATAACTCTATGAAATACAAAAACGCAGTCCAAAACGCCGCCCTAAAATCTTTCATCGATTCATGAATTTTTTACCTGACATGCTAAGCATTGATAACGCCGTGTATTGAGGTAAAACTATTGATTTCTCCTTTCTTTGTCGCCAAAAATAGAAGAACACGGAAGAAGTTTGTTTGTTAAAAATGTTATTACATGTTTACGTCGAATCCTATTTAATGTAAAGTTTTACTGAAGAAATCAATTTGAGCCATAACTCAAAGCCAATATGGGCCCCAAACGGCAACAGTTAACGCAATAATTATGCGTTTAATGTCATATATATTAAGCCCAGCGAAAAATTGCACACAAATTCAATTGTGACCGACATGTAGTCGGCAATATATTTTAACGTCATGATAATGACGTCATAGTTCCAAGTCCCTCAAACAACTTGCTACAAAAAAAGATTAAGAAAAGAAGAAAATTTAAATAAAAGGCTGTATTTTTTCGACTTCTGAATCCTAACCAATTCTTAATTCTTTCCACTTTCTAACTTTATTGTCAACCAAAAATTCTTTCAGTCTTTGTGGTAAACATATTCATAATTATCAATGCTAAATCTCAGAAAAATTATTCACAAATTGTGAAATATCTCACTCACACACTAAACTACCCACGCAAAATTAACTTTTGGAGTGTATACAGATTTACATATATACGATATAAGGTATTAACTAAATCCTAAAAAGAATCATACCTCCAAATAATGTTTCTTTCTTCAAAGCTGAAGTTTCTTCAAAGTTCTTTCTTTATAAATTCCAGGAACAGAGAGATCTCCAATTAGAAAAACGCCATCGGTATGAACTAATTTTACTCACGGCCGAAACCAACAGATTAATCAAATCTCTAATCTTTTATTCCTTCTTGACTTTCTTCTTTCTAACATTGTACTAAAAAATACCATGCTCAACACAGTTTTTACTAAATTTTCTTTTTTTTCTTTGGAAATCTAAAAAAACAAACCGAGATAGGATAAAATGCCGTTTGATACGTCTACAACCTCAACATTACACAACATAAGTCGTAAATGTGTAAAAACTATTCTTCGTAATAAAAACTTGTTTTTTTTATGCATGTTTCTTATTATTACTTTGTCTTAAAAAATGTAAACAAACGCTTTTTTTTTCTTCAAACGACTATTTATCATTCGTTGTCAATAGCTGCAACGTTCGATTGTAATTCGAAGTCTCCGCCTGAGATGCTATATCATGTCTTCCCTAACGTATTTCATATCATAAAACAATTATAAGCACTAAACCGGAGTGCCTTATACTAATAGGGAAAAAACATAAACAAATATCCATTGACGAACTTCCCGAGAAACTTTTCCGAAAGTTCTTTCTTTCAAAGTTAGGTAAGAAAAAAGCAAGATTGCGTATTAGTATAAGAAGATGTTTATATCTGTTTAGAAATCCAAAATGGCTTTTTGGATGATTTTCTTGATGTTGGGGTTTACAAACAATGTGTATGGCTGGGTAAAGGAGATGGAAAGTAAGTGAGACCAAACAGTTTCATAGAGCAAACGTATATAACTACTAGTCTATCATAAATCCTTTGCATGTTTTTAGATCCTGGTCTATACGAAGGAGACATGGTACTTTCACCAGAACAAAAAGAACAAGTTAAAAAAGGAAAGTTTGTATTCGCAGCCACCAGTGATCAGAACAAACTGTGGGCGGGTGCAGTAGTACCTTATGAAATATCATATGAATTAGGTAATAATGTATGGTCTAACATCATGCAGGAGATTTTATTTCAACAATTATTCTTATACTAAACTGTTCTTTAAAAACTGATTTCTTTCAGCAAGAGAGCCGGACTTTATGAGTGAATTGCAATATTCACTGGACCAGTACCATAAATACACATGTTTGCGTTTCAAGAAGAGAACAAATGAAAGGGCTTACATTCAATTCTATAAAGGTGGAGGGTGAGTGAAATGTTTTCTTCATACCTCTCGCGGATGTTTCATTTGACTTATACTTTTCCATGCTACGATAGCTGCTCGTCATTAGTTGGAACTTGGGGTGGACGAAACCGTGTATCGTTAGCAAAGGGCTGTTGGTGGAGAAGTACCATCATGCACGAAATTGGACACAGTCTGGGTAAGGGATTTCGTGAAATAAAGTAAGTTTCAGATCCCTGATTTATTGAAATTTCAGGGTTTTGGTCAATAAGAAAAAGACCGTAACAGCGTTATAGGGAAATTCAAATGTTTAGAACTTAAACGATTCTCTTTTTAGTCTTGTCATTTCTGTATTTGTGCATTCATTTTTCACAGGATTTCACCATGAGCAAGCACGCCCCGATCGAGATGACCATGTTACAATTTTGTTTAATAATGTCCATGCAGGTAAAACAATGTGAATTTCTGTCTCATGCAGTCCACTCCCGCTAATAAATTGAATAATTCAAATTTTGAAGTGAGCTTGTCATTGGCTTCTAAAGTTATGGGGTTTTCACGTTCAATTTTCTTTTTGACATCTTCTCTAGCTGCTTTACAAACGTGATTGATCAAAAAACAAAATCATTCCATAACTCAAAAACATTCGAATATACTTCTCATGAACAAAAAACGTAATTTCGGATGGTATCTTTGAACTGATAAATTTTCTAAAACAGTTCGAGATATGCACTCCGGGAACCTATAAAGCAGTTCGAGATAGTGGAAGAATTTGCAAGGTGTTAAACTATAAATGCTGTAGGGACGGTGACGTTTGTTGGAGATGTATAAACAATGATTCATAATGGCAAGCACAAATTTTTGAGAAAATAATTTATTCTGAATATTGTTTTCACAGTTTATGCAGAAATAGTTTCGTAGAATTAACAAAAATTAATGCTAATCTTACATTAAGTCACGAGGAACTTTCATCCTTTTGTATCTGATTTTTTAAGGGACGGAACACAATTTCAAGAAGCAATCACGTTCAAGTTCCGATTCACGTGGTACTCCATATGACTATTTGAGTATGATGCATTATAATTGGAACGCCTTTGGGAAGAATGGGCAAATGACAATCAAAACAAAAGATCCAAGATTTCAATATTTGATTGGTCAAGACAATGGATTCTCTGAAATGGATATCAAACAGTTAAACTTAATGTACAAATGTTGTAAGTAATCAAAACGTTTATATATTTATCTTAAAACAATACATATATTTCATTTATAAATGTTTTCATTTTTAATATTTCATTAGCGGGAACCTATCCAACACTGAAGCCATTTGTCATGCCACCACCAGGTATGTCTCTAGTATTTCTGTCGTTAAATAGGAAGTGTATCGTCGAAAACAGATCTCTATGTCCTTCCTCTTATAAAAACGAATTCCTCATTTCTTTATTTTCGATTTAGGTTGTCATGATATTGGAGGTGCATGTGTTAAAGGTGCACATGAAGGGAACTGTCACAAACCAGAATGGAAAACATGGATGCATTCAAAATGCAGACTATCATGTGGTCTTTGCGGTGGAGGTCCATCTGGACCCCCAGTAACCTATCCACCAATATTAACGGGGAAAACATCTCCAACGAATCCCCCACCAACGAAAGGTTTGAATCAATTGGCAGTTCCCCTTATTCAGTATTCTCTTCAATACGTAATACAACTACCGTGATGCAATGTAAAAATGTCACTAAAAATGTCTCAATGGAATAATGAAAAATTTGAATGAACAAAACTGATATTCTCACTTCCATTTAGGGATATGTTTAAAGAAATCCTAAAGCGGGTAATTAGAGCATTGCATTGTGGTAGTTGTATGATTTATTATAGAGATAACTGAATAAGAGCAACGGCCAATTGTTGTTTATGTTTTATGCAGATTCTCGATGTTTTTAAAGTGCTTCATTGACGAAGTTTAAAAAATAGTTTAATGGCTTTTTAATGATTTTATTTGCTCCATAGGGCCTGATGGATCGTGCAGCAATCGCGTTGTCGATTGTCAACGTCTGGGAAAACATCGTTGTAATGATCCTTCGACAGTTTGGGTAAATTATATGAAAAAAAGTTGTAAGAAATATTGCAATTTTTGTTGAAATTCATGAAATATACATGAAATAATGCAAAGTATTTTTCTTGATGGATGTTGAAATTATTGAACAATCTGTTCTCATGCAAGAGATTTTAAGGACAGCTTCTTAAAATGGCAGGACATTCATACTCTCATCGTAGATGTCCGATATGAGTGTAAGAGAGAGAATAATGTCTGGCTTCGAGGTCTTATTAGGACCAATCATCTTCGTGTAACAGTATCATGCATTTTCTAACACATTCTACGGTCGATTCTCGATATCTATAAGTTTTTGGGAATAAATTACGTTCTTCTTACATCCATAGTTAATGTCAATGTCAAGCGGCGACTTTGAATACCTGATCGAGGATAAAAGTCCAAATTTTTTGAAGGAGATTCAATTTTTCACCGACATTTTTAAACCAGACATTTTGTTCCCGACCTATATTTTTCCCTGACTATAATTATCTTTAAATTAAGAACCTATAATAAGGGATGCCATAGTGCTATTTTTAGAAAACCGAAAACGCCATAGCCATATAAGAATGATCCAGGGAGTGTTCATTAACTGCATGTAGCGACCGGCTGATAGAATTGGTTGGGGGAAAATGACTAAAACGAAAAATTTGGTCGGGGTAAAGTCACTTAATTTTTCCCCGACTTTATTCTTCCCCGATCAAATCTAAACCCGATTTTTTGAGACAAACTGATTGGTAATGTTTGTGGTCTGAACAGATAAATGATCGAACTATGATGCATGGAAAACTGACTTGAAATTGACTATTAAATAAAAGCCTTTGCCACATGTGGATGTTGAGCCTTAATCATTTTGCAGCTGTTTCGTTATTCGGACTGCAGCGAAGAAGATCCTGGTCCAGGCTGCTCAAAATCAACGGATATACTGTTGATTTTAATTAATGCACTTGTTAAAATGTTAAAATGTTTCCTTTAAAAAAGCATGTACTTTAAGACAAAAATAATGAGACTGCAGAGTTTACTTTCATAATGATTTATTTTGGTTTATTTGTGTTGTCATTAAATTAAAAGAAGAAAAGATAGTGAAGCCAAGTGGGTACATGTGAATGATGTTTTCCACACACGACGATAACAAAGTAATGCCTTAGGGTATACAACTGACAACTCATAACATTAAAGTTCTTGATGCCACTTTTGCAAAAATTGTAAAGAAATATGCAAGAGTATTAGCAAACTGTAAAACAAATTGTTCTGAAATAAAAGATGTCCATGAATGAAGAACTTGTAACGGTTTTTTGTCAATCATTGCAGTATGAAGACTACTTTATTTCCAGGAATAAACACCCCTCCGTTTATTTCCTAATTTGGAAAATTTGCCCTGCGTTTATTCGAGACCATCATTTATTGGAGGTTCGTGTTTATTCGAGGGTACATATTTCATGTCAAGAAGCGACTGTTTTTTTCAGGATTGCAATACAAAAGTGATTATTGATTTCAGATATATAATACAGCAACTCATTGGTCTATGCTGATAATGTATATAAGTTATTAGTAGTTCACAAAATCAAATCCATGCAAAAATTGAACCACTAGCTTTGATGTTATGTGGCGGTAAAATTACTTCAGCAGTTGTGGCATTTTTTTGGGAAATGGTGAGTTTCTCGTATTTTGCACGGATTTATTTTTGTGGAATACATACCTTTTGGACAACGGTGTGAAACAAATTGCAGGAATGATTGCCGAGATCGGACAAAATATGAAATCCGGATTCACTTAAAAATTTCTTCTAAAAACTTCTGTGTTTATATGAAGAATTTCTGTCCCGGATGATTTCATCCGGTCCCTTCAGCCGTTGACTGGTCATAATATATTGACGTTTTTTCTCATAAACACTCTGGAACGGTTTTCTAAAAACAAATGAAACAGCTGCAAACCATTGAATTTAAACCAATGAAAAGTTTAAATAATGTTGTCCCGTCCCGGCTGTTTTTTTCATGTAAAGGAGAGATATTTGGTGTTGATCTAACTACAGGTGAATGTAAAAACTATACTCATTGAATCATACAAACATCTTATGTTTCATTTTTATTCTATCGTTGCAGAGTTTATTCTGTAGACTTTGTAAAATTTTGCTAACTTCATTTAATTGCGTAGAATTTAGAATCATTGCCATATCGGAAATATAGTTTTTATCGAAATTAAATTGTATTTCTATCTCTTTATTATCTCTATTGCTATCTCAGATTCTCTATAGGTTTAATTTTGGAATTCAACTACTGAATAATTATGTATTTGTTTTTTTACCGATTTCAACACTGATTCTTGCAATTCCCCGGTGAAGAAGTTAAAAGTAACATAAGGCCCTGGGGCCTGAAGGTCAGCGCCGTTGGGCATACCAGAAAAGTAGTACACATTGCGAACTAGAACATTCCGCGTGTATTTACTAAATTTCACAGCCTTTCTCCTGCAGCGGCAAGAACTACATTTTAGAAAGAAAATTTGGGCCAAACAAAGAATTCTATTCTGAATCTGATATTCTTTATAACTGTAGATTTTCAACCTGAAGTCCTTATACTGGAGTATTGAATACAATTATGTATTGTGAATTCAATCTATTATAAAAAAATGTTTATTACAATGTAACAAAATATGTGCCAAAGTAAAAAACTGAAGAAAATATGAGGACAACTGAAGAATATACTTCTCACGTGACAAAGATAGCTATGCAAAATTGAGCAATGGAAATCATTTTTTGGAAATATTTGAAAGTAAAAAATCTGGTCAAGTTCAGATAAGGCCGACAAGTTCAAAGTCTTCGAACAAGTCCAGGTAATTCTGACAAGGTCAAGTTTTGAGGAGGAGTTCTGGCAGGAGATACGAGATAATACCAGAGATGATGCCACCAATAAAGGACCTAAATAATAAATTATATAACTGTAATACAATCTGAGATCCACTAGTGATGAATTTCTAACTATTTTTCACAAGTATTTTTAGAAATTTTAGTGGGAAGAATTAATGTGATTTTGTTTTCATTTTAATCTGAAAAAACAACGAAAATTGATTAATTTAAAAAGAAATTCTGCAATATCATTTATTTTGATAATCTTCCAAAAGTTAATGGGCAAAAATTCACAAATTTGAGGTCAAAAGGAAGTGTCGTAGGAATATCCGCCTTAGTTGCAGTTCACTCCCGGAACGATTATCTTGCCCTGAAAAAATGAATCATAATGAATCATTCTTTGGAACCATTACAGGTCGATAGTCTGATCCATAGTAGCAGTTTTTGTGCAAATTTAATTTCGTCAATTGAGATAAAATAAACTTTTCCCAGGAATGTAATTTTGTTAATTTCGCAAATAATTAGTCTTCATATTTTTAAAAAAATTAAATATTACTATGCATACGTTGACAGACATTGAGGCAAAAGGTATTCTTTCCTTTCACAAGAATTTAATTTTAAGAATACGTGAAATCCATTTTTTTTCCACCTTGAAGTATATATTTGGTATATATACAGTAAAGCCTGAAATAAATTGACACAATTTTTACATGAAAATGCAAAAGATTTGTAAAGTCTGTTACATGATGAAGTCATTGTCATCAACACGATTTGGTAGGGAAAGCTAACAATCTTAAGTGAAAATGTTAAGTTTCTTTCTTTCTTTTGGATCATTTTTATGAAAATAAAATGATAAAAAGTCTTTTATTCTCGGATTTGCTCTGACAAGTTCAATAGAAACTCTGTCACAGTGTCATATTTTGGTGAAATTTAACGAGCGTATTAGGAAAAACTAGAATTTTTAGTGCATAAACGAATCGGTTAATACACCGATATAGTCAAAACAACAAGAACGTTCAAAGACAAAAAAGTAAAGATTGGCGGCTTACGCTCCTCCAGGGGAAAGAGATTACCCAATATCTATGTGTATAAGGGGTGCTGCTATTTAAGTTTAATTTTTGTCATCCCCCAACAACCATCATTATCCATTATGTACATTTTCATTTATGTTTTTTTTCGTTTTTAAAATAAAATTAGGAGAGTAAACAAGTCTTAAGTTAACACAAGACAGGACACCACCCAACAATTTAAAAGTACAGAAACTGCCACCACAACCAGGGTCTCTCTCTACTCCATATTATGTGTGTGGTGTGGGTGTGAAGTGAATTTATATAGCTAAGAGAACGCTATATGTTAAACACCCAGGAAATATTTTGTGTATTTGTATTTTCATCAACAGGGAATTTGTGAAATTTTAAGTGTGTCACACACTTAAAAGGCCACAAAACGGGGAGAGGAGGGACAGAAGAGGAGGGAATAAAAATCGAAAATGGGATTGAACAGTTTCTCACAAAATCAATGTCATTATAAAAAAGAGCTGTAAGAATTTTCTAACCTTGAGTGCTACACGTTAGGAATAGCACGTTTTCTGTATTTTAGGCCGCACTCACAATAATTAAATTACTTTATATAACTCGTAGTGTACCATTCATACATTAACCACGGTTTGTGGACAGCCTCTATTCCAATGTTTTGCGGAATCAGCCTACAACTGTGGATAAAAAATCTTGGATTACGGACGTACGGACGTACGGAAGGACGTACAAACGCTAATGAAAGATCAGCTGCTTTCCGCGCTGACCAATAAATGTTGTAAAAAATATTTTAGAACTGATTATGTCTACCTTCAAAGTAGTTATCAGGAATCTCATTTGTGTCTCGGCAGCACAAGATTTCAGCATAGGTTTGCATCGCCCTACATTGACCACCACACAAACACCACATGTTATTGCGGTGATACCTCCGGCAGTATTTATAACAACGCATTGTCTTTAATAACGTAATAACGTTATGTTGTCTATTCTATAACGGTATGAACGCTATCTTAACGTTACAGAGTTACTTTAATGGAACTTTAATAACGTAACAATATAACGTTGTTTATATAACGTTATTACTATATAAGGTTATAATATGTTAACGCTACGTACAATATAATGTTATTAACAAAAATTGGCTAGACGAATAGAAACTCCATCGCAGTGCCATATTATTGACCATCATCAACAACAAACTTTCGACAACTACTAAAACAGCATTTGTGATAGCAGTGAAAAGTGGAACGGTGGTAACAAAAGAAAAACTGGATTTCTTTTTCTTTTTTTTTCTTTTTTTTTGCATTTCAAACAGATTCCTCCTGTCATATTGTCACTCTTAATTCCAATAATGAATTGACCACACAAAACAAAGTTTGTTTTAACATCCAAGTGTATTCGTTGTTCTTTAAAACAATTCTTAAGTTACACAAGAAACTGCCGGATACCAAGACAACAAACAATTTTTAATAGTACAGAAGCTGCAACAGGGGCAGGGGACTCTCCTACTGTGTGTGTGAAGTGAATTTATTTATAAAGAGACAACAAGTCATAAAACTGTAGCTACATAGCTATCTGTTTTTTAGAACCCAGGAAATACTTTATGTATTCGTATTTTTATAAACAGGGAACTTGTGAAATTTTTACACACTAACAGGTCACAACAATGGAAGGTGGAGGGACGGAAAAATGATGTCATTCTACGTCATTATAAAAATCAGTAAAAATTTTCTTACCTTGAGTGCTGGAGATTAAGGAGCGGGTAATGTTTCAGCATTCTGAAATAATAGTGCAGTATAAGGTTGAAAACTTTAGGGGGATGCTTTTACTGTGTCGTTCTGCTGGGGAACACAAATTAGAATTGAACGTTTTTCTGTATTTCTGTAATTACTTTGAATAACTTGTAGTGTATCATTCATACATTAACCACGGTTTATGGACAGCCTCTATTCCAATGTTTACGGAATCAGCCTACAACTGTGAACAAAAAATCTTGGAATTACGTACGGACGTACGGACGTACAAACGCTAATGAAAGATCAGCTGCTTTCCGCGCTGACTAAAATCCTGGTTTTTATCGCTGCACCGAAAAGTAGAAATTGTTTCTACTTTTCGTTCAATCTACCTAATTGATTTTATTTGCTCGCTAGTTTTATGCTGTATAAAAATTATGAATAAATAAATAACTAAATAAATAAATTATCCTATGCGACCGCGAAATACCGTTGAAAGCAGAAGAAATCGCCCTCCGCGACATTTTCCATCTAGTGTAGACTTTTTTCGTAAATTTATTTCTTTGTCTAACTCACTCAAATTTTGCTTGCAAACTTTTAGTAGGGTTTTTCTAGCACGAAAGATGCTATAATATACATTGTTTAAGGGTGAAAAGTTTTCCACATGATTTGTATGCCTTGACAGCCCTATCTTTGCCACAAGCGTCCAAATAGCAAAAAAAGAGGCCATTGGGCCTGAAGGTCAGCGCAATTGGGCATACCAGAAAGGTGGTAAGCAGGACTCTCTACGAAGGACCCTTATAACTATGACAGTTCAGATAAAATTCCATGTGTATTTACTAAATTTCATAGCCTTTCTACTGCGGTGGCAGGAAGTACATTTTAGAAAGAAAAGTTGGGCCAAAAAATTCTATTCCGAATCTGATATCCTTTATAACTGTCGTTTGTATTTCAAAAGCAGCGGTTTCTAGTCTGCGGTTACCGATTTTCAACCTGAAGTCATACGTCTTTATATTTAAGTATTGAATACAATTTTTATTCATCTTTATTATGAACTCAATCTATTGTAAAAATGTTAATAATAGTACAATGTAACAAAATCTGTGTCAAAGTAAAAACTGAAGATTATATATGATACTTTTCATGTGACAAGGAAAGCTATGCAATCATTTTTTGGAAATATCTGTAAAATAAAATCTGGTTCAGATAAGGCTGACAAGTTCAAAAACTTCGGACAAGTCCAGATAAGTCTGACAAGGTTTGATGGGTTTTGAGGCCTGATGAAACGAATAAGTTCTGGCAGCAGATATGAGGTAATACCAGAAATGATGCCACCAACAAAGGACCTAAAAAATAAATTATATTATTGTTATACAATCTCAGTTCCACTAGTGATGAATTTCAATATTTAAACTGGAAAATAAACAAAAATTGATTAACAAAAAACAAAACAAATTCTGCAATATTTGATCTTTAATCTCTCAAAAGTTAATGGCAAAAATTCACAAATTGAGGTCAAAAGGAAGCGTTGTAGAACTATTTAGCTTAATTGCAGTTCAGTCCTGGAACGATTATCTTGCCCTTCAAAAATGAGTCATACCGAATCGTTGTCTGAAACCATTACCGGTTTATAAAACAGGTCCATAGTTTCGGGAATGAACTGCAACTAAGCCAAATATTCTCTAATCCCTATTTTAGGATCAGAAAGTGCATACCATAAGCTGATTTTAAAAAAACCTTTTGGTTAACTTGCGAAAGTTTATATTCATGAAGAAACTTTGGATTAGGTTTCTAATTTTTGAGGTCTTATGTCTGTTTTGATAAGTGATCTCTTAAAACCATAGAATGTGTTGGGTAACAAAGTTGTTAAGTTCCATAAATTGCTAATTTTCAATGCCCAATATTTTCTGATCCACAGTAGCAGTTTAGAAATTTTCGTGCAAATGTAATTTTGTGAATTGAGATAACCAATTTTTCTCAGGAATTTAATTTGGTAAATTTCGCAAATCATTAGTCTTCATATTTTTTTTAAATTTAATATTACCATGGATACGTTGACAGACAGTGAGGAATAAAAGTTAAAAATTCTTTCAAATGAATTTAATAAAATCTATTCGAGAATACGTGAAATTCAATTTTTTTCCAGTGAAATCTTCTTACCATGTTTAGGCATATTTGTTATATACAGTACAACCCGAAAGAAACTTTACGCGTCCGTGGAGGAATGAATTTTTACATGAAAACACCAAAAGTTTTATCTGTTACACATAAAGTGAAGTTTTATCTCTTACATGAAGTCATTGTTTTTAACACAATTTCCGAAATCTTGCGTTTGATAAACAAAACAAGCCAAAATGCGTATTTGTACTGTGGGATGCAGGATGGTTGGCATGTATGGTTGGGGCATGGACGTTAAGCTCCCTCCTTAGCACAACTACTATCAATGTACCTAATTCCGAACAGCCTTCTTAATTCAGAATGCAAAAAGATACAGTCTGTAAAATAAACACCACATCAATAATAATGCATACTGCATTATCAATCAAACAAAATCCAAAACTTAATGAATACAAAACTTGAATTGACTGTCTCCTTGAGACTTGCACATAATTTTACGAGGTGTGTGATTACTCTATCTTAACTATGATAGTGATAACTTCCATCATAACCCATGCTTGTTTATAAACACCGTGGAGGGAGGAGCACACATTTTTCAGAGATATCCAAATGGTGTAGATCATTATTACCTCACTCACAAGTGATTCTCACCCTGATAATTGGTGTTCAACGTCTTTTCTGCTTCATAAACATTTTAGTATTCGTGCCGATTTTGTTGAGTATGAATGCACATTTTGTTAATAACCAGACAGGTCTGCCTCTGCGCTGCTTAAACTTGTGTTCGGAATTAGGGAAGGCTGTTCGGTATTAGGAACATTGATGGTAGGTGGCCCCTTATTCCATCATAAGTATGAACATTACTACTTCCCTCCACTTTTCCAACACAAACAATCTAAAGCTTAGCCCAAATTTTTCTGATCACACAAAAATGCAAAATAGTCATGAGAAAATTCCAATCATCATTCAGTGGTTTTTATAAAAATAAAAATAATAAGAATTTCCTTTTACCTTTATTAATCGTTGGATATTAGCTCTAACTGATAAATTCTTGGGTATATAATATCGGTTTTCACAAAGAAAGTTTGATGTGATCGGTTATGTATATACTTTACTTGCTCGACTTTAAGTTACTGTATTAAGGTTGCACTTACCGTGATAAAATATTCCAACTTTTATGCAGATAACTAATCCTAGCTCGACCAGGGTCCACAAGCAGCCTCTATTCCAGGCTTATTCTTGCGGCATCAGGCTACAACACTAGGCATGGGACCAATGAGCATTTATATAAGCAGGATTTCTATACACGTTAATTGGAACCTTTGTCTCTTTGGTGAGATGGCGTACCGGCGTTTTTTCGTTACAGAAGTCGTGGACGGGCTTGAAAACCCGAAAAGCTCTCGAAATTTCTCAGAAGCTGTATTTCTCAATTCCTGGCAAAGATATCTCAAGAAATATTGAAACAATTAAGTTGCTACTTTGCAGAAATGTTATTAGCAGTTGCGGCTATGAAATGAGAGAAACGATTTTGTTAGGCTCGAATCTGCTCGAAATTGACCAATTTCAATGAATTCTAAATTAAATAGACTAAATTAAATTTTATTTAAATGTTTTTTTGTCCAAATTTTCGTCACTCATTTCACGTTCCGGCCTCTTTTCATTTACGCCCTTCCAACAACGCCTCTTTTCCAGAAAATTGCCAGCTCGAGAGCGACGTTTTGGTAAGAAAGGCATAGTTCATTAATTATTCATGAAATGTCGAAAACAATTGTTTTTCATTAGGTGTGGTCACAATTTGTTACATCGTGCCAATGAAATGAAAAATTGCGTTTGTGGCAATTTTAGTTTTTAGGGGGCTACCCCTAAGAAAAGACATACTGGAAAAAGGAGACTGAGGACCCTAAAGGAGGAACCAGGACAGAGGACCCTATGGGAAGACCCAAAACGGAGTAACCTAAAAGAGGATTTTGA
This sequence comes from Turritopsis rubra, assembly GCA_039566895.2. Classification (NCBI taxonomy): domain Eukaryota; kingdom Metazoa; phylum Cnidaria; class Hydrozoa; order Anthoathecata; family Oceaniidae; genus Turritopsis; species Turritopsis rubra. The sequence goes on along the minus strand of CM077629.1, from coordinate 2,336,378 downwards.
AGATATGTGGAAGAACCTGGAAACGAAATGGATGCAAAGAGGGAGTACTGGTATCCAGATTTTTAAACTATATGGTGAGATTAAGAAAAACAACTGATGAAAACATCCATGATAGGTTCAGTTCGAACGAGATATAAATTAGAAAGGCCTTCCAAATGAGTATAATCAGAACGCCCACAAGTCAATAAACAGCGTGATTAAAAGGTCTAAAGGCGCTGGAGAGTTGTCAGTAAAAGATACAATACGTCTCATTATTCGAGAATAAGTGAAAACCCAAGACGAAAAAATAAAGATGAGTTTAATTGGTAGAGGAGAATGGCGAGTGGTCGAAAAAGATTGTTCACAATTTGAAATAATAGAGGGTACGTTTTATAAAATGAATTCCATGAAAAGTAATTTAGTTTTTGTAGCTGTTTTATTTCTTCAGACAAACTGCTCATTATGCTTAAATAACATAATTTGTACAACAAATTATATACTGTACTATCTTTAGGTAGATACAAAAGTTCCTACTGTTCACGTTGCCACTCCTCATAAAAGAAGCGACTGCTAGTGGAGCTTCTACAGAAAATAGTGTTGGTGAATGAATCGTACCTTTGATAAGCATAAATAGAATACCTCAATCTATTTGTGATGAAATTCGCGTCGAGGCAACCTCTATTGTTGCAAATCGGAATGGTATCGCGACTAGTCCAACTAGAAGACACCTTTTTTTATAGCCAACGAAAAAACACCTGGTGATCTGTATACTGTTGTGGTAGATGTGGAAAAAAATTCAATGTCGTTTTGAATCTTGTACAAGATCTCGAGCCTTCAATGTGTGTAGTCATGTGATGCCCATCGGGTTTTGTATTGAAATGCTTGACCAATTATATTTCTAAATTTAACCAAGCAAAGGCTGGAAATATTCGTTACAAATGATGACAATATTCAGCAAGATAAAGGAGCTGATAAAAAAACCCACAAATTTACCCAGAAACGAAAATCGCCAGCGAATTTTAAAGGCCAGAAAATTAATGTGATCGCTGAAGCAGCGGAAACTCAAGCCAAATATCCGGACCCAGCACTAAATGGTTATGTTGTGTCTATCTTAAAATACCGCCATAAAAATGTTTCCACATGCTACTATGGTTGTGAAAGGAAATTTCAAGAAAACAACTATCCTACAAGCCTTGATCGTCGTGTCGAAAACACAACATGAGTACACTTTAAACGCCAAAATGGAGAAAGTCCGATCAACTGTCAAACGTGTATTTTCAGTTTAATTACACTTGCGTAACGACCCACGATCCTCTATTTACGTCACAGCTTTTAAACGTACCAGAAGATCTACGGCCAAGTTTATTATCTGAGCACAAAGGCACGTTGGACTTAACGTTAACTTTATATTAGTTGTTTGTCGGATTTTGTTACTACAATCCTGGACCAAAATTGTGGCAGTACTGATGTTTTTTATGAAAAATTTAAACACCCTATTCCCCAGTATTAATGTCCAGATAGTGGGCCCCATAAACCTTGATAACATTTATGGCGGGAGAGGGGTCCTCATGTTGTGAATTTGATGCTTCTAAACAGTTTACTGCCACAATATTTTGTCCAGGATTGTAGTTTGCATATTTTTGTTAAAAAAGCCTTTTTTAAAAGTAAAGCCAATCAAGATTTAGTTTTTTTTTATGAAATTTATAGCTTCCTTTATCTTTGTATTTTTAGTATTTGAGTATTTTCGCTGAACGTGTTGAAATATATGTACGATATCAGTAAAGAAAATTACCCTTAAAAAAACATTTCTTATTTATTTGTAGTTTGGTTTCACCCACTTGTTACTTACTTCGTTATGATATACACTTATATTTACACACATTCAATTTGGGTCCTCTTTTACGGTCCTCAGTTCTGGGTCCTCTATTAGGGTCCTCAGAAACAGCAATCGGAAAGTAATACATTGCAGAAGATCATGATGCATTGCCGTAGAACTAAACCTAAATGCTGCCCATAAATCCTTTGATTTCTTTTGATTTTTTGTTTTTAGTGGATTAATACTTCACAAAATTCTTTTTTTCTTCTTATTTTTCTCAGCTGCTTACAAAATACTGGTGTCCATGTCTTTTAAGTTTGCTCACGCAATTTTAGTTTATTCATACGCCAATTTTCAGGTAAGATGGTTGGTGAGGTTCGTATTTCATTTATATGTACGATTTTTAATGAGCACAAACTTTTGGCAGAGAATCAAAGTTTCTGAAGTTGCTGTTGCCGCCTGGTTTGTGGAATATCTACGTGGGAATACCAAAGTCACCTGTTCATCTACTCAGTCTTGGTTTCTTTTAACAATTCGAACACATTTGATCAGCAAGCAAAAAACTGGCCCTTTTTGCATTTGATTTTGTTTTGGTTGTGTTAGGCTTCTTTTTTTCATATCGGGCAAATCCACTTTGTTGTTACATGAAAGTGGCTTCATTTTTTTTTAATTTCAGCATGGGGTTGCTTGTAAAATGCTGCTTACAAAAAAGTGTGTTAGTAGTTCATTTTGCCGTACAATGTAAGCATTGATCTTCTTTCACTTCTGTTACTGTTTATCAAACACTTACATATTTTCAGGTAATTTATTGATTCAGTGTTACAGATGTTTATCCATATTTAGTAAATACGGTTTGTGTATAACTTACAGAAAGACATTTGAATATCATCACAAAGTCCAGCTCTTTTGGTAGGTGTTTTTCGTTGAAATTGTTTTTTTGTTGTATTTTATTATGAATGTGTAAATGATAAAGGCAGATACGGAATACCTGCAACAGCCAACCAGGAGAAAACCAGCGCAGCATTTTTACTGCGCATGTGTAGAAAGCTTAGATATTGAAATGTTTTTGCTTATGTACGTACACATTAAAAATACCATTAAAAATACCGTCCCAGTACCCATCACTATATTAAGGAAAGCATAAGCTAGTTGGTTAGTTGGCAGGCCAAATATTCAAATCCTGAAGCAGGAGAAAGTATGGAGATGAAACGGAAGTACTTTTCACCGAGTAAATGACTTTATACTCACAAAATTTATAAATAAGGAGTTCGAAATGCCGTTCAAATAATGAAACAACTCATCTATCTTAAAATTCCTCTAGAATTCCTTTGCATTATGAAAAACATGGTTTACATGGAACTTTACTATAGAAGTTCTAGTAAAAGATAAAAGAGTTTCGATAACTCGAACATTCGGTATCTCGAACATTCGGTATTTCGAACATTCGGTATCTCGAACATTCGGTATCTCGAACATTCGGTATTTCGAACATTCGGTATCTCGAACATTCGGTATCTCGAACATTCGGTATCTCAAACATTCGGTATCTCGAACATTCGGTATTTCGAACATTCGGTATCTCGAACATTCGGTATCTCGAACATTCGGTATCTCGAACATTGTTCTTCATCCTTTTTATTATTGAGTTATCTGTATTTAATTCCAATTCCCCAGTCCAGTGGAGTAAAAGGGCTTAAACAGAAGTTGGAGAGAGGTCGGCAGTGGTTCATTTTGTAGTTTTTCTACATTTCATGGATTCACCCCACTACTACTCAGTTTCGCGTTTATTTTCATGCAGAAGGAGTTTAAAACTTTGAAAGTAATTGAAAAACAAGAAGGTCAGTTTTTAGAGTGTCCTTTATCACTAATTCCGCCCTTTTTATTTGCTTAAAAAAAATTCGCCGCTAATCTGCCATCACTTTCTGGCGTAAACTAAGGAGATGATCTAAAATGTAGTAAATTCTTATATTCTGACATGCTCATAATTATAAATATGATAATTATATCTGTTTAGAAATCCAAAATGGCTTTTTGGATGATTTTCTTGATGTTGGGGTTTACAAACAATGTGTATGGCTGGGTAAAGGAGATGGAAAGTAAGTGATACCAAACAGTTTCATAGAGCAAACGTATATAACTACTAGTCTATCATAAATCCTTTGCATGTTTTTAGATCCTGGTCTATACGAAGGAGACATGGTACTTTCACCAGAACAAAAAGAACAAGTTAAAAAAGGAAAGTTTGTATTCGCAGCCACCAGTGATCAGAACAAACTGTGGGCGGGTGCAGTAGTACCTTATGAAATATCATATGAATTAGGTAATAATGTATGGTCTAACATCATGCAGGAGATTTTATTTTAACAATTATTCTTATACTAAACTGTTCTTTAAAAACTGATTTCTTTCAGCAAGAGAGCCTGAATTTATGAGTGAATTGCAATATTCACTGGACCAGTACCATAAATACACATGTTTGCGTTTCAAGAAGAGAACAAATGAAAGGGCTTACATTCAATTCTATAAAGGCGGAGGGTGAGTGAAATGTTTTCTTCATACCTCTCACAGCTGTTTCATTTGACTTATACTTTTTCATGCTACGATAGCTGCTCGTCATTAGTTGGAACTTGGGGTGGACGAAACCGTGTATCGTTAGCAAAGGGCTGTTGGTGGAGAAGTACCATCATGCACGAAATTGGACACAGTCTGGGTAAGGGATTTCGTGAAATAAAGTAAGTTTCAGATCCCTGATTTATTGAAATTTCAGGGTTTTGGTCAATAAGAAAAAGACCGTAACAGCGTTATAGGGAAATTCAAATGTTTAGAACTTAAACGATTCTCTTTTTAGTCTTGTCATTTCTGTATTTGTGCATTCCTTTTTCACAGGATTTCACCATGAGCAAGCACGCCCCGATCGAGATGACCATGTTACAATTTTGTTTAATAATGTCCATGCAGGTAAAAAAATGTGAATTTCTGTCTCATGCAGTCCACTCCCGCTAATAAATTGAATAATTCAAATTTTGAAGTGAGCTTGTCATTGGCTTCTAAAGTTATGGGATTTTCACGTTCAATTTTCTTTTTGACATCTTCTCTAGCTGCTTTACAAACGTGATTGATCAAAAAACAAAATCATTCCATAACTCAAAAACATTCGAATATACTTCTCATGAACAAAAAACGTAATTTCGGATGGTATCTTTGAACTGATAAATTTTCTAAAACAGTTCGAGATATGCACTCCGGGAACCTATAAAGCAGTTCGAGATAGTGGAAGAATTTGCAAGGTGTTAAACTATAAATGCTGTAGGGACGGTGACGTTTGTTGGAGATGTATAAACAATGATTCATAATGGCAAGCACAAATTTTTGAGAAAATAATTTATTCTGAATATTGTTTTCACAGTTTATGCAGAAATAGTTTCGTAGAATTAACAAAAATTAATGCTAATCTTACATTAAGTCACGAGGAACTTTCATCCTTTTGTATCTGATTTTTTAAGGAACGGAACACAATTTCAAGAAGCAATCACGTTCAAGTTCCGATTCACGTGGTACTCCATATGACTATTTGAGTATGATGCATTATAATTGGAACGCCTTTGGGAAGAATGGGCAAATGACAATCAAAACAAAAGATCCAAGATTTCAATATTTGATTGGTCAAGACAATGGATTCTCTGAAATGGATATCAAACAGTTAAACTTAATGTACAAATGTTGTAAGTAATCAAAACGTTTATATATTTATCTTAAAACAATACATATATTTCATTTATAAATGTTTTCATTTTTAATATTTCATTAGCGGGAACCTATCCAACACTGAAGCCATTTGTCATGCCACCACCAGGTATGTCTCTAGTATTTCTGTCGTTAAATAGGAAGTGTATCGTCGAAAACAGATCTCTATGTCCTTCCTCTTATAAAAACGAATCCCTCATTTCTTTATTTTCGATTTAGGTTGTCATGATGTTGGAGGTGCATGTGTTAAAGGTGCACATGAAGGGAACTGTCACAAACCAGAATGGAAAACATGGATGCATTCAAAATGCAGACTATCATGTGGTCTTTGCGGTGGAGGTCCATCTGGACCCCCAGTAACCTATCCACCAATATTAACGGGGAAAACATCTCCAACGAATCCCCCACCAACCCAAGGTTCGAATAAATTGTTGTTTATGTTTTGTGCAGATTCTCAATGTTAATGAAATGCTTCATTGATGAAGTTTCACGAATTTTTACTAGATGCTTCCCAAAATCAAAAAATAGTTCAATGGCCTTTTATGATTTTATTTGCTCCATAGGCCCTGGTGTAACGTGCAAGGATATTGTTGTGAACTGCCATGACCTGGCACGTTTTTGTAATAATCCTCGGCCAGTTTGGCGGGATTTGATGACAAAAAAATGTAGGAAGTTTTGTGGTTTCTGTTAAATACAAGAAATATATCTGAAGTCATACGAAAACCTTTTCTTTGATGAATATTTAAAATATTAGTCAGTGAGTCATTGGGGTTTAGCTCTTTGAATATTTAAATCGTCGTTGTTTCTTTGCTGCTGTTTTTCATTGCTCATTCAAACAGTTTGATCATTCCCATAATAATGATGTCCTAATCTCCAGCCGATTCATTTCCGCGAATATTTTCATTAACTTTCTGCATATGTACTTCAGCGACGCTCTTCTTAAGGGCCTATTTCTTTCAAGCCATAAAACTCTTCCAAGTATTCTCGTAGGAAAGAAACAGATAAGATTGATTTTAAATCTTCTTTCGAAAAGTTTCCTTTGCTTTGCTTTTGAAATTTAGAAAGAAATGAAAAGAAAACTTCTCTATCTGGAAGAAGAGACCTTTGACGGACAACATATTAAACAAAAAGTACGAACTCTCCAAACTCACCCAAACATTCTACTGATTATGTGCGCAGAATTTTTTAATATATTACGTCAGTGTGCAACACTGGTGCGACCGCTTTTCATCAATTAAAGCCAACGTTTTACATATTAATTAATAAACTAGAAGCCTTTAGTCTTTAACAGTTTCCGTCGTTAATCAATTTGTCTTCAACAACCAGGAATGCACCCCTGCGTCAACAGATTATTAACAATAAAGATGATGAGAATGAACATACGTGAAAAGCAATAGTGCCTTCTCAAATTATGAAGATATAGGGCTTGTAAGGCATGATCAAATAGGAAAAGTCAGTCAGGCAAAAAGGAAGTGAAATTTTTTCAAATTTTCCCTGACACCAAATTTTGCCCAAATTGCCCTCCTTTGACCTAAAGATAAAAAATCATCCGCAACTTCGACATCAGCAACATTAAATCACCAATTCGTCTGTTTTTGGGAATAGCATGAAAAATATTTCCCAAATTTAACAGCAGCGTTATTTAATTTTTTTAAGTGCCAATCTCAATCGATAATTGTAGCACTTCCAAGTTTTGCCAGAATTGCCCTTCTTTTAGCTAAAATACCATAAAAAATATCCACATTCGAAATTAGCACCATTGAATTGTTACATGAAAATTTTCATGAAAATTGAAGCACTTTCGAGATTCCGTCCAATTTTCCCAGACAAATTGCACTTTTTAGACAAAATAAGAAGTGTGACGCCAAATTTGGTCCAAATTATCTCACAGGGGCCAAATTATCTCTCTTGGTACGTTTTCTTTAGGATAGTTCTCGGTTTTACGAATTTTTATTAAACCTCGATAGTATTGCACAAAGACGGCAACTAACCTCCGTAGTACAAAGCCACCTTTTTCAAAGATGGGAAGCTACAATGCTAGATTTAACATTCCTACACCATTAGCGCCCTGGTATGAACGCCCTTTGGCGGTCGATAGCCTATTATTTTATTGCAACGAGTTTATTATTATGAGTTTTTCAATGACTATGCTAAAATATAATTCTCCGGTTTTAAGCTTAAAGGTCGATTAAGTTCAAATGTTACTCCCTGGTTTCTGAATAAATGTTCATGCGATTCTCTGTGTCATCATATAGGTAGATCTTTACACGTCTAAGAACAGCAAAAGTTCGTTCATTATAACATTTGTTGCTGGTACGACTAACAACAGTTTGATTTGATTTTTTCTTTATTCATTGATTTAAGGAATTGAAAATCAAAAGTGAACTTTGGGTCTATGTTGTTCAGTAAGCAATATAGAAGTTGCGAATGAGTACTGAATAAAAAATTCAAATCATCATTTGAGAGGACGCAATCTTTCAAATTCATTTTGTAAATCTTTCTTTCTTTCTTTCTTACATATTATTTCATATCATTACATACGCTGCCATGTCTCGATACACATTAAAATCAGCCTTGTTAAATCACTTTTCTATGTTCTCAATAACAGGATCCAGAACATGAAAATAATGCTATCGAAACATATTATTGAGTGTGGCATTTTAAAACGACTCTCCTCAGTCATAATTGGCACACCTTTGATTTCTCAAATAATGAATGCTTTTCGACCAATGAGTTTAGTTATTCTTTTCTGTCTCAGAGCATTAACAACAATCCGTTTCACTTCCTATCCTTCAGTTGCAATAAGCAGTGAAACCTAACACTAATAAATACTCATAACTTACACACAAAAAGTAACAACTCCACTGACACGAACTTTTATCTCTATATCGGAAAGATCACTAGCAGGACCAGTGTCAGAGATTAGTTGATATTGCTTATTAAAAAATCTTTTATTTCGATTTTAGTGTGTGGTGAGAACCACGACTGAGGGCTATTTACACAGGGTTAAATAATAAGCACTCATCGAATATTCATCGGTGACGGCAATTTAGAACAAAACAAAGCGTCATTTTTGGAGGGAAACAATGAATTTTGACTAGATCCTAGTTAATAAAGTCAGGACACAGAGAACTCTTAAATTGTAGATGTTTATGTTGCATCTATAATAGGCGTGTAAGATGCTTCGAAGATCATGAACAAATTTGGCGATGAGAATGTGAACCTTCGGTTAATTCCAACAAACTTTCACCACACTGAGAGAAACAAAGTTGCAACCACCCGTGGTTTTTATAATCCAAGTGAAAAACTTGCTAAAAGTGAATATCTGTGTTTCGATGTGTTACACGCGTTTTGCACTGAGACTTTGTGAGACAGAAATCAGAATGATTACCATAGTTAATAGAAGAATTCAGATGTGTATTATGTGCACAGTTCGTAAGGTGTGATTTTATCTCCAAATGGTTTTAAAAATTTCGCATGTCGAGAACCGACATCTCAGCCCCTGACTGTGATACATTCGCACAGTGGATCCAAATCCATTATATATACCGTAAATATTATTAATGTGATTGACATACCTGTTAATTGAGTTTATTTGTGGATATAAATATAATGCTGTTTGGCAGCATTGTCGTTGTGAAAGTCGTTTTGAAAGTTTTTATTAAAATACATACATTTTTTTTGCTTTAAAATGTTCCCGACCATTTGAATCCTGGCATTTTTAACTTCCTGATAAATCGAACTCATTTCGAATAATAACTGTTTATCCAATAGAGGTTTTTATCGGGGGAACGCCGCAATCGTTATATACTGCCGGGTGGACAGACATTGATTTTTCGGGAAAGCACAGCTTGTTGCTATTTTTTGCAGGTTAATCAGTCCAACGAATGGGAGTGGAGGTAAAAGTATCACCTTTTACGCGAGTTACTACGTGGGTGAGACCACGACATTTCGGGGACTGGCGAAGCGGTTCTTCGTTTAGTAATATCCTTGCTTTTTTTATTGCATCTGACTAAATTGATTAGGATCTAGTCACAACCAAACGACGATGCAGTATGATTCCAATCCAACACTCGTCTTTTTCCCATTATCTCTTTCCACACTCCTGGGATTTCAAATTTGTTAGTCACGCTTAGCTTTTCTGTGAACAACGTTTCGTTAACTTAACATTTCCTTTATGTTCTTCATTAAAGTTTTTTATAGAAGTTAAAACCATCAAATTTTTGCTATAAAAGAACCCTTGGAATTCTACAAATTAAATTGCCTCTTTGTTAATGGCAAAAAAACTTGTGTATGCAGTGTAAAGGTTTACGCTGCCAGGAAATCATGCAGAACAAATTGACCTTGATAATAATATAATTTAGAGCAATTTTCCAGCAGGAAAAGAGTTCATGTTTTTTTTAGCAATCTTCAGTTGCAAATCACCTTTTACTGATGTTTACTGATGTTTACTGCTGTTTCAAACTTTAAAAAATAAATATAAGTGTCTGCATGAATAAAAGAAAAGCCATCATGCTCTAGGATCTAGGATGTGGAGGAAACATCGCTAGTACAGCCCAAAAGAAACTTATGTGTCCGCGTATAAAAAAAATTCATGAAGTCACGAAGAGGTGGTGTCTTCAGAAGTTAACAGTACGTTTGTTTATTGCGTTTTCATGTTCAGTTCAATGTGTATAGAGTTTTACACAAAGAATTTTAATAACAACTTTATAACAGATACAAGTATAATATTTTGTATTTATGTAAAAATTCATTCCTTCACAAACAATGCGTATATTATATATAAAGTTTCTTTTCACTGTACTGTAGAAGTCCTACATACAGGAAACAACTAAATCATATTGTAAATTTAAACAGGAAAGTATATAAGCAATCTTACTTCAGTTCTTTTAATTGGACAAAATATTTTGGAAAAAATGCCAGCCAATCCTCTAATGTCAGATAAGATTGTGTTGCAGAATAATGAGAAGAATATATAATCTATAATGCACACACATTTTTACAATAAATAATATTTTCAATAACTAATTTTCAAATCTTTCAGCAGACCTCTCAACATTGCACCATGACCCCTATCCGCACCTCCTGAGACATTTGATCCCATTCATCATGAATCATGTGATATATACTTGATCGTTTCTCAGATCACTGGAGTATTGTTGCAATTCGTGAGAAACATTCTGATATGGCTTTTTCATTTTTGCATGTTGAGCCGCAACATTATCTATTAAATACATTCAGAATCTGAACCCAAGAAAAAAAGTATATAATCGGTGAAATACCTTTTAACCTTTTGCAAATGGCAATAGATGAAATCTGTGTTCATCAATGCCAACCTTCTGGAATCAATCAATCTTCCCATCCAAACTGAAAATGTCAGAAGTTAGTCCTATGGGTGAAAGTTTTTTCAAAGAAAACTATACAGACTCATTAGCATCTCTTGCCTTCTTTGTCCAAAATCTATATGAACGTGCAATGTTTGATCAGTTGTCTTCCTATTTTGCAGATTTTTGATAGAAACAGAATTCAGATTGAAAAGACATATTATTTTATTTTGAATCGAAATTCAGTAGAGGTCTACTAAAAACATATTAAACGTTGTTTCACGTGAATTCAGTTAAAAATGTAAATAAAACGAAGCGTAAGAAAAAAACGAGATGGCAGAGTTTGTGTTTTACTGTCCTGCAACAATTTCCACACGAACTACCTGCGATGCTAACCCTCCATAAGCATTCCAAAAGCGAATAAGCATAAATATAACTAGGGTTACTGTATGCGTTGATTGGGGCTCTTTGATGAGATGGCGTAGAGGCATGTTTGGGTGCAATTCTGAATCAGTATTTTTATGTTGGGTCATGCTTAAACCCGAAAAACTTTTGGTAATTCTTTATTTTCGTTGTTTTTGTTGTTGTTGTTGCCGTTTATTTCGTTTCACTTTGTTTTGTTTTTTCAACTTACTTTTCACAAAACGGCCAACTTTCCTTTCCTGGTACAGATATCGTAAGAATAGAATTGCGTTCCACAGTTATTACTGGTTCACTTGTCTCCACAACTTGACTGAAGTATTTGGCAAGACTCGATTTTACAGTACCGTTACTTAACGAAACCATGTGGATAAAATTCAATTAGTTTCCATGACAAACATTGTCTATCCTCATGTTCTCATTGGTTAAAATGATCGTTTAACTCAAAATACTTTAATATAATTGAAATCGGTATGTTGTCAGTAGACATCTACTGAATTTCAATTCAAAATAAAATATGTCTTTTCAACGTGAATTCCGTTTTAAGCACTTCATGATTTCTGTCCCAGATCCCAACATGCTCTTCTTAGGATGTTGGCAGAATGGTACAAATGTTTGGATAAAATCTGGTATTGTTGGGACTGTATTGACATATAAACCATCTTTACATCAGATCTAGTCACCTATAGAGGATCCAGCCTTTCATTTACTAGAGCAATCTAGAATTAACAACTTATTATTATATAATATATCCACCTTTCTCTATGTGCTTGTTTTCTGGATGTTTTGTAGTTAATTATAACATAATGCTGTGCAGTCTATTTTTAAGCATGCCCACAATGCCATTTGTGGTCTTGATGTATAGAGAAATACTATAAAGTGAAGGTCGAGTTTTAATTCATGAAGCACATTTTTGTTTGCCAACTGAAGTTTTTAATTGTGTTAATGAGCTTAGCCCACAAGCTGTTCAAGACCTATTTGTACTGAAGCCGCTGTGGTGTAGTCTAGGCAGTACTAATCTTCTTTCAGTCGGAATCAAAATATATATAAAAGAGTAAAATTTGTGGAAATAAATCCTTGCAAAAAATTCTCAGGCAACCAATTCGCGAAAATAAATCCACACGAAATGTTAAAAAAAATACTTAAATGTTAAAAAAAAACATGCAAAAGTTTCTCTCCTTAAGGTTATATTATATGTAATGTAATTTTTGTGTACATGATACGTTCAAGAAGCTTATTCAAATTTATCTGATGTCTATTTTTTTCCAGGTCATGATTTTGTAAGTAGACCAAAATGAGGTGTCAGCAATCCATGTCACCAGCTGAAACTGAATTTTTTGCAGAATCAGAAACAATTACTATTTTACCAAATTTTGCTGAGAAAGAGCTGCTATTTTTGACTGTAAGTATGTTTCTTGGACTTATACTTTGTTGCATTTCTTCCATTTTTTTAATTTTTTTAATTCATTTTTAGGGGGATTTTGGTCCTTTTTACCCAGGTTTACCCGTTGATGTTCCTCTTTGGCTTGCTGTGAATCTTAAAGAACGAAAGAAATGCAAAATCCATCCTCCAACATGGCTTGACGTTGGTAAATATTATATCTTGTGAAGTGATCATGCTCGGATTTTCTGAAGGAACTAAAAGGAAGCAATTCCAATTTCTTGAAGCAAAGAAAATTATTAGAATTCTACAAGTTTATGCAGTCTGAGGTTGCACCCATTTATTTGGCAGATGAGTTTACCTTGTTAATCAAATTTTACTTCAGATACTTTAAAAGAAATGAAGGAAAATGAGAATGGTAATGATATCTTCACAAAACCGCCATCTATGCATTATATGGAACTTGCATCAATACTGATGAGGAGGTAAATGGATCACCAGCGGCGGATCAAGAGGTGTGTCGAAAATTGTGGAGGAGTACATTAATCATTAACATATATAATTATTGAATTTTGGTTTTCAGTCTGTATCACCAATGTTCTTATTTACACGTTTTTCTTTTATGCTTTAATTAGCTAATATTCTCCTCCACAAATTGTGACCTACCTCTACATCTGCCACTTGTTGTTTTCCTTGTATTACCTGTTAAATGCGTACTTGATTCATGCACTTGCAATTGGGGAGGAAAAAAAACTTATTCATTATTCATCTGGCTTTGTTTCATCCATTTTTTTAGTGCACCTGAAGATATACCTAAAGCTGATGAAGTTCGTACTTTAATCAAAGATATTTGGGATGTCAGAATGGCGAAGTTGCGCAAGTCTGTGAACCACATGGTCATTAAACAAGAACCATATGCACGAGTAAGGATTTAATCTTGTAAAGAAATAAAATCTTGTCGGAGTATTAATGGTAAAGAAAAATTGGTTGATGCAGTATTACTTGATGTAATTACTTGATGTTCTTTTTCGGAGAAACACAAGTTCTATTTGCAGTCTACTATTCTTGCCATAATTCTGGGTGAACCTAGTTTCGTAAACTTTTATCACAAAATTTTTTAATTCCCTTGAAGATAGCTCATTCTTCAAGGCTGTTTTGTATCATTACCAAACTAACATCTCCAAAACTCTTACAAAAGTGTTTGAAAGAACGAGGGAAAGCCTGACCCTGACCCTCATTTACACCAGGGACTTTGTTGGTCTGAAAATGATACATTCTCTTATACTTCCCTTGATATTGATTGATAATTCTTTGCCGTGTAGATCGATAATTTAACGATGATGGAAATGAATCAAGTACGAACACTTCTTCTGCCAGCTCTCAATGAAATGCATAATATGCGTTGTTATGTGACGCAGCTACCCACCCCGGATTCTACATAGATGGATTGCTGCACTGAAAATCAATCCAATTTGACAAATGAATAATGGAGTCGTCAGTTAATATCAGTAGTACCATTGAAAATAAACAAATCGATTTTATTATGATCGTGTAACTTAAAGAAGCTGTCAAAACATTTTCTGTCAAACTAGTTTTCAATCCTTGTTTAATTTTGCATGAGACTTGGTATTTCCTGAACATTACACCTTTCTTTAACTCATATTTATATATCCCATTTTGATTTGGTTGTCCACATGGACCTTGTTTCTGTGATGAAAATTAACAAAATAATTACCGTGAATGTAAAGCGCTAGAACGCTAGATTTGACCGTTTTTAGGGAATTTACTATAGACGGAATTTACCAGTCTCATCTTCTGACAGTCATATTTTGAAGACTTCTCTCGCCTGTCAACTGCCGTAAAAATTAGAAAGTAACTACCATAGTCCTCTTTCCACTTGCAAAATTTCTTTTGAAGAATTTTTGACATTCGCGAAAGCTGGTCTCGCAAGATATACCGACGTACTTTTATCTTGATTTACATATTTCGGCTGTTAAAACAAATTTTTCGTACAAATTTTTGCGAGTGTGGAAAATTTAGGTGAAATTAGGGAATTATGACAAAATTCGCCAAGTTAAATACACACAAAATTTAATAATAGTCGCCAAATTAAATCCTCGTTAAATATAAGACAAGTGTGACGTCTTAACTTTTTAACTCTCGTTTTAAAAGCCACACTTTATTTTTTCCGAAAAACAATATATCATCTGATAACAAATAAAATACTGTTTAAGATATAGGATATAGTTGTATTTGATGAAAATATTCGGCTTTTTCAAAACTTTTCATCAATAAAATTTGACTAGCATACAATTTGACCCATACAATTCTCGTTCAGTACAGGGCAAAAGATACTTAACGTGTCAGCGTAAGATAATTAGATTTCACGAAGGGTCGGGCGGTGGCGTTTTCATGTCCACTTCTATCACGTGTCTAGCTGAACAGAACTGCGTAGAATACAAAATATTTTTAATGACTTCATAAAACATAAATTTGTATACGAAAAACATTGGATAAAAATTGATAGCAGTTTCCGTAGTTTCTGACGTTTTTCATCCTGTATTCAGAAATAATAATAATTTATAAATCTTTCGTGTTTCTTTCGTGTTTCTATGTAAATATTCATTCCTTCGCAGATGCGTATATAAATTTTCTTTCTGGTTGTACTTTGCCCGCGGGTATATTCGAAAAAGAACTTGTGAATAAAAAACCTCTACTTCTAGCATAAACTTATAAGTCTACTTATAAACTCATAAAGACAATCAATCAAACTGAAATAAAATTATAATCATACCTTCTTGTCTATTTGTAAGATATACCACTCTTATACTACCGTGGCTGATTTGGCTCATTAGTTTCGAGTTATGATAACTTGCCCTGAAGCATGTTCCATAAGTCGCGGCCGCCAGTTGCAAGTCTAGGGCGCCAGTTATAAGTCGCGGCCGCCAGTTATAAATCACGGCCACTACACATTCAACCACATTAGCTTCACGTGTTTCATTGCGTGTACCGATCTGTAAAAATCTGCAATCTGGTCCTCGAAATTTTGCAAATTTTCAATCATCAACAAGTTGTAATAGTGGACGTTTTCTTGCCTGGGGCAACACAGTTTAGCCATCTTTCTTGTACTGCACACGGGCTCCGTTGTTTACATGATTAGCCTTCATTCAGGGCTCGTAAGACTCTTGGTATATAGACACATAGTGTTGGGAGTGTTGAACAAAGGCTATTACAACATGGAATTTTTCAACAATTTACAGACCAGATGACTTGCGAATTGACTCCTCTGGGTCCATAAAGTTCGTGAACGTGAGTAGTAACTGGCGGCCGCGTGTTGTAACTGGCGGCCACAACTTATAACCGGTTGCTGGGTGTTGTAACTGGCGACCGCAACTTATAACTGGCCGCCGCGTGTTGTAACTGGCGGCCGCGAGTTATAACTAACAGCCTTGACTTGCAACTGACGGCCGCTACTTACAACGGCGCGAGTTATCATAACACGTAAATGATGAGCCAAATCAGCCACGGTATTATACAGTTATTTTTAACAACTTTTAACTAATCGAACTTTACCATACGTTCTTGACTATCTTTCTTTTTCTTTTAATTGTTTCTTCGTCAACAAACGGAAATGTAAGCATTTTCCCACCTATACTGTACGCATACACAGATACGGAAACCGTTGCCACATTTTTCTCTATAACAAATTTGAAGTTTTTTTTGTTTTCTCGCTTAGGAAAAAGGTTTCCCAGTCTCAAAAGTATTTGCCGATTAGGTTAAACCAATTATGCTTTTTTCATTATGCTGCCAAAATAACCACTCCTAAATCTTCCTCCTAAATTCAAACTGGCTATTTTCTTACATTTTCTCAATTATGAGCGAAACAGCTGAGTAATAAATGACTCTCTATGATGAACTTGAGGGCATTTACTACCCAAGTCTTTCAAATTTGTTTAATCATCTTGCCGCTGAGCTAACGGCCGTTAAGGCTGTTTTATTTAATATGTGATCAGCTTCAATACTCAAAGAAATGATATTATTTATCAAACCATTTATCAACTAGTCCTAATTTTCTACATAATATCGATTATTTCTTTCAAAACGACCAAAAACACATGATTTATCTTGTCTGGTAAGGTTTTTTGGAGTCCTTTATGGGTGTAGCAGGTTTATTTCTAGTTGTCATTTTGTCCCCCGCCTTTGCATAGTTATTGGATTTTTTACGTGGTCCAAAAAATTGTTTATGTTTGCAAATGATGTGGACATTCTAAAGACAACGGGAAACACTTCCATAAAACTTAAGAAATATAAAAAATCTTGCTGGCTATCATGAATTTTCTTTACAGCTTGTCCCAGTCAAAAAAATAATATACCTCGAAGGCGAGCATCTGCCACAGATCAGTCCGCCATGATTATGTCTTCTCGAAAAGAAAATCGAATGTTTTTATATTTTAACAGGGGGTAATTATGACTTTTTATGGTAAATTCAATAGCAATTCAATAAAAGTAGATTTTCTTATGATCAAATCCACATAAAATAATAATGAAGCAAAATTGTGAACTGTTTTAAGAAAAAATCGAACACAAAATCGAACACAATTATAGAAAGTCTTATGAAAATTTAACCTCCCCGTCTGTTAAGTGCGGATTTTGAAGCTCCTTTTCCATGTAACCAAATCAAATCCAATCCAAGCGCGGGAACAAGTTTGCTGGTCTTGTTGATCTCGTTGAGCAATGAGCGAAAATAGTAAGGGTCAAGTTTTACGATTAAAGTTTATCGCCCAAAAGAAAGCAAACTCTCTGTATTATTCACGATTGGAGGTATTCAGTCAATGAAGAGCCTTTGTTAAAAGTCACCGAATATTTTCTTGCAAGACTTAAGGCAGCCAGGCATGTATCCCGTATTATTTTCCTTAATTGTATTGCTCTTCATTTCAAGCCACCTCAAACTTAGGCCCTTTCCCAAGCAAAATAACAGAAACGGCCCTAGGTTTGAGTCCGCATTTCAAGTTGTCTGAGGCCTTAAACAGACACATGATTGGGAATATGGATGACAAACGTTCGTTATTGTTTTTAGTGGAATAAGAAGAGACAAAAAAATCACAGAAACCCTGAAAAAAGAACATATTTCTAACTTAGCATTTCATCCAAAGTGCTACAACAACTACACTCACAAAAAGAGTCTTCAAATATTTACTGCTCAAGCAGAAAACACACCCGAAAATGAACATGGGGAAAGCGAAAACGCAGAAGAACTTACGACTCAAAGATCGTCAACCCGTAAACGAAACCGCAGAGGTAAGAGACTTCGATATATATATACATCTCGAACACCCTCTATCTCGAACTTCTCCCTATCTCGAACAATTTTCTCGCTCCTTTGGACATTTCTGTAGCCCTCGTACTGTTCTCTATCTCGAACTCTCTCTCTATCTCGAACAAATTCCTTGGTCCCTTATGAGTTCGAGATAGAAAGAGTCCACTGTATCGTCAATAATTAGCCAGGATTCCTGACTCTTCTCCCGCCTTGATAGATTTCACTTATGCTTTTTAAACTCAATCCAGAACTGAGGATCTGAGCTAGTTAATATCTCAATATCTTGCAGTAGTCGTTTTGGACAAAACCAATGGCAGAAATACATAAGAAGTGGCGAAAACAAAACAGATCTAGTTCGCTCCCTGTTAAAAGATTGGTCTGATAAAACAATTCCCAGCCGGCAAAAAGACGTCTTCCTAGACGTCTAAAAGATGTCTAAATGTAGTCTGATTTGTCTGTTAAGTCACATGAATGGAAGCTTAAAAAATCAATTTTCGTAATTTTGGATACTTGAGGGTAGTTCCCTTTTAAACAGTAATTTTGGAAACTTTCGACACCTAAACATGCAATTATTCTTTTAATATAATTTGTTTAAGTGAAACGTGGTGTGGCGATACCGAATTTCGCAATAACTCTCGCGCTATTCACAAAGACAAAGCGATAAAAGGGGAGACGGTCTACTAATTTACGTAAGAACTTGATGTATAAAATAAGAAATGATTTAAATATATCAGATGGCGACAAAGAATTCCTTCCGATTGAGATTATTCAGAAAAGAAGTAAAAATTATATCTTAAAGGGATCCTACCATCTAAAACAATATTCTGTAAAACACTTCCTCAGACCATAAATAAAACATCCCCATATCTTAAAAGGTATAAAAAATACCGCAAGGGTCGATAATCAGCCAAATTATGTTTTAATATTGTACCGTCTTTCCGAGAATTCGCTTCTTCCTCATCAAGACAAACTTCGGAGTAGCCCCAGTCCCTAATGATAAACGCCAAATTGATCTATCATACCAGAGAGTTCAGTTTGGTGAGAATAACAAAGAAACAAGCGTGGTGCGTACTTCAATTCAAGTCTTAATTGCTAATTTGGTATTAATAATTAGACCTTTTCATTTGACTGGCAAAGACGAAAGTTTATTTTGATTTTGCTTCTGGGAAATGACCGAAAAGTCGATTCTTGGGAAATTCGAGTAAAATGTTGTTTTGTTTGTGGAAATGGATTTGAATTTCATTACACTTTTTTGTTATTTTGCCTTTCTTATACTTGTGGTTGCTACAAATAGAAATAAAAAGAGCCAATTCTTTGTATCTGGTAACTTTCACTTAAATTGCTTAAAATATAGCGAGGATCATTCGGACGTGAAGGACTTTTACGACAATGTTTTTAAGAATTCTGCTTTACCTGTAATAAGCAGACCTCCCAGAATTACACCTAGGTCTGCAACTCTAATTGATAATATACTAACTAACGATCATTTAAACTCTTCATTAAAAAAGGAATTATTCAAGCTGATATTTCTGGTCACTTATTAATACTAACTGTGCAACTACTAGAAGAAAAAAGTTACAATAACAAAAAGAAATTTCTCCTTTTTAGATAAAGAAAACTTCCAATGAGAGTTGCTTTTAATTGGTCAACCTTAAAAAATCAATGATGTCAATAAAATGTTTGAAACCTTTGTTAAAAATTCTTGGATTTATATATTTCTATGATATAACTCATACTTTGCAGTTGTCGAAAAAACAGTCAAAATAAAAGATATAGAAACACCATGGGTTACAAAAGGTTGTAAAAACTTGTTAATCAGAAGCGGCATGCCAGAATTACAAAAACTTATTTGAAAAAATTAAGAAAACTGCTAAGCGAAACTACTATTCATCGTTTCTAAAAAAATACCACCATAACTCAAAAAAGATGTGGGAAGTCATGAAATAAATTGTTGGCAAGAATAAAAAATGATAGCTTTTCCAAAATTCCTAAATACTGAAAATGGACCAGAGTTGCATCAATATTTAATAACTATTATACAGAGATTGGCTAATAACTTCCCCAAAAATTCCGACTGTAAACAAATCCTTCAAAGGTTATTTAGATAGAATTGAGCACTCTATTGAATATAACGCTTTCTTTTGAGGAATTTGAGACAGCATTTAAAGAAATTAAAAGGAATAAAACCACAGGTGTAGATGACATAAATTGTAATCTTCTCCTGGTCCTTTACAATAAGCTTAAAACTCCTCTCTATGTATTCAGTCAATTGATTAAAAAAGGGGTGATACAAATCTCTTCAAATCCGGTAAAGACCAAAATACACTGTTCTCGGATATGAAGAAAGAACTAACACAAGTTTCAATATGGTTAAAAGCAAAAAATCACTTAACACTTTTAAAACAAACTTTTCTATATTCCATACATTATATCAAAAACGAAAATTTCCGAGTGTAATTCCAAAGCTAGAAATCGATGAAATCAATATTTTACGTGAACAAAATTTCTTGGCATACAGACAGATGAAAACCTAACCTGGAAAAAACAAATAGAGTCTGTTGTATCAAAAATTTCGAAGAATATTGGTATTCTCTATAAATCTAGAATGATTCTAACAAAGAAGCAGCTGACTGTCAATACATAGTCACTTATATGGTAATATTGTATGGGCAAGTACACACAGAACGAAATTGCAAAACCTCCACCGAAAACAAAAGCATGCAATCCGTGAAATAGATTATAAGGATAAATTGACACATTCAAAACCACTGTTCAACGAAATGAATATCTTGACTGTTTTTTAGATAAATTTACATCTATATTTACATATAAATGTAAGCAGGGCATAGCACCTACAATTTTCCACGATATCTCTAAAATTAAACCATCTGGAAAGTTTACAACAAGAACAAACTTGTTATTAGGGCCAAAAGTCAAAACAAATCTCAGGATTCAGTATTCGCCATCGCGCACCATATATTTGGAATAAAATGTATACACATTTATCACAACAAAATTGCAAAAATGTTACTATCGCTGTCTTTAAAACAAAAATTAAAACTGTTCTTAAAAAACCTCGAATATGTTTTCATTTATTTCTAAAAAAATACTATCTAGCAAAAAATAACTTGATTTTTTGAAGTCTGTACACAGAACATAGCATATGAACTGACGGTTCTCGATGATAAGACCAACAAGGTCTTCTACGAGTTCTCCCAACTCTATAGTTTGTTATATTATTCTCTTACGACTATTTGTCACGGAAGATAATTGTATAAATCTAAAAGTTGAAAATATTAAAATATTTAAAAAATAACGGATGTTTGCTTGTTCAATACAACAAGAGTTGACTGCAGTATTGTATATAATGAAAAATGTGTGAGTTTGCAATAATTTATGAATTTCAATGAAAACACAAGACCAAAAATAAAAGATTTATTGTTAAACAATCTAATTTCCAAACCCCACTGCGAAATCGCAAACATTTCATGCCACTAAAAATTTCTTGCCATACAATATAAACTACCCCCAAAGTTTGTTTTCTTTTGCTAATTTAATTGTGAGAGGGCTATGGATGTGCAGCTTCTATATAAATAACATCTTTTTCCTAATTTTTAGACGGATTCTATTTTGTAGCCAGTGCATTTCTATATATTATTTGTGCTTCTTGATTTAGGGGATGAATATAAATAAAAATTACCTCGGTAAGCGGGAAAACCTTTCGACATTACTAAGAAATGTTCATATGAAGAACAATTTCCTCTGAAAGCGAGAAAATTACCTGCACGTGTACGACGTAAAAGTGTTAGAACAAAAGAATAAATACAAAACTTTGCTGACTAAACGTAAAATTTCGCCGCGCACCGAGGAAATTGTGTTCATATAAGAAAAATATTCTCCCACAAACGGAAGTTTTGTTTCTCATATGAACACAATGTAATTTTTATAGCATTTCTTAAAATGATAGGCGAGATCTCGCCAGGTAGAGCGTTTTCCCGCTTACTGAGGTAATTTTTATCCAAATGAACGGCAGCCCTTTGAAATCCTCAGAAAGTATATATTATCTACACAATAATGCATCCACTAAAACAACATGCGATCAACATTTTTTATCAGTGTTTCGAGCTCTATAAACTTAGTAGTACTTATCCTTCGCAACTCTGTGGTTTTATTTTTCGTCAGCCTTCCCTGAGAGGATGGGGTGATAAATCGAGATCTCGCTATCATTAAGAAACTCTTATAAATTTAGATGTGTGATCACATGAGAAACGAGCCAGCGCGCTTTGCCGGGATCTCGCCTCGTCTAACCGAGATCTCGGCAAAGCGGGCTGAAATTGTCTCACGTGATTGCTCAACCGATGTGTTGAAAATAATTAAGCCTGCTTAACCGGTCTGGTCCGCCTCTTGTGATCACCCCCTAAAATTTCCTCGTTTATTTCTCTTAACTTCCGCTGTTATCTTCCAAAAGGTGCATCTTCGTCGTCAATCCTTCTTGGGTTGGGAACTTCTCTCCAATTTCATCTTCCTCACAATATCGGTTAATATATGTTTTGTTTCCGTCATCCTGGTATAAATTAACAATTTTCACGGTATTTTCTTGACTCGAATCCCGTGACGAACGCCATTATGAAAACCGTAACTTTTCAACGCATGCGTATAATAACTTGTGCATTACAAACGGACGTGCCTAGCTGTAACTAGAACCTACCGAAAATGAAAAAAATTGATCGTAGAAAATCTTTTTAGAATAGAAACGTTTTGGAGGTGAGAGTGTGGAATGGCCAACGTTCAATGACCGCTAAACTTTTGTTTGCTCGAAAAAATTCTGAAATTCTTGACTATCAAAAGGTAAGGATATGATTATCAGAGGGTTAAAGATATGACATTTATGGCTGAATTAAATAGTGTTAAAATTTTGGATTTGATAACAGGTAAAACATTAAGTGGTTTTCTGACTGATTGATCATTTTGTGTCAAGTTGTAATTTGAAACATCTAATCAAAAATCACCACAAAGATAAATTACAGACCAGCCGATTAAACCGATCACAACAGTATCTCTGTTTTCGTGAATTTAATAATTTTTCTTTTCCCGGGCGTGGTGAGGAAACACAGTTGCTGGGCGTATTCTAAATAATTACAATATAATTTAAAATAATTACAGTAGGAAAAATCGTCCCGATGATAGCTCGAACTCTTGAGAACTCGAACTTTTAGTAACTCGAACATTCGCGGCGGTAATATGAAAAATGTTCACGGCACCGTTGTTGTTTTATCGAATTATCAGGAATTTTCGGGGGGAAACGTGTCAGTCAGTGTATTTTTTTTTTTGTATAAAATGTCTGAACAAAATAAATATCGTGTAAAATCAATTTTTTATTCCTGTCAAACTCCTAAAAAATCATATTATTTAGTTCGTATTGCTTAGCTAAAAACTACAGTATAACCCCGTTAAGTCGGACTCTCAGGGGACCGAAATAATCGGTCTGACTTATCGGGAGTCCGACCTATCCGAACTTCGTCTTAAGTCAGACTCTACTTATTTAGTCCCAAGGGGGACAAGGTTTTAGTCCGACTTAAAGAAAAGTCCGACTTAAACCGTGTCCGACTTAACGGGGTTATACTGTACATACACCACCCGGATGCACTTTTTGGAAGATTACAGTCTCAACTCAAGTCTCTTTTGAAGAACACATCTATAACGACTTTTTAAACGCCTAATTGAAAAACGAGTTAACATCTAAAACGACTCGAAGACTTGAATATCGACTAATTAAGAACCGTTAACTTCTAAAACGATTGGAACATCTAAAAGCGACTCGACGATTTTAAACGAGATCGGGATATCCGTGTGATCTTACATGACACAACGACCTTACTATTTATTTGACAACATAACAGGACAGGTTCATTTATGAAGTTTTCCATCGTTTGTCTATAATAGCTAAACTTGTAAACATTTTCTTGTAACTTCTTTAATGGATTAAAATTCCTTTGGTGAAAAATGAAATATGAATCGATTAATCAAGTGTTATTGTTGTTGTTGTTGTTGTCGTATTAGATAGATATGTTCACATTATGACAAAGTGTCATCATTTATTTATTTTTATAATGGGATGTGCTATTGGAAAAGAATCTCCAATTTCAAATGTTAAAAGTGATTTACTTCCGCAACTTGAAGCTGGACATGTTAAAAAGGATACAGTATCAGATAATTTTACTGTCATTAAACCTGACGCCATACCTAATAATGCAACAAAATACAGGGCAAAAATCGACTCAAGGGTTACTGCTAAGTATGATATTAAAGCTTTAATAGGAAAAGGTTCCTTTGGTGATGTCTTGAGGGTGGAAAGTAAAACATCACATCAACCATATGCAGTGAAAATTGTTAAGGTCAGGACCTTACAAGAACAAGAAGTGATCAATTCAGAGTGTGATGCATTAAAATTACTCGATCATCCGTTTATCATAAAATTACAGGAAGTTATAATTTCAAAAGATTGTACCTATTTAATTATGGAATTAGCCACAGGTGGAGAACTCTATGACCGAATAAAAAGCAGAGGACATTTAGATGAAAAGTATAGCTGTAACATAACACAAATGCTTTTAAGTGGACTTACATACTTACATGTCGAAGGTATTGTTCACAGGGACCTTAAACCTGAAAATCTTCTCTTTTACCACCCAGGAATGGATTCAAAGATTATCATTACAGATTTTGGATTTGCAAAGAAACTTAAAGAAGATAATGTCCTTCACACATGGTGTGGTACTCCTGAGTACATTTCACCAGAGTTAATAGAAAAAAAACCGTACAATATGAAAGTGGACTTATGGGCTCTTGGTGTTATTGTTTTTGTAATGCTTAGTGGGCATTTGCCGTTTAGTGCTGATACAACACCAAAATTATTCAAACAGATTATGGAAGGGAGTTTTTCTTTTACTAGGGAGGTAAGATTATACTATGATTATTTTTGATTATACTATGATTATTTTTGATGATACTATGATTATTTTTGATGATACTAGTAGAAATAAAGAACATTAATATTGAGCATCAGTATATATATATATGTGTGTTATGTAATAACGTAATAAAACTTTATATATACATCAATCATGGACATCGATTCATGATATATGATCTAGGCGGAATGCACCGTCATTTCAAGTTCAAGTGATATGTTTTAATTCGTGACCAACTGGATGACTGTGTGTCCTAGGCTCCCTTATTGTATGATGTATTTTTGATGAGCAATAGAAAATGAAACTTTCTCATTTTCTTAAAAACGATCCAGCTAATTTTAATTCTCACTTGATCTTAATAACATGTTTATTTGAATGGTTGACTTCATTTTTAAAATTTCGTATTTCATCATACTTGAAATCCATTAAATTCCTTCCCAGGCTGACTACTAAAAGTGCTGTGTCTGCAATTATGAGGATGGCGTAAAATGCAGGTTTCTTTTGAGTGATGATTTAATTTTTTTTAAAGTTTGCTTATTTTATGTTTCCTGCTTCCTTGTTATATTTTGTTATGATTGGAAACGTTTTGTAATTTCACTTCAGAAGATTTGAATTGTTTCTGCCATAATAGCAGGACCCTAACACATAACTTATAACTGGTTAGGCCATCCTGCATAAATATTACTTAATAAATAAATAAGTAAATAGCACTGAAGATGGTATAATATACCGATAAGCTTTTTCTGATTTTAATAAACTTTGTTGTTTTAGTTTTTATGTCTATAATTAATTTAAGATCTTTTTAGTTTTATTATTCAACCTCTAATTTATGCCTTGCATACAAGGAAGAAAAAGAAGAACACATGAATGATTATGTTTTACATGTATTTATAATTTAAAAAACATTGATGAAAATCCTCTGCCTGTGATTTTTTCAAGAAATCTTAGTTTGCTTCACATTTCATAAATGTTTGAAGAATTTTAAAACCAAGTAAAATAGTACTGATTTTTTTGGTAGATTTGGATTCCCTTAACTCAATTTTTATGCTATTATTTATGATATTTGAATTCTAGTACTTAAAAACCATGGAAAATATTTAAAATGATCATCAATTATTTATAAGTTCTTCTCTTGTTAATTAAAATTTCATGAAACTGCCATCCCTTTTATTGATATTAATACTTCTCTATATACCTAACTGAAAATCTGAATGATCGTGAGGAATAGCAAGCATTTTAATACAACCTAAATAACACCATATCACCATTCAAAAATGGAGTTGACGTCAAATATTAATATGTTTACTTTATGACTGATCAACAGTGTTTAGGTTTAGAAGTTTTCAAACTACATTAGTATTTTCACTTGTTGATTATCTGATCCCTAAAATATGTTTTTTTGAATAATATTTTTATTGAGTGGAAAATTTTATTTAGTGGTAAAAATCGAATTTTTTGTTGGCAGAAAGGATTAATGAAATCTGATGGAATAAAAGAGTTGTCAAATTAGTATCATGAAATGAGCGATGAGTGAAACAAAAACTATGGAAAATATTTCCCAATTAAATTCAAGAAACATAAAGGATAATGCCAATGAAATGTCATGTCATTATATTGCCATGGGAATTCTATTCAAAGTAATCACGTCTCTATTTAAACGAATATTTTGGTAAAAGCAGTGCTAAATGGATTTGTAATGATTGTCTGATGATGAATCTGAATGTTAATGTCATCATCAAACAGTATTTTTCAGTCCAAAAAAAACCACTTCACCAACATTGAATGCGTTTCTTTCGAAAGAAATCCAAAGCTCTGTTTACACTATTCGATTTATTAACCAAACAAAAGTTAATGTATTGAATAATGTAAACAGGGTACTACATCAATTAAGAATATATGTAAATACTGAATGAACTTTTGACTTGATCAAAAATTTAGACATTAAGGCGGATTTCCATTCAAAGTATTTTCACGATTGAAATGTTTTGAGCTTTCAATTGTTGACATTTTCCTGAATCAGAATTGGTCAGAGTTTTACTTTTTCAGGCTTTTTACGCATGCGCGAACTTACTTCCTAGTTGAGAATCATGTGCGGAATAAAAAGCGACATTTCAAAACCAACGCAGAATCAAGCTTTAGACCTTTCCCTTTTTCGTTAACAATTTGTTGAGGGAAATACAAGCAAATTTACTCAGATGTCTGTTAGCTTAGAAAACAGCTACCTAAAAGGGAACTGGGGACGTAAATGTAACAATGTTTTTCTCGACACTGTTATTTTTATTCTTATCGAAGAGTTACAAATTATCATTTCAAATGTTAACTAGAGCGTAAAACTGTAATTTGTTAATGTATGCATCATAATTTTGGACCCGCCACTGAATTTTGTTTCTTTTGCATCCATTCATGATTATCTAATCCCCATCTTTCTTTGTTCTTTCCAGCGTTGCGATTCAGACACGTATGCAAGATCGATTCCGTAACTTTTTACTCAAGTTTCTGACCTAATAGGAAACACGTTCGATTACATGTAAATCCGATGTTAACCGATTTTTGGACCTAGCGACTTTATTAATATATCGAGAAATTAAGTCAATCAACCGAAAATATTTGCCATGAGGAAGCCATCATGTGTATAATACCTTTCGTTTTCAATTTAGATATGGCGAAATGTGTCGGATTCAGCCAAAGATTTCATCGAGTCTTTGTTGCAAGTTCAACCAGAGGTTCGCTATGATGCAGTCCAAGCATCTTCTCATGTCTGGATGAGCTCTTATCCGTGGATGCACAAACCGAAATTAAAACATTCAACACAGAAAAACAAACAAAAGCACAGACCTACTTCTGAGTCTATACAGTTACGAAGTATACATAAAACACCGGCTGATTATACGGAAACGATCAAGTCTGGTGATAGTCAAAGCGAGTTGAAGCCTAGACCTAAGCGTGAGATCGGTAACCGGCAAAGTATCCAGAATGGATTAGTATTACCTTTTACCAGTGATTATCCAGTTAATATTTTAACAAAAGATCGAATTCTAGAAGATAACGCTAGCACGATGTCACCTAGCAACGTCGATTCCATGTTGGCAACTGAAGATACGAATTCAGTTGCTAGTAACCTTGAACTTTTTCAACAATTCTATTCCAAATACATCAATACCGATGATCCTATAATACGTGAACAGTTGAAACAAACTTATTTTAGAAATTTAAATCAAAATGATTTGAAGTTGCCCATTCAGTTTGGTGGCCAAGTGCCGGCCATGAAAAACATGGTTTTATCTAATAAGCCGTCGAAAGAACGAAAGTTATCGGTTCATCAACAATTTGAACATATCGACGAAGATTCTGAAGATGAAATTCATTTGACCTTGAACTCGAATACATTAAACGTCACACGATTGGATCAAATTTATTCCAATAATGGTTCCGTAGCGTCCGCATCTTTCCGATCCACAACCGTACCTATTGAATCTAACAATCCAAGATACATTGAAAAAGTTGGTGTATGGTTACATCAGCAAGAGTCTGACCACTCAAAGGAAACCAATGGCAACTATCTGTCCAATAGAAACACAGACTTCGATCCCGATAATTTAATCAATCACCGTTCTTTATCGGGAAAAAGTTTCGCCACGACCAGTGATCATTCACAGTCAAGTTCATTCAATCGTTTTCTTTTACCAACACAATCTAAGAAGCAGAGGAAACAACAAGACGAGATCATTCATATTCGTCCACACACTAACTCAACTTATAATGGCATAACCCATTCAGACAGTCACAGTATTCGAGATACGACCTCTTTCAATTCCACCTCGACAGCGTTTCGACCTCTGATCATCCATAATGGTAAAATAGATACAAGTTACGCGTAATATAAAGACACTCTAAAGGTGATGTCCAAGCCTAGACAGTATGCAGTGAGTCTTGTCTAGGCTAGCAGTTACTCAGTGATTATATCTCTACCTGAGATGCTTTCAACCGTAGTATTGGACCAGAAAAAAAGTACCAAATCCTAATCTTCTATTCGAATTTTTTCCCGCTATTTTTCTTTTTATAACTTTATGCTGTATTTGTATATTTAAATGGTCTGTATAAAATTGTCAAATATTTATTTTGTATCAAGATAGAAGTGATAGAATGCATTTTTTTCCCATTTTTAATTTGGTAATATTTAAATTGTAAATACTTGAATTTTCTGGGCTTTTTATATATACAAAAATAATACTTGGTATTGTATTTTCAGTTGCCATCTTGAAATATTTGTGTCAATGCAGTGTGTCTTTTTCTCTATCGACTCATTCTCAAATCGTTATTGAAGGCGCATGTCGATTAATAGTGAATAATAATAAGTCTCATATTTATCGTAAAATTCTCAAAAATAAAAATTTTTGCAACGTTTATACATGTTATGTGGACACTTAAATATATAAAGGAAAATAGAGATGTTTTATTTAAAGGAATTAATTTTATTTAATTTCTTGATATATGATGGTACGCAGCGTACCATGTTTGATACGCAGCTTGCTACTATGTAGACAATGTTTCTTTTATCTCTTGTAGTTTGTTGTAAATCGTGTGAAATGTGTCTTATAAACATATGTGAAGATTTGTTTTTCTTTCTTTCTTTAATTCCCGAAATAAACGACCCTTAAATAAACGACCCTTAAATGAACGACCCTTAAAGGCAATAAATGAGTATATAAACAGGGACCTGATGACGGTTACATTTTTTCTTATTTGGGCAGCTACTTTTACAACGGTTACATTCCGTTCTTATTTGGGCAGGTAGTTGTCGAGTCATTTTCAAGATTTTGCCCACTGGGTATATTCGTTTATTTACTTGAATCTTTACTTTTACCTCAATGGACATTCGGGCACAATGCAATAAAAAAATATGGGAAGGGGATGGGAAGATATGTTATCCAATTCTTTGCTTGGGTTCCCAGTGGGCAAAATCTTCAAAAAACCTCTGTGAAGGAGTGTTTTCTATAAGAATGGCAAGCAATATCGTCTGCTGTTTCAATAAAAATACACTCCTCCACAGAGACTTTTTGAAGATTTTGCCCACTCCGTTATTAAGCAGCAAATGTTTTACTTGCATGACCATAATGGGGAATTTTCAATAATTGGTTGAATCACCCCTATACACTCCAAAAATTGAGCAACCCAAAGATGGTCACATCATACACCTCGATTGAGCATTTTGTGCTGACTAAACAAATCAAAGTGCGTGAGAACTTTTTTCATTTGAGAATCTTTCCCAGGTTACTATCCAATTTCAAAGGGAAAAATTTAGAGTTAAAAACTTTATTCTTAAAGGGGAAGAATCCTGTGGAACCAATGAAGATTTATCCTTAACCTGCTGTAACAATATTTAGCTAACTTTCATACGAAAATTACGAAAGCAGCCTTCATTTCCTGTAAAAATTGAATTAACTTGTGTGTTTATTTAACAAAATAAAACTTTGTGAAAGCAGGAAGATAAAGTCTGTCTTATAAGAAGTGACGTTGTGGAGCATCCGATTAAAGTACAAAGTGTCGAAAATGACGCGTCATATCTTAGTGAAGTAATTTTAGATAGTAATAAAGTTACAAAATAAAAGAAGTAATTCATAGCAGAATAAAAATTTGAAAGATAAAAACGTCTCAGAAGATATTATTTTTGTTAGCTTTAGTTAAATAGGGAAATGTGAAGGTATTTTCTCATATTTCAGAAGTTTAATCGTGGTTAGGTAAGAGTATACATTGGTTAGGTAGGAGTATACGTTGTATTGTCTCTTTTCTAAATCTCTGAACATTGGAATTTTAGCTTTTAGTTTAACTGTGCAATATTAGAAATCTCTAAATAGGCCAAATAGCACTGAAAATTAGAGATAACAGCATTCTTTGAATGATCGATCCAAAATATTTATGCAACAATTTTGTGTTAAATATGATATAGAACAGACAAATATCCGGGTTTGGGCCACCTTCAACCGGACAAAAGCCCATATGGATTTTCATTAACCTATACCACCAAACTTTCAGAAAATCGATGGTAAATGGAATACCTTGGGTGCCTTAAGAAATACCAGGGGTTAAAATCAGTAAGCAAAATTGCGAAAAATCTCTGTTGGAGTCATATTGTAACAAATAAAGCTTTCAAGGGTTGTAAAATTGCTTTTTAGACATTTGTTTTCCTATAATTATTATTACAATATCGTTCCCAGGTTCTCGGAAGCCCTCTGGCTTTAGCAACAACGGTAAAAACGTCCGGAGAACTATATTGCAATCATAATCGTTTAGATAGAAATGGAGACAGAAACAAAAGCTTTTATAAATTAGTGCATAAACTTTCATTAAAGTTAAAGCCACAGGCATGTAAACATTTAAGAAACTCCCTCACGAGGTGTTTAAAAAAATACAGCAGTCAGAGGCGGATCTAGAGGGTATGTCGAAATTTGTGGAGGAGAGTGTTAGCCATTAAACCATAAAAGAATAACGTGCAAGTAATCCCATTGGTGATACAGACTGAAAACAGAAATTAGGTTTATTTGCTCCTCCACAATTTTTGACATACCCTAGATCCGCCACTGGCAGTTATGTATTAAAGAAGACTTTAAAAACCTATGCAACTCATAAAAAGTGATGTTTCTTCTAGAAATTAAATATTTAATAACCACTTTTAACGTTAGAAGTGTGTCACTTTACTCATGGAATAACCATAATGCCTGATGGTCTCAAAACTCAACCAGTGTCCCCTGTCATGATCATACCAGCAACAATTACTCCTAGAATAGTCATAAAAGCGGACGTTTGGTTTCGAATGAAATATTGATAAGCTGTATATAAAGTATAAATTTTTTAAAGGAAAATGTTGCAAGTACAATCATTCATCATCACTGCTGTTTTTACTTTTCACTTTTCACTCAATATTATCATCTTCATTGTATTCTGGATCAATCAAAATACTTTCTACTTCATCAGGAAACTCCTGTTCTATCCATCCTCATTCCATCCCAAACCAATAATATCATGTGAGTTTCCATTCGGATGTATCGATGACTTCCATAAATAGGATATTGTATTAGCTATTGAAGAATGTAAATATAATACTTGACTGCATGGTAGTAACAAAGGTAAATCAATGACTTTGTTTTGATAAACGTATTTCTTATTATAGATTTTATATCTGACATCATCAACGTCGTTTGATTTGTAACCATAAGTAACAAACTTTTGAAGATTACTGAACATTTCATCAGTAAGTGAGATTGTAGAACTAAGATTGATGAATGTTTGCTGAAATACTTCATTCTCTTTCATTGTTTTCCAACACCTATCTTTTCCTTTTCTAAAAAACGATATTTTGTAGGCATGGAAACCAATAAGGGATGATTTTTCTGTTTCATCAAGTTGTACATCTGATAAGCGAATGATCAGTTTCTTTTTGCCATTGTTGTTTTCAAGAAAAGTTCTGTGAAGATTATCTTGAATCAAAGACACCAGTAACACTAAGATATCTGTATCTCCAGACGGTGATCTCACTACAACTGAACCAGACGTTGTATTAAATGCATGTATAGGATGAAGGTAGTTCTTAGTATAGGCTTCTTCCTAATCACTGATTAATTCTACTACTTCTGTCACATGTGATAATGTTATCGATTTGCATACATTAGCTGTTGACACATACATCTGGGTGGTTCGAAGAAAGTTCAAAACCTTTTTACGATTATCAACTACATACTGAAACATGAATTAACTGTGATTTGCTTTCTCCATTCATCATGAATTTTGTAACATCACATGGGACTTTTGATTTAGATGAAGAAATGATGACTTTTTCCGATGCACCATGTTTTTCTCTCGTATTAGCTTTAATAGACTTTTCATAATAAGAGTCGGCAACTATATCAATTCTCTGTAAACCATGTGGTAAAGATCTTCAAAATGACCAAGTCATATCTTCGTATGTACAGTCGAAGCTCTAATTAGCGGACACCATCGGGAATTCGACTTGGTGTCCGCTAATTGGAGCTGTCCGCCTTTTGGAACGTTTGGTAATATAAGCTCTAAATTCGATTGTAAGCCCTTCTATGGTGTCGTAAAAGGTAAATTTCATGTCTACAGTAGGTACTAGCTATAGGAAGACAAAGAAAGACAAATGAAAGGTTATTTTAAACGCAACTATTCTTTTTTTACAAGATGAAAGAAAAATCTCAACAATAATATGAACGATTGAATATCAAGATCACAATGTTAACGTAACAACATTCGAAACTTTCATTTAAAAAAATGTCCAATTGTTTTTTGTTTTTTATTGTTTATTCGAATGGTTTCAAGTCTCTCTTTTATTGAGGAAAGAGAAGATCTCTCATCACTATTGAGATCCTTCACATTAATCAACTTTTCAATGATAACCAGAGCCTCATATGGAGTGGTTTCATCGGGCTCAACTTCTTCGACCTCATCCTCACTTTCCTCGTCAGTTACCACTTCTTCGATTTCTTCGGCTCCAGATTCCTTCTGTAAATATCCCGTAACACACTTTTGTAAAGAGCTTACTTTCCAATCTACTTCATCTGAGTTGATCTCGAGAACTGAGGTACACGTTTCGATATCAAAGTCGACGTACTCCTCGGCGGTCATTGAAGAGTCTGATAGTTCATTAAATAGAGCTTTGAACTCATCATCGAGGACTGAATCTTCATCTTCACAGGATTTCTTATCAAATCCACATTTACTAAAACAGTTTCTAATTGTTTTTGTTGTCACCTCGTCCCAAGCTTTGGCTACCCATTCAATGGCTTGTAAAACATCGACTTGCTTTGCAATTTCTGAAGCGAGAAAATCATCGTTAATACGAGCAATGACGAATCGCATCAACTTCTTCCGATAATTACATTTAAAACTTTGAATGATTCCAGCATCAAGCGGTTGCAAACGAGAAGTAGTATTCTTTGGTAGAAATACGATTTTTATGTTGCTGTACTTATCAATCAGTGAAGGAGGGTGGACAGTGGCATTGTCTAGGAACAAAATCACCTTTCTTTTTTGATTGATCATTTGACGGTTGAGGTCTTCCAAAATCTTTTCCATTATCTCAACCTGCATCCAAGATTTTTTGTCATCGAAATACATAACCTTACTCAGTCTGTCCTGTGCAATAGCTTTTTTAAAGCATCTCGGTTTTTTGCTTTTCCAAATAACGATCGGTTTGCCGACTTTTCCACCATCAGCACTGACAAAAAAAGCAACAGTAATTCTTTGATTTGATTTTTTTCCACCTTTACTTTTCCTTCCTTTTATTGCCAAGCCTTTCGTTGGTAATGATTTAAAAAAGCATCCACTTTCGTCCATGTTCAGTATATCCTTATCCTCGTAGCCTTTACAAAGCTCTTGTACTCGTTCCATCCAAGATTCTACTGTAGTCGCAGAGACATCTAAAGACTCACCAGATATCTGTTTTTCCTTGATACCATAGCTCAGTTTCCACTTTCCAAGCCAACCATCAGAAGCCTTAAAACTATCTAGTTCAGGACGATTCAGCTTTTCCTTGATATTCATTGCTTCTTCCTTGAGCAACGGGCCAATTACATAGATGCCAGACGTTTCACACTTCTTGAACCAGGAGTAAAGGATTTCATAAATCAGTTTGAACTTTTGATGACTTGTTCTGTTGATATGTTTAAAGCCCTTTCCTTGAAAGTTTTCGTATTCTGTTCTTAGTGTTTTCTCATTTTTCAAGAGGTTTGCCGCCTGAGTCTTTCCAATGTTGTATGTTTTGGAGATCTCTCTGCAGCTCATTTTCTTTTTTTCGTTGGCATCAAGAATCTTGATTTTTTCGTCTAATGTAAGACAGTGTTTGCTTAGTTTTCCAGCCTCACGTTTCTTCTGCTGCTTTTCATCAACAGGAGCCATGTTTAACTTGTTACTCGGTTTTGTTTGTGATGACTAAAAATTACGAACATCTCTTCTAAATTCCTAGTTATAATTCTAAACAAAACATTCGAATGTTCGCAAAAGATTCGATTGACAAAAATTTTGAAAACAAAACATTCGAATGTTCACAAAAGATTCGACTGACAAAAACTTTGAAAACAAAATTGAAAAAAAGATCAAACACACAAACACGCTGTGACAGAAATAAGGAGTTTGAACGGATTTATGAAATCCTGACAGGAAAAAATATCATCACAGAGGAAATGTATGAAGTGGAAATACCAATCCTGATTGATCATAGTTGGACTACGTACGAGTATAAGTCTTTCGCAAGAGGGCATCACGTTTACAAGGATGTTTGGTCTCCTTTGATCGGCGAATCGTTATCTTGCAAGCCTGAGCCTTCAAACATAGCTGATAAAGATGCAGTCGCTATCATAAGGAAAGATTGCTTCGGGAAGGACACTGTTGTAGGCCATCTTCCTCAAAACATTGCAAAGCTTTCTTCTTTATTCTTGAAAGTCCAAAACACATCAATTACAGCCATAGTCACTAGCAAGAGGTTGAATCGAGGTGGTGACTATGGACTGGAAGTGCCAGTGACCTTTACATTTTATGGGCCAAAAAAGCTAATGGATTGGGCGAAAAATAAATTGGAAGTTGTAAAAGATGATTTGGAGAAAAAGTATGATAAATGTCTCAAATAAACCAAAATTTATCACATTTGTCTTTTTTTTTTTCGTGTCCCTTAGCAGTTTGACGCTTAATGTCCACTAATTGGAGCGTAAAAATCAGCATTTTGGCCATTTCGTGCCTAAAATTTCGTCCGCTAATCAGAGCGTCCGCTAATTGAGTGTCCGCCTTTTGGAACGTTTTTTATAAGGATTTGACCAGAAAATGGCCGGGGAAAAAAAATCTGTCCGCTAATCAGAGCTGTCCGCCTTTTGGGGTGTCCGCTAATTGGAGCTTCGACTGTATTAGGGATGGAGGTCATCGTTCTAGCATGTGCGATAATATCTACAATTAAAGTTCCCTCTCTTATGACTAAGTGGCTTTGAACTTCCTTAAGAACTATCTTTGACAAGGCACTTGTTGTCTGTCTCTTATTTTTACATTTTATTAACATTTCTGTTTTAGCTGAGATGTGGTTGTGGCTATATTTAGTCAATTATTTTCAAATATTTAGTCTATATTTAGCTATATTTAGTTATATCAACCCTAACCCTAACCCTAACCCCTAACCCTAACTATCTTTGACAAGGCACTCTTGGATGTGTCGCTTTTTGTACCATCAACGTTCGTAATGCTCAATGGTATAGGAGTTAATGGGTACTTCAGAGCATTACTCATATCAAGAACTTTTTCGCGCTTTAATGTAAATGATAATAACGAGCCAATTATATTTCTGTTGATAAAACTTTGTTGTTGGTTTCGGTTACCTTACATAAATTCTTAATTATTGTATAATTATGTCTTTTTATGGGATGGTGAAACTCGACTGTTTTAGATTTAATTCAACTGTTTTTAAATTTATTATTATCAATTTCTTCGCGGAATGGATCTATGTACTCCTCAGTCAACACATACAAGACTAACTGTACTTGTTTCTCACTTTGAAGAATTTGCGATGGACGTAGAGGCTTATAAGTGTTCGATCGGTGACCAATACCAGCCATTGTTAACAATTCATTTGTTGCACTTGCTTGTTCTGCTCTGTTGAGGCACTATTTCATGACAGCTGAAGAATCAAAGGTAATAAATGAGCCATGTGTATCTTATAAGTATATAAAAACCATTTATTTATTTTAAAAAATGTGCATAAGCTTTTCGGATAATATCCATCATCAATGCGGTAGAAAATAAGAAAAAATGAAGATGAAGAAAAAAGGAAGAATCCTTTGCAATGTTTTTTATTCCACCACTTGTCTAAGGATCTCTGTTTATGCTTTGTTCGCCCCGCTGAGGGTTCGCAGTGGGTATTTATCTTGAGCTTGAACTGAAATAGGGAGTGCTTGACGAAGACCTGAATAAAGTGTATCAATATTTTCAGGAATTTCAACATAGTAAGAGCCATATCTACCATAATTAACTTTGTTTAAAGCAAAATATAATGGGATGAATTTTTATAAAGTCGTAAATCAGAATCATTTTGTTGTACAGCTAGATGGATTAAGTGTTGATATCGCATAAGATCAAGATAGGAAATCCAGAATGGAGCAGTCTTTCCCAGTGAACCATTTCTAACTCCTTTCCTAAATTCTTCGTAAAGGCTTTGAAACTGAGAGCTTTCTCTAGTGATCTGAGGTCTTCATAAACTCTGGTACATCTCCTTTTAGTCTGATAAATCTTGACATAAAGAAGCCTTTCCAATGTACAATCCAGCATCTGTTGAAGTGGGATCCAGATATCACACCGAAAAGACTTCCAGAAGAGCAAACGCTGGACTGGTAAATTATGTCTTCAAAGCCAGACTCAGAAATAATCAACCCCATAACTTGGAAGTTTTCTTTCATATAGTGGGAATTACCAAGGTGAATTATAACGTTCACGGTAATAATCGGGATAGGTCCAAATAAATTGCTGCACCTACAACAACAGTTATATTGGTAAATGACATTCCAGATTCCTTTGCTAGGTTTCACAAATACTTTATATACTTCTTAATTGCCACTACATCGGTAACTTTGGTGGTAGATACGTAGAGACTGTTTTAACTTTGGTGGTAGATACGTAGTGACTGTTTTAATAACTGGAGTTGCATTGAATTTGTGATATTCAGTAAGCCAACCAGAAAAAATTGAAGGTAATACTTGATCAAAATAGTTTTGAAGTCTAAAGTACACCCACAAGAAAAACATTACAATAGCGTCAGCGGGATAATGATCGGAGATGTTAGTTGATGTAATGGTATCTGGTTCTTTGCTTGGATTAATTATTACTTCAGATGTATTTGAGTCTGGCATAACCAATGAGCGTTTTGTCAATTTAGGAACAGACAATGTACTTTAATGGGATTAAATTTCGCGGGGATTAAATTTCGCGGTTGGGCCCATCCGCGAAATTTTAAGATTTCGCGGGGATTTAATTTCGCGGATGAGGGGTTTCTTAATTTTTCGCGGGGATTTAATTTCGCGGATCAGGATTAAATCTAATTTTTCTGAAATGATTCCAAATTTTGCAAACAGAACTTCTCTCAAAATTTTGTTTCGATAGTGTGCGAAATTCGGAAAATAACGAAGAGATTTTACTCAGAACGGGATTTGAGGGGCGGGACGATAATAATGAATCTATAAAAAGGTATAAATCGATAAAAATTTAAAATTTTCGCGGATCGAAGAAAAATTTCAAATTTTTCGCGGGTATTTAATTTCGCGGATGAGGCCCTTTCAAATTTCCATTGGGACTTAATTTTGCGGATGACACCCAAATCCGCGAAATCCGCGAAATTTAATCCCCGCGAAATTTAATCCCATTAAAATATGTTTTGCAGTAACGCTATTTTGATTTGGTTTCTGAAATGCTACCATATGTGTAGTGTTGATAGATCCTGCACCAGATGCTTTTTTCAACCATCGTGTGAAAGTTATCGACCCAAAAGTATGTTACTACAGCTGAATCAGGGGATAATGATTTAAGTGGAAGGTGGTCACTGCTGTTTGCCAATACTTGAGCTTTTTGTGCTTGTCCTGTCTCTGTATCACAAACCTTGTTGTATGATATACAATGTCCCAAGTGATTTAAAACATCAACAAGCTGTTGTTGCTAAAGCCAGAAGGCTTCCAAGAACCTGGGAACGATATTGCAATGATTATTATAGGAAAGCAAATGTCTAAAAATTTTTCATATCAATTGCATTCATACATTTCTTGAAAGCTTTATTTATTACAATATGACTCCAACAGAGATTTTTCGTAATTTTGCTTACCCCTGATTTTAACCCCCTGGTATTTCTTAAGGCACCCAGGGTATTCCATTTACCATCGATTTTTTGAAAGCTTAGTGGTATAGGTTAATGAAGTTTGAAGGTGGCACAAACCCGGAAATTTGCCTGGTTTAATATAATTCCAACATGGAGAAACACAACATTTTTTGTATATACACATCATGGCAGTATTGCGTGTAAAAAAATTTATGGAGAAAAAACTGTAAAATGTTTTTACACACTACACTAGTATTAACTTTCGCACGAAAATTACGAAAGCAGCCTTCATTTCCTGTAAACATTGAATTAACTTCCGTGTCCATTTAACAAAATAAAACTTTGTGAAAGCAGGAAGATAAAGTCTGTCTTATCTGTCTGAAAATCAGCTGTCTCTTAAAGTTTCGATAACCTTTGAAAGAAAAGTATCATTAAAAAACAGCGTTGAACTGTATAGAAGATAGAAGGTTGATACAAACGCTTGGAGGGTGGTTGAGAGAAAGGTACGTAAAGTATAATATGTTTTGAGGGCATTATGATTCAGATTTCTAGGTATATCCAATACTACACAGTGTCAGGATGCCCGGTGGTGGATGGTGGCAGTGGGTTTAATGCTTGTATTCAAACCGGGGCTCTGTTAGGCGTATGCCTCTCCCCACGCTTTACAATCGCCACAAAGTTAATGGGTTGAATGGTAGTTGACTGTTGAGCTCCGTCTGTGCATCAATTCGATGACATTTTACTGGTTCGCAGGATTCAGGTCCAATTGAGCGTAAAGCTCCCCTCGTCTACTATGAACTAGGGCAATGGGATCGGATCGGTAGAGCAATCGCCCGGCAAGCGAGAGTTCGTGGGTTCGATTCCCACTCGATCCATTACTTTGGCGGAAATTGGAAATTACATTGTGTGTATAACTGATTACAAAATGTTGCACATTGGTCCCATAAAACCTTTGCCACGTATGCACACACGGACTAAGTAGGCTCAAAATTACACATATAATAAGCATCGTGGTGCAAAAACAAATATTCCTCCACAACAAATTATGAGAACAAAATTCTTAAGTATGTCTTAGGATATTTTTCCAGTGATGTTACACAAACTCCTAAAATCGGTAATGTAGTGATAAAAAAGCTTCTTTAAAAGCTGATGAGAACACACTGAAAATATACAGAAAAAGAGCATTCCATTTCTACACACTCACTCGCTTCAAATACACGGGGCACCATTCTTCATTGTAAGGGTAAGTTTAGACGACCGCTCTATTTATACACAATAAATGTGTTGAACTTAACTCATTAAACAGGACAAACACATGGCTGCTATTTTTTGTAACATTTATCAGTTGGAGGCGTAGCTAGAGCTCAGTCAAAATTTGCGGAGGAGAGTTTAGTCATTTAAAGTAAAGGAAAACGTGCAAGTAACCTAATCGACACTCAAGACTGAAAAGAAATACTTTTTTGTATGACCCTGGACACGCCTATGCCGCAGAGTCTCGCTACCACTGACAATTACATATCTAAATATCTCTCATCCAAAAAGGATTTTTATTACTTTTTCAGTTTCAGTTCTGCT
Organism: Turritopsis rubra; assembly: GCA_039566895.2. Taxonomy (NCBI): domain Eukaryota; kingdom Metazoa; phylum Cnidaria; class Hydrozoa; order Anthoathecata; family Oceaniidae; genus Turritopsis; species Turritopsis rubra. The sequence continues at coordinate 2,296,002 of CM077629.1, read as the reverse complement.
TATGTTGAGGCCCGGAAAACCCGAGTTAAAAAATCGAGTTATTAAATCGAGTTATGCACTATGACGTCATAATTCGAGTTATTTACTTTAAACTTTTAATTTTCGATATCACTTCGAGTTACTACTAACTCGAAAATATATTTTTCGCTTCTACAATTTGAGTTACTAACTCGAAATAACTTTTTCAAATGAATCAAGTCGATAAATAAATCAAGAGGCCCGGAAAACCCGAGTTAAAAAATCGAGTTATAAAATCGAGTTATGCATTATGAAGTCATAATTCGGGTTATTAACTTGAAATTTTTAATTTTCGATAACACTTCGAGTTACTAGCTCGAAAATATATTTCTCGCTTCTACAATTTGAGTTACTAACTCGAAATAACTTTTTCAAAGAAATCAAGTCGATTTTTCTCGAGTTATCGTGTCTGCTTAATTGTTCATATCTAATGAAAATTTGCACGTGGAATAATTTGACAGTGGTAATTTTGATTTACATTTGTTAATGTAAAAATGGGATCAAAATTAATCAGTTGAGGATGTAGATAGGTAATATGGAAGTCATAATGATAAGCAACCTTATATTATGTATCTTTCAAACATTCTTAAGAACAGCTGTACCATGACACTTTCTACGCTGACATATTTTACTTTGAATCTCGGAACAATTTGTGATTAAAAATGGAAAAGTAACGGGGTTTCAGGAGGGGATTGGTGGTGGAGATGATTTGAATTCGACGATGACTCGACATGATTATTTTGAAACTAATGCTTATAATATGAAAAATTATTGTTTTTGCTATCCAAAATATTTTGAAAATTAAGCAGACACGATAACTCGAGAAAAATAATTTAAAACTTAAAAAATTTCAAGTAAATAACTCGAATTATGACGTCATAATCCATAACTCGATTTTATAACTCGATTTTTTAACTCGGGTTTTCCGGGTCTCGCTTATGTTCATCCATTTTCACAAAATTCTGTTTATCAGTTTGAGTAAAGCGGTGAAATTTCTAGCGTTAAGAAAAACTGCTGAACGTGCATAAATTTCATAAAAACAATAGAAAACGTTTCGATTTCAAGTAAAATATGCTCCAAATTATATTAAGTACGACACATGTGTAACTTCTGCCGCCTTTTTGCATTGAGTAGAAATTCCTCAATAATTGATTTGGATGTTAGTAGAAATTTGTACAGATGATTTACATTGGGTTGGCGAAGTCTTTCATGTGAGAGCAAGGGGAATAACTAACGCCATTCCTCTCAACGATGGCGAACGATTATCACCGACTGGTCGTCTTTATGATCGCTATGTAGTTAGATTTATAATTGCAACGTTTTGTTGCTGTTTTTGTTTAGTAGCATTTTCATCTCTTTTTAACATCGTCATGAAGCGTAATTTATGACGCATATCACCATGAAAATTGACGATAGTCTTTTCGACGGCTTCGCGTAGATTATCTCCGACAAACATATATTTAATATGATAACTGCCACGTCAAGGAGAAATAAAATCACATAATCAAAGTCTTCCTTAATGCTGCGTTATTATAAACTTAACAGACAACCTAGGTTCCAGCCTTTTACTGAACCCTTTTGATGAGATGGATTGGTAGGGAGGTTCTGTTTCAACGTTTTTTAGACTTTTCACGGAAGAAGTTAGCGAAAGATTTTTTCCAGTTGTGGGAATCAGACAGAACATTCATAGAGGTTAGGTTAGTCGCGCTTCATTCCCGTTTCACCATCGGACTAATTAGTCTATTTCACTGGATGAAAAGATACAGAAAATCACTGATGACGTCAACATATAAAAGATTGGATGAATGCACGCACACTTGCTCCAATGTGTAGTAAAATTGTGCACACACCTACAATGTAAAATGAATTTGCTGATACTCTAAATATATGTAAATAAATGTGAGAGCAGAACTTTTCAAACTAAAAGTTCGTTGTATTGATAATTCTGAATTCAGGGTTTTATATAAATAAGATTGTCGTTATAGTAACACTTACCTCAAACAAACATCGCGGTCGTTCGAGCTGAAAACGTTGTAGGAATGGTCCGTACAAACAAAAAACATACAGAAGCTGAGCTTCGTTCATAATCATTGGTTTTAGTGTCGTTTTCAGGAATCTAGGGGTCAACATTTCATTCTATATTTTCGGCGGGGTGGCGAAAAAATTGTCACTTGACAATATTCCATCAAAACTGACTTTGTTTTGTTCATAATTTATTTGGATAAGTGAGGATTAGGGTCAGATGCTGTCTCGATCATTCAAACACCTTTATAAACAGGTTCTTACTGCACACAAACCGAAAACCAACTTGAGGTTTGGATAACAGAGCAAAAAACAATAATAACAATGTCACAAAATGCTGAACAACTTACACCGACAGACGGGTGAACTTTCCGACGCTAGCTTGTAACCATGTGACGTGAAATAGAGCAAGCACGTAATCAGGATAAGATTCGCAGTTCATTGAATGATTGGACATAAAATCGAAAAATGATGGCGGATGTACGGCATGAGATGACATTGTTTGAAGGACTTCGCATACTTTAAGATTGATCACATTCAGATATTCATCCTGTCAGAAAATGGAACAAAAGATGGGAACAAAAGATCAGAATCGTGTCGTCTTGCGAGATCAATCGAGATCAATCGAGATCAATCGAGATCAATCGAGATCAATCGAGATCAATTAATCAATCAATCAATCAATCAATCAATCAATCAATCAATCAATCAATCAATTCATCTAATAGTTTCCCGTCTAACAGGAGCTTTATATTGGACAAGAAAAGAAAAAGAAAGACGAGAAATATTTGAATTCGTTATTCAAAATCAAACCTATACAAGAGAGATACGACAGAGGGGTCTCAAACGGAAAACAATTGAACGACCCGCATCCACTCACCGGCAATGACGTCATGACAAGAGCAATAGCGTTAATCCAGGAAATGATGTTTTGTCGAACGGTTGGGTTATCTTTGGTATTACTGGAAGAAATCAAATTGTAGTTTTGACTAGAGAAGTCATTTGTGTAGTCTAACTGTCTGTACCCATAATGCATTTCTCTCTGTAATACATCATACAAGTACCACAATTCATTGCGAAAAAAACATTAAAGATGTCCCACCTGAGCAACAAAAAAGCTTCATGAATTCAACTAAAATCCCAGGACTCCACAGCGATAGTAATTATAGCATTGCATTGTGGTATAGTTGTATAATGCATTATATAGTGAAGTGCATTATGGGAATAGTAAATTGGATCACCGCAAGAAACAACCTGAAAATCAAGAACAGGTGTCCTGATGATCAAGAAATCAATAAACATAGACGAACAAAAGATAACTAACGAATTCCATCCGACACCAATAAGTGCTTTGCCAACTTCCTCCCCACTCATTGGCAAAGACATCAACTCCACGCATGTCACATATAATGCGTGCGCAGGCGCATTAGGGAATTCATTGAATCTCCAATCACAAGGCGGGAACGGTGAAGGACTTTCGTTTTTGATAGCTGAAACATTTCAGAAATATAGTATCAAAACAAACTCTTAGTCACTTACTAGAAAGAATGCAGACGGCTTCAGAATGAAAAGCTTACTTTTTATAAACCGACCAATCAGATGGATAAAATAAGTTTGGTTAGGTTCCCAGCCTTCCACATTATCGCTACTTTTCAGATATGAAAGAAATTCTTTGGTACACGCCCTAAAAGGAAAAACAATGGACTAGAACTAAATTTTAAAAATAAATAAGAATAAAAAAGTAGTGTTATTCATTTTAAGTGAACGAGACCTGACCCAAATACAAACCTCTTGATGATCAAAATCCGAACCTCCCATAACCAAAACCCGAACCTCCCATAATCAAAACCCGAACTTCCCATTACCAAACCCGAACCTCCCATAACCAAAACCCGAACTTTCCATAACCAAAAGGAAAGGAGACATACCATCCTTCCGGGTAATAATCACTCTGCGAGTTTAACACAACAGCTACAAGTCTCTTTCTCAACGACACACTATTACGAAGTTTCGCTTCGTAATAATGCAAGGTATTGTATAAGAACGTTATCGGACTGTCTAAAATAACAAAATGGATTGAACGTTCGTATCATGACCTACCTGTGAACAACGAGGCAACAGAAAAATGTCACCTTACCGTGAAATTTGAAAAGTTTGCCGACATCTTTGATGAGCAAATCCAAAAACCCGATACCTTGTGTTGATGGAAGTTCCAGTAGACGATGTATTAATATGTCAAGGACCTACGACCAATGAAAATATACCAAATGGTTATGCCTCGTTTCCAATCGCAATGAACATTACGTTCAGTTGACATTAGTAATAAGTAGGCATCATTTTTATTACGGTAGCAGCGAATGCGATTACCGTATTAAAACACCCTTGGACTCCTCCTCCTCCGGCCAAAACGGCATTTAGCCCACGCTCTAAACTATATAAATTGTGTGAACGAAGAGAGGCTAGGAATTTTCAAAAGCCTATCAAAACATTCAAGAAGTATTTTTTTTGGTATTTTACCAGTTGTTCACGAAAAAATGGATCTTAAACCCACGAAATACAAAAAGGAGGATTTCAGTTACTTCCAACGCGAAATATATCACTTGAAATTAAGTATTATTTTGTTGCCGAAGAATTCGTTCGGCTCACCTACAGTTCATAACGAGAAGCTTCATAAGAAGCAGTTCTTACTTTAACTCTATTAAACGACCTATAACTATTCTTGTTTGTTATTTACGTTTGTGTTTACATTGTTTGTCAAAGTTTCAAACTCAGTATTTCGGATGGATTTTCTTTTTTATTTATTTATTTATTTATTATTTTTTCGATGAAGATTTTTTTCTTTTGGCTCTTATACATTTTTTAAATATAATAAAAATGGCGTCAGTGTAACTTAGGCTAACAAACTTAAAACTCGGATGAACGAGTTTGTATCTATTTTGTTCGTATTGCGACTTAGTTTGAAATGCTCCTACCGTTTTGCACCATATAGTTCTTGTTTCTGTTTAGAAACGAGCCAAAGTTTGTTCGTAATTAATGAAAGTTGTATTGGAATGTGATAGGGTGTGAACACTTATATTCACAACAAAGAGTAATCTAAGAAATTTCTGTTGGGGAAAGTTGCCCATGGGTTCGTTACTTTCCCTCCTCGGTAAGGTTCTCTTGCTTACAGTTTCCTGTGAAGTACATACCGGAATAAAACGGAGACAGACATTTCCAAAATACGTGGGCAGATATTCTTGTGGTGGTACAGCCTGCTTGTTCACTTCTAATATTCCTTCATAATAGAATCTTTCTGGAAATTGCTAAATGAAAAGTGATAATATTCCTTCATAATAGAATTTTCCTTATTAGAGAATTTTATGATTGATCTAATTTCATGGAAGGAAGAAATTGAAAATATCATCGATTTTGGAAATGCAATCAAATTTCATTTTTTCATTAACATTGGAAAGAGACCAATAAAGTTGACTATCGATAAGTGGAACCCTGGATAAGTGAAACCCGGATAAGTGGAACCCCGGATAAGTGGAACTTTTGATATGTGGAACCATTTTCGTCGGTCCCTTGGATTTGCCTTACCAAAGGTCAACTTCGGATAAGTGGAACATTGGCTAAGTGGAAGCATTTCCTTCGGTCCCGTGGAGCTTCCACTTATCGAAAGTCAACTATAATGCAGTAAATGAAATCCACATTTTCGGACATGATAAATATTTTAATAGATTATTCACAGGGAAACAGAAACTTCTATCATTGCGACAATGATTACAAAAGTCTTGAGATCGTAGGTGGGCTACTGGTAACTTTGCGCATGCTCTGTAGGTTAAAAAAAATCGTAATTTTAGACAACAGAGCATGCGCAACGTCCGCCAAAGTCAAGTCCTCGCGGACGATTCCGCCTAATGGAAAACGGCCTTAAGATTTACGACTTGAAAACAAAAAGTCTTACATGAGAAAAGTATTACTTTGTAACCAGAAAGAAATTTATGAAAATATCTTCTGCGAAGGGAAAGTATTAAAGTCCGAAACGGCGTTCCATTCACAAGGATGGAATAAATTTGTTAGAAGCCAGATGATTTGTGAACAAGACGTAAAAGCGTTGTTGTGTTTCTTCTTTTTAGTTTCCAAATATCAAATAAATAAAAATTAAAAAATTAAATTAAAACAGCATGATTAAACAGAAAGATTAAATATTGTTGATATATCGAAAGTTTAGACATTTAAATTAAGGCTTTGAAAAAATATGAAAATTAACAAAGAGATGGAAAGGAAAATGATTGATGCTAATCGGTTGAAAGCAATGAAAACAAATTTCATAGAAAAAAAACAAAGGAGTTGCAAAACAATTCTATAAAGGTTTTTAATAATAACATTTAGCTGATATCAAAAACATTTTGCATTAAAATAAAAGGAGAAAAAAAAAAGGGTAACTTTCAACTTTCCTGGCAAACATCGCAAATGCTAAACTTACAAAGAAAACAAGAAGTCCTTTCTGTTAGTACACCCGTTTCGTTTAGATTCACGACATGGACGCGACATTCACAGACATCATGGTGGTAATCATGTCGCTAATGAGCATCATAGTTGTCGTGGTAAATTCGGTGTGTATATACGTAATTAAAACCAGTAAGGTACTGTTTCAAAAATCCACAAGCCTTCTTATCCTGAGCGTGTTAGTCTTGCACATGATACAGGGCTTGTTTGTAATACCTTTCTATGCAGCCAAGAAAGCAGGTGTTACTGATCTCCTCTCCAAGAAAATTGTATGTGATGGTTTTCGATTCACTTATATGATAACATTTTATGGAGTATGTGTAAATGTCTTCCTCATCAGTATTGATCGACTGCTTGCCGTCAAACTACTAACAGAATACAAAACCGTTGTAACCAGAAGGCGCGTCAAATATACCATCCTCTTCATGTGGGTATACGTTCTTGGCTTGTGTATGATCCCTTTCGCTGATATCAAACGAAGTGCGTCTAATTCCAAATCGATATGCATATACAACCAACCACGAGAGTGGACGATCTACATGCTCATCGTTAACACTTTAATCGCTTACGTCATAACAACAGCCTCGTATTCATACATATATCTCTCGTTTTATTTAACTCATCAAAAGGCACGCAGTAGTAGCAGCGAACCTATGTCGCTCAGAGCTGAAAGTCAAGTGTCAGAGGTCAACAAACCAGGAGGAGAGCAAAAGAATATTCGAAAGAGGAGGAGAGCATCAAGTATGTCCTTACAAAAAATCACTAAAATCACCTTCATGATCGTTTTAACGTACGGTTTTTCTTGGGCACCTTCCATCTTTTACTACCTGATCGTCACCTTAAGACCTGACATCTTCACAGAAGCTTACTACACGTCCGCATTGGAAGGGTACATCACCTTCTTTGCGAAATTTTTCACTTTTTTTGATGCGATTGGAGCGCCGATTCTCTATTGCTACTTTCATACCGATTTTCGAAATGAATTCAAAAGATGGCTGAATGTTATCTGGGCTCGCCGAAACAAACTTCCAACAACCGATTTAGAAAGTTCTTCGAATATTTGCTGAAGAATACACACGTCTTTCTTCATCACGTGTCGGGAAGAGAATAACACCTTAACGACATAAAAATAAACAAATATTGACTCCAAAGACAACGCAAAACACTGTATCGCTTGCATAATTGTCTGATTAGTGGAACTAGATACACGTTGCTAAGCAACCCAAAAATTCATGTTCAGGTCTTCCGTTGCTAAGACTGGAGGAGGTTTTCAGACTTGGAGTTGCTTATTTGCTTGCTAACGCCCATCAGCTTGATTACGCCCATCAGCTTGGTTTATTAAAATGACTAACAATGTTTTTATGATGAATAATATGTGTTGTTTTTTTCGTCCGAATGAATCTACTCAACGTAGAACGAAAAAAGAAAGAAATTTAACAAATCTGAAATTTTCAAATCCTTAGCAACTGGTTGTTTATAAAATCAGATGTGTAGATTAGTTTGCAAATAGGTTTATTAGGGATAACCACCAACTAGTTGTGGTGGTGGTAAAACAAGGAATATTCTGTATTTTCCAATTAACATTATAAAACAAGGAATATTCTGTATTTTCCAATTAACATTATAGCACTCTTCATACAAAAGAGGTTGTCTCGTAATACTTAGTAAGTAAATATTTAGTAATATTTGGCATAAAGTGTATCTACCGAAGTAGTTTCTGGTGTAAACCTTGTGAAATTTGTTTGAGTCAGTAAGGCAACACCAGGTTTATTTGAAGTTTGGACATTTTTCGACCTAATAAAGGCGCTATTAGATTTTACGAGAATCTGTTAAGACCAGTGTAAATAGGGCGTCCTTTATAAAAACAAGTCGAAATGGGGCGTTCTTTAGGTGTCAGTAAGATGTCTTTTGTCGAATCAAAATGTCTTTAAAACGTTTTTAAGGCGTCTCTTAAGACGTCTTTCGGTGTTTCACCTCTAGACTAGTGGAGAACGTCTTACAGACGACCTACTGAACACCAATAGACGTCTTGTGTTCACCAGGGAAGATACAAAAAACCCTCTTACTTTTCCAAAAAGTACGAAAATTTGATCTCACATTTAAAATACGAACATTTAAAATTTCTTCCAAATTCCTTCTTTTCTTTGATAGATTGAAGTTTCGAAAATGTAGCTCTGTCTTTACAGGAAAAAGTATTTGATCTTGAGTTAGTATGACATGATGTTGTTTTGAATATTCGAACAAATCTGCTAAAGCCAATCAACAGGAAGTAGAAATAATGTATGGTAATTTATGATAATTAATGATAAGAAAAGAAAATAGTAAAAAATCTAAATTTAAATGAAAAAAGAAGTTTGATAAAAAATCTAAAGAGAGTTTTCAAATATTTACGGAAACTCATGCAGCTGAACTAAAAGAAATAACTCGATTTTTGTTGCATGGTGTAATTACTTAAACAGATATGTAAGAAGGAAAATTTACTCAGTAGCAGATAAAAGCTATATGAAGTTAGACGTGAGAAACCAGTCTTTTTTCTTCTGATGGAACAACATGGAAGAATTCGACACAGCAGTAGTTGTTATATTGAGTTTCTTTTCTTTACTGATCGTCATCATTAACAGTTTTTGTGCTATCGTCATTCTGAATTCAAAAAAATTACGGAGCCGACCGTCGGCATGTTTTGTTCTAAGCTTAATCATGACGCACGTCATTCAAGGCGTATTCGTACTACCGTTCTACGCTTTAAAGAGAGCAAAGTTCGACAATAGCACAGCAAGACAAATATTCTGTGACGGTTTTCGATTTACATATATGATAACATTTTACGGGACTTGTATCAATGTCCTCATCATCGCCATTGATCGATTATTTGCCATAAAATTATTGACGTCATACAGGATAATAGTTTCGACAAAACGGTCGATTATCACCGCCGTGACGGTATGGGTATATATCTTCGCCGTATGTTTAGTACCTTTCATTCCCTTAACAAAATCAAAGTCCACTTCCTCATCAATATGTTTCTACAACCAACCAAGAGAATGGACGATATTCATGCTGATTACAAACACGTTGCTGCCGTACGTCATAATACTCGTTATATATAAGATGGTACGCAAGGAGATACAGGTGATGTCGGATAGAATACCCAAAGCAAGGGAAAGGGTTTTGACAGATGTTACGGTGGACGCAAAGATACTACAGCAACAGGACAAAACTCGCGACAAAATGAATCAAAAGGTTTTCAGATTAACATTTCTGATCATTTCTACGTACGCTATAACATGGTTTCCATCGGTGTGTTATTACTTACTTATGCACCTGATTCCATCGTTGTTTGCAAACGCATATTATAAATCGTCTGCGGAGGAGTATATTTCATTCTTTATAAAATTCGCGACTTTTTTGGACGCTTTAGCTGCACCGATATTTTATTGCTACCATCATGAAGAATTTTTGACGGAATATAGGAAATTATTATACGAAAAGCAAAACCTAGAAAACTAAAAACGCCCACTGTTTATGTCGAATAGAAGACATAAGAAGAATGATGTGTTACCTCGTGATATGCGATGTGTTTCTCGTGCCAATTCTGCTGACACCAGTGTTGAGCAGAATTCTAAAATAAGATGTTTTTTTATTGTAATAAATCGTCATCAAAGAATTTCTTTACTCGCGACTTCGAGTATTGAAGAGTCGATGGATTATAACTTTACCTCGTCAAAGAATTTCTTCACTCGAAGTTTGAATTCGCTCGGCTGATGAATTAGAAACTTGATAATGTAGAAACAGATTTGCGAGTTCTTATCATCGAACGGACGTAAAGCCTGAATGAATATATAAAATATATCACAAACGTTCAATTAGAAGAAAATCTTAAGCTTTCTCACAATTTCAAGTCTATTAGAACCAGACAACGAAGCTTGGTGAAATATCGATATACTGAACCCTGTTATTACGAACCCGGTTCTCTTTTCCCTCACTTAACAAAGCCTCGATTTAACGAACTGATTTCAACCTCGCATTCGTTGTATCGAGATTCTAGTAAACACGAATATCAGCATCCAATTTAAGGAAACTAGCATAACATACTTCTTCCTAAATCTTTATTAAATCAGCTTTGAGGATTAATTAAGTCAGGTTAACAATTATGAAATCATGAAATGGTCACACATACTAAATTTAATATCATGAAATGGACACACATACCAAACTTAATATTAACCGATCAAATGAGATGATGTCATATTTCCAAATCATGTCGTTTAAAAACTGAAATCGCTGAAAAAAAACAAGAAAACTGAAAAGTCATTTCCTGTTTTCACATAAGGCTGGACACTTCTTCAGTTAAAAAATAAGTAAGTAATTTTGGAGAGAGCGCTTTTGGTTTCATTCAAAACTAGAATGATTTATCTAAAAACATCTCTAAAACAAAAAATCAAATTGATAAAAATTGCATTAATATACAGACAAGTTGTTTTTGTTTTTTTTCTGGTTGTTTGACCAATGCCAGTATTAAGCTGCTTGGGACCTCCATTAGTACTCCAGATTAACTCCAGATTTTATGTAGCAGATTGATAACTGATTGTGGTCTTAATTATTGATTGATATTTATGAGTCACATTTGATCATCATCATTACCACCATTTATCATTTTCAATTCGCATCATCATCAACTGATCATGTACATACATTTTGTTAGCTAAGGTTGGGATTCGGACCACCACCAGCTATCAACCCGATATAACAAGCACAACGCCTTACTACGTGAGCTATTAATCGTTTTAAACTATAGAGAAAAAAAAGTTGCTATACTTAGCGCTTAGGTATGTGCCTTTGGTGATGAACCTTGTGTTAGGGGTGAGACTTACCTTCTGCGATGAGCCTTGAGAACCATTCGGTAGAAACATAATATTAAAATCATAAACCAAAAAATCTGCAAACGTGTTCAAGTAATTGGATAGAACTTTCATACGAAGCTTCTTTAGAATGCTGATATGAAAGAATGAAAAGGAATGATTAACATTAGTAGAACAAAACGTAAACCGCCATTATTACATCGTCATAAAACGCATACAATTCAAAATCTTTGGGGAACAAGAAATTAATTAGAATTACTGGCAGTTTACGGATTATCAGAGTTCTATTTCATTTTTGACAGTGTTTGAACAATTACCAATGATAACTGCTTCTTCTGAGAATTCTACATAATGACAGCTGTGTCATATATATTTCTAAATCAATTCGTGTAAGGACAGAAACGCTAGCAATACTCGACTATTCAAATGAATACAAACTTCGAAACTGTAGGTAGTATTGAATAAGTGAGACAGTAGGGTACTTATTTATTGAAGTCCAACAGAAAAAATCAAACAGCATGACATACTGATAGCAAACAATAGGGATTCTACCATGATCCAACATCATCTTCCATATAAGGCTAATAAAATAAATATGAACAGCTGAATGATGGTCTTAAAATTCACAATACCTAACAGCTATATAGATCTTCATAAATTGATTCTCAATGGGGCAATGTGGATACTGTAGAAAATTCACTTGAGATAAAAATTATTTTTGACTAGGATGCTAAGATAAATCCTAAACCATTTCTATCACTCTATTCACGTTGTCTGCAGGATTTATTTATTTATTTACTCGAATGTTTACCTAAGTTTTCTTCTCGTCAGTTCTGAAAAAAGTGTCCGGATTAGGAGGTCTTAAAACATCTAAAACCGGAGGTATAATGCAACTGCTCAACTAGTCAACCTCCATAGACACATAAAAGAATAGGAAGGACCAATAATAACGACAATAATAAAGTCAGGGTTAAAATCCTGCCCGATTCATGCTAGCGACTATAACAATGTGAATCAATCCACTCAGCCTAGCACAGCTTAGCACTCAGCTTGATAGAGGGATTGATGTCTAGTTGAGCGACTTCCGTAGCACAAATGGGGACTTTAAATGCTCTAGGACCACATCCTACGCAGGATTAATAACATTGATAACAGTTCTATCAAAACTGGCTATCCTGGGTAAACATAAATAAATAAATAAATAAATAAATAAATAAATAAATAAATAAATAAATAAATAAATAAATAAATAAATAAATAAATAAATAAATAAATAAATAAATAAATAAATAAATAAATAAATAAATAAATAAGACCAAAAATTAAAAATATACCAAAGTACAATCTCAGCAACTTCATCAGATTCCGTGCAAAATGTGACTATCTCTTCATCACTGGTTAGTGCTACAAACAGAGAGTGAATACAGTTTAGCAATGTTCTCCTCCATTGTTCTCCTCCATTGTATGCACAAAAAAAGAATAAGAAAATATAAGAAAAAAATGAAAAGCAAAAAAAAAATGGCAGCAAAGCATCCACAGTTTGTCTCTTAATATAAAAACTTTATAAAGATTTGCACTTATTAGTAATACCAATAATGACACAAATAATTCTCAACTTTTTATTTTGACATGATTTTGTGCTACTTTCTCCAGCAGAGCTTTTCCATTTGTATCTTGTTTTGAGGTGTTTTGAGAATAAAACTCCTTGATAACACCGGGAAAACATGATAATGTTGAAGAGGACCATCTAAATATACATACATCACATGTTTGAAATATTTAACAACTTGATTAAACTTATCATGTGTATTCACTACCTACGGTATACTGTTAATTTCCAGAGGTGGAAGGAGGAGAGGGAGGGGTGTAGTGACACTCCTTCAAGGGGATGGTAAACTTATCATGTGTATTCACTACCTACGGTATACTGTTAATTTCCAGAGGTGGAAGGAGGAGAGGGAGGGGTGTAGTGACACTCCTTCAAGGGGAGTGCCCTTTTGAAGGTGGTGCTCATTACATTTGTGAAAATGTAAAAACATAAAACAAAGCACAGCAAACAAAGTAATAAGAAACCTTGTGAAAGAAATTTTTGTAGAAGAATGACTTTTTTTTTTTCAAATGAGCCACCCTGAGTTCAAGGAGAGCAGGGCACTCACTTAAGGGAAGGGAGTGGCACTTAATACCAATCAAGGGCGCTCATTTGAATAAACACAGTATTGTTCATTCATAGTGAATTTTCTCTCTTACAGGGAAAGGCTACTCTTACTTTTTCCCCTTTTAAACTTTTACAAGAATCTGGTAAGTACCTATGTGCAGTAATCTGTAGTGCTTCCTTAAGAATGGATTCACACCATTTGAATGGCAAACTATCAGAACCTAAAAACAAATACGAACATTAAATCATTTCATGAAAAAGATAATGGACTGTTTATTATTTCGTGTAAATTCACTTACCAGTGATATGCATCGCTCTAGCAACAGTTAAAACCAGAACTTTATTAAGTTCTTCACAATCTTTTGACAGAATCTGTGTAAAAATTTGAAAAGTACAAAATTACTCAGGAGATGAAACAACCACATTATGCTATCATTACCAACGTTTGCATTGTTTGTCCTCAGAACACAATCTTTGCTCTTATATGATACAAAAATAAGAAAATGAAGAAACACCACTTAAAAATTAAATCTAAGGATTACTTGTTTTGGATCTTGAGCCATTCTCGGTGTTGACAGCTGTGACTGCACATCAGCATTTCCAAAACCCATGATTAAACGTAAAGCTGTGTTTTGTATGCTGAGAAAATATCGCCAGTAAAATAAAATATCATGTTTAGCAACTTCAAAAGAAATGGTCAGTCAAAAGATCACACTCACCATAAATGAAGCTGACTTTTATCTGTAAAGGGAACAGTTGCGACGCAGTGAAGGTTTGAAAGTAAATTTACACGGTAGTGAGGCTGTATATGATGCAATCGATAACAGAACATTTCTAACAATGTGTGAAGAATAGCCCATGCTTTGATTTTTAAAACAGTTGGCAACAGTTGACCTAATAACCAAACAAAATTCTTAATTGGTGCAAAAATATTAATCATTGGTACCGGAATATTTTCTGCAATCTGATTGGCTCTGTGAAAATTTCTTGACTTTGTGAACGAATCAGATTGCAGAAAGCTTTTCTGCGGCAACAGCTTTAAGGAGAGAAAATTTCACGTGGAATTATTTTTCGTGGATTTATTCTCGCGATTTTAGTTTTATAAATATTTTATACATTTGATTTTGTCATTATTTGACCCATTTCTACCCATTTCTTTATTTGTACACTTTTTAGACAGGTTCACCTAAGATGATGACCCCATCATTCAACTAATGGTCCATGAATCGCAGAACTCTTAGATGTCTGCTTAGAGAGGGTTACTCAAAAAGTTTTTATATAATATTTCACTTTTTTTTGAAATCCTTGTAGGGTTGATTCGCAAGGATTTAATTTCGCAAGTTTGGCCAAAATTCGCGAAAATCATGAAAATTTGTCCAGCAAATAATTTCACTCCTTAAAGTAAGCATAAAGTTTACTCGGGAAGCGTGATTAAAATTCTTAAAATAGTCAAAGTAAGCATATTTCTTCCTTTATTTCTACGAAACATTGTGCTTACGCTGTTACTCATTGATCAGTAAAGAGAAACACTTACTCAAGAAGCCTTTTATTCCAAGAAGTTCAATTTCCATGTACACAAGCAAACGACTGTAAGTTTCAATCAATGCAGGTGCAAGTGGTATTTGTGCCTGTTGCTGTTGTGCTGCTTGAGCTACTTGTACAATTCGAGTCACAATACCATTTATTAGGCTGGAAACAAATAATAATATCATCACTATTAACGATCTTGTTGTTCCTTTCAAATGTTAGGTATGTTTGATTCATTATTAGAAAACTATTTAATTTTAGTACTGTCAAACTAAATGAGAATCTTATTACCACATCAAACCTTCTCTGCAAACGTAAGGTCTTCAGTCACAAAGATAACCTTGGTATCTTGGAATGTTTTGCACCTGTTTGAGTTTAGATTCATTGGGAATACTTCTTTGAACGGCATTTTATATTTTACCGTGCAAAAATAATAGTGTTTTTATGTCGAGAGTCTGCACTGCACTGTAGGTTGTTGGAGGAAAATTTATGTCAGTTCCAGATGTAGTGCTGGACTGTTGTATAACAATGATTTCCATGTGGTATAACAAAGAGAATCGGATAGACAGTGGTCAACCATGTGGTATTATGCCACAAGTTTCCCTGACATCCCTTAAGGGACCAGCTTATGCTTATAACTGTCCATCACCAACCTTCATCTTCATCTTCATCTTCATCAACTATGAGGGCACCCAAACCAGATTAAAATAGTTAGATTAAAAATAAAAGTTTGTTCATCAAAACCTGGCTCACAAGAAGCAAAGTTATTTTGTCTACACCTCGGCCAATTTATTTGTAGTAAGGAAATTTTTGGTTGCATGTGAACATTTTTTTTAAAGATTTTGATTAAACAGGAAAGCAGCAAAAAATGTTCGATTGAAATTGACAAACATCAATGAATGATGATCAGTGATTGGATTTTCTGTGAAATTATGTCAGACAATTTTTAGTTGAAATCGACAGAGAAACAAAAAAACTCCCAGATTCCACCTTTTCCAGTGTTGCCCGGTGATCTTGTTGGACTAATGTTGTTGTTTGCTGACAAACAAATGTCATTATTTTAAGACCAGGAAAAGTTATCACAGGAAAAGATAGTAACACAAATATTGATTGTAGTAAGAAAAATAATACAAATTATGATATACTTTACAATGCAGAGAAATCACAGTATTTTTCGTGGTGCTATCAGATAATGCTGTTATCCGACAACAAAAAACAATTATCCAACAGTAAGTTTATTTAACATTAAAAGTGCGTGAATTCGAATTTCAATACATTCGAATGAATGCTTGATTTCACAATTCACAAAAATCAAAACAGAGTAAGAAAATGTTTGAACAAAAAAAAAATAGAAGAAAAATAAGAACAGATATTAAATTTCTTCATCTCACCAAGGTAATATCCAATTCTGCCACACATCATCGGATAATAAATTGCCTTAGCTTGATGGAATAAATTTCAATATCTGCTCTTATCTTGTTGAAGTTCTGTTTAGTATTTACCTCATTTTTGCATGAACAGTTAACGAGTCTAACAATTTCACTTCCAACGGAACTGAGTTTCCTGATGCAAGACTACCTTTTGGTCCTGGCAGTTTTATTGCAGTTTGATTTGTACCACAACATTTTCGAACTAACTCATGCTGTGGTGCTTGAAAAAGTTCAGCATTTGTACTATCTGTAAGAAGGTACAAAATCAAGATGAAAAGTGTATGAAGTTGAAAAAGTCCACAGTTGAAGCTGTTGTGATAAAGACAAATAAAACGAGTTCCTTACAAGCATTACAAAGAAGTGCAACTTCATAACCAGATCCATCACTTTGTTTTTTTTGTAGAGTCCGAGATAAATAGCTACAATTTAATGAAAGTTATGTATCATTAAAAAGTGTTCTTTTCCTGTTTATACTCAAAAGTTCAAAAGTAAAGAATGGAATAGGAATTGAATATTTTTAATATTTTAAATTTAGGAATAAAGTCTGTGCCAGGGGTGTGAAATCTAAGAAATATCGTACAAAAAATACGTTAGATAAGAAAATTTTACACAAAGGAAAAGTAATTTTAGTAATTTAAAAGTATCATCAGTATACTTGTATTCTATATTAAAGAGATATTTCAACGTGTAATGTTAAAAAACGGTTAGATAAACATTTCCTTAAACACATTAAACATTATTATGTAAAAAGGTATGATTGTAGTATAAACATAACTCAATATTAAGAACTCACTCTAGTTGCAGTTGCAGGACTTTAGGGGCTCCTCGTTGTAATGTTAAGTTTTCAATTTTGGCCTTCAAGAACATTTTTGTAAAACATTTGAATAATTGAAATTAAAAAACAAATAGAAGTACAAGCAAAAGGAGAGAAACATTATTATGGTACAATAACATTTTCTCACCTTTTTAGACAGGTGAACCCAAATACAAGCCATTGCAAATGATATTGCAGACTCAGGAGTAATAGGTGATGGAACTGGCAAAAACTACAAGTGATTTTAAAAATGACTTTAAATAAAATCTCAATATTTGCAATACAACATACAACTACCATAATATTCATTTAGGGGCTTGATTGTGAAACCCTTTCGTTATCGTTTCGTTATCAGACACATTTTAAGTGACTTTATCGTTAGGTTGGTGGTATGCTAAATTCTCAACTGTATTCTTATTCCTCAAAATTCTACTAATAATGAAACATTATTATCTTTGCATAAAAAGATGTTCTATGTATACTGTACTGTCTACGATGATTTGTCATGTTGATCTTACCTCAGTTTCTGGATATAGCAGATCAAAAAGTTTCATAACAGGCGAAAACGCTGATAGCTAAAAAAAGGGTGACAATGTTGAAGTAAATTATCAAAATCATTTGAAGTGAAATGAATAAAAATAAAAAACAGTAAAAATATTGACAGTTCTTTCAAGTTACCGGACTTTTTTGGATACTTCCAGAAATAAACTGTAACAACACCCACATTAGCTGATCTCGACCTTTCACAAGATTACGTTTGAGTAGCTGAAACAGAGTTTATCACAAATCAGAATAATCAGGAGGAAATCACAATGTTTCCCCTATTCAAAACATTATGTACAAAAGCAAAAAACAGATAAATAATATTCATATTATATATATAAATTTAAGTATATAAATAATATAAATTCATATTTATGCCACCTGAATGTATCCAAAGCACCATTTCAATGATCCAACGAAAGTTGTACAACTAAAATTAGACGTGTAAACAAGATACCTATAAAATGTTCAACTTTTTCAAAGTAGGAAGTGCTCTATTTTCTACAACTAGTTAGAACTTTTCTACATTTTTCTACTTTTCTACGTGTGTAATTCTCCTAGTAGCATAACGTTTGTTTGTATGTTGTACAACTAAAGTTGGATGGTCTGAATTGGGCATTGATACAGAATTGATACAGAAAGTTTTTAATTACCAGGTTTGAATTCCTGTCTCACTTTTGAAAGCACAATAAAAGTTTTTCTCATTACTTGTTTAAAAAACTCAGTATGTATAAAACATTTTAATATAAGCTGTAATGGAGATAAAAATGTTAATTCAACAACGTAACCCTTCTTGATGTTGTAAAAATTAGGAAAGCAAGCTACTTTTCCCTTCTTGATATCCCTTTGGAATTCCAAACCCTAGTAGTTAAAACTGGAATGGGTCGCAGAATGGGAAGTGCATACCATCAGGCAGATGATATTTAATGTTAACACTAATTGATATAAAACGTAAAGCAGCTTTTGAAGGTTCTTGCACAAAACAGACCTTGTCGTGTAAAGCCAGGACCACATGTGGAAAACTTGCAAATTGAAATAAGATGAAAAAGATTAACTGGCTTGAAAGATGTTGCCATAGTAACTGAAGTGATTCATCTCCATCGCTAAGATTCTCTGTTTTTTCCATAGCAACAATGATTAAATCAACAAGCAGTTCCTCAAGTCCTTCACATCGTTGTTTAGCTGGAAAAAGATTGATAAAATAAATTTTTTGCATTACCTACCTATATTGCAACAAAATACAGTACCATATTTTCTGGGTGTTTATTTAATTTTGAGGTGGCATTTATTGGAAAGGGGAGAAATTTTGTTTGAGTATCAAACTTTTCGCTTGGGGACAAAAGTAAAGTATGGTACAAGTATACACACTAATAAGAATACAAAACTACAAAACTAGCTTTATCCCATTAATCAATGTTCGAAAATGTTACAAAGAAATGTTTGTAACCAAATATTGAGGGACCAAACTATCTTACTAGTAATATCTCCCTTACAGTCAATATTTAAATACTCATCATGGTCATCCCTTTGTTGAATTTGAAACTATTTCGATTAAACACCCCTGAAATAGGTAGGGGAGGACTTTTATTGGAGGGAGGCCTTTATAAAATATTTAAGATTTATTGGAGAGGGGCAGTTAAAAGAATTGGGACATCTATTAGAGAATTATACGGTAAACAAAACAGAAAAAAAGTACAAATATTTTTGTCGTACCGGTTTTTTTCAAACCAAGCATTGAACAAACAATGTCTCGTGAGTAAGGTTGAGCGATGATGTATTTTAATAAGTTTTTCTGTGGTTCCAGAAGATCCTGAAAAAAAATAATGATTTTTGTGCTGCTTAAAAAACATGAAAAACACAATTACCTGTATTCCTTTTTTAGATTTCATAAGGTGGAAAAAGTTTTGGCAGGGGCTGTCACTTACTCAAAACAATTCTCAGATTATCGTTGTTCCTACCAGTAGCAGATAAACAAGGATGTGAACCTAATGTCATCCTATGTGAACCTAAGTTCACACTATTATCTAAGGTTTTACTTTTTAACTAGCACTTCACATGAAAAGTAGTTAATCTTTCAGACCAATTTGTCAAAATTTTAGAACAATGAAATCTCTCTCAACCAAATCGGGTCTTGTAAATTCTCATTTATAGACAGTTTTACTATTACTTGAAAATTCTCGATGGATGTTTTGATACTTCCCAGACTGATTCATACCTTGTTATATGGTAACTGTCCCTTCAATGGGAACTTAAATGTAGCTGGATCCAGATTCCATACATTTGGTGAACCAGAATGTCCCACAACAGGTACAAGCCTCGAATGGCCAGTGATAGTGACCATACGCACAAGTGGTTTGAAGGTATTTATAAAAACAACAAAACTTTTTCCCAGTGCCTACATTGAAATTATTAAAGAAGATTAAGTAAAACCAACAAAAAAATCCAGTTAAAATAAAAGTACAACAACAAACCCAGTGTGGATGGAAATTGTCAACAGGATAAAGTTCATAAATCTAAAAATTGAGAAACATTATCGAAACATTGTTTCCAAAATAAGCAAAATCAATTTTAAAAACTACTCCACTCTACTAAAAGTCATCATGTGGAAAACGATGGTACGCATGTATGTCAAGTGAAACAACAATACGAGTAGAATTGGCAATAGCGGACTGCTTCAAAAAATAAGTTACAACTTTTCCTTTGTTTACAAAAACAAAACTCATCAGGGAAAAAAAGGTTACAAAGTTCTTCTATCATGGTTAGTTAATATTAATACCCATACAAATAAAAAAACAGTGGCAGTTTTTTCATGTTTTGATGAATTTTTGTCCTAATGATAAAGGCAAATATATATAAGAAACTAGAGTAAAAAAGTGTGACAAAACCCTACATAAACACTCAGCAATACACTGTGTTTTATAAGGAAACTATTTGTTAATTTAGGCACACAAAATAGGTATCCCCATAATCGGTTTATCAAAATGTTCAAATCACACAAAATTAGCCCCTGGTATGTGGCTCATGATAATAGAACAATAACTTACTTCATTAGCAACAAAGTAACTAGGCATTAAACATGCGGATCGATCCAGTCCCATACTAATAACCTATGGAGGAAAATATAGATAATAATTTAAATATTTTGAAATCCTAATTACCAAAAAAATCTTACCCTTTCCATATCTTCTAGAAGTCGCATTTGTGAAAGATTAATTGTTTCTGGAAGTTTCAATTTGACTTGATTCAATAATATAGAGAAAACAGCTCGAACACTCTGAGAAAAAGTAGTATCATAATGTAAATGGGGAGAAATACAATAAGAGATGAGAGGAAAGCCCAGTTTATATCTTGTAACATTTAGGAAATAGGTTCAAAGAAATTCATTATAAATGTACCTTGTAATCCATTTTAATTAAGAAGTGCTTAACAAACTTGAAACATTCTTGCCAAACATTTTCATTCTCAAATTTCAGGTATGGTGAATCTAAAACAGCTTCACATGCCTTCCTAAAATGTAAAGAGCTTCAAATTTGATTAATTTATTATTTCATTTTCTGTAATCTTTAATGTTAGAAGTCATTAAAAGACTTAACCTTGCTGCCATAAATCCATTCTCTACCAAACAAATAAGCAATTTGTACAAATATGCTAATCTGGCTTTGGTATGCTGCTGGTTTGCATAATCAACATATATTGCGATTGCACCATTATTCTGCTGCTAAAAGAAGATTGAACCACCAAATCTATATACTTAATTGCGAGTGTGCATCCTACTTTTATTTTAGTCAGTGTAAAAAACTGCAAACGAAATACATACACAAGTACATGGTGAAATTTCAGATCATGCGTAACTGAGTTGTCCTAACAGGATACTGACTGTTTGCCTATCTGTACAGGGAAATACAAAGCCCGAGGTACGAAAGTACAGGTCGAGCTTGAGCCTGGTAAAAATGACAAAGAAAGTATTTTTTTGTTGCGTATTTCTTAAAACATAACCATCTAACATCATATAACAATAGAACAACATTTTTCAAAACA
This sequence comes from Turritopsis rubra, assembly GCA_039566895.2. NCBI lineage: Eukaryota > Metazoa > Cnidaria > Hydrozoa > Anthoathecata > Oceaniidae > Turritopsis > Turritopsis rubra. Next base: position 2,274,105 of record CM077629.1, on the reverse strand, counting down.
TAGAAAATTTGAGTGATTATTTTTGGCAATCCACTGCAATCAAATTTTAAAAAGACAGCACAGGAGTAACTTGTTCATTCTTCGTCAGAATCAAATTATTATTTGTCTTTTTGGCGGTGGAGGAGCTGCAAAATTTTGATTGATGTTTACGTTAAAAACACAATTACTTTGAACCCAGAAATCTTTCAGTATTGGAAGATACGTTGTTATAAGAAATATTTGTTAATTCTTCACATGGTTGAGGGTTGTTTGTATGATGAAGATTGAGAAGCTGATGAACTGTTGAACTGTTTATTAAATCTGACATGCGTTTTTGTTGCGGTATTGAAGCAGTGGTACGACTTTAGACTTTCAACATTCTTGTGGTCAATAAGTTGTGAAACATGGAGTGGATTAATATTGTTATTTAGAAGATTTGTGATGGACGTTTTCCTGGCTGAATGAGTTGAAACCTTGGATTGGCTGAAGATCAGCAGCTTTACTGAGAAATTCTCCTAATAAATTCTTACCTAGTGGGCGGTTGAAGTACCTGTGCGAAGTTGGTGATTTTTTTAAATGCTGTTCAGAGACCATGGCGAGAAAAAAAGGTGAGTTGTCGGTTTTTGATTCAGCAGGAGGTTTGATAAGAATAGTTCATATATTTTAACAGGACATTGATCACCACAAGTTTCGTAAGCACGAGGATTAAAAGATCTTTGAAGAGAATGGTTTTTCTCTCCCGTGGGTGTTTTGCTTCCCCTTTTTGTACTCCATTCCAAGTATTTTGTGCCATTTTCATCAACATTCAGTTTGATATCACCAAAACACAGTTTTCTCGATTCATTTCTGGCACGATATCGAAGACTGATGATTATCTTCCCCTTGAATTTACAACGAGTTGTTGTATTAACTGTTTTCGGGCTAGCCAAAACTTTTCTCTAATGCTCCAAAACCTTATCAGTTTTGATGTTAAAATTGTACTTTTATTCATCAAGTACTCATTACCAAGCATTCATTTGGATGGATTCATCAATCTTGATCTCATCACCTTCACTGAACATTGACGAGAATAAATCGTTTATACTAAAATCAAATGATATTTCAAAGCAGTCCAGCCTTTTTCACAAATGCAACACTTTTTCCCATCTCTTAAAGCTAGTGAAACAACATTCTTTTTCATCCTTTTTACAGCTAGGTATCAAAGATGAGGAAAAAGAATTGACTGATAACACATTGTACATGTATTGCAAACAAAATCTACTGAACAAATCTAGTGTAAACTGTGTTGTTCAAAATCCTGTCGAGGCTTGCAAGGTAAAACTACCAAATAAAATATTACAAGGACATCTAAATGTGATTCGATAAAGAGTACATTTGTTGAGGTAAATGAAATGTTTTGGCAATATTCATTCTATTATATTCATTACTAGTCTACAAATGAAAACATAATTTGTCGAGATTAGTCTAAGTTCCATTCCAAATGATGTTGAAACTATATTTCTCAAAATGAATAACAGATCACAGGCTAATAGTTGGCATTTATAAACTCAACCTGCAACTTCTTATCTTCCCTGAGTGAAGCTATCATAGAATTAAATTACAAACATATCATTCTTATGCGTGATTTAAATCTGTGGGAATCTGATGATACAAATGCAACAGTTAAAATCCGTCCACAGCCTTCATAACTTGGTTAAGGATCCCACATGTTTTAAATGAGTTACAAACCCTTCCTGCATAGACCATATATATGGGTAACCAATAAAAATGAATTCATGACTACTTCCATTGTTGAAACCGGTATTTTCGATTACCACAGCTTTTTTATTGACATTCTTGAAAAAACGCCCTCCAAACCAAGGAGAATACAATATTGTGATTATAAAAAACCTGCTTCAATTTTACTGATCTCCAGAATAAAATGAAATCATTTAAAGATAAAACTCTTGCCTGTAGTACTTTTGAAGAAGCTTTCATGGAGGTTGTTAATAGACATGCACAATTGGAAAACAAATTTATACGGAATAATGATGGTCCTTTTATGTCGAAGAGATTAAGAAAGGAAATCATGGGTGAGAAGCAGAACAAGAAATATATATAATCGTTATCCTTCAGTAGAAATCTGGATCAAATACAGACTCCAACGTAACAAATGTGTGAAACTCATTAGAAACTCAAAGAAAGATTACTATGCAAATTTAAACATTTAAACGTATTTGAAATTATGTAATTATGTAACCGTATTTGAAATTATGTTTCATGTTATTATTGTTAAGAACATTATTGTTGATGTTGGAACAATGTTCAACGGCTGCCTAGCCATAACGTTTAGCTAGGCTTACCTTGATGTGAAAGTTGATTAAAGATGAATGATTAGGTTTGTAATTCTGAATCTGAATGAGCTGGAAGTTGAAGTCATCTAAATGTTTGATCAAATTCTAGGCGATATTTCCTTAAATCATCTTCTTAAAACTTGTTAAACTCACTGTGTGCCTTCTCACAGTCTGTTGGGAATAAAATGTTGCATTCCATTAAATGAAGCAGGAGAGCTTTCAATCGTTTTAATAAAACAGAGGAAGACATTGCAACCATAACAGTTGGATCAAACATACCAGCACATCTGACAACAATTGATGTAAGTGGGCTATAATAAGAGTTGCACGATGTGAGTTGGTACATTGCATTATACCCGTAAAAAGAAAGCAACACTTGAGGTCAGATACCTTGATAACCGATTCCACAATATTGACCATGGGGTGGCAAAATCATTTTGGACAGGTTAATCTTCCCATTTTACTTTAACAAAATCTTCAATCAACAATATCTGTAACGGTTTGTCTTCATCAACTTATTACTATGTGTTGTATAGTAATAGTATATAGTATTGTATAGTAGCATTGGTCAGTGTGAATAAAAGGACATCACTAGGGGTCCTTGATATTGGCGGTGGGGTGACAAAAAAATTGGGTCTAAAAACTTTTGGGGATGGGTGTGACGTCATTAAAATCTTTGATAGAATATATCTCTGTAACGGTTCAACATTGACACACGATCTCATACATTTTCTTGATCAGCTTTTCCAGCTTTTATTATCTGTTGCAATTCTGTGATTTTATTTATGGTCATCTTTTGAGGGGAGGATCACGGATAAGACTGTAATACACACAAAGAAATAAACTGACAAAAAGGTTTTACACAGAATGCTAGTAAACAGAATTGCATGTGCATGGGATTTAAATTTTCCCAAAATACAAGTTTTAACAATTGCCGTATGATATTGTTTTATTGGCAGTATCAACATATTTTAACTTCTATTTTTATTTTGTGTTATAGACATCAATGACTTTTATGAAGCTTATTTTTCCACTTTATTCAATAAATGACTTTATTCAGAATGTAAATAACAATATTCCTTATACTTATATATATAAAGTTAAGATCAAAGAAAAGAACAAGGTAAGGAAAGGTAAGGAATTTTTGTGGGAAGAATCAAAGATAAATTCATGAAATTAAATTCCCGTGAAAAATCGGATTTTAGACTATTATGAATGTTGAGATATTTAAAAAAAAATCTGAGAGCAACAAAGTGAATTAGTGAATGTTGCAAATTTTAGACCTTTTTGCCATCCTGTCTGTCGAATGATTAGGGAAATTCAAAAAATTGATTTTTCCCAACTCACGAAATTAAACTCCCACAGAAATTTCTTTTACCTTTCAACTTGACTTGCATGGAACTTAGAAAATAAGATATCTCAAACCTCTGGTGTTAAGCTAACCCAATATTCTTTGAAGTCTTTCAAGAAAGTATCTATTCGGTTTTTCTCCTCATCAGGTTCATACACAATAAAACTAAAAAGAAAATTATTCCATCATTATGACATATTTCACGTTACACATTTAGTTGTTTAAACTAGTACCTTCATTGTTTTACATAGAGTCAGATTGAAAACTTTATTCAACAACAAAAAACTGCACAAAATTGTTTGTACTTAAAATTGTATGCCTAAACAAACATTTTTAACTTAAAAATATGAAAGTTGTGGAATAAGTGTGTTGAATAAGTGTGTGGAATTAATGTTAAACTTGTTTTAAATTAATGTTTGTGAGTTGAACTTGAAGCAAAACTTAAAGTTCCATAACATTCATTTGCAATTCATTAAACATTCATTTGTTACAGTTCTGAAGTCCTGTTTGCCTAAGGTTACAATTAATACTATTCACCGTATTTCTTGCCATTTTCAAGTTAGGAATTAGAAACTTTAATTCCAACAAACATTTAATACTCTTTAGCTTAAACATGTGATCTACTATTTTGATTTAAATACTGACCATTAATGCAATTTCTAAATGTTTCAAAAGCAAATTCATGGTTTTACAATCAGAGAATTGATAAACATAAAAATAGAGATTTAGTTTAGCAGTCCAGCCCAATTCACCAAGTTAGAAATTTATCGCAATCGAGAAAAAATGTCCAGATCGGGAAAAAAACATTGCAACCTAAAATTTGGATTGTCCCAATTTAGAAAAATGATTGCCATTGGGGGCCTGCACTTGTTTTTCACTTTCGCACACCGTAAGACAAATTTTTCAAGGAAAAATAGCCCAGGTTTACCAAAGGAAAGAAAATCCACATAGTGGGGCATAGGTAGCTCTGTCTTCGTTGTTTCTGTCCGTTGCTGTACTCCGTGGTCTGTTTGAAATTTCATTCACATGTGATCTTCTGTATCTAAAATTAGCTTTATTACATTGCCTGCATCTCTGACCTTTTCTTTTGCAATATGTACAGTACAGTCCAAAAGAAACTTTACACATCCGTAAAGGAAAAAATTTTAACATGAAAACACAACAGATTATCTTACGCGGAAATTTAAAGTTTCTTTCAGACTGTACTGTAGCTCATATATGCAACCCAAATCCACTCCACTTGCAGGCTTTTTAGACAGAACCATTAATTTGCAAATCACTTAACCTATTATGTGACTTTTCGATTTGAGTGTTCTGAATGAATGCAATAAAGGTTACGATTTACAACATACAGAAATACTTTCCAGAACGTGAAAGTTGACATTTTTTTGCGATTTCCAACTTGGTGAATTGTGCTGGACTGTTAAGAAAAAAATAGTGACATACCCAAAAAATGCAACTTCTATTGCTTGAAAATGCTTAAAAAAGGAATAGATAAAATAATTATCAAATTAATGTCTTTTTCCAAAAACACACTTGATGTCAACAATGATTGAATCTTTGAAAGAAATATTGACCAATACTTTACCAGACAATTTTCCAATATGGTTTCCAGTTGCACTTTATAATCCATAATGAACATCAATTTAATGAAACTTCAATTTTATTTGCTTTTGATGAGTGCAGTTGTGTTTGTAGAAATATCTGGTTAAAATTTTGCAACTGTAAAAATCACACATTTATCATACACACCTAAAACAAAACTTTAGAAATCCTCAACCAAAGAACATTCTATAAGCAATGTATACCTCAGCAAAAATCTTATAATTGAAAAGGTTGAGCAATTTACACAACTTTATAGGACTTTGGAATGCCTGACACAAAAAGTCACAAAATCCAATTCAATTCAATTTATTTTCGCCACATTGTACACAGTCCTATCAAAATTTACATAAGCCAACCATAATTATCAATGACGAAAATTCATACAAATCATACATATAATACAACTATTGTGAGGAGGACACATGCTGGGAAATGCAAATTTAGAGACTGTTTACATGAGAGCCATACTGAACTGAAACCAGTCTGGGATTTCGGTATGGGTCAAAATTTCGGAAAAACTGATGGTGTATCATGGCAAAATCTGATGTTTTCACCATGATAAATTTCCTCAAATCAGATAAATGTAAAAAAAGGAGAGTTCAACCAAGAATTCATCTGCAAATTTGAGGATGCAAATTTGAGGATGCGTCTTTAACTTAGATGTATACAGCCTTGGTATTTTTCTTTCTGTTTCGCAGCAAGTCCTGTCGAACGAAAACGTGCCACAAAAGCTACAGACTGTGTTCTGACTGACCACATCAAAATAAAGAGAATTATTCAAGTAAAATACATTTGAACATCAAAGAAAGTGATACTACTGTTTGTGTTAGTTTATCAGGAGAGCTTGATGGAAAATGACAGGTCGGATGCGTAGGTCAGTGAGATGAGTAAAGCGTGAGTTATAGTTTCAAATTGCATGGGTGGAAAATATTGCTGTATTAGAAGAATATGCCCTACTGAGTGAAATTAATAAGGGGTCCTCTCAAAAAGTTCGTCTTAATTTGGTGTATTCATTTTCATACTTAATTTGCTCCAAATTGTCTTTGAATGTGCTTGTATTTGAAAATATTCGACCTGAAAGTGTAGCAAAACCGACCTAAATTCAACCTTGTAATCATTCCTTAAACAATGACAAATTTCTTACTATTAAATTTGCTCATTGTTTCATTTAAAATTGCATGTATAGATTTTGTGAATGAAATATAGCTTTAAACTCACTTGTGTATGAAGAAAAAATATTTCAATGGAACATTTGTCTGTCTTGTTCAGAAAACATGCTCTGTATAATGAGTTAAAACAAATGTTGTTCGATATTATTATTATTATTATTATTATTATTATTATTATTATTATTATTATTATCATTATCATTATCATTATCATTATTATTATTATTATTATTATCATCATTATTATTATTATTATTATCATCATTATTATTATTATTAACGGGGCGCTTATTACTGGAGTTAAAGATATTTAATAATGCATCTCGCATTGTCAGTGTGAATCAATTTTTATTCCTTTTCAAAATTGAACACCTGTAAAATGTGAATCTACAGTGAAATGTGAAATTTAAGCACACAAAATTAAAATAAGAATTTTGATCAGAATCCTATTCTACCAAAAAACAGATCATAGATTTCATAAAGAAAGTAAAATTGTTTGAAATTCATCGTCTTTTTCATGAATGTAAGAGCAGCTTTATCTAGAAAAACAATACAAAAAAACGCTTTTGTGTTTGTGTACTTAATAAAAAATCATCATTATAAACTAAACTAGTTCTTCTTGAATGATGATTTTTAGAAAGTTTTTGTTTTGTGGCAAGTTGTTTAAAATTTGTTTCGTTTTTAAAATTACTAAAAGTTTTGCTTATCGTTGTAATCATCATTTATCATTTATCATCATATGGCGAGTAGTTTCTTCTAAACAACACAATATGTGAATTCAATACCAGACTTCATCAGACTTTTGTCTTTAAATTCGTTCTTAATTCGTCCTAGAATTCATCTTTAATTCATCCTAGATTCTTATATGAAATTCGTCTTCTCACTAATTCGTCCTTTTGAATTCAATTTTGTATAGAAAATTATTGTTATGTTGTTTACTATTTTACGTTTCTTTTTTTTATTTCCGCACTTACACCAGGCCATGTCCGGGGACACATGCGATCACATGTGCACATGCCAGAACACATGCAAAATGATTTTCACGAGCAAAGTTTTGCACATGTTAATAGTTTATTATCTTTCCTATCGCACCTGTAGAGGATAAACTGTTTAAAAGATTGATACGGCGAACGGTAATCACAATAGAATGTATTCATATATATTCATGGATTCTTACTATCTTACTTCGACAGGACTCGTAGCAGCAGAAGCTTTTACATATTGTAAAATGTATATACTGATGAAACGACTATCATGTATAAATATTTTAGAAATAAACATTTAAATAAATATATCTCTGGAAAATATTTCCGTTTTTTAGTATTGCCGTTTTATTTATTTTTTTGCCATGTGTGCCATACGGACTAATAGAAGGGCAATAATGTTAACGTTTTTACTACTGCTGAAGAAAAGCGGCCCAAAGTGACCGTCTTTTGGCAGTCAAAACAATATATTTTGTAACTTTTGACAGCCGAATCGGGTCGCCTTTTCTGATAAAAATGTAGTAAACAATAATCATATATAAAATATTTTGACATAAGATATAAGATTTTGACAGAAACTTGTTTAGTATAGTTTCTTTCCCGAGCATGTTTTATGCGCCATCTTGGTTTGGTCTGTTTATAAATTTTCGTTTTTTTGTTTACACGAGACTCTATTAGGCCCGTTACTCACTGCACCGGCAATTCGAAAATGATTACGAAACCGATGACTGAGAACGTGAAAGATCAGATTGAAAAGTAGGATGAGTAAGTGGAAATTCACCAGAACAAAACACACTCGATCATCCAAGGGCAAAAAAAAGCAGAGAAACGAAAGTAGACTGGAAGAAATTCAGTCAAAAATAACTGACAGGATAACTACTAGAACAATCGAAGCGAGTCAAGAACTAGGAGCCTCAAGTTGGTTAACATCTTTGCCAATAAAGAAATACGGCTTTTCGTTGGACAAACAGTCATTTTGGGATAGCCTCTACATAAGATACAACATCGCACTGAAACGTCTGCCAACAACTTGTGTATGTGGAGCTCCATTCCGACTGGAGCATGCTCTATCTTGCCCAAAAGGTTTGATTTCTATCCGCCACAACGAAGTCAGAGATTTTACTGCCGAACTATTAAAAGAATGCTGTAAAGGTGTATCAACCGAACCAATACTGCAAGAACTGACCGGAGAAATCTTTCCACCCTCAACAATCCAAACGAATGAATGGGTCAAAGGACAAGTAGCGTACTTGACGTTAAGGTGTTCAATCCAACTGCTAAAGTCTACTTGACTCAGAGTCTATCTGCAGCTCATCGAAGCAACGAAGAGATGAAAAAGAGAAACTATAACAAGCGGATCAACAGCATTGATCAAGGCAGCTTTACACCATTAGTCTTCTCATTTTTTAGCGGTATATCTCGTGAATGCAAGACTTTTTCAATAGATTATCAGAAATTGTGGCAGAAAAAAGAAACGAGCAAATCCACCGTGTGAAAAACTGGGTCAGGTGCAGACTCAACTACAGTTTATTGAGAAGTCAACGCCTATGCCTTCGTGGTTTTAGAGGCTCGAAGAAACTATTCGAGAACGACGACATAAATTTAATCACGACCGAATGTCGCCTAAAATGTTGTTGATAAAATCGTTGTGATTGGGAAAAAAGTAAATTTTATATTTATATTTATCCGTCTCTATTGTAGAGTCTTTTAGCTTCGAAATATTGATATATATACTCTTCAAAAACAAAACAAAAAAAACCCGGCAATTCGAACGTGCAGTAATGGGTGAATACTTTAGGTAAGACTGCACGGAGTAGATCCGACAGGGACAAGGTGGCCAGCATGACGGACAGTCAATAGTTTTTGAGAGAGAAAAAGGAGGCATTAAAAAAATTGAAAAAAATACCGCGAAAAAGAAATATAACTTCTGTTTTAGCAATATTCTTGATTTTATCTTAACTTCAGTTAATTCGAAAATTCGCTAATTTACGAAAATCTTTTCCGATGAAAACCTTTGTCCAATATCCAAATCGAAATATGTAAGGTCGTCTATAGTATTCTCATAACTGTCAAATTTTGGAAAAGGTAAAAAAAATTCGTCGGACTAGTGACGAAAATTTTGTCTCACAAGAGGAGTCATTTTTCAAGAATAAGTTCAAAAGAATCTCAGGGGCAGATGTTTTTGCCAAGATAGCCCAGCAAGCTGAAATTATGAATATCAATAACTTTTTACGAATAATTATTTTAGTATTATCGAGCACATATATTTTTCGGATATGGTATACTAGAACAAAGTCCAGTTTTTGTGGCCCGAGGTTTATATTTTTTTGAACATAGGTTTCGACATGAGTTTGATATTGCAACTCACTGAAATGCAACGTTATTGAAGCTGTTTTGGCGATTAATATATAAAGCAGGGGACACTACGAAGACCGATATTAGGAAACAATCTATGACGCCCAATCTGTAAACAAAATATGGAGACACAAGACAGTAACATCATATCACCAGAACTCATCATTATGGAAGCCATTGGAAATTTAGGGCAAGTTCCCAAACAAGTTATCGCCACAATTAATAATAATAGCCCAGAGAATATTAATGAAAGTATATCAAATGGTGTAAGTGCCATTGCAGAAAACTTAGGGCATTTTCTGCCCAAAAGATCTAAAATGACTGATGAAAAAACTGGGAATAAAGAAGAAACGAAACCTAACATCGAGCTTCACAAATATAAAAAAGTTGAAAGAGCAAAGATGCTAGCTGATGGTTATACAATAGGTTAGTACTCTATCATAGTAATAGAAATAAAGCTTACTATTCCTAATTGGGTGGCTCAGGGATCCAAATTAAGAACACATACTCCTAGTTAGGCTTCATCAAAACAAGAAGTACTTTTCTACACGTCCGATGCCATTGGTCGCGCAAGATCATTTTGACAACATGCTACCAATGTGTCTAATTTTGAACAGCCTTCCTAATTCCAAACACAAACAAATACAGTCTGTAAAATACAAACCACATCAATAATAATGTATACTACGTTGTCAATCAAATTAAATCCAAAACCTAATGAACACAAAACTTCTGTCTCTTCAATAGATTGACTGTCTTATTCTTGAGACTTGCGAATAATTTTATGAGCTTTGCGATGTTATTATGTGATATGAATCTGTAGAATCCCTGTTTATAGATATACGTGTAGATATATAGCCTATCTTGCATAACATCTTGAATAGAAGCCGTCCTACAATAAAATAGGTTTCTTGCGTTAATAGTAGAAATGGAAACAGTTTTGTTTACCAAAATCAATGTTTTTTCACAGTGATAACTTTCATCATAACCCATGCTTGTTTATACAAACACCGCGAAGGAGCACACATTTTTCAGAGATATCGAAATGGTGTAGGCCTTTATTACCGTATAAGTGATTCTTTACGCTGATAATTTGTGTTCAACATCTTTTCTGTATCATAAACATTTTTCTATTTGTGGCGATGGATGTATATGGGTATGGATGTATATTTTGTTAACCACACTGGCTTGTTTATTAATTGTGTTCGGAATTAGGAAGGCTATTCGGGATTAGGCAAATTGACAGTATAGCCAATCTGGAAGTGAAGTGATCTTCTAACTTTGCTCCGGGCATTGTGGAACCCATCTTTATGTGAATGCTAAATCCTATTTACCTTTAGGTACTGGATTAAAGCTATCTGTCCACAAGCCCTTACTACAATTGGGCGTAAGGAAGCAAAACATAACGTACTATTTTCTCCTAGTTTCATGAGGATGCCTGTAATTTTGGGAAAACATAAAAAAAATATGCTTCTATTTTGTCATTTTAAGAAAATACCTATATATAGAGTTTCTGCATCTCCTTAGCTTTCCCAAAATATACAGTTTTATATGGTTACTGTGTTAACTTACAAATATATTCAATGATTTCACGTTGACGTTATCACAGGATGACAAAGAAAAAGGACAGTATGTGCACATCAAAAATCGCTGTACAATGTGTTTGAGCAATTTACACGGCACTACAGGACCCCTGTTGACAATTTTTAGATGTCTGATTGATCGCCTACCAAGAGGTTGAGGATTTAACATTTCATTTATAGAAATCACGAAATTAGGTCAATGACGAAGTTAGCAGATTTTACGCTACAAAGCTAGTTATCTACTTAATTTAATTTAGTTTTCTGCCTAATTTATCATAATTCAGCCTGTTATGCTAATTAAGTGTCATGCTCTTATTCTTAATTTGTAGCCTAATTTGAAATTGTCCTCTGACAGATGGAGATGAATCTCCAAGTGTTATGTTTGTATACTTTTAAACCATTAAATTCTTGCGAAAATCCAGTGAAATGAGAAAAGTTTGCCCTCCTGTTTTAAATGTAAACATGAATTTCTAAAAATAGTGGCATAATTCCGAAATGGTCTATAAACTAAATGACCCTATTGTTACTATATTATATATAAAAAAAATTGTAAATAACTATATTATAAACAGGTAGAAAATGAATGTTTACATTGAGCCAGTGAGAGTTAGAAGAGTCAGGCACTTCACAGATTTGAGATTCACAGGGAACTGTTTTCCTTGATGGACAAAATTTTGTGGCCTAACTATATGCTATTATTATATTGAAAAAACAATAAACTTGAGTTTCTGTAGCTTTCCTTATTCCTGTTATATTTATTGTAGTAATTTACAGTAGCTGTTACCAAACATGACACTTCTCCGTACGGTACTATCTGCAAAAAATAGAATCTTACAAAAGCCCTTAAGGCCTGGTTTTAAGACATATTTTTTCAAAATAATAATATTTTGATAATATTTAATGTGAAACATATTTTGTGTATAAAAATAATGATTAAAACAAGTTTTCAAAATTTTTGAAACAATAGAATTAACAGTTCTCAAAGTAATTTTTAAGAAGGAAAAAATTAAGATAAATAGACTATTACAACGATGTGAGTTTTGATCAAAGACAACAAGAAGTACAGTTGATACCACAACTGTAACCAATTTTTGACCCAATAACTTTTTCTTTTCCTTCTTCCTTTTTGAGGTTTGTTTTGTTCAGCTATAAGAGCTCCTAACGAAAAACAATCACAACCCCTAATAAATCTGTTTGTCTGTCATCATGTTTACTTTAAAATTACTGTACCTGATCTACTCATATTTCAAATAATGCTGAAAAATATGTACGATACACGAACAATATGTAAAAATATTTTGAAAAAATATGTCAGTGAAACCAAGCCTTTATAGAAAAAAAAGAAATCATGGCAACATATTAACAACCCTTGTATAAGAACAGCTATAAGAGCTATAAGAGCTAAAAATTTAACAAATAAGAATTTTGGGTTAAAACGTTCCTAAAGATGTTTGAGAATGGGTAAAGCCTGAATTGTTAGCACTAAGAAAGTTTTACCACAACATTTTGTCATTTTTATTGTTCAAAATATATTGTGACTAATGACAAAAAGTTACCCAAGCAATATTCTCTCTTTTCTTTCCAATTAAAATAAAAATGATATAGTCTATCAATTTGCAAACTATGTTATTATTTCTTATAGAAAAATCAGTTATAGACAGATTTTCGATTGTATTTGGTATGAGCATCATGTCAATTTGGTTTGTGCAATTACTTCTCAGATTTGATGTGAATGATGTTGTTGGAATTGCAGTAGCTATTGGTATGTTTATATTGATACATGAGTTTCTTGTTACGAATTATGGATAGTGTTACTAAAGGGATGGAATCTGATTGAACTGTTACCTAGCAATAGTGCACTACAAATAAATTTAATGTTATTTGTGAAGTTTTAGGTATTTGTACTGCTGACTTTTTCTCTGGTTTGGTACACTGGGGAGCTGACACATGGGGTTCAATTGATATACCAGTAATTGGTAAGGTAAGTATAAAAAGCTTTTCGATAGGAAACACTAATATATGTATAGTTTTCTTCAAGACAACTTTGATCATCTAAATGTTTATAAATTAAATGAACCTGTTATGAATTATTAAACATTTAATTTACTTTGTTGATTTTACTAATGTCATGATTCACTCATTTCAGGCATTTATTCGGCCATTTCGTGAACATCACGTTGATCCTACTGCGATGACCCGTCATGACTTCTTTGAGACGAATGGTGACAACTTTTTAATTACAACACCGTTTGTATTGTGGTTTATTTACAAAAGTCATACATATGCACCTGACATCTTGAGACAACATTATCAATTCGATCTGTTCATGTTTATGCTTGGTATTTTTGTTATTCTAACAAACCAAATTCATAAGTGGTCACATACATATTTTGGGTTGCCATGCTGGGTAGAGTGGTTACAAAGATACCATATCATACTGCCACGCCGACATCATCGTATTCATCACGTTTCCCCACATGAGACTTATTTTTGTATCACCACTGGTTGGTTAAATTACCCGTTGGAGAAAATAGGATTTTTCCCAACTCTCGAGTGGTTAATAGAAAAATGTACTGGCATCCCTCCTCGCCTTGATGACATGAAATGGGCTGGGAAGAAAGTAAATTAGATTGAGGTAGTGGTATTATTGTTATGTTGATCATAAAAGTAGGGCGGTGAATAAAATGGAGCACAAAAATGTTCAGCACCTCGAAGAAAACGTTTTAAAAGCTTGTATTTATTTGCTCATGCAACTGGTTTGTGGAATGCTAGTATGTTTACAAATACATATTTTCAGTTGCTATTTAACTGATAATCTAATGGAGTTATGACATATTGTGTAATTTTCCTTGGACCAAAGCCTTATCATCATTTCTTTTTTTCGTTTTTTTAATGTTCGTTTGAAATAAATTGGTGAAATTTAATATATCTGTGTCAATAAAAACTCTCTGGCCTAAAATCTTTTGTTACTACTATAACGTAAAGTGATGTTTTGTTTTTTCATGTCACACTTAAATTCCTATTTCACACTTTCTGTAATTCTGGCCCCATTCTACACAATTATATGGAGCTAAAATACTCCTGCTTAATTTCAGTTAATTTAACCAAGGCCAAAAATTAGTAGGCGAATGCATTTATATTTACAACAAATTTTATTTTTAAAAATTAAATCAACATACAAGTGTTTGATCAGCAATTTTCGTTTTCAGAAATCTCTTCAGTCCAGTTCAAGATTGTTCTCATAAGTTGGTGATGTGTGTTTGATCTGCTTGCAGCTCACCACTGACATTTTAAACTGAACTGGCAGGAAAAACCCTACTTTCCTCAATGCATGATATCTGTTTTGAAATCAATTTTTTCTTCACTCATATTCTTCCTTTTTTCTCCTAAAAATCTTGATGATCCGACAGTTTGACTGTCGAGCTGAAATTCTCATAGTGCGATTTGATTTTCCATTGAGCTTTGCAGAGACATTTACCTAGTATGACTAGGATGAGTTACAGAAGTGATCCTTATTTGTATGAAGCATATGTTAAAGATAATAAACTGTTATATATAGAAGTGAGGGTTGCAATGTGCTGATGTCAGCAGTGGGAATCCCTCATTTGAACAATAAGAAATGGTCTGGAAGGAGCAGCTGACTTATATCAAAATGGCAAACAAACGAGGAAAGCAAATGATTGTCTCTTTCGTGGAGATTCCCTTGTAGAAAACTGCTTTTCTCACGACTTTTATAACAGTTCATTATCTTTAAGCAAGGGAAAAGAATCCTTTTCTAATAAACTATTGTGTTTGAAAGGTTTTTCTCCCCATGGTTTTTAGCAAGGCAATCCGGTGTTATGTTACTATTTTAGAAGCCGTTTACATGAGACCCGAAATGAACACAAACTCCCGAAGTGAGTTTTCACCTGAAGTCATGTAAACAGCAATAAGACCATGTACTGAAGTGAAATTTTTCATTTCAAACTGTTTGAGTTCGCTTCGGGTCTAATGTAAACGGCCTCTTAGCCTGTTTTCATTTTTTGTGCATGTGTGAGAGAGATTAATATAACGTACTGGCTTAAATCTTTGAACATGTTACCCTATAACCGTTTATAATAGTTCTATTTATTTTGATTCATTCAAGATGTTATTTTGATTCTGTCACCTGTTTTTGTTGTTGGTTTTTTTTGTTTTTTTTGTTTTTTATCTCTCGAGAATGGTTAATTTTCAATAAAGCTGCAAGAAATTGTCTCAGGGAAACAAGTATATAGAATATCTGTTGAAGTTCCTCCTTCCGACAGAATCACTTGCAGAATATTTTTTTTTATCCATAGGCTTGTATCTACTTTCTGTTTAACAGTTCATTTTTTTATGTCCTGCTTTTTTTCTAACGAATTCTTGTATATAGAATATTAAACTGTCAAGAAACAACATTTGTTTTCAAAATTTCAATGTTTTATTTTCCTCTTCCTAGAGTTCATTCGTTTTTATTTCAGAAACAACTTATTAACAAGAAACATTGAGTTCGGTTGAATGTAGAGATTTTGATCTTGTTCGCGGTGAGAAAATTTCAAATGGATTTCAAATGGATTTGCGGAAAACTGGACTTTTTTAAACCCCTTTTAACAAAAAGATGGTTTTACAGGGAAAGAGAATCTTCTGCTACGAATTTGATAGATCGCATATAGCACACTACGATTGATGTTTTTTTTGGGGGGGGGGTTTAGAATTAAGATTTTCTGGACCTTCCAAATACATGCACCATAGGAACAACTTTTCTTCACGGAAACTTTTCTTTGGACGGAAAATCACTCTAGTTGATTTATCAATGTACATTTTTAGGAAACTTGTCATCACTAGGGAAGGTTTGGCAGTTGAAACATTCTACAAGCAGTTCCGACTTCAGTGTGCTAGTAAGATTATCCTTTCCTTTTACACAACTGAGTACCAGAACTTCATGCAAATTGACTTAGATATATGCAAATTGTAATATTGTTATTTTTTGAAACTAACATCAGGTAAACTGTAAGTACAGTGGTGAAGTGGAATACAATATCTTCAGTGTTTCTATCGTAAAGAATATATTCCAGTTTAAACGAAGAAGCAAAATGAAGAAATAGGAACAAGTAAAACGAAAAAGAACGAGAGTGATAAATTCACAACGTATTGTATGAGAAAGTTTAATGGTTTCAATTAAACACATGGTGTGGTTTCGTATTTTAACACCATAAATGCCTATGAAGAAGTTACGCTGATTAGAAATCGGCAGATGTATACACTCGTGTTGACAGCATCATTTATCAGATTCCTTACGATAAACATATAACAGCACTGCTACCATTGTGATAACCACAAGGGTTTATCTAGCTACGCGTCTTAAAACTCGCGGTGTAAACACGTCGAAAACATGGATTGCAAAGTTTGCTCGATAGCTCAGTTCAACAATCTCCAACGAACTTCCGGATGACTAGTTCCAGTAATATCACTCAATTCTCAATTCTGCATCATTCTTAGTTTATTGCAGAGTCCTAAACCTGTACGACTATACTCGCCGAATCCCGCTAAATGTTTAATGTTTGAGGGCACTGAAAGTAAAGTAGATGTTTGACTTGTCCGCCATATGTTGTTTCTCTTGATTCTTTATCGATTAAGACGTTGTTACGAGTGAGAATCGAGAATGTATAGCAGCGTATTTCAAAAAGCAGTGGTGGATGATGGTCGTAGGATGAGCTTCTCAGTGAAGTGTTAATGAATGAATCAAAAAGGAGAAGAATGACTTACCACAATACATTTTATAACAGCATTTCACTTCGGTGGCACGTGGATTAGCCTGCATACAGAATATCGTCAACCAAAAAAGCTCTAAAAGCTTTTCTCGTTGGCAGAAATTGCACGCTTTTAACTGAATCAAGCGATGCAAGTAACCTAATTGATACTTAAGACTGAAACGAAAGATCATAACGTTGAACTTTTTTGACTGGCCCTGAATACGCCTTTGCAAGACATTCCAGACAGAGCTGTAGGAGTTTGTTCATCATGTTGAAGAAATAACATTTGAACCAGATAATGTAGCTATGACACAGTATTCATAAGAAACCCTCTCGCAAAAGTACGACAAATGGATTGGTCCCTGAGCAAACATTAAACGGAATCGGTAGGACCATCAAGAGATAATTTAGGAAATAATAATGATAATAATAAAAATAAACATTTATTTAACATCCACAATTTACAAGGTGGTTCTTCCGTTTAAATTCAAATATACAGTATAACCCCGTTAAGTCGGACTCTCAGGGGACCAAAATAATCGGTCTGACTTATCGGGAGTCCGACTTATCCGAACTTCGTCTTAAGTCAGACTCTACTTATTTAGTCCCAAGGGGGACAAGGTTTTAGTCCGACTTAAAGAAAAGTCTGACTTAAACCGTGTCCGACTTAACGGGGTTATACTGTATAAGTCAAATCTCTGAACTCTCCCTAATTTCAAGGTCCCTTCACCTATGATTTTTATGTATACGAATCTCCGTAATTCGAACATTCTATTAATCGAACTATTTATGTGATCCCTTGATTGTTCGAATTACAGAGAGTCAACTCTAATTCGAATCCGCATAATTCTAACTCTTACTAATTCGAACAAATTTCCCCGGTCCCTTCAAAACTTCCTAACAAACACTCTCACTTAGTGAAAACTCGCAGAATCCGAACTTTCAGTAACCCGAAAAAATTTCCCCTCGAAGTTCGAGTTACACAGAGTTGACTGTATCATCATAATTAAAACAAGAAGAAAAAAATAAACGTTACAGCTACTTTGGTTACGCAGATAGAATTCGAGCACGAGATCTATCCGTTAGTAGATACGTTTCAAATCAACATCGACGTTATTTAGATTGTAGATTTCTTTGAGAAAATGTTTGAAGGTCCGGGAAACCAAGACAAACGTTGCATCCAATAATTCCCTACAAATGGGGGTATAAGCCTCAAAAATGTGAAAAAATAGGATGACAGATTTTATGTTTAAAAAACCCTACAAGGTTTTGAGAATGATCTTTATGGCTCGCTAGCCCTCTGGTTGTGGTGACAAGCGTTACAAAAGCCAGTGAACATAAATTCGCGTTGATCGGCGCCTTTCCCCTCTTTGGCACAGGGGCGTCTTTGGGTGCAATACGTTGCAATCGGTTTTTCTAATCTAAGAAGGCGTAGACGTGCTTCGTGGCCTTTTTGATTTCTTCTCCTGTCCCTCATTCTTTCATCCGTTCATCAACATTAACAAAAATGTGTTCGAAACCTTAACATTACCTTTTTTTTCCTTCTCTCTGAATGTAAAATACAGGTAGGTGGGTTTGGAAGTTTCGAGAGCGTATATTTCTGTTTTCTTGTTATATAATAAATAAGCACCAATGAACCTGGGTTCGATTTTTACTGGTGCTTTTAATAAAAAAGCGGTGTAGCGAAATAAATAGCACTGATACCTTTATTTGCTTGTTTTGTTCCAGTTTTTCGATAGGCATTTGAAATTTGAAAATTTGATCAATTTTGAGCCTGTAGTGTGTGCTCCGTTTTGAAGCCTCCTTGAGAACTTCTCTTGAAACCAGTATCTGTCTGTCCGTTTGTTACGAAGTGACGTCACGCACCCTTTTTTTAAGTAGTGCTTATAATTTTGTTTTATCTATCTTGTCCAATAATATAATAAGACATTGTAACAACATATTAGGTTCATATTATTTATAATCATTCCTTCTACCACATTTTGAGCTGAATACTTTCTTTAGTCATAATCATAATTAAGAAATAATCATTAAACGTAAAATGAAAATAATAGAAAGAAAGTCAAAATAAACTAATACAGAGAATACTAGAAGAATGGGACACTCAGGGTGAGGAAGTATAGCAAAGAGTTCTTGATACAATGCTTTATACTAATCACAGTAAAAACAAAATACTTATAATCAATACAAATAAAATTAACAAATATTTTAACCTTAAAAGTTTGAATTATTAAGGTTTCTAAATTTTTAAAATGTTTAAAATATTAAACCAAATATATTTTAGTATTTTCATACAATTGGACACTTTTTTTCACGAAATTAACTTTTTTAACTAAAAAAACTTGAATTTCTGTAACATTGTAGCAAAAAAAGTTAAAAATAACTTGATAACTAAAAATACCAGGTAATAATAATAATAAGGTATTTTTCATTTCAAGAGTTTAAAAAAGTTAACTTTTTCTGCAACATTGGGATTATTTTTTTCACAAAATTAACTTTTTTTGTGTACAACTTGTTTTCCTAAAATTAAACAAATGACATTTATCCATAATGACTTGGGGTTACAAAAGGCTGGCCGTTTCATAGTTTACGCAATGCAATGGCATCCACACAAATAAAAAACACTCAAAATAAAAAATCCTGCAACATTGGAAGGTTTTTTTAAAAAGTTAAAAAAGTTAATTTCGTAAAAAAAATAATTCTAATGTTGCACGCCTACAATTTGTAATATCTAACCTATAATAATTTACTGATTTACTAAATTTGAACAATTTGATGAATGCTACCTTTTAGTGTTTTTGATCAGCGCAATCTTCACTGTTCAAAAGAGAGTCAGTTATGATTGGTACCTGCAAATCATTTAAGAGATAGTCCTTTTCTCTTGGTGAATTTACAGTCCAAGCAATGACTTCAAAACCTCGTTCTCTCCAACTGTTGATGTACTTTTTGGACATGTGGTCTTTGTGCATGAAAACGGAGGACACACCAAGAAAATCTGGTAAAAATGAATGTACTAAAATCTCGGAAATCTTATCTAAAAGGTCCATGAAGGGTGTAGCAAAACAGTTGAATTTTGGAACACCTGACAATGTTCTGGAAATATAGTAGTAACGCCATATAAGGCCTGTGACATATTCTGGGCATGTTTTTCGAAGGTTATATATAATGGAAGGATGGAATGATGTGGCTATAATGCACTTTGACGCATTAGGATGAGTTTCAAGTAATTTCTTTAAAGCTATCACTGATTTTGTGGAATCAGATTTCAAGTCCAGATCCATAATCAGGTTGTACTTCATACATAAATCAACTGCTTCTGCCAACGTTGGGATTTTCTCGAAAGCATGGTCTTTTCTACCATCTTTTGTTTTGATGTAATTAAAGTTTGCAGCAGCATTTAACTTCATTAGGTCACTATATGTTATATCATTCAATCTGCCGGTCCCATTCGTTATTCGATCAACAATATCATCGTGAAATAGAATTGGTACACCATCCTGTGTAAAATCCAGATCCACTTCAACAGCTGTAGCACCATTTTTATAAGCAGTTTCTATAGCAACTAGGGTATTTTCAGGTGCCTCAAACCCACCAGCTCTATGGCCTATAATGATTGGTTTCTGATTCTTTATCAACATTTCTCTGACCATACTTGGATCTTGTTTCGGCAACTTCATCAGTTTATATACCATTGCTACTGTGGCAACAGTCACAGGTATCACAGCATATGTAGCAAACGAAATCATGTTTTACCTGAAATATTCATAAAAATACAGCTTGACTGCTTAATATTCGTCTCCTCTCACAAATGGATGACAGAACAATTAAGGGCCTATTTCTTTCAAATTATTAGAATCAGTTTTTTCTCTTCCAACTCCTCCAATTATCCTGTTACGAAAGAAATGGATGGACAGAATATATATTTATATCAATTTACGCATAATAACTTTTCAATTTCAAATATATTATGCAATGCATTGTTTTGTTTTGATTTTATAGCAATGAAGAGTATTCTTTCATGATTACCATTATAATATATATTGTTCACACCTTTAACCAAGTTTCCAGGAATGATATATGTTAATTAATCATAAAAATGCTAGACTTAGCTTTGATTCAAAACATTCCAGAAAATTTAGAAAGAAAATGGAACAACTTCTGTTTTTGTGGAAGAGACTTTTGACCGGTAACAGATTTAATGAAATAAACTCTCAGCTGAGAACTCCTCAAACCTTCCGTTTTATATGGTGAAGCTGTGCTCCTTTCTCACTTTCAATTTTTTATTTATCGACAGTCCATCATCATCACAAAGTTTACACAAAAAACTTGCTTATATAATGCATTATTAATGTTCAAGGAAATAAATTAAATTAAAGCATTTATTACCTTTGAGTAAGTTTCTGTTTTCTTCACTTCACTTCCACTCCACGTTTAAAACGTTATCCAAAAAACGGAACTTAATGCAATATGCAATGGCTTCAAACATGGCGGACGTAAAACCGTCGCTCCGTAAACTTTGACATTAAAAAAAACGCAGATGAAGGATATATTGTATCTTTTCAACGCAACAAATTGCTGAAAAAACCCAAAAGATGACAAAACCTGAATTGACAGTTTGAACAACAGAAAAGAAGAAATGAGCACATCAACAAGAACAGATGATGGAGTAGAAATTGCTGAAGTTCCGTGCTTAAAATGTGGTAAACGATTCCGCACTCCACGGGGTGCACTCCAGCATCAGAGACAATGTAAAGTAATTGGAAACAGAGTAGAAATAGGTGAACCACCACCTCCACAGCCATCAACTAATCCAAGTATTGCGATCGGAAATGAAGATAACCCAGAGCCAGAACGTTATTACTGGGCCGAAGTTAAAGGTAGCGACTTTATCGTTATGAAAAAATCGTTTATTGGCGACGAAACCTATTCAACCTACCAAGTGGAGGTGCCGGTAAAGATTTTATCAGAGAAGTGACAAGATTACTGAATGCTTGGACGGAGAAGAGCCCTCTCCGAACTATTTCAATGAAGGCGATACATATCATGCCTGCTCTGCTCCTCCGGAAACCAAGCAAAAATTCAAAGGCGAATGACCATACAAGAGCATTGGAAAGAAGATTGAAGCTGTGGCACCAAGGTAACATTGCCGAGCTGGTTGAACCATACAGTCAAGGTTATCGAGACCAACTGAGAGAAGAAACAGCGAAACATCTCAAAAATGTTTAAAGATAAAATGCAGAAAGGCGATGTTAACGGTGCAATCAAAATCCTAACAAATAATATGCGTGGTGGAATACTACCTATAAATGACGAAACAATTGGATTGTTAAGAGAAAAACATCCCGATGCGAGAGAAGCCGACGAAAACAACAAACTTGAAGGACCTTGTGAAAGAATAAATCCGGTAGTGTACGAAGCAATTGACGAATCACTGGTTATGAAAGCAGCACTTGAAACTAAGGGTGGTTCTGGACCGTCTGGTCAAGACTGTGATGGGTGGAGAAAAATCTTAACATCGAGAATGTATGGTGACTGTGGAAGAGATCTTAGGCTTGCGATAGCAAATATAACCAAAAGCTTATGCACAGAGAGTGTAGACGACAAATCGCTCGAATGATTTCTGGCGCGTAGACTTGTCCCACTAGACAAACAACCCGGTGTTCGACCTATCGGCGTTGGTTAAGTCTTACGCAGAATCTGTGGGAAAACCGTTATGTCAGTGATTAAGAAGGACATAATCACATCAAGTAGCAGAGTTCAAATGTGTGCCGGGCAAAAAGCAGGCGGAGAAGCTGCAATCCACGCAATGAGGAGGGTTTTCGAAACTGAAGAAGCAGAGGCAGTACTCTTGATAGATGCAGCAAACGCGTTCAACAACATAAATCGTCAAGCTTTTCTGCACAACGTAAAAATGATATACCAAGTATTCGCAAATTATGTCATCAATTGCTACCGAACACCTGCTAGGCTGTTTGTCATCGGAGGAATCGAGTTGAGTTCAAAAGAAGGAACTACACAAGGTGATCCAATCGGCATAGCAGTGTATGCGACAGAAACAACGCCTCTCCTTGACGAATTGATATCAGCCATCGCAGATCATGACGAGATGGCTGCATTTGCGGATGATATAACAGCTACGGGGAAATGTGAGTCACTACAAGAATGGTGGGATAGCATTACAACTGTAGGTCCCCATTTCGGATACTATCCTCAACCCAAAAAATCATGGTTGATTGTTAAAGAACATCATTTAGCGAAAGCCACAGAAGTCTTTCAAGATACAGACATAATAATAACAACTGAAGGTGAACGACATCTTGGTGCTGTCAAGAATACCAAGAAAAATATTGCAAAAGCTTGGTGGAAAAATGGTTGAAAGGGTTGTCCCTTCTTTCTAGAATAGCAGTGACACAACCACAAGCTGCTTACTCATGTTATGTCAGTGGTTATCAACATAAATTTTCCTACTTCATCAGGACAATACCGGGTTTTGAGAGGGTACCTCTAACCGATTGAAAAAATCATTCGACATCAGTTCATACCAGCAATCACGGGAGGTAAAACCATCAACAACAACGAGCGTGAATTGTTAGTATTACCTCCACGTTTGGGAGGCCTTGGGCTCAAAAATCTATGCGAAATTGCCCCAATTGAGCACGACAACTCTTGTAACTCTTGTTACAAAACAAGATACTAGGAATGAATGATGAAGAAATTGGAAAAAGTGTAGCTACTATCAAAAATGAAAGACGACAAAAAAATAAAGAAAAGTTGGAAGAAATTAGAACGGACATGAGTGACCATCAGAAGAGAACGAACGAAGCCAACTCAATGGTCGGAGCGTCAAATTGGCTAACAAACTTGCCAATTAAAGATTTGGGTTAGGAACTCAACAAAGAGCAATTTCAAGACTCCATACGCATCAGATACAACTGGTCACTACCTCGACTACCTAGCGAATGCGTATGCGGAAGCCGATTCGACATCACACATGCGCTGTCATGCAAGAAAGGAGGCTTCGTTACATTAAGGCATAACGAGATCCGTGATCTGACATCCGTTATGCTAGACGAAGTATGCCTGAATGTTCGAAAAGAACCAAGAATGTTGGAAATGGACGGCGAACATCTTTCACAGCGCAGCGCTAACAGATGCCAAGAAGCACGACTTGACATCAGCGCAACGGGATTCTGGACTCCTGGACAAAGAGCATTTTTTTTATATAAGAGTCTTTGACCTAAGCGCTCGGAGGTACAGGGGTCTGGATCCTGAAAAATGCTTCAAAAGAAACGAGTGTGAAAAGAAGAGGCACTACAACGAACGGGTGACAAATGTAGAAAATGGCACATTCACACCCCTGGTATTTTCAACAAGTGGCGGCATGGGACGCGAATGTAAAACATTTTATAAACGGCTTTCAGAAATGATAGCAGAGAAGAGAGGCGAAACAGAACAGAGAGTTACGGACTTTATAAGAACAAAACTCTCGTACAGTCTTTTAAGATCAACATTGTTGTGTGTTAGAGGTTCACGCTCGCTTAGAATCGAACACAACCTAAATGACATTCGCCTAGCCAACGCGATTTCAAAGGTTAGAAGCACCGATTAAAGATAATGTTTAAATAAGAGTTTATCTGAACTGTGAAAAGAAAAGCTGTTTATATATCTAATGGAATGGAAAGAAATAACTTGTTAAATCTTTGAAAAAAAAGAAAAAAAAGATCCAGATAAGTGGAAACCGGCCTTTAAAAAAAAACTTTCACGCCATTTTTAAAACTTGAGCGAACCATTTATACGGCAAAGAACGAACACCGATATTTAGAAGGATGTTACGAACGGGTGTTTTGAACTGCGACATTACAGACTGACTCACTGACTCACACTGGCAGACACGGGGAAATGAAAGATCAGCTGCGGTAGGTATTAACTGTCTGATAAATATCGAACACTTTACCTTTATCAGAGAAAAATAAATCGGGGTAAAAAAGTGAGGAAAAACAATTCGGGGAAACTTTTAGTCATTTTCAAAAATGTTACTCACTTTTCCCCGATTTTTTCAACTATCATAAGTTAAGTCGAACAGCCTTTTGGCATTATCATAAGTGTGAATCAGTCTTAACATGCAGTCAGTGGATGTAAATTCAAGAACTTTGTAAATATAAATTCAAATTTTTAAGGTTCCCACCAGTGCAATCATCCGCTGATCTTGTTATCTATATATTATGGATAGACGTCTACTGTAGGAATTAAACCCAACTGCTAGTAAGTGTGGTCGGTCATTTCCCACTAATTGTTTTGGTGCTTTTCCAAAGAAAAGATATGTGCATTTTGTTTTGCTTTTTTTCAATGAAAAAACATTTTTGAAACCAGACTTATTTTTCGACTTCAGCAATAAAAGAACAGATCATAATCACCGTGAGGTAAGACCCTTTTTACTCTATGGTCAAAATTTTTGAAAATTTGTATAAAAGGTTTAGATGAGAACGGAAATTTTCAGTGCTTTTAAAGTATCTTTTTGAAGAAAATCCAAGTGTACAACCAAGTTGTCGAGGAGAGATTTATCCAGATCTAGAAACTTCAATACAGGTTTTCATTATAATTTGTCTGATTGGAATATGTTGATTAAAATTTAATAAATAAGAAGACACGTGAAACGCATCCAAAAAATAAGGCAAAAAATAAGGCTTAATAAATATTACACGCAAGGACGCAAGGGCGCCAATGATCGATCTCTAGGACTTCTTCTTAGGAAGAAGTGGAGACTAGATATATGAATTATAATAGTTTTTCTTATACAAACTATGAAACTAGAATTCTAAATCGGTTAGTTACAGCTTCCGTTCTTTCATTTGCAAATTCACTGAATCAAATCTGTTATGTTTTGCCAACACCTTGTGGTTTTTGAACTAAACGGAGGTCCAAGTAGGATTTTGTATTGCACCTTCTGATTATTTTTGTTGAACTTGAGATGGAATAACACAATTAAAACCACATGTCCATTGATTGCTTTGCGAAGCCTAATACACCTAATACACCCATGTCCAAAACGCCTGGAAACGAAAATTTCTATTTCTTTCCATTGTTTTTAAGAGTTTCCAATGCGTTTTTTTTCCTCCTAACAGTTTTCAACGCTTAAAATTAACTTTTTTGGTGTTTTTCAACAGTTTATAATAAAGATTCATAGAATTGTTTCTGAAGTATTTGCCTTTTCGAATCTTGTGAAGCGAATCTTTAAAATGAACTAAAATAATTCAGGAAAACACGAATGCCGTAATTAAATGCGACACCAACCCCACAAACCCCACAACCCCACAGATACCAACCCCACAAACCCCACAGATACCAACCCCACAAACACTATCGCCTGCTTCAGCAGCGACATTTCAGAAGTTTCAAAGGCATAATGTAAAAAAATAACAAACCATCAACATATAAAACATGGCATTCATGTGAATTGTGACCCAAATTCACTCGAAACTTGGTGGCTCCACAAATACCAAAGGTATTTCATCCATAAAGATATGTTCAGTTTCTCGGTTTATCTCATAACCAAAAGATTGTATGCTCACTTCATTCGGAAACATGCCATTCATTTAACATATTTATAATTCAAGTTTAAATGAAGTTCTATAACTTAGTGCTCCCGTAATTTTATTTATCTAGTCATACTAGATTTTCTAGGATTTCTCTAAGAATAGACCTTTCCCTCCGAATTTCAGTTTAAACGCCAATATATTTTGTCAAACTATCCTACTCTGCCTCGTTTTGATGCGTTATATTGCTTCACAGTACTTACTTGATTATGCATTTTGATGAACTGAAAATCGCTGTGGGACCATTTCAAATTATCGCATCAAAACGAGGCGGGTAGGATAGTTTGGAAAAATATCGACTTTTGAAAAAAGTTCGGAAAAGGTTTATTTGTAAAGAATTACGTTTGCCATAACCTGAGTGGTTTTTCTTAAGCTGTTGATATCTATCCTGCTCTGAAAGACAAGTTGGATTATTAATTATTACATATAACTAAAGCATTCCACTTCACAAAATAATACGCGCATCAGCACTTACCGTATCATTGAGCATGTGCATTGATTGTAATTCGGAAATACGCGTATCAATGATTCTCTTCGCGTACCAAAAAATAAAGTTAGATTGGATTCAACTTTTTTTTGCAATACGCGTATCACTGAAAAAGGTAACCAACCAATTTACTAAAATTTTGCAACGTCGGCAGTTTTGTACGAATATTCTGTGAAAAAATACTTTAACAAATTTTTTTTAGGTGATACGCGTATCGAAAAAGTGAAGTGAAAATCCCTGAAGTGGAAATCCCTGAAGTGGAAATCCCTGAAGTGGAAATCCCGCTTAAAGTATTTTAGTAGAGATCTGTTCCAACTAATGTTGGGCAGGCTTGCAGTGTTGGACAAGCATGCAATGTTGGGCAGACATGTAATAGAAATATGTAACGCGCAATGTTGGGAAATAAATCAGTAACATTTACAGATGATGAAAAGAAGTTGATGCCGCTCTTTAATTTTTATTAAAGCAAAATATAGAATTTATATTGATAAAATTTGCGTTAGTAAGGTCCCTATAATAAAGTGGTAAAATATTAGTGAAGAATAAGAATTTACAAAAATTGATTGGGTAATAACATAGACTTGACCAAAATTCTTTGTCCCTAGATCAATCATACATGGGTGCACAATCCTGTTGGGCGGGCATTCCCTTTTTTCCATTGTCACAAAAACGATCCATGCCCTTGGTAAACACTTCTATGATCTAAAAGCATTTTCAATTTTTGTGACTCTTTCTGACATATTCATTGTCATGGAATCCTGTTGTTCATTAATTTTTCGGGTTTAAACCTAAAATAACAGTGAAATTTATGACATTTCGAGGAATGAAATACAACAATTTTATCAAAACGAAAAGTTTGTTTTCCTTCATGCAGACTGTATATGACTAACGTGCCGAACTCGCCCAAACACGTATATTGAGCTTTGTGGATCTCCCCCGGTTTTAGCAACCTTTTTCATCAAATGGTATCAGGCCTTTTTATCATCGATTTGATACTCTCTGGAGGAAAATTACAAATAAAAGAAATTAAGTTTTTCATTTAATAGTTTAATAGTTGCACTACGTTAAACAAGAACTTGCACATCAAGAAAATACTCTTCAGTATTGCGATGTAAACACAAGCTCAGTCATGTCACTCCTGTCAAAAACTGTAAATTTGTAAAATAGAACCTATTGTGATGTAATGATATGAAAACTGGATCCAAATTAGAGGTCAAGTTGTTAAATCATAATGGCTTAAGCTCAATTGGTGTATACGCGCATGCGTTAGGTGGAAAATCAATGAAACGAATTCGACAATCCCCAAGAAAAAAAGAAAATAACTTTTGCTTTTCTTTCTCTTTTTCTTTGGAACTACTTGTAAAGATATAATAACGTAAAACAAAGCTAGACACTTTTACATTTTCATTGTATCAAAGTGTCATACTTCATAGTTCAGCTATAAAGATAGAGCCAGGGCGGTAATTTCTGGGGGTCCCAATAATTTTTCAGACACCAATTTTTTGATCTGGGTACCTGGAAACACATTCTTAAAAGAATAAAAAGCAAATTTAAAGCCGTTTGAGGCTATAAAACCAGTCAGCTTCTGGGACTTCGCTCTACTACGACTAGAACCCATTTCACGCAAGCTGTTAAACATTTCACTGAATTTAGCTCCCTCGATGTCTGAATGGAGAAATTACGGCCAGGAGAGTTCCTTACACATACAAATGGAAATTGAAATGAAGTATAAAATTAGAACTGCACAGGATTGTTCACGTTC
This sequence comes from Turritopsis rubra, assembly GCA_039566895.2. Taxonomy (NCBI): domain Eukaryota; kingdom Metazoa; phylum Cnidaria; class Hydrozoa; order Anthoathecata; family Oceaniidae; genus Turritopsis; species Turritopsis rubra. The sequence goes on along the minus strand of CM077629.1, from coordinate 2,245,155 downwards.
ACGAAACTATTGGAAGATAAAGCACGAAACGCCAACACATCGTGTTTAAGCAAAACGTCCCAGCGTGGCGCTTTTCCTTTGTTTCATTTGGTTATACTGCAGAACTAACATTCTCTACTGGGCAGTGGAGGAGTGCAACGAGATTCATTGTGATATTTATTATGTAAGAAGATACGGAATGTCAGTTCACTAGATGCGTTTTATACGTTTCGTTTTGGAGTTTATACGACGGTGCTGCAGTTGACTGTTTCTGTTGTGATGGTAAAACGTGTACGTGGATTGGAAGAATCAGACTCCGAATCACCTGATCTACCACTTGATGAAAGACGTCGCATGTTTTTGACAAAATGCCGTCGCCAGAAGTAAACTGTCGGATTGAATATCGAGTTAAACATTAACAAACAGTTGACGGTTAGATAAATAGCCGGACCGTTGTCATGGTCAATTGGTAGGTATGGAAACAAAGCTATGGGAAATGTAAACATAATGAAACCAAGGGTAACAATAAAGGCGATGATACATGCGTGTACTTCAGCCTTGTTACTTCTGCTTACACTTGGTGGACGTGATCGTTTGGAAGATTTCCATTTAAAAACCCTAAGCGGGTCATGCCCTGTAATCATCAGTATGCGGCACAAGATTAGGGTGTAACAGATTAGCAATATACTTCCCATGGTAAGAATAATCATTGCTGCAATTCTTTGAATTTCTGAATCCATATCATGGCCGTATTCGATGCCATCTTTGTATTGGTAAACTGCCAACGACAATTGTAAGATCGCTGTTAATATCCACAGTACTGCTAAAATAGGTTTGACTGGCGTTTTGTTAGATACACTTTTGTATTTGAACGGATACGTGACAGCGTAGAGGCGATCAAAAGATATAGAAAGAACATGAAAAATGGAAACATAGATGGAGAACCATGTAAATTGTTGTGTCAAGCTTGCTATGATCTCTCCATCCACATCATAATTATGTTCAAGCAGAAACAGGATAACAGCAAGCAATGATGAAAAGCTGTATAGGCCATCAGCAAATGCTAAACTCAGTAAAAGATACTCAGCTAATCGCAAGTGTTTCTTTCTTTTCCAAAAGTAAACTATTATGCCAAGGTTTAAGAGTAAAGCAACGAACGCGATCATAAATTGTGGTGTAAGAGTAACTGTTAGAGAAAGCTTTCCATCATTATCATCATAATCGTATTCGTGGTGCGTTCTATTGAAAGAACAATTTTGTAAGCAAAGTGATGCGTTTGTTGTAGTAGTTCTCATGATTTTATGCAGCAAAAGCAAAACTGTCGCTTGATGCAGTCATCACAAAGTTTGAAATTCTGTCATAGATCCGGTTCATTTGCGTATGGTCTTCCTCTTTGAATTTTGTACCTTTAACCCAAAATATAACCACAATCGGTCACCAAACCGTATGATGTTGAAAACAAACAGAATTGTGTAGCCAATCGACATCATTCCCTTTAGAATGTCTTTTAAATATCAAATAAGCTAGTTTGTTTTTAAAAAGGTATACAATTAGTTTAATGAACTTGTAAAATTAATTAGCAAGGGTTCTTCGTGTCATCGCCATGACAATGTTGAGTTATGTTGATGTCAAAGTGCCGTATAACCTTTTCCTGCTTTGTGTTCTTACGAGCAATTGGTTTACTGTCTTAAGAGATAATAGTCATTATAAATTTTAATTCTATTTTATATATAACAACATAAACATTTTTGCACCAAAATACTAATAGAACTTCACACGCTGCTAATACACACTTTTTTTTATAAGTAACACAAAATTTTGACTGAGGCTCACAGTTGCTCAAATGACACTCCTTTCTTTATAAGTTCATTTGTTGCTTGCTTTGTCGCTTGTTGACTAATGTGTACGTGTACATACATATGTTTGAAAGTTTAAACATTTATGTAAAAACTTTCAAAACAAATTGGATTCGTAACCCATATTTCGTCAATTATATATCACGTCGTCGAAATAATCATTGCTGTGAAAGGAGATGGCCAATATTATAAAACGCATAACATTTGAAGGATTGGATAAGTTCAAAAGAAAACGAAGTTATTTTTGAATCAGAAATGAGAGATTTACCGGACAGTATCTCGATAAACAGTAACCCGAACGGACAGTAACCTCTGTTCCGTGTGACAGCCGTATGGTTTCATGTTGAAAAATAATTCGCCTATATATATGATGTGGTGGGGTCAAGATTAAGTGATAACACGTTATCCTTTTACGAATTTGTATCTAAATTCCTGGGATTATGGAGAAATTCCAAAAAGAGAAGACAAAGTTGCAGCTTTCGTGTCGGCAAAACTTCTCTTTAAATCAGTTGTTAGTGTTATCATTCAGAATTGACCACTAAATTTTGCTAATTTTCTCTAATTTTCGCTGGTACTAATTTTCGCGGTAAAAAAAAAAATCGAAAAAAATTGCTTTCCACGGGTATTATATTTCGCTGATGGCTCGTTTGAAGATTTTGATGGCAGCCATCCAGTACATCGAAAAGGCAACAAGCCCTGGGTACGAGGTTGCATTAGAAACGTCTCCATTGGCACCATCAGGTATGTCATCGTCATCACATGCAGTTGTGTCATCGTCGCATTCCCATTCTGATTCATCATCACTTACATCATCTACCCTCCATCGGTATGAATCGAGCTCTTGTGGAAACAAGGAAGCGAGGCTCAGTGTTTCCCTGGGTGGAGCAACTTCGATAAGCGGACATATATCGCCAAATGGGCAAGTGCTGGGAGTTTACTTGATCCTAATGTAATCGCATCATAAATGCCTGATCTTTTCCATCCGTTAGCAATGACTTCTTGCCCCTTCGTGGTAGTCATATAATTGTAGAAAGTTATGAGCCATTTTGCGAGAAGGGGCTTCAGAACACTCAACCTATAGTCGATTTCAATATCATCTAGTTCCTGGCCATTTTCCAAACCTGTGTTGATCTGCCTGGTAAACCAATCTGAGAACTTCTGCTTTGTGTAATCTTTTGCCGCCTTGTTAACAGTAAGATCTAACAGTTGAAATAGGTGTGTCGTGTTGGCTGGAACATGGTATATGGTTGTCTTTCAGAACTTTAAAGATTTTATCGATTGTTTGACCCCGAAAAACGTCTTTTCGGGCGTGCATTAAAATAATTTCTTCGATGAATTTCAATGATTCTTCTTCATTACTGTAATGAGTTTTATTTGCGCTTAGTGAAAAACCGTCCGGAAAATCCACTTTTGGCAAACTTTGATTAGTTTTGCCTTTGTAAATCAGCTGCATAGGGAGAAATGTATTGTCGAATGTAATGGAAAAGTTTCCACGTTTACAAAGTGAGTTGGAAGCCCAAAGAGGATGAGTTATTGGAATGTTCCTACGAAGAAGACAATCCGTATGACTCCTTTTCTATTAAAGTATTCAAATCAGATTCCCCTGCTGAAATTGTAGGGCATTTGCCTATGGAGATAAGCCGAATCACGAAATTCATCATCGATAGAGGAGCACAAGTCGCAGTCAAAATTGGTGGGAGGCATTACAGAAGAAGCCCTCTCGTTCAAGGTGGACTTGAAGTGCCCTGTGAGATATAAATAACGATGATTGGAAGCATCATAAATCACCTCCTTCTAGTTCGATACGAATCGCTGTTAAAGGAATTGTATATTTAACCAAAAGATGAAGAAATTCTCGGTACATTTCTTTCAATAAGGAACGAACATGAAAATGTAAATCAAGAGATAGAAATTGAGTTTGAAGCAGTGCAAAGTTAGCCACCTACAAAAACTGGTCAGAAGAAGAAAACGGAGGTAAAATCAAAGGACATCCATGACATGTTCCAAAACCCGCGCCAAAACCCTCGTCAAGATTCGAGAAGAAAAGTCATTGTAATCGATTAATTAAAAGATGAAGAAAATAACAGTATATTGTTACTAAATTAATTTGTATTTTTTTAAGTTGTTATTGACATAAGTTGTTATTGACATAAGGGTGGAAAATTCTTAGAAATTCAGTTTTTTTTCAGTTTTTTCCGCAGTTATTAATTTTCGCGGATTCAAGAAAATTGAATTTTTCGCAGGTACAATTAGTACCCGCGAAAATTAGTACCATTAAGGTATATCTCGTTTGTCTTTAGCGTAATGCCAGTTTTCTCTCTACATAGATTCAAAAATGATGATTATATTATATTTTCTCTTGCTGGTGATGGATTCTCATCACGACATATTTTTTCAAATATGACATTGGTACGAAAGTAATCGACAAAAAGATGTTTTAAAATGAACAAAAAACAGAAAGTCAGAATGTAAGTAGAGAAAATAGTCCAATGGTAAATTTTCCATTTATGTCCATTTCTCTATCAAACGTCTCCCAGTCAATTCTCGAACATCCGTTTTCTCGAACAAATATCTTGGTCCCTTGAGCGTCTCGTTACCTGAGAAAACATATCGCATCCTTAGGTACTCGTTTACTACGTATTCGTAGAGTCTAATGTCGACCAGCCTTTTGGTTTGTAAAATATGATTTTATTTTGCCAGGGGCCTGAATTAACGCCACTAAGAACGAAAGAGTGAAAGCCAATAAGGTAGTTGACACTCAGGATGTTTTTACAAATGGACATATGTTAAAGAATTTGCGAAAGCCAATTTATTTATTTAAAAGCCTAGTAGCTTGTAATAGTAATATGGATATTATAACATTGGATGTTATAGGGAAATAAAAATAAAAACTACACGAATTTATGCGAGCATTGGTAAATCCTATTAAATATCATTAACATTGTCATTTTTTACAACTGAACAAACTGTATGGAACCAACATATTACAACTGAATAAATTGCTGAACGGCTTTATAAGCAGACAACTTAGGAATTCTTCTTGGTGCATATTAGATAGAATATCGAAGTGTTGAATAAGCCCATTAAGACTTTTCAAAGAGAAATATTCTCGTGGGTGGAAAATCTTTCTGTAACAAATAGATAAAAAGTGATTGAGATTTAACATAGGAAGAAGTCTTAGTGGTAATATGAATAGTGGATGAAGAAAATATTTTTAGCAGTTCAGCAATTCCACAGAACATTCCGTAAACTCATAAATATCAATAATAAAAATGAAACAGCTTAATATAAAAAAAATAAAAATGATTCTAACAAAAAAAAAGGACATCCTAAAGGAGGAGGGAAAATGCAAAGTAACAAGCGATTGCATGAACAAATAAATCCACAGTGACTTGTAAGATAGCACATAGAGCTGGATAGAGAATGCTTTTCCTCACAATTTCTTCTCACAATTTCCTTTGCATGTTTTAAAGGTTGTTGACGATCCCCCTTTGAACAAGAAAACAGTATTGAAAAGAGGAACAAAACTGATTCGCAGGATACAAACAAAAACTTTTTGAAATGATCTTTTTCATTGTTGCCTTGAAATCAATGAAACTTGAACTGATTTTGTTAAAACAATTGCTTGTTAGTAGGTAACAAAATAACCTAAATATAAATTATAAAAAATAAATACAATTGCAAAGAGTTCCAACCATCCCATCCAGGTTTGATATGAACTTTAAATAAGACGACAATAAAAAAAATCCGATTAACAAAACCAATACATAACTACTTTACTTGCTCTTGACAACCCTTGGATGTGAAAATGTTGTTTTTCACTATTACTCCTTTAAGAACATTTATTGATATAAATTGGTTGACAAATTCAAAATACCAATGTTAATATACCAAAACAAAAACGTATTACCCTCTGTTTTCACGAGTTGGCTACTCAAGACATTTGCTGATTCAGTAAAATTTGAACAAAAAAATAATAAGCATGATGCAATAAATATTAGGTCAACAAAAGAGCCCAGTTATTCCAAGTACCTTAGGGGCATAAAGTTTTGTGAACATAAGTTTTGCGTTTCATTACCTATAGCTATGTTTTGTGGAATTAATTTTATCAAATTACTCGTTATTAATGAAAATTGAAAAACTAAGGTTTTAAGAATAAAGAAAGTGTAAGAACAATAGGTAGCATGTAAAAGCTACAATTAAGAAGCATCACAAGTGCTTGATAATATCAAACCTGTTGCTCACTGTTTTGCTTTCGCATTATTTAATAAACATCCATTGACGAACTTCCCGAGATATTTTCCTAAAGTTCTTTCTTAAGTTAGTTAGGTAAGAAAAAAGCAAGATTTAAGGAGAGGCGTAGCTACAGATCAGTCAAAATTTGTGGAGGAGAATTTAGCCATTTAAAATAGAAAATGAAAACGCACAAGCTAATCGACACTGAAAGAAAATATCAAATTGTTGGACTCCTCCACTTTTTAGGACTGACCCTGAATAGGCCTATGTGCAGAAATCTATGCCCTGAAGGTGATTGTTGGTAGGTTTTTAAACAGCTATTGATAAATAAATGAAAAACCATTATACAATACAAAAAATACATACTGCAGGTCAAAAATAGGTCAGTATAAGTAAAACCTTTCAACATTTTGTTAGATAAAAATGTATTTGAACATATCGTTTTAAACTATATACAAACAAAAAGAGTAGTCAGCCTTAAATCTACCCAAAATGTTATTGTTATTGATAAAAATATAAGTTGCTTTCATAGAGTTTAAAGATCTTAATTCATCTTAATTCCAAAACAATGTCATAAAATGATGTTTAAATATCTAGGAAGAAGTTGATTTTAAAGACTGAATTTTCAGGCAACTTTTAGACTAACATATTTCCATTGTTTACAAACATGATTCAATGGTATTTAACTGAAAAATTCAAAAGGAGTTTTCTCTATCTACATGAAGGGAATTACAGGGAAAATTGATATCATTTCACAACAGTCGATTCATATCGTCATGGATTTCTGTATGTACTTCTCTTCTACGATAGATAAAAGTGTATTCTTCTTTTTGACGATCTTTCCCAGTAAGCAAACATTGTACAAGAAGTCCAATGATAAACAATACAGGCATGATACCAAACACAAGATAGGACCACCAGCATAAAGTAGCAACTCTGCTATAGAAAATCTTCATTTCCATGTAACGATACAAAAATAAATCTTCTATAAAGTAATCTAGTGATGATGCCATGATAGCAGAAGCAAACACACAACAGGAAAAGATATAAACACGATGACGCCACCACATGGTAACAAAGACTTGAACAAGCCCAAATATAGCCACAATAACACATGGAAGTGCAACTGAACCCACAGTGGTAAAAGATGTGTAAACAAGCAAGAACAAAAATCCAAGAACAAAACCAGCAAACAAACCAGTGATGAAGCAACCGCAATAGATTAGCATTGTGGTGAAAAAACTCACAAATAAACCAACTGCAAGTGAGATCAGGATGTTGATGAGAATTGAAAATTTTCCTTCTGATATTAATACCAAATAAGTGAATATTGATGCACTTGATACTCCAATAAAGCAAAAAGAAATTCTTCTATGTCGATAACCTAGAACGTATATTTTAAATTTTTATTAAAGGATTTATGATTATAATGTTAAACTCTGTTCAAGGTGGTTTGGAGAATATTTGATTAGGAACCTTTTAAAGAACTAGCAATAGACACGATTTTGTATTCTCACTGAATGCTGTTTAGATTTGTAAGTATACCTCTAGCAACTATATAAATTTTCTTAAAAGAAATATAGAACAAGTAAGAATATAGAACAAGTGCATAGCTTTTTTGAATTTCAGTGTTTCCGGTGTTTCAGGTTCATGTCAATTTCACTGGCTATGGATAAAATCTGAATTGGTTTACCTTAGGTCATACTTTAAAATTTATCAAACAGTGTTTTTCTAAAAACTTATGACATCCGCACTGCTTCCAAAATCCTTTTATCTAATAATAAACTTTACTTACCGAGTATAAGAATGAATGCACCCATAAGAAAACATAATCCAGAAATTACAGATCTTGCAATGTCATACTGATAATTCCAATGGCAGGAAGGTAATTCCATTGATGTTTTCTTTTCAATATCAAAATTAAATGGTTCATCTTGAGTTGGTTCCTTTGAAAATTGGCCATTTATCAGAAAACATAAAATTAAAACCAGATTAAAATTGAATGGCATTTTTTTCTGTTTTTCTTTTCTAGAATAAAGAAAAAGCATTGTACAAAAAATTCATATCTTTCACAAAGAAAAACAGATGATACAGAGAAAGAGAGAAGATTTGTGTTTTCCTAATGGTTCAAATCTATTTCTCTGAACCTCCTTCTCCTTATGTTTCTTACAGAGAATAAGATTAAAATTATGAACGTTTTACTAGTATAGGCATATAAATTATTCAAAATTCAAAATTTTAAGTAATCTACAGTTCTATTTAAAAACAGACTATATAGTAATGATCTCCATTTTAGATGTCAACCAAAACAATCTCACTTCTTAAGGTGTTTACATTATCATTTTTAGGTGGTAAAACTCCCTAATTTTTGTACTTGACCATTTTATGCTGTTTAGAGACATGACCAATCATGAGACTGAACATGAAACTGAACATGAAAATTGAATAAATAAATGACTGTTAACTTCTAAAGACACTACTCTTCCCGAAAGCTAAATCTTACACAATTTTGAACTGTAGAATAGGATCAAAGGCAGGAGGACTCAAAATGTACCACACACATGTCCAGACACTTGGAAAAGCTGGATATAAAAGTCTTATTAGATGTCAACCATGTGATACTATGCCACAAGTTTTCCCGACATACCTTAAGGGACCAGCTTACTGTCTATGGTCAACATTTACTACTTTGAGATGATTTATAACCAGGATGGGAGAGATTCTGTGCCCTGTGTAAACTTTCAGACAATCTTCATCCTCATAAACATGAACGCCTAGGTACACAGAGGGGAATGAGGAAACACGGGGAAACTGGTGAACTGGGTGGAACTGCGGGAAAACAAATGAAATATATGTAATATACCTTTTAGGTTTTAAAAGAAATTAAAGGTTCGGTTCTGCACTACAACAACCATGATTTATTCCCAGAAATAGTGGTTTATTTTTCATCAAACATTACAATACTGCATCGCCATCTTGAAAAAAATTTCAGAACTCGAAGATGTGAATCGGGACGCATAATCTTATGCACTATGCGGACCAGAGTATGTTAACTTAATAGAGAACATACCCCTTGCTAAACATCTCTTTTCATCAATGAAACTTCATGCTTATTAATTTCAAAGATTTTAGCTGTCCCAAATTTTTTGAGACTGTCCTGAATTCAGGTACCCTGTCTGAAGTCTCGAAATATAGTAAATCTGTCCCAAATAAGGGCTTTCACTTTTCCTCCACTTTTAAAGAAAGACCTAGAATTCCTAGAATTCCCTTGACACAGCATGTTCGTCTACCAATTAACCTTGTACTCCACTGCAATATCTATCATCTTTAAGTGGTTTAAAGTCCGTGAAGTAATGCTAAAGCCGTTTAGAGGCGGGCGGCTCAGGCGACTAGCGGTTTAATAATAGTTGGAAGTGCATGGGGGGACCTCAGGGAGTCAGTAAACCAAGTGATTCAACGTCCGGAATTTTAAAACTAACAAGTTGGAATGTATGTAATTTCCTTGTGATGTTTTCTTTTGTTTCCGCATCCTTTTCAATTTCTTTGTGCTGAAATTCACATATTTTATTGGAATATTCTTAAAACCAGCAAGATCAATACACTTATTTATTGTGTGGTTCCTCTCTCTGTAAAAACACAAGAAGAAATAATAAAGGAAATCATTTTTCCAATTTCCTTAACATGCTGTGCTAGCAAATGCTTGGAAAAAACGCCAGGATGAATGCGCCAGATGCCAAAAGTGACATGATTCCAATTACTTAGAAAGAAACTTTTGCAAATTTAAGGGTGTATTCGCAAAAGTTTGATCCCACAAAATATCCAAAAAAGAGCTATTCACGAAAGTTCATTCTTTGGAAAAATCTCCAATTTTCATTCACGCTGGGTTTTCCAGAAACACCAGTGGCAAAACACGTCCAAAATGAACTAATTTGAACCAGATATAGTTATATAGTTTTTTTTCAAATTTTTAACACCTATTTTTTCACAGGACCCATATTGACAACAGAATTTGTATATAATCTAAATTGGTTATCCTGTATAAGTATTTGGTAAATATATAAATAAATAAAAGGACCAGCTTTAGATGTTTATCTGTGAGAGATTGACTGTGGAATTTAAAAAAATAATGCCAATAAAGACTGGCTTAAAAAGGGCCAATAGGAATGTGAACAGATGGTTCCGAAATAAAGCTATTCTGGAATGAAATCTATACACAACGTGTTAGCATGGTCTAATATGCTAAAGTCTGCTGTTTTTTTATGTTAAAAAACCGGGGTGAATAAGTACTTTGCAATCTGTTTTAACCACCTGCACCTGGTCAGTTATTCTTCGTGAATTTGAACAAACCTTTTCGTGCTGGTTGCCACTGCCACTTCTGATATAACAATAGCATTATAAGATCTTATAAAGAGTTATAAAAAATCCTCCTTGCCATTATGCATTTCATGTTTTTTCGCTAGAATTATTTGCTCACTGTTCAAATATCCACATGTAACGAAACAATATTCGCAACATTTAAAAAAAAAATAAAAGCCACTTATTTTTACAGAAGGAGAAAATATATTAACATTCAAGGAAAAAAGGAAAAAATAAAAATAAAACTTGAAAATGCTGTTTTTGTGCTGAAGAACTGGGATGAAATGGGAAAACATTTTGTCAAAAAACATTGGGGGTGCTTTTATTATATATGAGGAGGGTAGGGAGACAGGAGGTAAGGATAACGAGAGAAGATTGTATCCACATTTTTACATGAAAAAAGGACTGGGCCAAATTCTTTTAAATGTTTTATAAAATAGTGTTCAAGCTGTTTCTGCATTTTAGAATAATAGTACGTACCAGCTAGTTAGTTATAAAAAAGCTTGTAATTAACCTTATAAAACATTATAGAAAGTCATCTATTATACAGGAGGGGCATACCGTGGACGTGGCACGTGACTGAGTGAGATCAATGATTGGTGTGATTGTACCTTGAAAAATTATTTGGCCTTCAACTTCATGCCTCCTTCCTCCTCCTCCACCCACGTTGTTTTTTACGTCAATGTTGTGGGGTTTTTTTCGAACCCTCCGCTGCTCTTGTTCATGGTGTGCGCCCCTAGTGATGTATACCTTATTTTCACGGTATTTCTTTCAATGAGTGTCTTCACAGATTTCTTTATTTTTGCCAGATCTTAATTATTTTACTTTTGGTGTTGGTTGGTTGAAAACGAGTTACGTTCACCTCCATGATGCGATCTTTTCCCAAAAAATGTATTTCTTATTTTAGCCTTGTTCGATAGAACATTCAACGAAGGCTAAATAAAGTGCCCAGCTTCCTATACATGGAGTTGGCCTCGATTTAATTTAATGGTGCCAGATTTTTTGGCTTGAGAACCAAAACAGCAGTGGCACAGAGAAGAATGTGTTGGAATGCTCGATTTTTGGTATGGTGTTTGCATTAAATAAACTAACTAACTAAATTTTAGTTTTTATACAGTTTAATTATGACAATATTATTATGATAGTAGCCTGGGGCCTCCTGGCTCTTCTTCTTTTCTCTGCTGGATGATATTTCTTATTATGCTAACATTTTTCATTATGCTAACATTTTTCATTGCAGAGATAATCACGTTAATAAGGACTTTTATAATGGTTTTGAATTCTGATGTGGTGTTTATTTAAAACTCGGAAGCTCTTTAATTCAGGATGGCAATTATTTTATACATTTACAGCATCATCAAAGTACAGATGATATCTATCTCCTTATCTTATCCTCATTTTTTTGGGTGGTTGGAGCAGGTTGGAGGTGGTTGGGACTAGTTGCAGTGTAAAGTATTCCCCCAGTGATTACTTGTTTACTGGTCATCCTTCTCACATTTTAAAAAAAAGATTTTATATTCTTTTGAAAGTTTGTTGTTCCTTATTTTCTACAGTCACCTGTTTTTGTTTTTATTTACTTTAGCAAAATAGGACTGCCAATATTTGTTTTATTTATTTATTTATTTATTTATTTATTTATTTATTTATTAATGAATGTTTATATAGGATATAATCTAGCAGTAGAAAATACCATATAAAATATATACAATAAGATTCACTGATATCATTAGGGTTCTGTGTAAGGTGGAAAAACTATACATGTACAAATCAAAATCAAATGATAGATAAAAGTAGAAGAAACAAAAAAGATGTAGAAAAATGTGAAGTAAGAATAAAATAGAAAATTGATTAAACCAAATGACTCAAGGTAGAATGTCATGGATAAAATTTAAATACAGATTAAAATAATTTATCTAGCACAAAATAAAATTTATGTGAAAAACTCATCAAATTTGTTTAAGAACTCAGTGAATTTGCAGCTCGGCATTCCTGCAGCAAACTATTAAATTCTTTGCCACCAACTGGCCTCCAGTTTTGCTGCTGGCAACCGAATGATGCAATTTTTGTTGCGGGTTTGATTATTCATCTTTACAAAGTATTCTCCAAAAACATTGCAAATTGGCTCACCGATGAGGATTTTAAATACGTGTGGACACATTGCTTTTTCATGGTTGACTCATTTGGTTTCAGTAGAATCTGGCAGGTTATGTCATTGTTTCCTATGATCTGATGAGCATGGGAATGCAAGGATTTGGCTTTCTTCATGTACTGTTCGCTGCTGTATGTGACAAGGGAACAGTAGGTAATTATCATTGATCGATAATTAATCATGGGAGTATCATTGATCGGTAGATGGTCGCAATGACTTTTGTTGTTAGTTTCGATCGAAGTCGTTTTAGAAGCTGCAAATGGTTACAAACTCTTTTGTATACTTGGGCAGTGTGTTTTTTTATGTTCAGGTTTTGGTCTAGTTGGACGCCCAGATGTTCTACATTAAGTAATTTATCTTTTGTGCCTTTCGAGGTTCCGAAGAGCATACATTCGGTCTTTCCTTTTTTCAGGTTTACAATAAGTTGATTTTCCTTTAGCCAAGTTGTAACACGTGCAAAGTCTTCAGTGTGATTCCATTTAATGGTAGCTAATGATTTGTCGGAGGTGTAAATGACAGTATCATCTGCATACATAATTATGTAGCAATGTTCTAAAACTTCACTAAGTCTGTCATAGGCTATCAGGAACAGCAGGGGACCCAATATCGATCCTTGTGGGACGCTACTAACAACATGCTTCGTTTCACTTGTTATTCCTTCTTGATGGCGGTCTGTTTTTGGTCGTACCTGACCCCTTTGACTCCAGTTTGTGATAGGTTTTCCAGGATCTGTGCATGGCTCAGTGTATCGAACGACTTTCTTAGGTCGATGAATATTGAACCGGGGAGTTTTCCAACATTCATATTTTTTTGTATGTGGTCAGTAAAAAGTGTCACAGCCGTTTCTGTACTGCAGTTTGATCTGAAGCCGAACTGGTGACTTGATAATAAGTTGGTGGACCCAAGAAAATTAGTTATTTGTTTACAAATACATTGTTCAAAAATTTTAGAGCATGCAGGGAGCACGGTGATTGGATGATAGTGTAGGGTAATTACCCTATTACAATGACTGCTCGTGCGTTTCGTGTTTTGTATTTATGTGTCAAGTGTCATTTGTGCCTTGAGAAATCGATTGATTTATATTCGCTCGCTTTTTTTTTTATTTTGTTCACTTCAAAAAACACACTCAAATGCGTAGATATCAATCAAATTTTGTATGTGGCTATCCGGTACGTTTTTTATCTTATTTTTGTATAGTTTTCTTTAGTGTTTGTTCCATTTGTAATGTCAATTTTTGTGTTCTCTAGTTTGAACCCCCTCAATAGTTGAAACGATAGCAACAACAAATTGTTAGTTTTTCATCCAATTCCCCGACAGATAGTCGTCCATGTCGTTTTTTGCACCACTTTTATAAACATTTGTTATAAATCCAATTTTAAAACCGGACGGTACAATTCCGGTGGTGATGGCTAGATTGATGATGTATGTTAAAGGCTTTGCAATGGCAACGTCTTTGAGGAAGCCCGGTGGAAGATTGTCAGGTCCAGCTGCCTTTTTACGTTTAAGTTTCTTTAGCTTAGTAAGACCTTGGAGACAGGTTTCAGTTTGAAGGCAAGATTGGTTTTTGTTTTTGCAGCGGATGGAGTCGACCAGATGAAGTTTTTAAACTTGATTGATTTTTCTTTTAGGGAACCAGTTACTTTTGAAAAGAACGAACAGAAGCCATTGGCAATCGATTTCTTGTCAGGTGTGAGTTTGGCATTGATGGTGAATGATTGAAAGGTGGTTCCTTGCTCTTGGTTGCAAAAATGTCTTTAATCAATTTCCACAATTTTTTTGGAGTTTGTCTCTCAGGAAGGATTTGTAATGCGTTTTTTGTGCATGCCGTACAATATTTGTAGCTTGGTTTCGTGCGGTTTTGTACATTTCTAATCAGTACTAGATTTTGATTTGATAAATTTATGATGGAGAATATCTCTTTGGTTCATTGCAGCCTTGACATCAGCATTTAGCCAGGGAGCGGGTTTACCTTTTACCGGCTTCTTTATGAACGGAGGATTTCGATTGATTGTTTCAGATAAAATCTTTTGAAGATTATTCCATGCTTAATCTGGGTCATGGGTGTTAAGCACACTATCCCAATTTGTGTCTGAAAGTTCTGCGCATGTTTTATTTTTGTCGTAGTTTTTATAGTTCCTACACCTAATTGTTCTTGCGTCGTATTTGACATTGTTTAGTTTCCTAACACATTTGATGATATTATGGTCACTTAACGAGGAGATAATGGAATTGCTATTTATTAAATTTTCTGGACGATTTGTTAGTATCACATCAATAAACGTTGACGAGTCTTCTGAGATCCTTGTTGCTTTTTTTATGGTTTGTTTAAAGCCACAGAGTTTGAAAAGATCTTTAACTGATACATTGTTCTTATTGTCAAGATAATTGCAGTTGAGGTCGCCTATTACGATAGTTTCTTTGTTCAAGTGCGAGATCTCATTTAATAGGTCATCTAACTTCTGCTTAAAATTTTTGTGCAAGTGTTTTGATGTGTTCGGGGGTCGGTATGCGATTCCAATCAAAAATGATTTTCCTCTGTTAACTAATATTTCAAGCCAAATTTCATCACATTCCAGGTTGTATCGGCGGAGGTAGTTTATGCCTTCTTTAATGTATACTGCAACGCCTCCTCCAGTTTTAGTTCTGCCTTTTCTTTCAAACGTGTACCCCCTGATGATGAGATGAGATGGTAGTAAATGTTTTATAGATTTATATAGAAAAAGCATTGTGAATATTTTTTAAATGGTATCATTCCTGTTCCATTAACCCTATAATCATATGAGATGTACAATTACTTGAATCTGATTGGTTGATAGGGTGTGCAATTACAGTGTAATTGAACTCTGCACTCACGAATATTTACTGCAGAAAAAAATGAAAGCGTGATAACATTTTTTATTTCCTTTTATCAATCATCATTACCTTATAAGCGATTACTTAATATTCTTATCACAGTACCAGTTAGTTATTGTATTAACTGATTATTTCATCCAACTGATCTTCTTTACGTCTATCACTTCATGAATTCTCTTTATGACGTAGTTCATGAATACTGTAAATCAATGGTTAAATTAACAGAGCAAATCCTTGCTAGACGCCAGACAATAATCTATGGTGTAAAAAGGGGAAAGATTCCTGCGGCACTCCGTCCAAGAGTTGCTCCACAAAAAAAAGAGGAGGGAAGTATGTATATTTTCATTTTTGTCAAAATTATTGATGAACTGCTATTTCACAGATTGGGTTTGTAAGATTTATAAGAGATTTCTCATTTTGTAAGTTTAGAGGAGGATATCAGTTTTCTGTAGTTTCTGGAATAATTCTCCACCTTTTTTGATATTTTTTCTAAAACGTCTCACGTTTACAAAAAGCTTTATTTTTCTGTTGGCAAATCTGTTTACTTTCTTCAATTCTTTCGTTTACCTTTTTCAATTCTTTCGTCCATAGAACCGACATGCTTGGACGAGATATCCAAACTTTTTAATTGCTGGAATAATTCCAACTATCAAGATGGTGTCTGTGATAAAGAAATAAGAACTTTTCTTACATGCGCTAATGAATCAGTGAGTATGATTATGATTGTCTGCCTGTTTTCATCATCTTCCTTCCGTTGGGTGTAACTGATACTAATCTGGCTTGTCTTCATTGTAGCTGGAAAGCTATCATCGTAGTGGTAAAGGAAAAAATGTAAAATGGGATACAGAAAGACTAAATGAGTTATTGGGAAGATATACTGTTGTGAAAAAACTTGGTATGAATGAAAAGCCGGTGTTTCTAAACCAAATTATCAAATAAAAATAATTGTTATTAATTGAGATATGCAGCAGATGGATGGACTAGTTAGGTGAGAAAATGTATTTCTCCATCCCGTTAAAACTTGCCTATTGATGTACCCTTAAAGATTGTAAATAATGAACAATTTATAAAAACTTGTAATAAAAATATGTTTCATTCAATAACCTAATTCGTTACTTTCTTCCGATAAAAACTTTTCTAAAACCCCCTTCCTAATGATTTATGGAATTTTATGCAATACCTCATCGCCATCTCAGAAAAATGTTAAATACGCATGTTTTATAAGAGTTTTCACTGTTTTGGTCCACAAAAGTTGTTTCATTTGCTTTATTTAATGATCAAAGTATCTTTCTAAAATATTTTTTTATTGTGTTTATATTTTACAACTTAAGAGCTCTCTTAAATTTATGTTTTTACCTCCGAAACTCTACGACAGAGAGTGTTTACCGTTACTTTCTCAATTTGGCACTTAAAGGCACACTCGGGGCAAGTCTTAGCGTGCTTCACGCTCATGAATTATGCGGACCAGAAAATAATCTTTTTTATTTTAAACTAATAATCATTTTTATTAATCGCCCCTTTCATTAATTTGTTGACCGTGGAAAGCTAGTTGGTCTGTATTATTTCAACCATTATTTATCGTTTTCAAATCAAAACAACACGGAGAGAAATTAAAAGAAGAATCGCGATCAATTTGTGGCAACATTTGATGTTCTGTGCAATTCTACAGAACTTCTCTTGGTTCTATTTATCTTTTTTGAGCAATCCTCAAAGACACTCTGGTAAACTTTTACCAGAACTTTCTCTTACAAATCATATTTTTCTGCTAAATGGTTTGCCATAACAGTCACTATTGTATAATATAAGCGTTATTGTGCTGTTTTAGAAGAAAATATACACTTAAATACTAAATTTTTAGTGAAAGCAAGTTAGTAATTTTTGTTTGTATATTCTCTCGCTTAAAAATAGACCCTGGGTAGTTCGGAATGCCTTTAATAATAGACATGTTGGAGATTAGTGGTTGAATCCCGTGAAATCCTACCCTGAATAACCCTGGCCTACTTATCATATAAAAGCATTGGTATTTTCCAGGGAAAATTAATATTAGTTTCAATTTGAAAATTTTTATTTGGGCAAAAAATGTTCGTCGGACAAAAGTGTATTTGAAATACCGTCGTAAATCCTCTATCTTATTAACGCCTCCCTCTAATAAACGCCTCACTGAAAATATTTCATCACCGCCTCCATCCTCTTTTAAATGCCCCTTCTAATAAATGCCTCCCACCTGAATGGGGCGTTCATTGATACATTGATAAATGCATTCTACTTCTACCTTGGTTGAAAATAATAAAACCATCCCTCGTCTTTTGCGATTGGAAAAATCTATGTTTTTTAAGAATTGGTACGAGGGAACGAGACATTAAATTTCACAGAAATACAGTATTAAAATTACGAAAAAATGGGGTTTTGTGAATCTCATTGGTATGATTGTTACAAAATAGGATGAAAATGATGTTTTCGGCATCTTATGAATAATTAATGGCAAACTATGGCAACTTTACCAAAAAGTCGTACCTACTCTTAAAGGTCATTTTCTAGAAGTGAGGTGTTGTTTGAAGGATACTGTTTCAAGGCAAGTGCTAATGACAATCCTTAACAGTAGTTCTTGAGATATGTTGGCCAGGAATTCAGAAATGCAACTTTTGAGAAAATTAAATTAAAAAAGTCTTATAAAATTTCCGAGTGCTTTTCGGATTTTGAAGCACGTCTACATCCCTTGGGGGCTTAGTTCTTCTGCCCATCGACTTGCAACAGGGAAGTTGACTTAGTCTTGTCAATGGGATTGCTTTCTAAGTTAAAGATATAAAAAATCATATGGAAAATTTTCTCAAAACTTTGTAGTGTTTTTTAAACAAATTTTTTTGGACATTTTTGTGCGGTGAAGAGGTCATCCACAATGAAGATCTTTGTATGTAGTACTAGCTCTTATGTTGAAAGACCATTTGTATTATGAACCTCACGAACGTTTATTACACCAAAATTTTAAGAACCAAGAGCTTTGAAATAGGACCATAACTTAATTCTTAACTTACGCCATCCGGCTACTCTGGGAGTAGTCTAAAACTTGCTTTTTCGTAATCAAATTTCTCGTACGTGTAAACAAAAAATAATGTATTGTCTCAACAACGTCTTGGCGTTCGAAACACATTTAAACAACCGAATGAGGTTTCTCGTCTTAAGCATAATAACAATTCTCTAATATAAGTTAGGGGCTGATTACATTTTTTTTATAAGCAACACTAGTAAATTTTCCCAAAAAGTTAAGCGACAGTACTACCAGGATCTTAGATATATTAGCAACATGAAATTTTGAAATGACGCAGCACTACAACATTTTTTCAAGACGGGACATATTTATATTTTCGATTAACGCTTAACAAATTAAGCAACACTACTACGAAAAAATGGTCATTTTTTAAGCAACATCACTTTTAACGCCTGACCTTGGTTGCTAATAAAAAAACCCGTGTATTTGATCACTTTTTATCCCTGAATTTCCTATTCACCACGCACGACAAACTCCTGAAAAGTAAATAGGAACTCTTAACCTAATTGAATTACCAATCGCAAACAAAGTTAGACAAATAATCAACATTTAATTGAATTCCATTTTGTCAATAAAATAAATTACAAATGACAGTTTACGATCAACATTCTTTTCGATCGCTCAGCCATTTATCATTACGTTTCACTGATGAACTGCTTAACCAAGCATGATCAGGTCGACGTTTGAAGCTATTGTTACAAGAAGATCATGGATCATATCTAAACATAACAAAAACACAGCAACATTATATTAACGATGAATCAAGCCCACCAGATCAAGAGCCCTTTCTTTCTCTTCACATGGTAACCTCATTTATTATACATCAGTTAAACAAACTTGACAAAATATGTGGGAATTGAATCTGATACAATTAAGTGGTGTAAGGAAAAGACAAATTGAAAGAAAACGGTAACAAAACTTTCTTTGAAGTGAACTAGCAAAACCAACCTGCACGAAACGTTCACACCGATAGATATTGACATATACTGGACCAAAAATGTTCAATCAATTAATCTTAATTAAATGAATTCTTTCCGTAGGACGAGTTCAATAGAAATCTTCAAGTTGTAAATGTGTAAAGGCCAACTAATGAGTAGCTGTTTCATCTTCAATATCTTGTTCATTTCAGAGGATTCATGCAATCAATAAAAGACTGCACTTTAGGATCTGCCACAAACATTAACTTAATAATGTTTTCATTTTCGCGATTACTGGAACAACTAATGAAATATTATTTCCATAAACAAGGTCAGGACAGGGTTGCCACTCTTTTAAGTTTTCAATATGAAAAAGTAATTATCACAAGAAGTTGCTGTATTATTTGAACAAAAGGAAAGAAAGAAATCGTTCCTAAAGAACACTAATATTCAATAAAGAATGTTTTCCAACAATTTATTATCCAACGAGGTATTATTTTCCAGCTTCTCGAACAAAAAATCTGAAAAGGCCAATTTCCAGTTTTTGCAACAACAACAAGTTTTGGCAACCCAGCAAGTTTTTCCAACAAATGTGGCAACCCAGCAGGTTTTTGCAACAAATGTGGCAACCCAGCAGGTTTTTGCAACAATGAAACATGCTTTGAGGACCAAAACGAAACACATTTGTCTTTCTACTATTTTTTATTCTTAAAAGTAACTTGTACCAAGACTTAAAAACATACATAAAATTAAATATGTAAAATACCCATCCGAACTTATAAAAGGGAACTAATGTGGCAATGAATAAGACAACTTGGAATAAGAAAAACTGTATCAGGTCCAGGACTGGCATCGTTATCATTTTCATTAATAAACAGCAGTGTCTCAAGTTTTGTAACGATAATCTTGTCATGCGTTCAATGCAGTATAACAAAGGCAGAACATTTGTTAAAGTGATCCGGCCAATAGTTCGTTTTTGTTCCTTGATAATACGTGTGTTAACAAAGACCATATGACCATTTTATATACAAAGACCTCATTTAAGGCCAGACCTCTTTGAACGCGATTAGAACAGGCATTAGTTGATCAGGGCCACTCAGTACCAGTCACCTTCAAAATAAATACAAGAGAACAAGTTGAAACATACTCAATTGTACACGAGAACCTTGTAAGATCAATAATTAATAAAAATAAATTGGTTTTGGAACATACACGTAACCAGAAAAATAGGACTATCTAGATTAAAATTCAAAAACTGTTCTGATTAATACAACACTTACTTCTTCCACCATTGTTTGTAGATGGAGTGTATCCTGATCCTCCTCCATATTCTTGGGTATTGTTGTAGGGACCAGAGTTGTAACCTCCAGATTGTCCTCCATAACTTTGCCCAGAACCATAACTATTTTGTGTATTTGTAGAACCATAGCTGCCAGTTTGTTGTCCATAACCTTGATTGTTGCCACCATAGGAATTTTGACCGTATCCTTGGTTACTGTATCCGCCTTGATTTTGGTTGTTATAGCCACTATTTCCACTACCATACCCACCTCCTTGACCTCCATAACTGTTGCTGCTATAACTTTGACCACCATAACTGCCACCACCATAATTACCCCCTCCTCCACCACCATTATATCCTTGATTTCCATAACTACTGCCATAGCCACTACCACCACGATATCCACCACCTCTTCCACGACTACCTCTATCTGATGGACCACCGCGACCTCTGCCACCTCTACCACGGTCAAATCCACCTCTACCACGACCTCCAAATCCACCACTGCCACGACCTCTGAATCCACCTCTATCACCACCACCCCTACCTCCACCCCTACCTCCCCTGCGTTGTGGTGGTTTACCACTGGCAGGTTTGCCTGCATGTTGAACCATGATATGTCTATGACCGAGTGGTGTTTCATTCAAACCAGTAATGGCTGCCTCGGCTTCTTCCATTGTATCATATTCAACAAAACCGAAACCACGAGATCTACTTGGATCATCTTTTTCCATTACCACATGAGCTAAATTTGAAAATTATGATTTTCTGAAATTAAGTTTGGAATTTAAATGGCAAATTACACACGTACGAATGCAGCTTCAAGTAAACTATAGTAAAACTATAAAGTATGCTGTTTTCTTGTAAGCATACACAGGCTGAAAAAACCTGAAAAATTTAATGTCAGCATGATACGAGCTAGAGCTTGAATCTTAAGCATATCACACACGTGGATTTAAAATCTTTGAAATGGATTTTTCTTTCAAAACACGTCAGAGCAGGTTTTGTCCTCATTTTCAAGTTCAGTAATAATCATGATTGCTTTGTTTACAAAAGGAAAAACCACCTCAGGGAAAAATTATTTTACGAATTTCTGTTATCATGCTTTATAAAGAATGTAATAATTATATTGAGATTAGAAACGAGGGAACGCTGCTCACATAATTTATAGGAAGTTCTTTTATTCAAGATTTTCCAGAAATATTGTTTCAAAAATTATGATGAAAGTGATGTTTATGTGCTTTTCCCTTGCAAAGCCAGTCACAATGGAGTCTGTACTTACTGCATGATAACGATGTGTGTCAGCTTCATTGCAAACACATCCTAAGCACATTTTGAGGCTGGAAAAAGGTTATGGCATACTGAACTGTGTATACACACATGTAATTGATAAATCAAAACAAATCATTCTGCAAAAATCTTTCTTCAAACACGTTCATATAACCTTTTTTCAATGACTGTGATAATGACAGCACTTGCCATAATAGACTTATGGTGAATTTCATTGTGTGAAATTTGTGAGAGGTTAATTTATGCGTGACTATGTGTGACAATATCTTATACTTCCAGGGCCCCTTTAAATGAGGAAGGAAATAATCTAATGCTCAAACTTTCTGACATGGCTATACAATTTACCTTCTTGCTCAGTTCACAAAGATCAACTAATGTGTTAAAAATAAATTTTAAGAATTGAGTAAATATGAAAGACTTACCATTCTGGCAATTGCCATGTTTTGAAAACATTTCCTGAAGATCTTCATCACGTGTATCAAAAGGTAATGAACCAATATAGAGTTTAATTTTTTCACCCATCCTAAAAAAACGACTCAGGATTGTCATCACATATTTTCGATAGGTTTCTGGTTTCATGTTTGGACCAGATTTGATACAGATCTGAATCAAAAGACCAGCTATAAATTCACCCAATGTGACTTCGTGCATACTGTTTATATAATTTTTGTGCGACTCAAATTATAGATTTGTTCCAAAATTTTGAATTAAATCAGTAAAATCACCACCTTAAAGTGGACTCTTAGAAAGACAATAATTTTGGCCACAAACAATTTCTTAAGGAAACTATGGAGAAGAAACAGTACACCCAAATAATCTTTAGACATGTCATTGTAACTTTTCATTGCATAAAATTTATTGAAAATCTAGCCATGTATTTATCTGCCTTACATGTACATTAAAGAACAAACAATATCTGACATAAAATGAGTAAAAAATAGTAATTGAAAAAAATTGAAAAAAAAACAACAACAACAGATGTTCTCTTTGTGAACTTTCTTTTGAAACGTGTTAATACAAATGTATAAATAGGTCTTCCTCCCTGAAGTCTCCATGATCCTGTAAAATGATTTTAATGTACTATTGAAAGCAAACCTTGATTAGAGAAGTTATATCGGCTTAGTTGCAGATTAGTTGCAGTTTCAAAGTTAAAGTTTTCACAACTTTTGAAACCATACTGAAATTCCAAACTGAAGTGAAAGATCAGTTTGAAATTTCAGAATCGCCATCGTGCTCATCCATGAAAATTTGTTTTGCCATTAAGTGCAATGGAATGTATATATTAAGGTAAGGGCATATATTCTCGTCAGGCTTTTATTTTCAATGTTAATTTTGAAACGCTTAATCAATGAAAAAAAATTTGAAATAGAAGCTTACAGTAAGTACTGTTGACCCAATAGTTTAAATTTGAAATATCACTTAATAATTGGGGGTAGATTTAGGATGAGTTTGAAACCCTTTTAAACAAATCCAAACACCAAAAACTGTTATCACCACATCACCACCACCATATCACATCTTGTTTATTACTGGAAGGGAAAGAACAGCCATGGGAGTTTTGAAAGCAGATTACCATATAGGGGGTGTTTTTTGTTCTATGGTGCAAGAATATATTCTCAACATGTTTAATAACCAGCTGATTACCAGAGTATGTTTGCATCGTGATGTAATAATAACGAAAATGTAACGAGTTGCTTCAAGGGGGTAGAGTGGTAAAGAAAAGAAATATCATCTCTAGTGTTTCCTTTGGGACTATTACGGCTGGTGGTTTTTATTGTATATGTATTTTGTTATTCTACAGTTCCATTTTTTATCTCAAAATTGTTTTGAAAATTTTGCATGTCTAGAAAAAATTTTGCATGTTGGGAATTGTAATCTCCACCTGTTCATTTTCGCCTATCTAATCTTCAAAGAAAAGAAATGTTTTTATATTTTTATTACTTATGTTGTTTTGATATTGTATTTCAAATCTTACATCATTTTGAACATGAATTAGGTTTTTCCTTTTTCACTTATTGGATATAATTTACTGAAGTTGGATGGGTCAAGAATAGATGCCCTCTTCCCTTCTTCGCTATATACAAAAAAAGAAAATTCCTTCTAATAGTTCTTTCTTTTTAAAATTACACCTGTGATTTTGAAACTACTATCAATATAAACTCAAGTTACAAAATCTAGCAATTCCACAGCAGGCTAGTCTAGTCTATTATAAAAAAGATATCGTGAAAAAGGCTAATTTTCCACTTTTTCCATCAAACGTGGCATCCCTGTATTTCTACAGTCAAAATACCAATGTGATGAACATTATGGTCAAAAAGTGTACCTGTGATATGTTCTGGATAGGAATGTGGCAATGAGGAGTTCGTTCAGTTTCTGTCAGGCAAAAGGCACTGAAAACGACTAAACGAAGTATAATGGTTAGACATACGCATGCGCAACATGAAAGGTCTTTGCATGTATGACTTTCATCTTTATGAACCCTGAGAAGACACAAGGGAAAACTTAAAAATAAAAATATCTGCAATAATGTAAAGAAATAAGTAATAAGATTTCTTTATTCTAATGAATACGAATTTAAAATTAATAATTTTTAGCCGGTTAAAACGGAAGCAGTCACAGTCACCACAGAAGTCATATGATCATATATGATTAATTAGCCTTTGCTCTGCAGGCAGATCGATGATATCCCGTGATGTCATTCATAAACAAAGGTTGCACATTTTGTGTACTGACAATGTCTAATGCAAGTCAAGAAACTCTATTTTCATCTACAATTCTTGTTTTATTGAATTATATTATTTAGAAATCCATGCAAATGATTTGGATATGCAGTGTCCGCATGATGATATGACTTTCAGTTTTTTAAATGACTTTTTTGTTGGGGGTCAGTCAGTTTTGTCTCTGATCTGATTTTGATTTTTAGGAGCCAAAAAACAAAATGTCTGCCAATCAAAGTTGACTTCTGTCGCTCATTTTAAAGCCTGAGTGTCTCAGCAGGCGCATTACGAGCACAGCAGTGGGTGAGGGGTCCCATTATTGATTGGTGGAAAAAACTTTAGCTAACTTGGTTAAAAAAAAATATGCATGACAGGGGAGTACCCTCTACCATTAACAACCACACTCATATAAAATACACGCGAATATAAGGTGAGTTCATGAATAACTTTGGGAAACTATATAAAAAAACAATTTTATATACCTACATTTTTATATATATATAGCTAGCTAATGGTTCTATTGAAAATTTTCTGGGCTTTCATGGGTACCCCATAATACCAACATTTTTCAAGTTCAAGATTTTGAAAAAATGGGGATTTTCATTTTGGATAAATCTTTATAATTTGTATATACATAGAAGATGGTAATCAACACTATCTGGTTGTCTGGGTGGAAAAATTTAGAATAAAATTTCCTTTCCTTTATGGAAAATAATAGAAAAGCTAGTACCAAATGTCTGTGAAGGTGGCCAGGGGATTTTCGCCTATGCACATATCAGAAGCGGCTGTCTATGTTATATACACACCCTGTAAAGAGAAGAGATGTTGGTGCAGGCCTCCTTTGTTCAACTTGGTCCTAGGTTATTCAATCTCCTGCCAAGATATCTACTTAATCAAACTGCCTATAGTATTGACAGTTTCAAAGAAATTTAGATAAACTCCTGCTGAAAATCCCTGATGAGCCTCAAATCCCAGATTATAATGCACGTCACAGAGAACATACTAAACAGCCTACTGGATGTGGTTTAAGCAAATTCAATGCACAGGTGAAGAAACCTGATTCTTAAAGAATCAAACTCCTACCAAGTATACCAAGTAAAAGTAAATATGTGAAAATTTGAAACAAGGAGATCAACTCCTTGTTTCAAAGTATGCAGAAGTAATTGTATCACGAAAAATAACACTCTGATTTTCTCAGATCGAATTTTAGAAAGGGGGGTGATTTCACATTTTTAGTTACCGTCTCAAAAGTTTTTATGTAATCACTTATTTTGCAGTTTTCGCCAATCGAATGTCAGGGTTCTTCATTTTAATGATTAAAGGATTCTGTGCTTTTTAAGAATCCCTGGTTTGGACAAAATATCCAATTTTCTTTTATGACGATTGATTTATTGATATATATTTAACAGGTAAACAAGTGTTACACATGATTATACATGATATAGAGGTACAAAGAAATACTGTAATGTAACGCCTGAAGGAAATTCATACGATTAGCATGGAACTAGGGAAGCCACGAGGCCATGAAAAAGGGGTGGCTACGTGACAACGCTAGAACGCTATAAGGTGCATGAACCACCGGAAACAGTATTACAAAAACAGCACAGTGGGACTAAAAATAAAAGCATAGTAAACACACAACCAAAAGCAGGAATTAAATTAGTAGAAAAAAAAATAAAAATAATGATAATAAATTCAGTGGCTGTAGGGAGTAGAGAAAAAAAAAAAGAAGAAGCAAGCAGTGAATAAGGAGTGGCAAGAAAAATCCCTAAGTAGAGATTCTAATACTTTTCAAAGAAGCTTTTTACAAGTTGAGTTTTAAGCTTGGACCTAGGCATGTCGATGAACCTTTCGACGCAAGCATTGGGAGCTTTGTGCTGGTATTTGTTCCACATTTCTATGGCTTGGTTCTTGACAGCATAACGGCCGTATGAGGTTGTGCACTTATATACACTATTAAGGTAACCTTCACAGCTAACTCGAGTCTGATAGGGGTGGGAGAATTCAATACCAAATGGGTCTATAACGGCAGGAGGTAAGTTACCATTATGCATATCATGCAGGAGAAGGACATTTTGCAAAGCAATTAAGTCAGAAAATTTCAAGATTTTTAAAGAGTATGTACAGGGGACTTGCGTGAGCTCTAGGACAAGAAAAATTGAGCAAAGCCTTATTTTGCAAGATCCCAAATCGATTCACAAATCCATACCCATGCTGTCAAACAAGAGAACAATATCTGAGGTGGGAGGAAAAGATAGCATGATATGCAAGCAGGCAAACTTCTCAAGTTGCATAGTGTCTAAGTTTAGAAAGAATGCCATTAGCTTTTTTGAGCTTGACAGCAACACTGTTGATCTGAGATTTCCATTTCAGGTCAGCGTCAAGAATTACTCCAAGGTATTTCAGACTGTCAGTCTCTGAGATTGAGCATTCTCCTATTTCGAGCTGTGCAGGGCGATTGAATTTGAGGTTTGGGTGTTTAAATAATATAAATTCAGTTTTGGTCGCATTCAATGAGATTTTGTTTGCATTAAGCCATTCATATAGCGATTGGAGGTCCAAGTTGATTCTTTCAACGAGCAAATCCAAATTATCCTGAATACATAGCAAATTAGTATCGTCAGCAAAATGATGAACAATAGAAAACATAATGGCATAGTGCAGGTCATTAATATAAACTAAAAATAAAAGTGGACCTAGTACGGAGCCCTGAGGAACCCCATGTTGGATGATGGATTCGAAGGAAGTTTCCCCAGCAACAGATATAAACTGGCGGCGATCAGTAAGATACGATTGAAAGAGAGATAGGACTGAATCTCTGATGCCATAATGTTCTAGTTTGGCAATCAGGATTTCTTGGTCAACAGCATCAAAAGCTTTCTGGAGATCCACAAAGACACCACAAGCATGTTTTTTACCTTCAAGTGCATCCGCAATTTTCTGGCACATATTCAACAGAGTGTGTTCTATTGAGTGCCTACGTCTAAAACCAAACTGGTTTTTGAATAAAAAGTTGTGGGTTGACAAAAAACTATATATCCGTTTGTATATCAGTTTCTCCAGAACTTTGTCCAGGTTTGAAAGTATCGAAATTGGTCGATAGTTGTTACTATCAGTTGGGTCTCCTTTTTTATGTGCAGGAAGTACCATTGCAACTTTGAGTATTTCCGGGAAGATTCCTAAGCTGAAACAGAGGTTAAAAATGTCTGTAAGGGGTTTGGATATCTCTGCCTTGATAAGATTGATAATCCTTTGATGAATGCTGTTGGGACCACTAGTTTTTCCTTTGTCAAGGTCTGTGAGACATTCTAGCACTTCCTCTTGAGTGACAGGCGAGAGAATAACCGAGTTAGGGTTTCGATTTTTCAAAAAGTGGCGAAAGGATTTGGAGGCACGAGGGATTTTACGCTTAATATTGTCAGCGATAGATGAGAAAAGTGGTTAAATTTATTTGCTACTGTCTTGGGGTCAGATGTGGTCTTACCGTTTACTTTCAATGAGATATCAGACTTGGCCTGCTGTTGCCTTAGAGTTACGATGGAATTAATGCCTTTCCAGATTTTAGAGGCATTTTTAAGGTTTTCCTGGAAGAAGTTCTGGTGGAAACTGAGCTTGCGCTGCCGACACAAGGTGACAATACGATTACGATAGGCTTTATAACTGTCTTTAGCAAGAGCCTTTTCGTAGGCGTCAGTAGCTTTCAGATAGGACTTGTGCAGTTTGTCTCTAACTTTCATGGACTTTAATATACCGTTAGTCACCCAAGGCGAAGCATCAAGATTAATAGATTAATATATTATACTATAACTCAGCAAAAAGAAAACAAAGCAAAGGAACCTTCAATGTGTATATAGTTCACAACTACTTTTTAGTTTCATGAAAATATAAGAAATCTTGAGACAGGAACTAAAAACGGGTAAAATCTGTTTTTTTTAAACGAGTTTTGTTATTCTGATTTCCAATAAATTAGTAAAATCATTTATCTTTCGTATTTGGTTTCAAGCACAAATGAAATGATTTCAATGTTATTAGGGTGGTTTAAAAATCATGGTGCAAAACCATATATTTATCCTAATTTGGGTCCCCAAAATAGATGTCCCCAAAATTGGTTTACAGATCACGCTTTATATATTTGATGTTGAGATTGGAAATGATTTCTTCTGCATTGACTGTATATCTCAAAGTAAATCAATTGAGTAATTTGCAATTATACAGTTAAATTTTTTTCTATGTGAAATAAGTTTATCTTAACCTGGTTCATATTTCTTTCCTGTGTTAATCGATTCTTGGAGATTTATTTCTTGCAACCCCATATTATTTTCAACATAAATGCTATATATATAATATATTTATATAAGTTTCTTGGTCCCCATATAGAGGTTTCCTCTTAAATGGAATTTGTGCCTAGCTATGATCTTATAAAGGTTGCTGTGCTGGTGTCTGGCAGTTTCCTTCCATTTCTTAATCATTTCTTAATTAAGTTGACTTGCTTACTCTATAATTTTTCTTTTAAAGAACAACAAAAACAACTTACATTACAAAAAAACTGTCAGACAAAAGACACAATTCCAGTCCATCATTTGAAGCTTTTGAATAAACTCTCTGCTATGCATTTTTTTAGTTGACTTGTTAGTTAAAAGTGTATCATCCACAAACCAAGCCACCATGAGGTTTAGATTTTGCGGAGATCTTGATTGTCCAGACTGGATTCTTGCAGAGATCAGTATTTTATCAAAAATGACTTCCATAAAAATGAAATTATTCTGTCAGCAAGTGATGAATCAACTTTTGGACAACGAAATTGATTTTGTTAAAGTCAATAAATTCACAACAGATGCAAAATATGAGTTAGATGATATGAAAGCTGCTGTTGCTGCTGTTAATTTTATTATCTCTAGTGCTGGAAAATATGGAGTTGATGGCGAAACTTTATCAAATGAACTTCAACAACTAGGATTACCAAGGGAACTGTCAGTAGCATTATGTAAAGTTTACATTGACAAATCTGAAGACCTAAAGGAGGTTCTTAGGAAGAAGAGTTTGCGGTTATCTAAATTAAAATCTGTTGATTGGAGAGTGGACTTTATTTTGAGTTCTAGTTGTAAAGAAGAAGATATCAACGAGCCTGAAGTCCAACTCAAAATTTGTCAAGCAATAAATACAGATGATGATGATGATACTATTACCTTTGCCACTTCGTCAGATAAATTTCGTGTTTTATTGAATGAAATGAAAGAAGCTTATAAATACATGGAAGGTCTTTGAAATGGCTTGAGGTGTTTTCTGATTCATTAGAAATTAATTAATAAATTAAATTTATGATTTAATTATTTTTTCTTTAAAAAATATGTTTTCCATGTTTTCATCAATGTTGTAAAATTTCTGTTGAATTTAGGTTTTCCCTTTTTATTGGCATAAGGGAATGAAACAGATGTTAAAGCTGTTGTAAATTTTTGGTTGCTATATTATGGTATTTCTTTTCGTTAGAGGATTTAGTAGTTTTTGAACTTCAAAAAATTATTTTTCATTTTTCACTTATCTCACACAAAATCATTTATTTTAATATATTTCCAACTAAAAATTTCCAGGCCAGCTAGTGTAATTGATAGATTAGAATATTTATTCTTCTTGAGATTCTTCTTGAGACTATTGCTGTTGAATCAGATTTTGATGTAATATACTTTTGCAAATTCTTGACTCTTAACTGTTATTACAGGCTTTTACTGTGCATTTTTAAGGGTGCACTATTCAAAATATGGGATAAGAAAAATTTGATTCATATTATTAAAAATCTTGATAAAAATGCTTGTTTTTTTGCGTTTGGTATTTTATTTACATTACAGTGCTGGACTTGATGTTGGTATTTCTCGCCAAACATATATGTCCGCTGATTATGTTCTTTCGTCAGACAAACTCCTTTTCAATGTCCAATGCCCAGTTAATAATCAGGCCTGTCCAACAACTTCCTCATGGTATAGGCCTGTGTTATCATCTGGGTAGACTGGAGTTGTGGCCATTCCATGGTGTATCATCAACTTTCTGTGGATTTTATGCCAGCAATGTTCAGGGCAATCTAGTAATAGTTATGTAGTTGTATATTTAAATGATTGTTTATAATATTGGTTAGTTTCATTGGATAGTTTCATTGAGTTTATTATTATTATTGACATCCCCTTTTTTGATGCTTACATTCCATGAAGAGCCACATTTGCAAGAAAATTGGAGGTTAATTTTTTGAATGAATTTATTTGTAAAATCCTTCTGGAAATTGTAGTTGATTTTGTTAAAATTTGGTCTCTATTGTAAATCAAAGATAACTTTTATTTCTTAGATAAATCCTTGCACATACTCACTTGCTGTTTATGATTTAGTTTTCAATTTATACTGTGCAACCCGAAAGAAACATATTACATATTTGTGAATGAATGAATTTTTATATGAAAACAGAGTTACACAGTCTACAGAGTTTGTTGTAGACACTAGATTGAACTGAACATGAAAATGCATGTTATTGAAAGCTAATTAATTTTACCAGAACATGCTAAGTTTCTTGCGGGCTGCACTGTACAGTAAGAGAACACAAGAGAACAACAAGAGAGACAAGGATAGTATCTGAGAGTATCAGCTTTCTCAACGCTTTTTATTTTCTCAGTTCAATTAAAAACGGTACTTTACGATATTTTGATTTTGCTGTAGTGTTGTAAATTTAAAACTCTTGGTTGAGAAATTCAAAATTGTTTTACAGGTACTATTTAGCAATGAATGAAAATGGAGCTGTTAGTAAACAAAATGATGAAGCAATCGATCTAAACAAAGTAGGTATAGCTGTACGATTTCTCAAAAACTCAAATGTTAAAAACACTGATCGAGATCGAAAAGTTAAATTTCTTCAAGCAAAAGGTTTATCTAATGGCGAAATCGAGGAAGCCATTACACGTGCATCAGAAGATTGTCAAGATGTTTCTGATGTAGATGATCAGCGGTGGCATTTCACTGATTACTTCAAAGCTTTCATTGCTGGTGCGGGTATCCTTTCTGCTGCAAATTATGCTTATAAGGCATATGGACTCCCATATATTGCACATGAAATAAAGGATGATCGTAGGATTGAAAATTTGACTGAATCTTTGCAGTGTCTTCAAGACGATCTTAAACAACACACTTACGAACTGAATGGGATTCTTAAACACATAAAGACATTGATGGAAGAACAACAAAAGTTACTAGCTAATTTGAGTCAAAATGCACAAGATGGATCAGTTAATTCAACTTCTTTGAATGATTTCAAAACTGAACTGGCGACACTAAAAAGTATGATGCTCAGTAAATCTCAATTCCCTCCTGCTCCCTTTTCAACTCAAGTTACTGGGGAAATACCAGCATGGCAGAGAATGTCTGAAACCACAATCTCATCAAATGCTGGAGAAGAACCTGAAGAATAAAACATTCATTTAATTTACTAGTGATTCTTAAATGTGAAATATTTTTGTAATGGGTTAAGTTTTAGAGAGTATATGTCATAAAAATGTATTAGATGATCTAATAAAAAGAAAATTATATCATATAGTTTCTTTTTTTGTTGGTAAACTAAAGCTTGGAAGTGTTGCAGTTGCTTATACACAATATACTTTTGTTTCACCATAAACCTGAGACATGATGATGCTGATAAGCGAAAACATTTAGTAACTACGTGTTCTTATTTATTTTATTTTAACATCATATAATAGGCAAGTCTGTCTTTTCAAGTTTTGGAAAATGCTAGGTTTTTCCACAAAAATGTTTATGTTTTTATGTCAAACATTGATCATTACTCAGCTGTGTAGAACATTTTGTAAGCAACAACAATTCATAAAGTTCCAGGTGTTTTTCTTTGCTAGACAACTGATCACAATCAAATCCTGTAATTCATTAGTTTGTTTACAACAATGTCTTGTAAAGATATTCTTCTGTAGGCATACAAAATGAGATGGATGATGAGAACTTATAATTGTATATTACAATCTCAATTGAATTCTTCTAAACAATTACAGAAACTATTCGGTGGTATTATTTATGGAAGATCTTGTTTGACTAATGGTAAAGTTCCTTTTGGACAGGCATTTCACACTTGTAATATTGCAAACCAATCAAATGATAGTATTAACGTATTTGATCGTAAAACAAAAACCCACCATAAGAATGTTGCGGCAAAAGCTCCTGATCAAAATGTTTATGATTACTTGAAGCAAGAGGTTTGTTGTGTTTATGACAATGTACTTTTCTGAATTTGCATATTCTCCCAATGTTTAAAGTTCCTCACGTGTACAGAAGCAAATCTAGTGTTTTGAAAGGAGATTCTAAAAGAAATAATGAATTATTACAAAATATATCTCAAGTTTTCACTGAGTAAAGCATTTCTTTTAGATTGCAGAAAGAATTGTTGATCGCCTGGCCGATGTAAATAGGTCTGATTTCTCACTTTTTAAAATCTTTTATCTTTTTTTTTCTGTAATAACTTTTCTAAGATTTTATATTCTAAATGAAAAATTTATTTTTAGATTTTTCCCTAAAGCATTAGATTTAGGAGCTGGAAAAGGTTATATTGGGAGATGTTTGGAGAAGGTAACATCTAAATATTTTAAGGTTTTTAATGTTATTTAATAATAATATAATATTATGCCTGCCTTTTTGTAGCAAAATTCAATCTTTTTTAGGTGAAAATGGTATTTTAATTCCATCCTTTTTAGGTGTAAATTGTAAATAATCATTCATATTCAATCATAAAAATGTTTATTCAATCTTTCGCACATTTTTATTCAATTTTCTTGGGTACAAAAATTATCTCAATCTCCGCTCTGAATAATACAAGTTTGTCGAGAAATTATTTGTTTATAATCAACATGGCTGAATATTAATAAGCGTTAACAATCCTCTTTCTTTTGAAAACAGAATTGATGAAGTTATTGATCCTGAGTATTATGGTGAAGACCCTTCTGTGACATTTCTATTTTCAGAAGGAAATAATGATCTGGTTGAATATTGATAGAAGAATAGATATAAATAGACCGTCTTCAAAAATGGGAATAGATATTTACATAGAAGCTTTGGGGCTTATCAGTAAAGTGTTAAATAATGTGGAACATATCTTTCTTGAAGATAAAACAAAAACAATAACATTGATTTGTTTACTCTGTAAATATTGGAGAGAATAATGATATAAAAATGTAATAATATTTGTGATTTGTTTGTTCCACTTTTTTTGACAAAACTATGGCAACAACTCCAAAATATGTGAATATATGTGATTTGTGATCACAAATTAAAGTTGGCACCCACAGATTATTGAAGTGATTTCCTTAATAATAGAACATAGTTATGAACAAAATCTTGCAAAAAAACACAATAATCAGTTACACCAAATTTCTACCACTTTCAAGCAGAACCAAAAAAGTCATAAGAAAAAAGTGATGTCATAAATAGGTTATTCTCATGGTAACTTTAAGCTGTTACTAAAAGTGTGAGCTGTGCAAAGAAGCATCATACAGAATTCTGAAATGGAATAATAACAATAAATAAGTTTTAATTTCTTTTGACTTTTTGATTTCAAGTAAAGGTCAAAGCAAATAAGTCAAATAGTCAAAAAGTCAAAAAACTCGAAAAACTCGACCTCTACTATCGACCTCGGATTATTTTCAGTATAGATGCACAAAACAGCCAGTATCCTGTTAATATACCAACATAGTAATACTCATTTGCAATCAGTGGGTCGCAGGCTGTTATCAAAGTAATTTTCTTTGATTGTTTTGTTATTCCCTTAGCAATTCACGTCTGCAATCACCCAAAATCCTTTGCAACTTCTCCTCATGAAATCTACCTCATTACTGATGAAATAATTGGTAATGGAATCTATTTCCAAAAATGTTGATCTCAAAATCTGGTATTTGATGTATAATTGAAATGCAGGTGAGGCTGAAGCTGTGGATGTTGCTGTTGAAAAAAAATCACTAATATTATTTTCAATCAAAAACTGCCCTGGCCAGCCATTTTAATTACAGAATACTTTTTAATTACAGAATAATTGTACTCCATTTCAGTTGCCAAAGTTCATCTGAGAAATTTGCTTTCTCCTTATTTTAACAATTCTAAATCTGTTCAACCAATAATTGGGAAGGACCCTTTTAAAGAATCCTTTATTTTCATTAAAATAATATCTTCCTTATCATCTTCATTGACCAAAATAATCCCATTTGCCATAACACTGTCCCGTTTCACGTTATTAGAAGATTCATTCTCACGGTTCAAAGTAGCAGAAGGCAAAGCAAATTCAATTTACCAGATTTTTTGGTAACTCTAAAATTCGCTATGCGTACCTGAGTTGACTGAAGTACTTCTTCTGTTATTGATTTGTTGTTGTGGTAATGAATAGGTAAATGAAAAGCGATAATGAGAGCCACTACTAATACTTAACCTTTCATGAGAATCTAAGCAATTGTATAAGCCAAGCTTTGATTTAACATATTTCTTGTTCGATCTACCGCAGATTCAACTTACGAAGTAATGCACTTGCTTGCAGGAGAAGTTTAGCATCTCGTACGTTGTTATTACCTGTCATTTCGAGGTAATAACAAACCCCTTGTGGAAACTAACCATCACCAGCTTTAAAAGGTTCTGCATAGGAGATCAAATTTTTTTTTCTAAAAATAGATTGAAAATATTTTCTGGAAGGTTTGAATGTATGATAAACAATAAAATCAATTGAATTTAAAAAACTAAAGATTGAATTTGAATAAATATTTACGATTTTGACCAAATCCTGACATTTAAATGAATATTTTTGATATTGGATTTTGCTACAAAAAGGCAGGTATAATATTAGGTATAATTTTAATGTGTAATTTCAAATATCTGCAGTTCATTCTCATATCTATCATCCAGGATGAAGTTGGTGTTTTGTATCAGCAAGAATCTTCAAAAGACTTACTTGTAAGCTGTTCATTTTGAATTCAAATCTTTCAAACATTATAGGTGCATCCTTATGTAACCTACAGAAAATAAAACATTTAGTATTATAGAAATTGTTCTCAGTTTGACTCAATATTATTGAATACACTTTTAACTTAAAAGAACTCTCAACAGGGTAACCTAACGTAGTTGAGAACCATTAAAATGTATTGGTAATAGTGAAAACTGTTTCAGATGAGGAAATATGGAAATAAAATTTGTATGTTTAATAAATAATTCTACTTATTTCTTGAGTAAACCATTACTCCTCTTCAATTATTATTTACTATAATTTCTGTCTGAAACTGTATAGTTGTGTTTCAATATAATCGCAAACAGCAGAAACTTCCAACCATCCTCTTGCATCCTTTCTGAAAAATCCTCTCAGCCTTATTTGCTAAAATATTGACTGTCACAATGTTTAGGAGTTATGTGGATCGTGCAAAATACCAACTAAAAATTTTGTGCAAGATGAGGAATTTCTTCCATTCGAAAAAAACTATTTTGATTTAATCATTAGCAGTTTAAGGTGGGTTATTATCGTTAGTCAGTGATCCGAATGTGTGGTCTACAGAGATTTGCTTGAGTCTGAAGATCTTGAAACCTTTTTTTTTGTTTAATCTAGTTTACATTGGATAAACGATTTACCAGGTGTTTTAATGCAGATAAAAAATTGTTTGAAGGAAGATGGTGTTTTTCTTGGAGCACTCTTTGGTTCTGATACACTTTATGAATTGAGATGTTCATTACAACTTGCTGAAATTGAAAGAGAAGGAGTAAGTATCGTTTTCATTTACTTTTTTAATATGTCTATATCTTCTTGTCTATATCAATAGTTTTATGAATTGTTGAACAAATTGTTAGTAAGCAGTATGTAAGATTCTGTGTAGCTTTCTGTTTGTAAATGTGCTGAAATGTTTTTAGATACTACAGACTTTGTCAGATGCTTGTTCATGTTACCTTTGTTAATGTTGTTTATTTCATTAAGGGGTTTGGTATTCATATATCACCTTTCGCTGAAATGCGTGATATTGGCTCGTTGCTACAAAGAGCTGGCCTGAACTTAACTACAGTCGTATGTACAGCATTTCTTCTTTTAAAACGACCCTGTCACCTTTCTTTTCAATTTGGGTGGCCACTTAAATTTGAAAATAATCATAATTTTGTGTGTTTTTTTATATTTTTGTCTCTCTCATACATCCCCTCATATTCTCTGATATATTTAATCTGTCTCTCAGGCTTCCGATGTGTAGCAAAATTCAATTCGATTAAATGTTATCTAAAAAATATATTCTCATTCAAAAAAATATATTATTTCATTCAAACTTGAGGGACAACTTGAATCTGAATCTGTCTTTGCATTACATATTTTATTTCATTTTGTGTTAAATGTTTTGTGTCAATTCATTTTGTGTTAAATGAGTTTAAAGCTATGTTCAACAATCTTCGCCTTTCAACAGAACATCACAAGACCCCAAACCAATTGTGGTACGACAGTATGATTAATGTTGAAAACCGCGAAATTCGTGGAGATACAGCTGTTGTAGTCTCACCTGTGGATCTTGAAAATCACAAAGAGTTGAAAAATTACATAAATGGAAGATTTAAATCTCCACATATTGAAATTTGTTATGGAGATTTCATTTTTTTGGACACACCATTCAGTGATTTCACTTTGTGCCCACTGGCGCAACACTTGATGATGCGAAATCTCAAAACAGCAAAAAATTACATTGGGTCTGAAATAATAGAAGCATTGAGGCGCAATCAAAGGGTGTAATCAAAGTGCCTAAAATTTCGGTGAGCTATAATTATATGTTTGATCTTATTTGATCTCTCACTTTGCTCGATAGTTTTTCCTGACGCAATTAAATTTAATGCAATTATTAAATTGGATATAATTCATCAAAATATAGTTTTTGAAGATAATTAAATTTCGAAATAAAAAAAATTCCAGCATGGCTTAACGGGCTGGCTCAGTTTACTGGGATCCCGCTTTCTCTAAGAAATTCTTATATGTTATCATATAAAAAATTCCAGCATGACTTAATGGGCTTGCTCAGTTTACTGGGATCCCACTTTCTCTAAGAAATTCTTGTATGTTATCATATGAAAAATAGGCTGGCTTTGTTTAACCGAGATCTCGGTGAAACAGATTGGGATTTTTTCATGTGATAGCTTCAGCCTGGCAAACCGGTTATTGGGGGTGTTAACTAATAGAAGGAAAACGAACCTGTAAAAAAATATATGCACACTATACTAGTTTTAATATAAAAAGCATCACTGGGCTGAGAATACTTCAAGTGATAGCGAGCTGATTTCAGCCCGGCATCTAATCGGGCCAACCCAGTTAGACAGGCTCATATGATAAGTGGAATAAAAAAAATGAGTTTTTGGAAGAAAACCATATAATATAATTTTCTGAATGAAAATATATATATTTTAGATAAGATTTAATCAAAGTAAATTTTGCTACACGTGGGCAGCCATACTTTCATTTTTATGAAACATTATGGGATGACATTCCAAAATGTACATTGTCTTTCAAACAAGAGAGTCAGATAATTATTTGGGGAGTTTCCTATCCAATGCTGAAGTTATAAATTTCAGATTTGGAACTAAAGTTTAATTTTCTGAAAATAACTATTAGGATTATGACGAAGTTACGATTGACTATCCATCCATGTTTCATTTGATGAAAGATCTGAAAGGTTAGTTGTGAATTCCATCTACTATGAGAAGCTGTGATGAGTAAGTGATTGAACAGCTTTGAAGTGTGGTCACAATACTTGGTGCTATTTGTTCGAAACTACGCTCATAAAGCCAGGCATGAAGTAGCGAAGAATACTATTAATTCGTATGCAATGTACAAGCAGTTTTCAAATCTGTTTAACCTCGCATGAACCCCAACAACAACCCCAAGGTAACTACAGTGGACATCTACTGTTATGTTTTTCATTAGGTATGGGTGAAAATAATGCAACTTGGAAGAGGAAGTCGATGATACAACGTTACACACTTCTTTCAGCATCAGCAATTTATAAAGGTAGCAACAGTTTTCTTGTTCCTTCTTTTCATAAAACACAAGTAAATTCACACAGATATTAGAATTGGTTATGATTATGATCTATGATGAAAACAAGACAAAAAAAAGAGGGTTTTTAGAGGTTTTTAATTTCATTCACTACAGTGTTTCAATAAGTTAGAAAACGGTAGATAAAGAATACGTGCTGCGCTATCCGTCTAGATGAACCTTCCCATCTAACAATCAGGAAGAAGAAATTGACGGAAAATTTTCTGCTCATGTCAGTGTCGTAAACACGTTAAAAGATGAAAATAAGTTCCTACGAAAACAGTTAGTAGAGCACACTTACTTGTTAAATGATTAGGTTACATTGGTTGGGCGTCGAAATTTTGATGAGTCAACAAAAAATTATACGCTAAATTTTTCAAACAGTTCTCATATCTCTCAAAGAAAATGTATGAAAACCAGACTCGATCCCATCTTCTCCATTATAATATGCTGATGGCCATTCTCTCCGCGCCGTCAGTTAAAAAAATGCGGAAAAACGCCGATCCCAGCACCATTTGTCTTCTTGACAAAGAGAAGACCTTACACTTAAGAAAAGAGACAAGAAGTGCTCGGGTTGAGACTGGAAAAAAGCCCTGGTTGGTTTTATTTAAGCAAATATTTATAGAGGATAACCTATCAGTATAAATTTACTGTTATTATGAGGGTCCTGCTATAATGAAAATTATAATATTAAATACTTTAATATATTATTTAAGAGATTTAAAACTCGTTAGCAGAGTAAGAAAACTAAATGGAAAGAAATATGTCTAAGGTAGCATGGCGTCTGATGGATCCTAAGATATTTATATAGGGCTTTACTTTTAAATTTCGATTTTTTATCAGAAATGTATGGTAATGAAGATGGAACGATTCCTGCCACATTTCAGATTTTGTACATGATTGGTTGGAATCCATCAGTTTCTCAGGTAAACATGAATGTCTACTAAATGTTCTTGTAACTGTCTTATTTTTTCATGTTTTTTTAAAAGTCACACTAGTGGCAAACTAGTCATGGAAATTTAGAAAAATCATGGATCACGTATGGTTTATGCCTGTCAGGTTTGGGGTGTATATATAATTTGACAGTAAATCCATCCATCCGTACATGGAGTATATGTCCGTTATACGGAGATGTCCACTTTATAAGGTGTCCACTTTATAGAGATGTGATTGTATTTAGTTTTAGATTTTGTTAATCTAATCATTGACCCACGTACAGTATTTTTATTTTTCTTCTTTACATACTAAAGGAGTTTATTCATGACGAACGGTTATGGAAATTCAGCAAGGGGTTATAGAAAAGTCATTTCTTATTTGATTGTCAATTGGCAGTTCTCCTTATTCAGTTATCTCTTTAATACATAATGCAAGTACCACAATGCAATGCAATAAAATCATTAAAAATGTCTTAATGGAGAAATGAATGTTTTTCATGAACAAAACTGATATTCTCTCTGCCATTTAAAGGACGTGTCACTGCCATTTAAAGGACGTGCTTAAATAAACCCCAAAGCGAGTAATTAAAGCATTGCATTGTGGTAGTTTTATCAGGATATTAAAGAAAGAGATAACTGAATAAGGGGAACTGCCAATCAAAAATCAAATCAAATTGAATCAAAACAATAAATTTGAATAATCTCAATTGATATTTTGGAAAAATAACTTTCCCTTTTTTCGTTGAGGCTGCCCACCCACTTGTTTTGTTGTCGAAAAGTCATGCTAATACGTGATTGCTTCATTAAATCTTCCGTCACCAATGAGCCGCATTGACTATATCCCACTCCGTTATTCATGATCAAAAACATTCCTATCCCCACAGCTTGTTTGAAATACACTCATAAATTTCTTCTACGTTCAGGCTAAGCCATCGGAAAGAGGTTCGGCGACCGTGAATTTAAAGGATTTGAGCAACACGTTAAACAGCAAAGATTGAAAGTACACTAGACGAAAAACTCTCGTGCATGTAAAAAAGTGTTACGACAACGAAAGAGAAGTGTCCGAGAGTGCATCCAAAAAGTATTTCAACCTACCCTAGGTTCGTCCTTACAAGCGAAAGTGTGTGGCTATACCAGTAGATGGAATGATATAATATGCACAGAGACGTGAAATCGTTAAATCAAAATATCACTTGGAGGACTTACTTCGTGTGATAAAGATGTGTTAAATGTTATGAAAATAAACAAGTTAAAATAATTAAAACACGAGTTTCTCTGTTGTTAAATTCTGTCCTGTTCTTCCTGATTTCCTGGGTGGTCGAACTTTCTTATCTTCTGAATTTTTACATATCCCATCGTGCACAGGTGTCGACGAACGTGAAGAATTTGTGTTTCAATGCAAATATTCAATGCGATAGGATTTAGGGGGTGTTTATAATGGAGGCCAGACAGCCCGGCTTACCGAGATGAATTTCATCTCGCCTCTATATGAAGCGAGCTGAGGTGTTTCTAATCCATGACCTCGCACGGCCACGACCGGGGACCCCAAATAATTGGACAATCGAGGTTTTTCCTTGTTATCGACCTTAGACATAATTATTATTATTATTATTATTATTATTATTATTATTATTATTATTATTATTAATAATAATAATAATAATAATAATGTTTATCCAGGATAGCCTCTTCAGTTATGATAAAACTGTTATCAATAAGAGGGTCCTGTGAAGGAGGTCCCAGAGAATTTAGAGCCCCCATTTGGGCTACGGAAGCCGCAAGTATGCTTCAACCAGACAACCCCCTTAGATATCAATCCCGCTCTCAAGCTGAGTGGATCGATTCACACTGTTATAATCGCTGGCATGACTCTGCTAGGATTTGAACCCTGATCTCCCGCACTCTACCACAAGTCTACCAGTCAGTAAAATCCTTTTGTTAGCTTATTTGAAACACAATGCATGTGTGCAATTGTTTTGTATGAAACCACGTGCGCGTTTGTTATGCCTATGGTTTATTTGTGTTAAATTTTCAAGAAGCTTTAAGAATTACGGTTTGTTTTCTCATTTCAGCATGCAAAATTTTGACTAAGAAAAATAAAGATAACTCCGCTAGCGTTTCCGTTTTGCTTTTTTTCAGTTTGAGGTTGAGATTACGGACTAGACGACAGAGCGTTTGGTGGCAAGCTATATTTTTTGTCTCGTGGAGATTCAGCTTTATTTTATAGCAAGGCTATTTCTCTGCAGCTGGGGGTGGAAAAAAGACAAGAGACGCTGGGTTCGAATCTTATAGACAATGTTTTTTTGTTTCCCTAGAACAATCGGATCCTTTGGATGGGATCGTGATTTTCTCAAAATTCTTTGTGTAGAAGGTACACCTAATCTTGTGGTTTTGCAACATTCTGCGGGTCATTTTGCTTAGTTCTT
The DNA here is from genome assembly GCA_039566895.2 of Turritopsis rubra. NCBI lineage: Eukaryota > Metazoa > Cnidaria > Hydrozoa > Anthoathecata > Oceaniidae > Turritopsis > Turritopsis rubra. Next base: position 2,203,060 of record CM077629.1, on the reverse strand, counting down.
TCTTGTCCTGCTAGTTCCTGTTCCTCATTTTCGGCTCTTGGAGTATTCTACCGGGAAGATGTTTATCAGTTTCATGTCATAGTCATTTGCAGCTAGGACTATTCGATCTTTTTCCTCTCGAAGATCGCTAGCATCAGTGACTGGACAACATTATCAGAGCGGCGTCTAGCATCAAAGTTGATATATTACAGTCTCTTAAGCCAGTTTTCCAATAGGCGGAATATTCCGCTTGCAGTCAAGCGCCTTTTGATCAAGTTTGGATAGTTTGAGTAGTAAGTTCTTGGTTCTGGTTCTGGTAACATTAAAACAAAAGATCCTGCGTTCGAAGTTGAGCTGGTGAGCAACCTCTAAAGCGCCTGGTTCTCATAAAATAAAACCGCCCTCCTCAATAGCGCCGCCCCTCTGTGGGAAACAATGGAAAGATATACTTTAGTGACAAAACAATACACTTGAAAACCATCAAATAGCAGAATCAAAGTGATAGACTCCGAACTAAAGCTAAGGCGCCACTAGAGCTTTTTTTCATGCGCATGCAATGCAACATGTCCCATAGCATGCGCATGAAACTCTTGTTAGTGACGCCGGTAGTAAATTGTTGCAAAGAAAATTCGATATATAGATAGAATCGAACGTGGTTTTGAATGAGAAGATGGCCGCGTACGAAGAAATGGTGTTAGCTCTGCTTCTTTTAGAGGAAGATGAAAATGTAAAAAAGTCAACAGAGAGACAATGTTGGGTTAAGCCATGGCTGTTAAAACGAGAAGACCTTGGATTATATCACACAATTTTTCAAGAAGTAAGATACGATCCAAAGAAATGCAGAGATTTTATCCGTATGAACAACACGCAGTTTATGTTTTTAGTCGACCTTCTTTCGGAAGATCTACAAAAGGAGGACACTCTTATGAGAAAATCTGTATCTCCTCCGGAGTTAATTTGTCTTACATTGAGATACCTAGCCACGGGTGAAACGTTTCGATCGCTGGAATTTCAATTCAGAATATCACGAAAACGGATATCAGAGGCAGTTGCAGAAGTATGCGATATCATTATCAAAAAACTTGGCCTCAAGTACCTAAAGACACCAAAAACTGAGACTCAGTGGATTGAAATATCTCACAAGTTTAACGAGCGTTGGAATTTTCCAAATGGATGCGGTGCACTTGACGGAAAACACATCGTAATTCAACAACCTCATAATTCGGGTTCACGTCATAGAAATTATAAAGGGAGCGACAGCGTTGTTTTAATGGCTTTAGTTGGCCCAGAATATGAATTTTTGTATGCTGAAGCAGGTGTAAACGGCAGGAACTCAGATGGAGGAATATGGGACCAGTGTAAGCTAAAGAAAGCCTTGGAAAATGGAACACTGAACATGCCATTTCCACAAAACCTTCCAGGACGTGCTAATGATGTTCCGTTTGTTATAACTGGTGACGATGCATTTCCGCTTAAAAGATATTTGATGAAACCATATCCACAAAAAGGTTTAACTTTAGAAAAACGCATTTTCAACTATCGCCTGTCAAGAATGCGAAGGATATCTGAAAATGGTTTTGGTATACTGGCCAACAGATGGCGTGTATTTCGACGTCCAATAGCACTCGAACCAGAAAAGGTGACCAATATAACAATGGCAGCTATTGCTTTACATAACTGGCAAAGGAGTAACAGCTCCGTAGGAAAAGTTGATTTGCCTCCAGGTCTTGTTGATCAAGAAAGTGATAGAGGAGAAATCACAGAAGGAGCTTGGAGGAGCGATACTACAAGTGACACCTGGTTTCCAATTGCAAATGATATTTTTGGCAATCGATCAAGCAATCAAGCGAAGGCTATTCGAGAGGAATTTACTGAGTATTTCAATATGGAAGGGGCAGTTACATGGCAATGGCGCAGCGCACGAGTTGACATTTGAACAGGAAAATGATTTACAAAATACAAAGGACATTTAAGGGAAGAAATAGTGGACAATTTGCAATTTTATGTTATTCGCGCAAATTTTCGTTGATGATGGACATTGCTAAATGATTCTATGCTGACTCAAAATAAGTTGGTGATCTTTTCGGTTTTTCAGTTCTTAATTCACTTGTTCGAAGTCAGCATATTAACTTGGAGCTATGGTCTGAAGAAAAATGTATTTGATAAACATGTTAAGGCAACTTTTCTGAACTTATCTGACAACGTCTTTTGTCTTTTGTCTTTTTCAGAACATTGTAAAGTCCTTTTACGGTAATATAGTATGAACACTCAATATTCGTTTGAATAGTTCGAACTTGAAGGTGAAAATTGTTGGCTTGTGTATACTGTTGAAGATGGGCTTTGCAACATGCCAGTGTATGTGTTACTACTTGGTGCTTGTTGACGAGCTCCCATTTGATAACCAAAAGAAGCAGCATGCGAAAATGCTGATTCCTGCTTATGCACTTCATAATCATAAAAAAGGTCCATAACCTTTTTCTTTAAAAGTGGCCAATCTTTTTGATCACACTGCATCAAACTATCAGCTACCATTTTACCAAATAAGTGGGCTCGCTTTTCAAGAGGTGTCATCTGGTTTGACGAATCTTGGCTTGGAATTTCATTGCTTGTACTTTTTTGAGCAATCGATGTGGCAAGGGTTTTCCACAATTCTGTTTTAGCTTTTTGTTCCTCTGAAACCTTTGGTTCTTTTTTTTTCTTTTGGGGTGGCTGATTTGAGACTTCTTCTCCTAGCGTGCTGGTTGCTTCATCCATTCCAGCTGTAATATCTGTGAATTCCATTTGATTGTAATGTTCCCAAGTTGAAAAATACAGCTCTGATGTTCCTGATCCGGAAGCTCTTGAACCTTCTTCTCGTTGTTTTTCTCTTTTGTATTTGGTGAGGATATCATGCCAGCATGTCTTCAGCTCAGGAACGGTAAATTTTCCGGAAAAATGCTCACCTAGTTTCTCCATCAGAGCCTCTCGTAAAGTACGATCTCTATAATCTTGAGAATTGAAATTCCACAGAGAGGGGTTCTCGCGGTAATAATCAATGATATCTTTAATGTCCTCGAAGGAAAACTCGGGGCTTTTCTTTTTCTCTTTAGTTAATTCACCTTTGATGAATTCCATGTGCGAGTAGAACTTCCATTTTGAAGACGGTACATCAGATCCCTCATTTCTCTTAACTTCTCTCAGCATAGAAGATCGTAATGAATGAAATGCTTTTTCTAAAGCTTCAACGGTGTACGTGTGGTTGAAAAGTTCTTGTAACTTCAACTTTATGGGCTCTTTTGCTTTATCATTTTTGTGATAAAGGTTATCACTGTCCCACAAAGCAGAATTGTTTTTATAAAATTCAATTAATGTAATTTTTTCTTTGTCGTTGAGTCGCTTCTTTTCAGACATCTTTTCTTTGCGCAAGCCTGTCTTCTTAACAAGAAAGTGATTTGTTTACTCTCTTAACTGCAATGGAACTTCAAGAGCATTCGATCGAATTTCAAATCGAATGTAAAATGACGTCACAATAAAAATTTTGTCCCGCAACATTATCTAAAGCATGGGCCACTATGAAAAAATGTCCCACAACAAAAATATTGTCGAATTTTGTCCATTGCTCCGGGGACAAAATTTTTGCTCCATTGCGTAATTTTTGTCCCACGGAAAAATAAAAAGTGATATGGGACACGTGCAACATTTTTCATGCGCATGCAATGCAGCAATGTTGCATTGCATGCGCATGAAAAAAAGCTCTAGTGGCGCCTTAGCTTAAATTTGACACAATATAGTTTTTATAAGTAGGTTTAAGTACATCGTGGTTTATTTATTATTAAATCATGAAATTCATACGTGTACAAGCCTCCGTGGCCTAATGGATAAGGCATCGGCCTCCTAAGCCGGGGATTGCGGGTTCGAGTCCCGTCGGAGGTGGAGTAATTTTTTGTCTTCATTTTCTTGTTCGTCAATTTCACGCTAATAATCTATTCATTAACATCCATCATAATCATTATTATAAGATAATGTGAAATATTTTATCTGATAACAGTAATATATTTATTCGTTAATAAAATTTCCAGCATTGAGTAAAATCATAACTCTTGTTAAATCATAAATCATAACTAACTAATAATTTAAAGACCATAATTCATTCCCATGAAAACTTAAAAATCTAACGTAACTTGAAGTATTTTTATCAATTTTTTCATAAAAGGTATAAAACATATTTTGTGATGGTAGATATGCAATTGTTAGCATTCAAATTTTATACATGATTATTTCTTTATTGCTCCTCACAATTTATAAATTTTCCTTAAAATGGAAAATGGCAGATTTCAAAAGTGAAAGTAAACTGTCAGCGAAAAGTCATGACAGAAACCATTAAAACGTTTAGCTATATAATTTTATGTTCCAATCGATGTTTGATCTCATTTAATATCGAGGCTTGTAAATTTGAGGTAAGTATTACTTGAACTTCATATATTTGTGGAAATTTTTCGGTGCGTTTGTTGTTTGTAGCTAGCTAGCTAGTTAATAGTTAGCTATCTTTTTACTTTTTTTACCACAACAATTATCGCTAGTTATTTCCAAGTGATGTATTGTTTACAAATGTTTGCACCATACAGTTGATGATATAATTTCACGATCATGTCAGGGAATTTACAGTAACAGTCGAATACAGTTTGTCGAATGCCTTCATAAAGTGAAAATAGATCATCACATCCAATGGATCCACCCCTGTTGATAGTTTCTGTCCAGTGATCTAACACGGTTTAAAGCTGCAGTACAGTAGATCTTCCGCTTAAAAAAACATTTCCTGTCCGATAACAGACCGGTTTCCCTCATAATGATGGAATTTTTTAAAATAGACTCTCCATAACTTTGCAGGTTACACTAGCAAAGGTTTACAGGTCGGTAGTTACTGCATAGACTTGGATCACCTTTCTTGTAGATGGCTGTTACATTGGCCTCCTTCCAATCATTAGGAATTTTAATGAATTTCAGTGATGACTTAAATATTTCATTTAATATTGGAGCTACCTCGGCGCTAAGTTCCATTAAAATTCTAGGATAAATTGTGTCAGGTCCAGGAGTTTTGTTAACTTTAATGTTCTTCAACTTGCTTAAGACAATGTCTTCATTGATAGTCAAAATGATTTGTAAATTTCCTTTCATGGTAACTACATGCCCAAGAGTTCATCAGTAAAGACACTGTGGAAGAATTCTGACAAATATCCGGCTTTGGCTAGATCAGTTTCAGCTGTATCCTCTGTCACTAATATTAAATTAGGAACTAACCCTTTTACTTTACTCTTCCCATTGATGTATTTCTGAAAACTAACTTGCTTCGATATTCTTTCCCGTTTCTTTCACTGCTTTTCTAGTCACGCTTCGTAGCTGATTAAGCATAAACTTTTCTGTCTTTTGTCTCTAGAAATCGCTTCCAGAGTTGATGTTTCCTCCTCATTTATATGGTACTCTTTTTATCAAGTTTGATTGAGTGTTAATTTCTATTCTTGTTGAGAATTATTGTTGGAACACATTTGGCAACTGCCTTCTTATATCTGTCTTTGAAAAAAGTTCACTGTCGGTTCACATCATGACAGTTTTTTATATGATTTAGAAACTGTTGAAATATGTTCTATTTTTTTCATAATTACATGTTGTACAGCAGAAAGGGCTTAGTTGGTAGGGCAGATTTTTCACATAAGATGTGGATTTTGATTACAAAATGATCACTTTTGTTGAGAGGTTGAATGTTTATTGCTGATATCATATTGTCTTCATTGGTTATTGCCAGATCAAGTTCTGAGGGCCTGTCCATCCCTATAGCTCTGGTGGGATTATTATTTAGTTGAATCATTCAGACATTCAATAAATTTGTACTCCTCACTCATGTAATCTAAACTTGTTCAGCTGTTATCCCAATCTACTTGAGGGTAATTGAAGTCTCCCGTTATAAGAACATAATCGTGATTCTGGTTTGATAATGATTTCAGGAACTCATTAATTGCTGAATTGTTTTCTAATGGTGAATTGAAATGAACTTCGGTAAGCATTTACAAATAACAATGATTCGTGTTTTGTTCTCGCGCGCACATGCTCATTTGGAGTCATACCATGCTCTATCCTGATGTTTTGATACTCTTGGGAACATTCATCACTACCAAGCAATTTTAAATTGACAAGTTTTTATCTATAATATAATTGAATTCAATCTTGAGTGGACAATTTTGTTCTTTATTTTCTTCATCAGTTTTAGCCTTTTTTCCTAGACAATTACAAGTGAATTGTAAAGTTTTTCTGGTTAAAAATGACAGAAGTTGGTTGATTTTTCCTGCATCTGATGAAGTTGTGATCAGTATGCTGCTTTTGTTAAGGTTGAATGTGATAATGTTATTTTCACGATGCAAATTTGAGTAAGTAATTTTTGAAATAATCTCTGGTCCACATCATTAATCGGTGGTGGTTTACAGATTTACAATCTTTCACAGTCTGTTCTAACAAGTCCAGTTTCGTTTGCTGTTCCTGTACTGTATTCCTGTTTTGACCATTCAACCAACAGTTTACATGGTGTACTGCAGCAGTGATTACACTTGAGTCAGCTTTTACCTCTTCGAGTTGCTGTAGTTTCTTCTCCAGTTGTTTCATTTGATCGTGAAGACTGGCAAAATTTTCATTGCATTTTTCCTCAATCTCTTGATTGGCATTTAAAGCTGAGTTGTTCACAAAACCATAGATTTTTGGCCCGCACCTAAATAATGTCATGATGACATCATCACTTTTTGTTATGACGTTATCAATTGGTCTCCTTTGTGAATGATTTTGAAAAACATAAATTATAGGTAAAAATAAAGTTTTACATTATTCTGTATCTTAATGCAACAATATGCCCAAATTTTTATCATTGAAATAATTGTTTTAATGTTAGGAGAATTTGATTGATCAAAAATTAGAAAATTTTGAGACTTTATTGAGAAATATAGCTTCAGACATCTGTACTTCACACATGTTACTTCAACTGATTGACATAAAGATAAACAAGTGCTCTCTGTCACAAAAATAAGTAGTTAAAAATGCAATTGAATAGAATAACCTTCAAAAACAGCTTCCCAAAGTTGTTGAAATATCTGCTCTGTAAAATCAAAAATCTGGTCTGCAAATTTTCAAATCTGGTCTGTAAATTATTATAACTGGTCCATAAATTACTCCAAAGTTCAACTAGTAATCACAAAAGTTCAATTCATTACAAAGTGAAGTTGATTGAGTACGATCCAATCAGGAAAACAAAAAGACAATTTTCAAAAAAATGGTTGATGAAAAATGCCCGGAAAAAAGGGCTTGGTCACCTTCTTTTTTTTAATTTTCAGAAACCTTTATAAAAGTTAGGATAAGTCACAAAATTTCAGCGAATTTGGTTGAAGTGTTAAAAAGTTAATTAGATTCAAATTGCTGCGGGCCAATACAGAATATGGTTAAATCTCACCCTCATGCAGAATAGGGTTAAATTTCTATGACTTTAACTTATTTATTCAGATTAAAATATTTCTTATCTGAATCTCTTATATATAATAGTTTGGTAAGTGTGAAAAAAGGGACTGGGAACAATATGTTTGTATGGAAAGTAAATTAGGCTTTTTTTTAAATATTTTGCGGAATAAATTTAAAAAAAAAATATCTTTCGCAAAAATTTCTACTTGTGCCAATTTTTCCCTTAAGGTACTTTTTCACTTGCAACACACACAATGTTGTTGTCACGTAATGAGTAATAGCTGTAGTGAATCAACACAAATAAAATTAAAATATATCCAGTATGATATGGGCCCATGGAGGCGGCAGCTGGTGCTATCATGTCCAGTGGTCTGCACAACCACAGTCATTCTCCAATTTTACAACCCACCCCACCAACATAACATACACCATACATATCCAAAAATGTAAGTATAGCTGCTACTTGTCGAGACAACACTGGTAGAAACTATGTACTATAACTGTTAAGTGAGTAAAGTATTTTATTTCAAAGCTAGCTACGATGACACGAGGTTAAAAAATGTATAAGCTGGAGCTAGCTGGGATGTAGACCTACTACAACTAAAAATTGTAAAATTGGGGTCTGTGATATTGGCCGTGGGGTGGCAAAAAAATTTGGACAGGCCAATCATGACGACAATAAAATTTTTGAACAAATATCGTGGGCATCAGTGCCCTGACTATATGGCCTGACACTTCTTTCTTAGTTATCAGCAGAATTCAATGTTTGACTCGTTATTTTAGTACTAAGTTTTTTCACAGAGAAACTGTGGCTCCAGCAGTGGTTTTATTTTTTTGGAGGAGAGCATCAGTCATTTCTCGCTTGAACGGATGTAGATGATAAAATATTTCGAAAAGGAAAAGAAAAGGAGGGTATATATATTTGTGTGTATCAAAATATTAAAATGACAGCTCTAATAAATTTTCTCTAGTTGACCAAAAATTGTGTGGTTTTTATTGTCTTCATATATTGTTACTATTCAATATTCAATTCAATGTAATAGTTCTTTAAATGAGGAAACGAAAATACTATGTTTTCTTTATGTGGACAAATTCTTGCATGCAAAGTTATAGCTAATCATCCAGCTAGAATATTTAAGAAATTGTAAGTGTGGAATAACACAATGGCGCAAGGTCACTTTTCACCGAACGTTCGCAGTGATGTACCATTTGGTACATTTGGTAACATACTTGTTGAATTCTTGGGTCTACCAACTATTCTGGATCAGCAAAGAGGGGAATGGGAGATATTGTGTGACCCAAAAGAGTTGTGTTACCTTGGGATAACAATCTCCAGTATTGTGATCAGACATCATGATGGCAAGGTAAGATTTTATAATCTTTTGAACATTAAATTAATTAAATTTCCATAAAATGTATGTTGTTTTTTTTAGTAATAAGAATGTTATTGTCAAGTAAAATTGTGATGTATATCAACATTGTTGATTTAGTTTCTTCAAGAAATCAACTTATCAGCTAACAGTCAGTATAAGAAACACACTCCAGACAGCTTTCTCCTTCATGAATCAAACCAATGTTATGGATTTCGCCTTAGTAACCCAAAGGATGCGTTGAAATTTGATCAAACCTTGAAGGAGACACTGGAACATTTGCGCTATCAGGGTAAAGTGTTTTTGTTAGCCTAATGTTTTTAACATCTGGACTCATCTGATTTATTTGGTGTTTCGCGATAAGTAAAGGATGTGTTTTCTTAATCTGGGGCTTCGTAAACATTTATGTCTTGTTTATATCTTCTTCCTTTTTTTGCATATAGTTTTGTCACTTACATTTGTGTTCACAACATAAGTTTTCACGAAAAGTCAGTATCTTTAGAAGTTATCAATTTTGCTTATTTATTTATTTAACATATTTAGATGGAAGTGAACATGACACAACACAATTGTCTTCTATTTCATGTTAATATAACTGCTTTTCTGTATTTTCTATATGCTTATTTCGAAATTCATGCTATCTTTAGTTATGATTTTGATCACATGGCAATTAATGTTTACACCAGCTGATGCCTCTTAAAAAATAACTTTTTTATCATGTTGTTTCTTCATTCAATGTGCATGAATTATCACGTTTTTGTGGTATTATCGCATTTTTGTGGTGTTAGTCGGTTGGAAAAACAAACAATAAGAAAAAAGAAAAAAGGAAAAATTTCAGCAAGACTCTCTCAATTTGAACCAGATTAAACTAATGGGGACTCTTACACTGGGTTGCTGTTACATGGTCCTTCTAAAAGTTATTCCTTTCATCTGGAAGTAAAAAATAGTTTTCTCTGAAATAGTCGTGAAGCTCCCCATTGTTTTCCAGCGTCTAAACAAATGTGGAACATAAAAGATTTTAATCACTACGTGTAACAGACCACACCGTACATAATATTCTTTTTTGTTTTATAATGAAAATAGATACAAAGAAATTTTATATCGAACATCTTAATAAATATTTCCTCATGATCAACAGCTTGTAAATGTTCTTTCAATATGCTGTAGATGAATCAAAAATGAAGTAGATGAATACCAGTTAATATGGCTTTCAGAGATTTTGACATTTCCCCGAAATTTAATCCTTGTGAAATATCTTAAAAACCCTGGTCCACGAAATTTAATTGTTTTTTTAAATTAAAAACATCTCAAAAACGTTTGCTGTGAAATTAAATCCAGCTGAAAAACCATGAACAATTTCTAAAAAAAGACACCACTTGCGAAGTTAAATCTGCACAAAATTTTGAAAAATATGTCATCCCCCAAAGTAAATATATGCCAAAATTAATCCACTGAGTAGCTAATTAGTTGGAAAAAATTATCATTAATTGGTTTGAATTGTAGCTTCTCAACCACACCCTTCTTCGCATTACGACGGTCTACATAAAATTCAATATGGTATTCCACGGAGGAGTCCTCCACCTGTCTTTCCACTAGTTCAACCTATCTATGAAACAATTGATAACTTCAGACAAGATAATGGTGTAAATCAAACTAATGTGACAAGAAGAAATTCTACACCAAATGAAGGCTACAAGGAGGCAGTTAACAGTTTTTCATATATGAATCAATTGTCAAATGATGTGAACCAACCAAGTAATGAAGGTAAATGTAATTGTGTGATGTTTTTATTTTATTTTATTATTTATTTATTTATTTATTTATTTATTTTATTATTTATTTATTTATTTTATTATTATTATCTTATTGTGATGGGTTTATGGAAGTTTTATTAATCATAGTCATTTCCATCTTTCCTTACTACCCTACCTCCCTCTTGAACAGTAAAGTCGGACTGTTTGCACCATATCCAGGGATTGATATGTCAGTACATATTATATTTTTTTTATTGAGACATGAATATTCAGGATGCACCAATTTACATCCTTTACATTTCTGATAATAATATGAGCTACTTTTATATAGCTTGTCAAAGTTTGTCAGACGAAATTGCAGTAGGAAATATAAAGAAAGCTCAAGAAATCGTTGAACAGCTGGCAAAGAAGCAATTGAAAGTAAACGTACAGTTTCAAGAAGATGGAGTTGCAAGAGATTTCAATGTTATCATTAAAGTTGCGGATAAACATGAAGAAAGAGTGTGCTTTCCATTGCGTGTTGATCCTCAAAATACTACCATTGGAATGTTGAAACATCAGGTAAGATATGTGTGCAAACTAAGTCAAGCTGGTGGTATTATTATAATGGTGATTTGCATAATATTTAAGTGACTAAAGATCTGGTTATAAAAAAATTGATGTTAGAGCCAAACCTTTGATGTTTGTGAATTTCAAAAAATTTTGAAAACATTTTTTGAATTTCATGTAATGTTGATGACATGTAAATCTTCATTTTTGAATTCTGATAAATAGTCAGAGTTATCATTCAATTAACCCAGTAGGCACACATCCGTCTTTCAGACGTCCTCTCGTCCACCTCTCTTCAACGTACCATTGTGGACATCCCCTAGACGTCCTTTGGCCAAAAGGACCTCCTTTGAACGTCCTCTTCAAGTCCCTGTTGCACATCTTATTGGAGTTGATGGATTAGACTTCACTTTCGATGTCCCGGGGTCGTCTCCAGGACGTCCTAACTGAACATCCATGAGACGTTCCTGTGCCCACTGGGAAGCCATCAGTTAATATCACCAAAGTATTAGGAAGATTCCAATGAATTCATAAACAATTTTTATCCATTTGTTAATGGTAGATGATACTTTCAGATAGTAAATATGACTTTCAGTTCTTTGGATCTAGTTGGGTTCATTCTGAATAAGCAAAGGCAATGAAGCATCAAGTAGCCAAGTATAAAAAAGCATCTAGAGGTCTTTCATTGATACGTGATTAGCAAATAATCTTGAAACCAGAATTTTATTATCATTATCATTATCATTATCATTATCATTATCATTATCGTCTATGACACTTTTTCTCAAACAATACTACTACTCATAATAATGATAATAACAAATAATATTTCAGATTTTCCAATTATTTCCAATGGCTCTTCATCTGCATATTAAAATTACATTCAATGTCTTTAAAAACTCTGATCAATTTATAATTTTTGTCTTTTTTTCAGAAAAATGTACACTTACTGTGACTACACACATTTCTGTTTCTTCTTCTCTCTGTTATGACAGCACATTACAAGTAACGAAACCACAAACAGCCATTTCATGACGACCAGCTAAAACAATCACCTGTTGCTTCTAAATAACAAAAGGGGACATTAAATTTTATTTGCTTTCCTCTTTTTATAGATTTTACATAAGTATCAGTTCCCTGTTTCTGTACAGAGATGGATAATTAGCGATCGTTTAGCTAAAGACAATGATACACTTTACAAATGTGGTGTCAATACTACTGGCACTACCATTTATCTGTATTTGGTATCATATGAAGATGCAGATGTCAAGAATCAATTAACACAAACTGAAACAGAGTTTTCTTCGCCAACTATGAGAACACAAAGCTCTTCACAGTTTCATAATATTAATGCTTTTCATGTACAACAAGGTCAGAGAACAAGTAATTGACTGTATTCATTATTCTGTCTTACTTTGCAACCATTTAGTATAGTAAATGAATTCTAAGAAAATAAAGGACTTTCCTCAAAGTCTTCGATTCAGTTTATAGTGCTGAAATGGCATGATAAAAGTAAATAAAAAAATGGACACTTTTTCAAAAATTTAAATGGCACTAGATTCTCTTTTTTTCTTCTGATCATGCTACATGCTAACTTGTCTTGATAAGCCCTACCTTTATTTTTTAACAGATCTTCAACCAATTAACTATCCCCCCAACGCGCATATCGTGCTTCCACGTGTGTATAAAAATGGTACTATTGTGCGTCCGAAAGATGGTAAGGTTTAACTGACCACGAATTCATCTTCATGTTTTTGTTACAATCTCCATTATTGATATAATGGAGATTGTAACAAAAACATGTTTCTTGTTTCAATTTCAAAATTTCCATCTTTGTGTCGATCTCTGTCCTTATCTGCTCCAACTGTATCTACCAGTTTCAATCTTTATCATTTAAGCACGCTACAAAGAGGGTTGGGAATGTCCGTCATGTACTTACAAAAATCTTCCAACCTTTCCTGGCTGTAAAATGTGTTCAGTTGACCGACCAGCTGCTTATAAAATACCAGTTGATTACAGACCGTTACCAGAAGAAATCCAACGAATAGAGAAAGAGAGATTGTTTGATGAGATGACTAAACAGGTAACTATGGTAACTATGGTAAAAATGTCCACGCTTCTTTGTTTATTCGTTTTTTTCGTCCTAAAAAAAATGCTATAAAATGCTATTTCAGTTTATTTAAGTGTGGCCTGAGTTCTTCGAGTATATATGTCAAATGCAAATGTCAACTTGGTTACTTTAAAGAGGTGTGGTAACACAAGAACGAAGTATCAGGGAATGGAGATGCCATTTTCCAATCAATTTTGCATTGTCAACAGATCTGGTTTTCTAGACCCAAGCAAGCGTTTACTGTATAAAAAAAATCCCACAGAAATCCCAAAATTTTGCAATTCAATTGTTCTTTGATTATTTTTTTTATCTTTAGGCAGAGAAGAAGAGACGACATGATGACTTCCAATTGGCTATGTTGAATTATGAGAAGACAGTGAATTTTGCGCAACTAAAGTTAATCCCTAACCCTGGTGACTTTGATTGTCCAATTTGTTACACGAACTTCGCGAAAGGGGAAGCAGTCATGTTGAGAGAATGCTTGCACTGTTTCTGCAAGTATAATCACTTTTTTATTTTAATTTTATTTAAAAATTGTATGAAATTGAAAGCCTCGTCCTGTAGATGGTCCTTCAAAAGTTTTGAAGTTGCTGTTCCCATTAGGCCATCAAATATTTTCAAATTTGCTTTTTGTGTACTTCCACTATGAACGTTCTATGTTAAGGATATGTCTTGCTGAAACCATAAAAGCATCTGAGGATCCTGAAGTTCGCTGTCCATACAATGATGGCTTTCCATGTCCTGCAGTAATTACTGGACAAGAAATCGAAGAAGTATGTTCCGACCCTATAATTTGTTTGAATTTGATATACTTTGATAATAATTATATAGAAACTGGGAGTTTTTACCTTCCATTCGTAAATGATTCTTCTGTCCGTTCATGAAGTTGTTCTTATTGAAAAAAAGTGTATTGGAAATGTATGGTATTTAAGTCCTCCCTTGAAATGATCATCCTGTTTCTTATAGCTGTTAGGTGAAAAAGAATTTAATAAATTCCTTGATCGAAGTCTAGCAACCGCAGAGCATCAAGTGGCGAACAGCTTTCATTGTCGGACGCCAAATTGTAAAGGTTGGTGCGAATACGAAGATGATGTGAATTACTTTGATTGTCCTATCTGTGTTCAAAGGAATTGTTTAACATGTAAAGCTATTCATGCTAATGTAACTTGCAAGGAATACCAAGATGAGCTGAAACTTAGAGCTGAAAATGATGATGCTGCAAAAAAAACTCAACAAATGTTGGAGGTATGAAATTAAAAATCATATTTATGAGATAAGCTATTGAAGCCATATTTACTATATTATGTTTGCACTCGGTTTGTTCATGTTATTTGATTTTCTTCCCTAATAAAAGGAACTAGTCAATCGAGGTGAAGCTATGAAATGCCCAAAATGTGCAATAATCCTGCAAAAAAAGAGCGGCTGTGATTGGATGAAATGTACCATGTGTTTAACAGAAATCTGTTGGGCCACTAAGGGACCAAGATGGGGTCCGAATGTAAGTGTTTTTATACACGTCTTTGAATTGTGATTTTCTCAAGTTTCTGGAGAATGTCATAGACGACAAGGTGGTAAGTGTATCCAGCAACCAGAGAGAGAGAGAGAGAGAGAGAGAGAGAGAGAGAGAGAGAAAGGAGGTGGGGTGGCATTATAAAATAGTGAAGATAATGTAGGGGAGTGTACAGCCTTGTTTTAAGCAACATGAAGCTCAAATGGATTTCTCAAACATGGAAAATACAAACAAACAGAGAACAAAACCTAACACTATAATAAAAAGTGCAAAAGGAGACATATATTTTTGCTTGCTGATGAGAAATGTATATAAAAGTTCCATTGATTTCATAAAAACCTGCGCTGGTCTATATTTGAATAGACAAACACGCAAATTTGGTCTTAAAAAGTCAACAAGCAACAAATCAGCCTATAAAAGAGCAAATTAATCTACTTTGTTCCTCAACCAATATTTAGCGTTGCTTATATAAAAAAGTGCGTATCTATTTTATTTTAAGGTTTCGTGATTCAACTAAAAGAAAATAGAAAAAAAATAGTGTAAAGGGAAACATTTTACTGGATTTGTTTTCCATCCCTCAATATTCTTACTTTTCAGGGGAAAGGTGATACGAGTGGTGGCTGTAAGTGTAAAGTGGACGGTCAAAGGTGCACACCAACATGTGGAAATTGTCACTAAACATGTTTTGGTGGTGATAGGTTAATTAGATCATGTAATGAAGATTCAGCCAGTCTTTTACTGCTTTTATCACTCTGTTTTTCTGTCACCAATAGCAGTTGGATCTACCTCCATGCTCGAGAAGTCTTAAATTCCTTTGTTTGATGATTTAATAATAGGAGACTAAATACACTAAAAACGAAACTATGTTAAGAATTGTCGGCGTTGGAAAGTGCATTGATTTTATATTTTTGTAAATATCTTCTCACTTAGAGTAATATCCTAGTATTTTTTTTGTAATCTTCCTGCTATATTTTGAATGCAAAACGGTTGAATAACTCTCAAATTCCTTTTTTCTTCTTCACAATCAACATGCGAAAAACTATCCACCGAAAGTCACGTGCGGCCATCCCATTTTTTTCCTTACTAATTTGATAGCAGCAGTGACAGGTTGTGTGTGACCATAAAAAGGATCGATTTTTAAGGTAATGCCAGAAGCTTATGAAAACTAGAAGATCAGTAGTATGAAGGGACACTTTTAATTTCCCTTCAACAAGGAAATATCGGGTGTGGGTAAGATAAAGCATGAAATTCTTGCTCATAATTCAGAACTCATAATACAAATCGGGGAATCTGAAATATCCGGTGTTCAACAAATCGGGGTACCATTGTAGTACCATAATACTTCATGATTTTAGTTTTCGCCTACAACGCTTGGAACGAATTTTGCGCATAATGAGACTTTCTTTTCATCACCCAGCTTCCCTAGTCCTCTTATTGTGCGCAGTAAATAGAATTGTTAACAATTCGGTCAACTCATTTTAAAGCGTCAACATAGAATAACGCGAAGAAAGCCGCCGTCCAGCAGTATATCGAAAAGGCAAGAAGCCCTGGGGACGACGTCGGTTAAACTCATTTCACTATAATTTTAAAGAAGCTGATTGGTTTGCCAATTGAACAAGGTATACTCAACTTTTAAAATGTTTAAATCAACATGTCGAAAATCTGCTGATACACGATCAAACTTCGTGATCGTGTATCGCCCGCTTAATCGGGCCTCGTGTGATGTTATAAGAAATCCCGACGTCAGTCCCCGCGACAAAATGAAAACATTGCATTGCGTGTGGTACCTAAAAAGAACGAGACGTTGAGTGCTAAATATCACGATAACTACTAATAGCAATAACTGACGTCACTTGGGGTCAAATTTGGAGCTCATTTGGCAAGATCAAACATATATTACGTCATATAAATTTCATATAAAGTCATATAAAGGCCTGTTTATTTTATTTTTTGTTTCTGTTTAAACTGTTCAAATTGTTCATTATAATTTATCCATTAAAATAAACGTCTATCTAGATTTTTGAGATTGTTTCACTGGTACGCGGTGACGTGACGTCCATGGGGATATCATTGATTCCATACATGTTTCGACTCCCCCTAATGCAACGATGTATGGATTTCATTAGGGCAAAACACATTTTTTGAGAAAACAAGTGGGGTAAAGCTACCATGATTTACTTCCATTATCCTGTGATATAGTTTTTTCTTCTCTTTTTCGTTCTGAGCGTAGCATTTGTCGATTTTGGTGTCTCTGAACTTTTTGGGTTAAAGACCCTAACATAAACTGCCATTTGTCCAAATATCCAGAATCCACGAGCACACATATCTGATCTTGCATTATCGGTAGCGACTGCACCAGCTATTACTTCATCTGTCAGGGGTAAAAACATAGGTTCCAAATACCCAAACGAACTTTCAAAACTTTAGCCGTCAAACTTCTAATTTCGTTGTGTCTCACAGTTACAAACCCCCTTTTTTACATGAGAAAGCATGTTCCACTGAATAATTTGCTGTACATTCACATATGTTGCTGGTAGTTTCGTCATTTGCCAGCCATATCGATATTTTACGAGATCTCAAAAACTTTGTTTATTTACGTCATATCCTTCATCTTTCAGAAGCAAAGTTGACAACCATATAGATGCTCCATTTTCCATTGACAATTCCGGCAATCGGAGTACAGTAGAATCCCGTTTAGTCGTACCCCGGATAACTCGTACATTCGCTAAGTCGGACGGATTTCTTTTCCCCCTTGGATTTGATCCGAGTTATCGAGACTTTGGATAACTCGGACATTGGCTAAGTCGGACGAATTTCCTGTCTCCCCTGAGGGTCCGAGTTAACGGGATTCCACTGTATTTCATCGTTCATGTTGTTTCGTAGCTCTGCCAATTGTTGTTTTCTTTTTTCTTTTGGATTTTTTTTTGGATTCATTCTTAAACATGGATATGGCTGAAAGAAACCATTATTATTATTATTATAATTTCGGTAGCAGCGAAAGCGAATACCGTATTAAAACACCCTTGTACTACTCCTACTCCTCCGGCCGAAATGACATTTAGCCCACGCTTTAGACTCTGCGAAATTTCCTTTACGAAAATATATAAATTGTATGAACGAACGCAGGCTAGGAATTTTCAAAAGCTTAACAAAACATTCAATAAGTATTTTTTTTGGTATTTTACCAGTCATTCACGAGAAAATGGATCTTATTCTCATGAAATACAAAAAGGAGAATTTCAGTTACTTCTGAATGCGAAGTATATCACTTGAAATTAAGTATTATTTTGTTGCCGAGGCATTCGGCTCACCTACAGTTCATGATGAAAAGCTTCATAAGAAGCAGTTCTTACTTTAACTCTATTAAACGACCTTCTTATAACTATTCTTGTTTGTTATTTGAACGTTTTTGTTTACTTTGTTTGACAAAGTTTAAAACCCAGTATTTGGATGGAATTTTCGTTTTTATTTATTATAATATTTTTTTCGATGAAGACGTTTTTATTTTTGTTTCGTTTTTGTTGTTTTTTTCCTTTTGGCTCTTATACATTTTTTTTTTTAAAAAAGATATTTTAAAATAAGATAAGTATCCATGGTTACAGCTCACAAATGTATATTTCTTTTGTTTTAAGCAATGCTGTTTCTTTATTAAACCTTGTTTATACTTAATAAAGTTTAAACCTTGTTTACACTTAACCCTTCGTTAGCGTGGTAAGTAGTTTTAAGAAAACTAGTCTGGTGGGGTGTGAGATACCCATAATAAATAAACCAACTGGACATTTCTTTTTTCAGTGCAAATGAACATACAGTAATTTTGAATGATTTTCATAAAGTTTTAATTGTTATGAAGGTACATAAAGTTTCAAGCAAAAAATCCCATCATACGGTTTTTTTCAATGAATGTTTACAGGACGAGTGTAAGAAACCCCACCACTCTCTAACGAAGGGGTAACAAAGTTTAAAAGTAAAACTCGGATGAATGAGTTTGTATCTATTTTATTCGTATTGCCACTTTTTTGAAATGCTGCTACCGTTTTGCACCATATGGTTCTTGTTATTTTTCCGACCCTGATTTATAATCTGTGTACGCAAATGTTCTGTGATTTGTTGGGAATATTCGTATTGATCATCTGAGATTTGATAGAAGCTTTCTCTCAGTCCCGTTAATGATTGTACCACCACTGAGTTAATGATTGTACCACCACTGATTGCGAGTATAAAATGATGCAGTATTAACTCATCGATATTTTTTAAGAGATGCGAAATATCTGGAATCGTTCAGATACGTGAACTTGCGAAAGCAAAAAGCAGCGAGCGTTAGCGACTGGAACTCATTTGGCAAGACCAAATATCACATATAGTATAGACGCTACTGGGGAGACATGATAGAAGTCTTCAAATGTGCCCACCGACTATATGATCAAAGTGTCCTCCACGATTTTATTTAGTTTCAATCCGGCGAAGAAAAGGGATATGATCTACGTGGACATAATTACATGATGAAGAAAGTAATGTTTAAGAAAGACGTCCGGAAGTGTTCATTCACAGCTTGAGTCGTAAATCAGTGGAACTATCTCATCCATCAGTGGAATCAGTAATCAGTGGAACTGTCTCCCCACCGATACTGCTGAAGCGCCTACGATCAACACGCTTAAAAACCGTCTTGACCGCATCTGTAAGAAGGAAAATTAATTATGTTCGATCCAGATTGGGATTTAAACAACAAGACATCATCAAGACGCACACATTATCTACAAATAAACGAGGAAGTTTGAACCTGGTACCATAGGTATATTTGTATAAGCCTCTTCCCAGAATAAATTGTTCTATTCTTTATAGTGACGTCATAAAAATTCCTATATATAAGGACATATTTTTTGGAGATGGAACGTTTTGTGTTCCGCCGACTCAGCAAATTTTCTGATGTTTTGTGTGACGTAATTTGTGTGCCGTTTTTGACATGTGACATAATGAGAAAATCACCGAGAATATTTTATTCATTCTGTAAATTCTGCTCCAGGAGGACAGTTTTTCAAGAACTTCTAGAAAAGTTTCTTGTCTGTATTTTGTATTAATTTTCTTGTCTTGTTTGGTCATTCACATGTAGTGCAGATCAATATATTAGGGTTGCGCAGCCGTGAGCTAAAGACCGCAGCTGCCAACCATAACTAACGTCGATAGATAGAATCGAAGAATTCCTTTCTGGTATAGTTAAATTCATTAGACTTCAGTTAAAAGAGCCATAGCGAGGCTCAATCGGATTGGGAAATCTCATTAGCTTTCAATCGCTAAGGTGACATAATGGTGCACAGGTGGCTAATCGTCAATCAAATCTGGGGTAGACATATTTTAATAAATCATCATGTGCACTATGGTATACGTAGAGTTTCATGAAGCATTATAGTCCACATAAGTCCACATAATTGTTGTTGTTGTTGTTATTGTTGTTGTTAATTTATTTATAGTTGGTATAACAAAAACCTAGTCTTTACAATAAATATTGAAAAATACTAATCAAAACCGACTGATACAAAATGAAATTTTTACTAAAAGAAAATAATTACAATTAAAATTCTTTTTAAATAATTATTATTTACAGAATTTTTTATAATATAGAAATATTCTTTAAAAACAGATTTTACAGGAACATATGTATCCATTTAACCATTGTTAAATAGCTCGTTTGAAAGTACTTTAATTTTTGCAACATTTTAAATGACTTGGGAAGTTGTTCCAAACTCTTGATCCAAGGGTAGATAGGCTTTTGGTTGCAAACGTCGCTGTTTTAACAGCTTTTACTGTTATTCTGCGTTATGGCTCTGACTGGTCTTGCGCTTAATATGATTGCTGGAAGGTGCTTTTCATAAAAACAGGATTAAGTTTATGATGAGTTTTGAAAATTTCAATACATTAGGCTCTTCTAAGAGTTCTTCGTAAGTAAGTGATGAATCATTTGCTAGGAGACGCAGACACCTTTTACGAATCATTTCTATCTTCAAAAGGGAGTTGCTGTCAGAAAGATGCCATATAAGTGGACAATAATTAAAATTCGATAAGATAAAACTGTTTAAAAGAATAGACTTGGCTTTTGATAACAAATATTTAAGTCTGGAAATTCTGGAAAGTGCAAGAGGCAGTGATAAAAACTCACGTCCCTATATGGACGGTTTTCACAGAAAGCTGTAATAAGTGGATTTCTGATGCCATTTTGGACTGGTTGAAGGTAATTTCTGAAAGTGCGAATAACGCAGTTCAACTGACGACAACCAGTAAAAGCACAGCATACAGTTTGTGGGTGAAATTATGCGATTTCTGCTATTATGAGGAGCTCCTTGACACACATGGAAACTTTTGATTCAACATTGCCTGAAATTAACAATTAAAGCAGCATCAAAATGTCGTTTAACGTCGGCAGTGATATTAATTCTAGTGTCATTACAAATTAACTTTTTGAGTTATAGTTTATCGGGTTTTGTTATTAACCAGGATTTGCTTGCCTTGAGAAAATAACCTGCCTTGGGACCACACCTGTCCTTGCTACCATACTAAGAGACCATTGAGTTTACCAGCTGAGATTAGATCATTGGCACAAGCAGCATATGTTGTTTCTGAGGTTGATATAGATGTGAGAAGAGGAGCTGATCCTCCAGTGACGAACAGTCTTGCTTGTTGGTAATAAGAAGAGTTGAGTTCAAGTACGAAAAGCTGCTTGTGGTCCATATTCCCAGCACATATTGTTTCCAGAAAGATTGCTGGTTCTACATGCAAATTTTCACAAAAATTGAAGCACTTCCGAAAGTTGGTCCAAAATTTGCCCGAATTGGCCATTTTGATTGACGATATCAACAATAACATTAAACCACACGAAATAAAATGTTCCAGTTCTCCTTGATCAGGTTGTAAGATGACTACGTGTGAACTGTCACACGTAGTCACACGTAGTCACACGTCACTTTCACTGTGACGTCATTTTTGCAAGGTGTTTGGGATTCCAGGACGATCGACGAAACCAATATCTGCGTTCGCTTCGCGCGCCCAGATAAAAAGTAAGTGGTGCTGTATGATATGTGACTTATGGAGACGACCTAAGTGGCGCTGGGAAGATCGACTGCTTGAAGAAATGGTGGGATTCTGTTACAGTTCATGGACCAAGTATTGGTTACTATCCAAACGCTTTAAAATCATGGATCATTGTTAAACCTGATAAACTGAAGGAAGCTGAAAGTATATTCTGTAGTACTAATATTAACATCACGACTAACGGAAATATAGAATAGAATAGAATAGAATAATATTTATTTGTCAAAAAGAAGGAAATACAATACAATTAAATAAGTAAAATACAAACAGGAGACCACCACAATAGATAAATCTAAACAAAGGAGGCGGCCACCTAAAACAAAATACTTACATAGATAAATAAAACAAAACTATAAAGTAGCAAAAAACTAAAAAAGAAAACAGAAAAAAGAAAAAAGAAAAAGTTTGTGAATGGAGAAATACTATCCATTTGTGAGAAGCTAGTCAGATGATAAGTATTTTTTTAAGAAGAAATTAGTGATAAGGTTTTTAAGATGGTTATATGAAAGGGAAGCTAGATCAAGGTGATTATAGGTTGACTGAAAGTAATTCCACCAAGATATGGATTGATAGATGAAGGAGTGTATTCCAAACGATCTAGTGTTTACACTAAGTTTAGAGAGGGATCCTGCTGACTTACCTCTAGTATTGATTGTATGTGATAATTTAGAGAAATTGAAAGCACTATGAATGTGATTAGGAATTTTGAGGTTGAGAACTTGATGAATAAATAAGATATTTAAAGATTTAGTCAAATCAAAGATAGAGAGTAAACCAAGTTTAGAAAGAAGTGGTTTTGAGTGTGTTCTAAAAGAAGAGAAGGTAATAAGACGGACTGCAGTTTTTTGAAGAAGTAGAATACGTTTGTTATTGGTAGACTCGTGAAGAGCCCAGGCTTGGCAGCCATAGCGCATGTGGGAGGAAAAGATTGAGTGATAAACAGATAAAGAAACAGATTCAGGTATGAAGTGGCGGATTTTACTTAGTGCACAGTTGGCTCGTCGAAGTTTAATTGATAGTTCATGGATGTGTTTTTTCCAGGAGAGATCGGCATCAAGATAAATACCAAGATATTTGATGAATTCGCTAGGTTGAATTTTCCTCCCACAAATTTTAATTTTAAGGTTGAAATTAATTAGTTTAGATTTGTGTTTAAAGAGAATAAATTCGTTTTTACTGGCATTGAGAGAGATTTTGTTGGCATTTAGCCAATTAGAAAGGAGTTTTAAATCTATGTTAATTCTTTTGCCTAGTGACTTCAATGACTTGCTAAATTGTAGGAGATTGGTATCGTCAGCAAAGTGGTAGACATTAGAGTAGGCAAGAGCATAATGAAGGTCGTTAATATAAATTAAGAAAAGTAGAGGTCCTAGGACAGATCCTTGTGGGACCCCATGTTTTAAGGTTTTTAATATAGACTTATGACTCAAAATTTTAACAAATTGAGATCTTTGATATAGATAAGACCTAAACCATCTGTTGGCAATACCTCTGATTCCATAGTACGAAAGTTTTTGGCATAATATTTCATGATCTACAGTGTTGAAGGCCTTTTGGAGATCGACAAAGACCCCAATACCAAACTGACCTTGGTCGAGAGCTTTACGTATGCTCTCAGTAATGTTAATTAAGGCATGGGAAGTGGAGTGCCCTTTTCTAAAACCAAATTGTCTCTCATATATATATTTATGTTGATCAAGAAAGGATATAAGACGGGAGTACATAAGGTTTTTCTAGGAGTTTTTCAATATTAGATAGGAGTGATATAGGTCGATAGTTAGAAATTTCAAGTGGAGAGCCTTTGTTTTTGTATACCGGTGTGACAGATGAGGTTTTAAGTAGGGTAGGAAAAGTTCCAGTGTTGAAGGAAAGATTAAAGATCTTATGTAAAGGATTAGAAATTTCAAGTTTAAGAATTTTGAGAATGTTGACATTGATGCTATAAGGACCACTAGCTTTTTTATTAGATAAGGATGAGATTAACTTAGTAATTTCTGCTGGGGTAACAGGAGATAACTTAAAAGTTTCAATGAAAGTTTCAGGTTGTTTCAGAAAGTGGGAGAAATGTTTTGATGTGTAAGGTATAGTGGTTCTTATAGTATCGGTTATAGAAGAAAAGTAGTTGTTAAAAGCATTACTTAGGATGGAAGGATCAGATGTAATAGAGCCATCAATGGACAAGGAGAAAGAGTTAGAGGGGAGAGAAGAATTCATAGATATTATTTCCCTGACTCCAATCCAGATATTCTTGATGTTATTAAGGTTGGATCTAAAATATTCAGTGTAATAGTTTTTTTTACTGGTTCTACACAGAGAGACAATTTGGTTCCTATGGCATTTGTAGTCATCATGAAGCTTTGACTTCAAAGCTGGAACAGTTGCTTTGATGAATTGTTTTAAAAGCCTATCCCTGGTTGTAATAGACTTCTTGATACCTGATGTTATCCAAGGTTTTGATAAAAATTTAATTTGTTTTTTTGTCAGTTTGATAAGGGGGAGATGTCGATCAATAAGACCACAGATTGTATCATAGAAATTACTGAAAGAGGTGTCAACAAGCAACATCTTGGTGCTGTAATCGGTGAATAACGGTATAAAATAGAGTACATGAATAATTTGGTCAATGATTGGGCATCTGAAATAACCATGCTTTCAGAAATAGCGAAAATTCATCCGTAATCAATACTGTGCATTTACAGCCGGTTATCAACATACATTCACTTATGCAATGAGGACTATACCTGACCCGAAACAACTTTTAAAACCCGTAGAAGATGTAAACAGACATAAACTCATACCAGCAATATGTGAGAACAGAAAATGCAGTGAAGATGAGAGAACGTTACTATCGCTTCCAGTACGACTTGGTGGTTTGGGCACCAAGTCGTCTAAAGTAATTGACATTACACATATAGAATACGAAAATTCCGAAATGAAAAAATTGGATTTGCAACGCGCTATATTAAATCAAAACATCGAACACACCAATTTTAGTGATGAAGTAAAGAGTACACAAACGAGTAAACAGCAACACCATAAAAATTTACTCGAAAATCTGAGATCGAAAATGAACACAGTACAATTAAAATCGAACGACATCGCAAGCAGTGATGGCGCTTCCGCATGGTTATCTGCATTATCATTGAAAAATGAGAACTTTGCACTCAATAAACGACATTTGATGCGATTCATTAACGATACAGTTGGAATATATCTCGATTACCATCGATATGTGTATGTTCAAAGAGAAACTCCATTGAACATGCATTACAATGTAAAGTTGGTGGATTCATCAGTCTTAGACATAATGAATTACGAGACCTAACTGCAGAAATGCTATCTGAGGTTTGCAAGGATATAGCCATCGAACCTATTTTATCAAATACAACAGTGAAAACACCAGAATTACGAGCTGACGTGAGTGCTAGAAGATTTTGGCAACCATTACAATGAGCATTTTTTTATGTACGGGTATTTCACCCTTTGCTCCAAGTTATATTAACCAAAATATGAATTCACTCTTCCAGTCGAGAAAAAAAAAATTATCTTATTATCTAATTATTATAAAGAAGAAAAGAGAAGTACAACAAAGCTGTTTTGGAAAACGAGTATTGATCCTTCACTCCACTCATATTTTCAAGCAATGGTGGAATGTCTAGAGAAACGTCGACTTTTATCTCGAAAATGCCTGAATTGATAGCCATTAAAGAAATCGCTCCAATGGTGAAGTGATCAGTTGGGTTAAAAGACGACTATCATTCAGTCTGATACGAAGTGCTGTGATCTGTATACGAAGTTCATGTTCTAAAAGATTTATGCCGACACCAATAACTGAATGTGATATTCGCATCAGTAACATCACTAGTGAAACAAAATAATTCTGTTTCAATCGCTCAAAACACCTGAACGATTCCCGGCTAAAAAAAATTGTAAATAAAAATTATTTTATTTAATGATTGTAAAACGTTAGTTTGCTATGTTTAAATAAAAAGTAAGAACAGCATTAACTTTAAAACGATTAATGAAGTCACGAGTCAACATCTTAAGCCACTCGACGACTTGATAAACGAGATTTTGGCATCGATTTAACTTCATAAATAATGTCTCGCTCACTTTTTCGAATGTCTTGCCGGAAAAAATTTACTTGACTATCCAATGTAGCAGAAGAGTTTTATGCTAGAATTGACTTGGTAAGTTGAAGCAAAAGTATCATTCTCAGGAGAAAAACGAAAACGACACGTGAAAACCCCAAGGCAAATAAGAACAACATGAATTATCTTAAAACAACACGGAGATTGCAAAGCGTTTTTCGTCCAGCACAATTAAGAAGATATATTATTAGTACATCAACAGCGATGAATTCTAATTTAAATATTGATAACATTAATCCAGCTATAAAGAAAGTGGAATATGCTGTGAGAGGCCCCATAGTAATCAAAGCATCTGAACTAGAAAAGGACCTTGCAAAGGTAGCTATAAAAGTTTTTGTCATGAATTCGTTATATTTTACATTGTATGTTACTGAGTCGTAACACAATAGAAAGAGTTATGTTTTGAATAAAAGTGCATTGAAGAAACTGTAAGGAAATGTCAGAAAACAAAGGGACCAAGACCCCTGTTCACACTTTTGACTGTCAATAAAGCAATCGTACATAAGGCAGGACCAACTCATTATATTTTTAGCTGTTTTAGCATTTTTCATTTTCTGAGCTTGGAAGATTGACAGATTTTAGTATAGTAATCCCACCTCCTTTTTTATAAGGGAAGAGCATTATTATCGACACATTAACTTCGGTATCCAATAAGTGAAAAAGGAAACATAATTCATGTTCAAAATGATGCAAGATATGAAATAGAATGGGGATTTAAAAGTGATGGTTTGAAGTCCCATGGCCAAGCTTCCATTTTAAATGTTTTTCGATTTTTTTCATTGATTAATCGTTTCAATTTTAATGTAGTGATGAGAATAGATCCTGTTGAGAATATATGCTCTAACCTTACTGCAATTGATTCTCTGTGTAACGAAGTACATCACTATAATAAGATGCGCCTTACGCACATCTAGTTGCTAAATTGGCAAACCAAATATTGAAAGCCTAGTGAAGCAGGGGAAAGAATGAAGCTGAAACAGAACTGTATATCACTATCTTCACTATTATGTATCTGATTATTTTAAGGGTATTGAAAAGCCATTTGGCAAGGTCATAAAAGCTAACATTGGTGATTGCCATGCAATGGGTCAGTCTCCTATAACATATATCCGGCAGGTGAGCTTTTTTTTTTATTTTCTTATTCTATATTGAGGAAATGCCCTCCCATCCAAAATCATGCAATTTTCCCTTCAATGATGTAATGCTCCAATTACATTAAATGAATAATTAGTTACACTAAATTACTGGTAGAAAATTATGGAAACCAAATTACTGTAACCTGTTTTGGGATGAAGAAAAGGTTTCCTGGAGTTGGTCAGCATGGGGATAAAATCGTACTATGATATCTCTGCTTTTCAAATATTGTGATTTATTACTCAAGGTGATTGCTGCATGTGTATATCCACCATTGATAGAACAAGATGTATTCCCTCATGATGTAAATAAAAAAGCAAAGGGTATTCTAAACACAGTCCATGGAAGTGTTGGTTGCTATAGTGATTCCCTTGGTTTGGCCATCGTTCGTCAACATATTGCAGAATATATTGAAAGAAGGGATTGCTATCCCTGCAATGTTGAAAACATAATTGTGACAAATGGAGCTAGCAGTGCTATCAAGGTAACAGGAAATTACTTTTTATATAAGAGTACAGTTATAAGGACTTGAAACCGAAAGATATGTTTCTTTTTTGAAAATAGTGATAATGCAAGTGAAGATTAAAAATATATAGATACCTCAGGGATAGTCAGGAAAAAATTTGCCCACAGTAAAAATATTAGTCAGGTATAAAAAATGATGGCAGGGCAAATTTTAGTCACTTTTCCCCAATTTTTTTATTTCCAAAATTATATGTTATAAGTAAGCAGAAAAACTTAAGAATTTGAATTGATCATAACATTTAATCTTGTTCATACTTCATAAAAAGTTTGCATTTTTAAGAGGTATCAAAGAAACTGTTGACAGTTCATAATGTTGGTTTGTCTGGAGTTTATGCAATTTATATACATGTTTTGTTTTTATTTTCCTTTTAAGTTGTTGCTGGAATTTCTTGTATCAGGTTCAAGTAAAACTGGTATCATGATCCCCATTCCTCAGTATCCATTATATTCTGCAACCATTGCTGAGTTCGATATGCAACAGGTTAGAGATTTGGTTTGTTTCATATTCACTATTAATAATAATTCTGCAATAGTCTGTAGTGTTGTTTGCGTTCTAAGGATCAAGCATTTCCAAAACCTTTTGTGTAAGTGCAAAATGTGCCTAAACAACAGTCATTTTAAATCCTAAAAATTCATTTTTTCCAGTCATGTGGAAATTAAAATTCTGTCTGAATGAAAACTGGTACCCAACTATTTTTTTATACTTTGCTAAGATGCGGTATTATGATATTGTTTTATGAGCATGAGAATGACCAAATTTGTTCCCCTGTGTATTTAAGTTGTGTAGTACAAAAAAAAAGAAAGTTTTTTCACTTATTTGTTAAGATAACTTATATGCCACAATACGTTTATACATTTATATGTTTGATTTTGAGTGGCCACCCTGCAAAAACTGAATGCTCCGATATTTCAGTTATCTTTACCGCATAACCTACATGGGGGGAAATGATCTGTGCATGATGCCTTTAGATTGGTTACTATCTTAATGAAGACACAAACTGGAGTTTGGACATTCCTGAATTAAAGCGCTCATTGGATGAAGCTCGCAAAACTTGCAACCCACGAGGTTTATGTGTGATTAATCCTGGAAACCCAACTGGACAAGTGCTTTCCTACGAAAATATAAAGCAAATACTAATATTTGCTAAAGAAGAAGGACTGTTTTTAATGGCTGACGAGGTGTATCAAGATAATATATATGGCAAGGATTGCGAATTTCACTCTTTTAAGAAGGTGTTGTACGATATGGGAAAAGAATTTTATGATGGATACCAAATGGCATCATTTCATTCTTGCTCCAAAGGTTTTATGGGAGAGTTAGTAGAATTTGTTTTTCTTGAGCAGTATCTTTATGTGTGTATGTTTACTTTCTGAATATCCTGTTACTCAGTGAACAGTTAGATGAATTGTGCTCAAAACTTACTTAAAATAAATTAGTTTAGGACCCCCCTCTGGGCCTTATTTAGACCCAGCGCTTATTAACTTCTCACCCTCACATGATATATGAAATGGTGTTCTGTTTACATTTCTTGTCACTTCAGCTCTCATATCAGGTTTGTTGATAAACCCCCACCCTCCTTTTTTTTGGCACACAAGAATCAGTTGACATTAATGAAAAAAAAAACAACTTCTATAATGAAAAACGTTTCTACTTTCAGCATAATTTATTGAATAGTTTACCGTCTAACAGCACCTTCTGACATTGTTTAGATGTGGTCTTCGTGGTGGTTATATGGAAGTGTTAGGTTTTGATGATGATCTTTATTATCAAATGCAAAAATTAATATCTGCACAACTTGGTCCAAATGTTACTGGTCAGATTGTGTTAGATTGTATAATGGATCCTCCACATAAAGGGGATCCATCATATGAACTTTTCATGAAGGTATTTGTGTTCAAAATGTTATTTTTATTATTAATTTTATTTATTATTATGTTATATTATTATTGAAGGTAAAACAATAGTTAGTTAATCATTTGGGTAGAAAATTTTATTATTTTTTAGGAGAAAACAGACATTCTTTCATCACTGAAATTGCGGGCGCAAATGGTTTTCGATACCTTGAATAAAATAGAGGGCGTTTCCTGTAATGAAGTATCTGGCGCAATGTACGCCTTTCCACACATACACTTACCAGAAAAAGCAATCCTAAAAGCCAAAGTAAGTCTTATATAAATCATAATGATTCAAAAAATATTTATTATGTGACCACTACCCTTTATGTTCCTCATTTATAGTCACTGAACCAAGAACCAGATTTCTACTACTGTTCCCAATTGCTGGAAGAGACGGGCATATGTGTTGTTCCAGGTAGTGGCTTCAATCAGAAAGACGATACTTATCATTTTCGGTAGGTTTTTTTTGTAGGGGTTGGGTGAACGTGGTGGTTTATTTGTAGTTACTCCCGCCCTGCGATTAGTGGGATTATTGGAGAGATCAAATTTGGTGGGTTTTAGAATTCTGAGTTGCAAAAATATAATGAATTATATATATAAGAAATATTTGAAGTATGAAAACCAGAAAGAACATGGACAGTTTAGCAAAAGTTCGCGCCCAAACAATTCTTTAAACCCCCTTCACGAAGCTTTGTTTACTGCAAATTTGTTCTGTTCTTTCAAACAATGACCTTTTTTTAGTATGACTATCCTTCCGCCTGTTGATCAACTAAAAACTTTCTTGGAGAAATTTGAAATATTTCACAAGAAGTTTCTACAGGCTCATGGTTAATATTCTGCTTCTACGGTTACCATTCGTTGTGATCCACAGCCTCGATGTGATGAACAGCCTCGAACACTCTGTTACAAAAGTGCTTCTAATATTTTTAAAAAGGCATTTTATATCCAAATTATTTATAAGAAGAAATCTTTATATATATTGTTGCTTATTATTTTTGGAAGGAAAGAGATCTCCATCTTTGTTGCTTTTATAAGAACATAAAGCTTCGAAGGTCTACAAGTTAAGAACATGGCAAATAACTTTTTAAGAAATATCCTCGCTGTACCAGTTGAACGAATATGGTAATGTTATGTCAGGAGAAGGCTATCTGAAATATACGAAATAAACGAAGTCGGAAAAAAATCTTTTGCGGATTGATAATAACCGAGACATGATCTTTCATTTCCCCGTGTTTATCAGTCTGACCACGCAGTTCATAGCATTCGATCATAAGACCCTCCAATATATAGGCGTTCTTCCTTGCCCGTTTCCTCAACGCCCACCCATCAATATGTGATTGACACGTATTTGGTTCCCTAAAAAAACGGGTTTTAAAATTGGCGTGAAAGTTCCGTTTTTTAAAAAAAAAAGGTAATATCAATACTTTGATTAATTTGCAAGTATTTTCTCAGTGTTTTAAGACAGGTTTTGATCATTTATAAAAACTATGATCATTTATAGTTTTATGTGAATACTTTGTGATGATCAGTCGGGCTGGATTAGCTATTTATATATTCCAATGGTGTATTTATAAAAATAATTATAATATCTGACTTTAAATAAATTAAACAATATCATCATGAGATAGATTTTTGAGAGCTATGGATATAAAAGTGAAAGTAGCACGTGGTCGAACTTTAGCTTGGAGGGAAAATTTTGTAAATAATTCGTAAACTTACGCTTTACGTCGCTCCACAATGATTATATTAAAAATAGGAAAAATAAGTTTAAACGCGCCTGGTCTTTGAACTCGATTATTTCCGTTTTCAAAACAATCCGCAATTCTCAAAGCAATCCGCAAAAGTGTTGTAAGTTTAAACTTAGTATCAGGCTCATTGTTATCAGTGAGAAACGATTTTTCCTCATTTTGTACATATCTTTATGACATCAGGTAAGTTACGGCACGTATGTTGTTGAATGTTTTTATATATATTTATTATATATATCTCGAACAATTTTCCCGAACCCATGCTCTCATGTGCATCGCAACTTCCAAACATAGTCCACTGTAATTTGAACTCTAAGGAGGAGACTTGTCAAAATCACAAGAGTGTATATGAAGGGAGGGAGCAGTGATATTGTTCGTTTAACTTGAATTATTTATTATAGTTCGAACAAATTTCAACCTAATAGTTCTTTTCTATTCTATATCAGTACAAATCACATCGATTAAGTCGGAAACCCATTTCCATTTTGTGCTGCTTTCGGATGGTTCAAACTTTTTCAGTTCTGTCTAAAAGCGGAAAGAGACCCTAGGAACGTGATTGTTTACGTGCATTTCAAAACAGGTCACGTGTAGAAAAGAGGCACAGAAATATATCTCAAAGTTGTGGTTTCACAATTGAGGAGGCGTATTGGTTAGACTGTGAATACGGAAAATGTGTGACTAGACTTATAATGTAAATCACGGGTGAGTCATGTACACATACGCAAACATTGATTATATAAATACTGTGGAAAGATACTAACAAATATGACTAATATATAAAATATATAAAATAACATAATATAATATAAAATCTGATGTAAATTTGTAAAGTGGTTTCTTTACTCTGGCAATTGAACGAATACTGGAAACTAAATGATTGGGAGCATAAAAATAAGAGAAGATATTTCTATGCTGGGAGAAACACGAAAGACAGTCATTTTGAGGAAGGAATATTCGGTTTATGAAACACGTTTTGAGAAATTTTGATATAAAGACTTGATGTTTAAGTTTGTTTGAAATAGTAGACAAATGTTATACAGATAATATGTATGATTTTCGTAATATTTTGCTTTACCGGTTTGATTAGTATAAAAGTTTAGTTTGTCGATAGCATTGGGTTTTTTTGAGAGCTGACTTGAAGGTATGAAATAATGGTTTCTCCCTGATGTCACTCGGAATGTTGTTCCATACATTAGCTGCTCTAGACTGGAATGAGCGCTTGTAGTCAGCGTATTCAGAAAGATGGCAATTCTTTGCTTGTTTCGTGTAGAGCGGTTAGAATTCGATTTAGTGTTATATATAATATAGGTTCTACATGCCAAGCTCCTCTTGTAGTAGTACAAGATCGATTTCTATGACACTTTCTCCAGAACATACACATCCGGGGTCTTCTTGTTGATTCGATGGACGAAGTGAGATGTGTATGTTTTTTATATGAGATAAAAAGGGTGGGTGAGCAGTTCCCCCAAAATAAGGATACCGTACTGTTCTGATGGTAACATACCCTAAAAATATATAGTTGACAGTGTTGCTTTTGGAATACCTCTCATAAGATTTAATATTTTGACTTCGTAGCTAAATGCTTTGAAAACGTTTTTGGTATGGGGTTCCCAAGGAAGGTGTTGGTCTAATGTCATTCCGAGGCACTTTGAAGTCTGGACAATCTCTACGTGTTTCCCTTCCAGTTCGACTTTCGGTAACGGACCAGTAAATTTCGCTTTTGATAGGATAAGGATTTTGCATTTTTCCGGGTGGATTGTGAGTGAGTTCTTAGTTGCGTAGTTGTGAAGATAGGTGAGATTTTGTTGTATGACGTTTAAGACTTCGTCAACTGAGTTTCCTACTGTGTGAGCCCTGGAATCGTCAGCAAACAGGTCAAGTTAACATGTTCAGGTATATCATCTATGTTAATTGAAAAGCAAGGGGGGACGAAAATGATTTTTGGGGAACACCATATTCGATTGCAGTTCTATTTGAGTGGACACCGTTCAAAACGGAAATTTGTTGAGACACCACAGCGGCGGACCTAGGGTTAGTCAAAGAAAGTGAAGGAGTGAAGAGTCATGAATTTTCTGTAAAATCATAATTGTTGATTAGGTTATTTGCACGTTTTTCTTTTATACGCTAGACCGTGACCGTGCTCTCCTCCATAAATTTCGACTAGGTTCTTGATCCGCCTATGAGCTAACTTTCATAGAAGGATTGGATGTGAAAAACTATCAAATGCCTTTTTAAAATCGGCCTTACCGATGTCAATCGCTTTTCTCCATTTCTCCGTCATTTCTCGGTTAACTTTTCTGCTGACTTTAATAATTTAGCGAACTGCTCAAGATTTGCATTAATATTATTGATTGTATATGTATATATGGGAGTTTTCTTTAGAAGTTTGTATCTTTTGTTGAGAGCTTCATAATGGGACAAGAAGGTACTTGTTGTCAAGATCTTGTTGAATTTGTCCACTATCAACATTTCGGTAATTGCGTTCTGAGATTACTTTGTGTGGGACCCTTAGTTTAAACAAGTTTAGCATAATAAAGCTGGTCTATGACATATTTTATTTAGACTTTATTTGAAACGTTGAATTTACAGTTGTTCATTTGGTGGACGACAACCTGAGCAGTCTTTATGATTTGATCATTACCTCAAGCCAAATAACTTCCATTTCTTCCGACTTCATTTCAAATTTACTACGATGGCAGATATTAGAACACCTAAAATTTGCTAAATTTGCTAAATTTAAATTTAAAGAAAATATATAGTTTACAAGAAGGGGAGGAGTGTAATTTGTGTTCCGAGCGGCCTGTTAATATACCCTTGGATTTATCTTTACATGTTTTATGTCGTATGTACTGCATTGTAACATCATGTCCCATGTGTGCTTTGAACGTTATAAACTTATATGTGAACAGTACACAAATCTATACGTTGATGATGTCTAGTAGGAACTAGACGAAATATCAGTAGAAAATATGTCATCTTTACAGAAATATCAGTAGAAAATATTTTCATCTTTACAGAAATATCAGTAGAAAATATGTCATCTTTACAGAAATATCAGTAGAAAATATGTCATCTTTACAGAAATATCAGTAGAAAATATGTCAACTTTACAGAAATATCAGTAGAAAATATTTTCATCTTTACAGAAATATCAGTAGAAAAGATGTCATCTTTACAACTTCTCGTCATGATTTTTACTATCTTATGGCTATGAAAAAAATAATGATTTCATAAATAAAAAATCCATCCGAAATAGTGCTTTTTAAACTTACATGAGACCCGAAGTGAACTCAAACCGATTTGAAAAATTGAGCTATTTACATGAAACATTTCACTTCGGGTAACCCTTTTTTAGTAAATCAGCAGATTATGTCTAATAAAGATTGAACATAATGGCGGAAAATCCTTTCAGAGTGGGACAAACTTGCGCATGTGCATGAAAACAATTGCGCCATGTGTCGTATAGAAAAACCAGACCGCTGTATCGATAAACGGACGTTCACTTCGGGGAGTAGCGTTTAAATGAAAATTTCAAACCGGTTTGAGATTTCACTTTGCCCGAAGTCATGTAAAGAATTACATTATGCATCGAAGTGAAGTTTTTCATTTCAAACCGGTTTGAGTTCACTTCAGGTCTGATTGTAAACGGCCTCAGGAAATGTGCTCAGGAAGCCAGTGGGAAAATTTTCCACAATGAGGTGGACATTTAAATGACTATTGGGATTGAATGGTCACCTTTGCGCTAGTTCCAGGCCATTTAAAGTTTTGATGACGTCACACATAGGTGAAAAAAGATTTATCAACAATTTGGAAATTTTTAAATGGAAATCGAAACCCTGACCCAAAAAGAAGCAAAAAATATAAAAAAACTATGGTGTTTAGAGTGAACCATCAAGAGTTACAGGAAATTTTAGATTTAAGGGTTGATGACGTCA
The DNA here is from genome assembly GCA_039566895.2 of Turritopsis rubra. Classification (NCBI taxonomy): domain Eukaryota; kingdom Metazoa; phylum Cnidaria; class Hydrozoa; order Anthoathecata; family Oceaniidae; genus Turritopsis; species Turritopsis rubra. Next base: position 2,167,849 of record CM077629.1, on the reverse strand, counting down.
TCCTATAGGAATTATTTTGATTTTTTGCAAATTTCAATTTTTTTTATGGAATTGGAACACTGACCCAAAATGAACAAAAAAATTAAAATTACTATGATAATTCAAGTCAAGCAACAAGAGTTATTGGCAACTTTTAGTTTTCATAATGACGTCATCAGTACAGGAACCCTACGTTTCTGCGTAAGATATTTATCTTTCACGAAGAGTCGTGACACATCATCTACACATGAAGCTTTACCGGACTAACCAATTCTTACACCTGTAAAGAAATCGTTTCTTTTCTCCGGAATATGATATGTGTTCGTGTGTTCTTCGCATAGCTACAACCAGGAAAACATGAAAAACTTGATCCAGACATACTTATCATGGTCGTTAATCAGAAGTGAGAAGGTCGAAAGGTGCTGGGCGCTTATAAATATTTCAAAATCCAGGCCGCAAACGATTAAAATATAGATTAGATGATTACGATAATATTAAATTTCTTGCGTTTTTTTCTGACAGAAATCTGACTCCTTCCTCTTTGCCTATAGAGTTGAAAGAGAGGACAAGCGAGTTGGGGCTCATGTACATGATGAGCACGACACAAAGTGGAGGCGATAAGGTTTTAAGAATCCAGAATCAGATCAACTGAGATTCTTATGAAATAAAATCAACCTTTTTTTCGCGGATTAATACGAAACTTGAATTAAGGTTTTTCCTGGCCGTTCTTTTCAAACTTAATCCACTAATCCTACTGAATGCTACCTTGTGGTGGATGTAGCCATGCATTGACTTTGATGGACAATAAAATCGGACAAAGACTTTTTTATCTATAGGTTGTGAGTCATCACATTTTGCTCCACATTACATTTATTTAATTTTTTCTGCCTATTAATATAAATATTGTAAACTTGTTAGCGTATAGCTAAGAGACTACATTTATAACTAATCATATTGGACGTGAGAAATAATCGCCGTGCATCAACATTTCAATAAATCACATCTTGTTACTTGGACCACTGTGAAATTGCCTTACTTTACATGGTCTTTTGATCGTTCGTAACATACAAAAAGCGCCATAAAACGTTCGTATTTTTCGATTTGTGAAATATTTAATAATTATTTACATTTACCTCGTTACATTCGCCGTTTATAAGTGTTTGTTTACAAAAAATTAGGCAGCATGTTTGCCGAAAGTCGTCACGGTTACATAAGCAATTTAGAAATTTTACCCGCATTCAAGATGATCAGTACTCGTTTATAAAACATTGCAGAATGTGAGAATTTCGATAAAAAATGCCGGCATAATCGCATATATATTTATAATCACTACTGCATTCAAACTTATACATGTATACAAATATTACCATTTAAATATTATTGATGTTGAGGATAACTGAATTAAAGATGAATTAAAAGAAGATAATGAGCGGGGGACATGGTGAAGGATTATGGACTGGCGAAATCGAGAAAAGCTTTCAAGAAGCACTTACCATCTATCCACCTTGTGGTCGACAGAAAATCATGATATCTTCTCGTGATAAGATGTACGGTCGAAATGAACTGATAGCGCGTTATATATTCATGAAAACAGGAAAAGTACGTACGAGGAAGCAAGTTGCCAGCCATATACAAGTTCTTGCACGAAAACGGATGAGAATTGTTCATCCAAAAACACAGGTGGACCAAATACAGACCAATCATAGAGTCAGTCCTACAACAATGATGCAATATCCACCAAATCTAACAAGTTGCCGAAGTCCTGAAAGAATTGGCTATATGGACGCGTCAAAACAGCAACCTTATTACCAAACCTCTGTTCCCCACCTTTACTTAGACGACTATGCAAGCATGGACATGTGTGATAAAAGATCAACACATTTTGAATCCCGACAATTTTATGATCAATCGTCGTCGTTGACACACGATTCATCCAAACATTCTCTTGGATCTGTAACTAACACACCCGAATCGGAAATGATGTACCCGTCATTGGTAACAGAGCAAATTCTAAGCTTAAATGATCATTTGGAATATGATCTCTCGCAATCTGCTAGTTTATACGGTAGAGTGCGACATAAAAATGCCTCTTTACATTGCTTTGAAACAGCTCCGTCTCCAAACTTGCTTATGAGAGAAAGTCGAAAAGGAGGCTCGTGTTTTAATCCAAGCGAGTTGTCACCATCAAGTAACATATATGGGAGAGAAAGACATAAACACGCATCTCCACAATTTTATGAACAGCGTCATACCTTACTTAATAGTCCCGATATCAATGAAAATCCGTGGGAGCGTGAAGACTCGAGGAAAAATATGACGTCAAAATTGAAAGATTTGAGGCCAACAGAATGTGATAGTTTGGACAATTTTTTGGATCTGGAACCGTTTAAATCGGACTTTAAATCGGACTTTTAATTTTTTATACTTATATTTAGTTTTTTCTAAAACTGCATATACAAGAATGTCAAATTATTTATTATAAATTGTTAATTTATTATAAATTGTTAATATTCTTTGCGGAATTGCAAAATGTGCTCAAAAAATTTAAAAAGATATTTTCAGATATTTTTGTGAAACGTTTCTGTTATTTTCCGACAATATTAACAAAGAAAAATACATTTTTTTAAAGAATCTAAATGGTAAGAATAATTACTTTTTTCCCGAATATTTCTGTATCTTATTCAGTCTAAAATTTAGATTTACTTTTCATATAATTATGGTTTCCAAACATTTCGTGACATGCTCTTCTGTATTTTTATCACCTCACATTCTGCTGAGAACAACGCTCAATATGATTGTGTTTGAATGGCGGAAGTTATGATATTTCCGGATTCTTATTTCCCCCCCCCCTTTTTTTCCGCATGTTTTGGTTTGAAATTTCGATTTTCTAGTTATAACGAACCGGCTCTCTTTTCCCTCCCTTAACCAATCTTTTTAAAATCTCTCGATTTAATGAACTCTCGATAAACGAACTCTCGATAAACAAACTCTCTCGATAAACGAACTGATTTCTACTTTCCTCCATTGTTCATTATATCGAGATTCTTATTAGACAAAAACTACACACTATAAATAACTAAGTAAATTTGCTTCGTAATCAAAAGAAATTGCAAAGAATATAATAACCGTGTAAACCATTTTTAAGTTTTCCAATAAAAGGCAGATGACCCAAATCAGAAATAAAGTTACAACTGATTTCGCAAAGATTTGCATGATAAAGACCCATGGTAAAGACCCCCAGTAGGCGGGTGGCGAAATCTTTAAAAAGTCCTTGAGGAGGAGTGTTTTTTATTGAGCAGCAGGCGATATTGCTTGCCATTCTTATAGAAAACACTCCTCCTCATAAACTTTTTGAAGATTTTGCCTCCTGTTTGTTTTTTGGAGTTTTTTTTGTCCAATAACGTCCACATTAAATCCATCTATTGACAAAAATATCACATCAATGACATCATAGATCCATAACCAAATTTATGACGTCACACAACATAGATCATTTTTGCCACGGTTCTCAATTATTGTGGGAATGCTTAAAGCTAAAAATAGCATAAACATACAAATATGTTGAAAATGTTCGACTAATTATTCGGGACAATTATTTCGGTATAGCAACTATGCCATTAAAGATATTCTGGGCTGTCAAAAAAGTGCGTTCAGTGTCAAAGAGGTGATTTCAGCCAAATAATTTATGAATACCAAAAACGATGAGACAATGTTAAAAATTCAAGCTTAGGCTTTGTACTGCGCCCTAATAATGCAAGTTTCGAGTTTATCTCTTCATCATATATATATATATATATATATTAAGAGTCGAATCCATCTAGAAAACAGATAAAAAAAAAAGTTTTGGCGGCACTTCTTCATTCTCATATTTGAAAGGATGAGTTGCATGATGAAATAAGGGAAGAAACGGCTGAATTTCTTAATGAAATGTCATAATTTTTTCCTCATTAATACAGATACAGAGATTGTATACACAGTGCAATCTCTATAAAGCAGAGACAGATAACGGACACGTGATGGATGGAGGATGGATTTACAAATTCAAGTCTCTATAAAGCGGATACGTTTTTTTCTTCTTCAATGGTGTCCGCTTTATAAAGATTCCATTGTATAAGAATTTGTTAATATCTCGGCTAAAGAAATTGTCCTGCCAGCCACGACCTAAGTTTTTCTTTTGAAACTTTAAAAAACATTTCTTCGCCATTATGAAACATTTTGGATCCTGTTTTCTTTTATATTTTAATTCAAAAATAATATGTTTATTGTTTTAAATCTTCACCTGTACACCCAACCAAAATAATATCATTGAATTTATAGATCATATGGATTTTTGTAAAATGATAAAAAAAAAAAAGATTTAGAAGTAACATCCAGTCATATGTCTAACATGATATTTTTCATTTATTTTGCTATCTTTTCGACGTCAACACCATATGTTGAATCTCAGGGTATAAGCAGCGAAAACGGAATTACTCGCAATACTACGTCAGCAATAGAACACTGCGATACAAGCAATTTTGACTTGATCAGCTTTACGTACTGCTTCTGTTTGGATGTTACTGGAAGGTCAACATTTAGATTGGACTTGCTTAACCACGACCTGTTTAGAAATATCGAGTATGGATATCGAGCTGGCGATCTCAGGTTGCATGAGGTAAGTCAGATTTCAATATAAGCCTCAATAAAAATCCCTTCCCGTTCTTATAAAGTCATCTTTGTTATTTTTCGATCAACGTTCTTAGTATCCTTGTCAAGTTTCTTCATCCATGTATCTCTCAATTTATCATTTCCTTTCGGGTTTTTTATGAGAGTTAAAAAAACTCCATAAGCGAGATTATATAATTACAAATCATTACTTTTCACCAGTAGAAAATATAGGAAGTGATTTTATTAATTTTGTTCTATAAACTAAAACATAAGATTCTAGCCTATCTGAAAATTGTTAAGGAACTTAAAAGATAATTTATGCAATAATGTATGCAATAATTTATGCAAATATTTCAACTTACACATAACCCGGATTTTTTTTTTTTTTTTTACACATTATTCAAAAGTTTCTGCAGGTATTTCTACAGCCCTGAGATCTTTCACTTTCCATACCCAAACATTTTTTTTCTGCTTTTAAGTCATTAAAAGACAAATACTACCAACATTGTGCCCTACGATATTTATCGAAAGAGTATGAATTACATGGAGTAAGTATAATCACAAATGAAGAACATCAATTGCTGGCAGCTGCAATTCAAGATTGTGAACCATCACGTTTATATTCAACACATATATTGCAGAAAAGTATAAGTACAACCCACTTACGAATGGAGCTGCTGGCATTGAAAAGTACTGGCTCCAAAACTTTCATTCTCCTTTGTGATGTTGAAGTTACGTCACTGACTTTGCAAGTTGCAGTTGATCTTGATATGAACGATGAGGAATATGTTTGGATAGTCCTGCAGTTATCAGTCATCTTTAATGGACATCCAGTTCCACCGAACATTATGACAATAACAGTGACACATAGAGAAAGCCATACGTCTTTAACATTTCCTGAAAAGATAAAAAGAACTTGCGAAGAAAAACTAGCGGATGGTTCGTTGGAAAGGTAAGTAACGTACTATCACACCGTCAGAAAAACACCAATATAATAGTGTTATATAGATATAACAGGCGTACAATACAGACGTTCCATGTAAAATCTGAAGAAGGGGGTTGTTGGGGGAGCAAAAACTTTTCAAGGTGTCAGTTACACGCCTGACTTTATTTATAATGATATACTGTATAACCACATTAAGTACTTCATGGTTAACGTAAGTTATGTCATGGATTACTTACTTACTAAGCCCCCACCCCACGGTATACCTCCATGAGCAGTATTTGCAAGATAACAGGACAGTAAGTCAAATGCTAACCTTGTTCTTTGTGTCCTATTTTCTTCCTAGACATTTGGGAAAACCATTAAACAAAACAAAAGAGCCATTGAAAATTGAATTCATAATCTCCGTTCTAAATACCGACCCTACTCCTAATTGGGTTCAGGTGGGAACATACGAAGATAAACATGTTCATTTCGATAGAGAACAGTTAAAATACATGAATTTCTTTCCCGCCCACCACGATGTTAGTGCGAGATTAAAACTCAAGTTCGCGACAGTTCTTGATAAGCCATACACAATGATTCATCCACATAAAGAGCACGTGTTTCATGAAACCACTATGACATGTAGCACAGGGTTATTGTGTTGGTTCCCACAAAAACAAAATGGTAGCATAGTATACATTCCTGAATGCTGTTATGGCTATTGCATCGACATTGTGAAATTGATAATACACGATTTGAACATCGAGCCATACATTTATGCCGTTCCCGATGGTAGTTATGGTGCCATTGTGAATGGGGAATGGACCGGCGTTGTGGGAGAAGTGCATAAGCGGAGAGCTGATGTAGGACTTGCAGCGGTGACAAATACCCCAATACGGGGACGGTATGTTGACTTTCCAGAACCATTTTTAAATGGAGGGTTGGAGATATTGACGATTGCCAAGGAAGATTCTGTTCCGTTCTTTGCGATTTCTTCATTTGAGCCATTATCAATTTCTTTATGGATGACGACCTTCGGATGGGTATTTTTGGCAAGTTTTTATCTGGTTTTGTCCGAAAATGTGCTGACATACCAAAACCAAAATGTTTATAAATGGGCGGAAAGTTTAAGCTATGTGTTCGGGTTGATGTTTCAAAGAGATTTGGGAGGAAAAAATCCAAAGAACTTTAACACTAGATTGTTATCAATTGTTATCGCATTGTCGACAATGGCAATTATGTCAGCTTACACTGCCATTCTTACTGCTAACAAAGTAACGTACCAGGTGGAAATTCCAGTTACTGGATTCACAGATCAGAAGGTAGGCTTAGTCAATTTATTATTTCAAGAAGGTGTCGTCCTATAAATGTACAATCCCTCATTAGGCAAACTTAGCATCCATTTGGTTTCGCTAGTTATGTTTAACTGAAATACTTCTCCATCGGTGTTGTTTAACTGAAATACTTCTCCATCGGTGTTTTTACTGTCCTTGATGTTATCAAATTCTTTCATTTTAAATCTTTATTCAAAGATTAATGGAAACTTACAAAATTTCTAATTGGCTATTACGTCATAATTATGCAATTCGGAGTTGAAATAATTCAACCTCAATCCCAGGCTTCTTCTTCTCTTGAAGTCATATCTGATATTATGGAGAAAGAAAAAAGCCAGGAATTTTTGTAGAATACCTGAAAGAATGTCGGTGAAAACATAGTCATCTGGGAACCCCTTTTTAGTGCAACCATAGAGTAACAACCAAGTAATTTCTTTTATGATTTACCAACTTGACCTCTAATTTGGATCCAGTTTCCATATCATAACATCACAATAGGTGTCTGAATGGAGAGTATTTTCTTAATGTGTAAGTATTACTCAAACTCTAGTTCAACGTAGTTCAACTGGTAAACTATTAAATGGAAAGCTTAATTACTTTTATTTGTAATTTTCCTCAAGAGAGTATCAAATCGATGATAAAAAGGCCTGGTATCAATTTAGAGGTGAAAAAGGTTGCTAAAACCGGGGGAGATCCATAAAACCGGGGGAGATCCATAAAGCTCAATAGGTGTATGCGCGTTAAAAAGAATGAAAATCAAGCATCAAGTTTCTTGCTATACGTGGAAGCCTATTGCTTCTCATATTAGAAATCGTTACTTAATATCTCAAAAGCTAATTATTACTAATGCAGTCTATTTTAAATAGGTGACTTCAGATTATGTCTTTTCGTCTCCTATACATAACAATAAAATTTTTAAAAGATTGTAACGCTGCCAAGAAGTTTCGATTTAAATATTTCAAACACGACATCCTGGATCCTCTACCAGTAAGTAACTGTGAAAATTATATGAAAACGCTTATAGTTTACGACATATAAAAGCAAAGGTCAGCGTATAACCGAAAATATACTTAATAACATATTGAAAGAACGAAACCTTTGATTCGGTTCGGGTTTTTTGAATAAGGAACCTTTTGAGGTCCTTATAAGGAGCACCTAATATCTTAAGAAGATATCCGCGCGAAATACACTCGTTTTTACTTTGAAATTGTCGGGTTTTTTAACGAGAAATTTGAATAGATCATTAACTTGATGTTACTCTATCTCTTTCATATCTGTTGCCTTGATCACATTAAAACCAATCCGCAGCTATTCAAATTTTCTATAGTGTGATCAAAGTGGACATGCAAAAACCAACTTTCTAAAGTGGCTTTCCGCTTCATGAAAATTTTACGCAGATAGAAACAAAATGACTTATGAGAATTTTTCGGGGAAAGAAAAAGAACATTTTCTGCTTATTTTCCACTTTTCCACAATTGACCAATTTGATTGGTTAATTGTTTTTCTCGTGTTGTTCGATTCAACGGAACGAACGGAAAGTGATCATTGAGACCCACATCAGCTTAACGCTAAAATCGCTCTCAGAGCAACCAGCCTCGTTAAAGTAAATTTAAAAAAGGTTACTGATAATCCAAATTTCACTTTTTAAGCTCACAAATCCGACTAATAACTTCAAGTTTGGAACGTATCGTGATTCAGCATATGATGCTATGTTTGCTTCGAGTACTGATCCAACATGGAGAAGAATGTCTCAGTTCATGAAAAACTATAATTTCCGAAACAGTATAGAAGCCGTCAGTAAACTGAAGAACGGGTATGTCGAAATATTTGTGATGTTAACGCCATTCCAGGAAATCGAAGCAGGCGGCCGGATTTTTTTCGCTGAAATCTGATTTCATCTCCGCCAAATATTAGGTGGGCACGGATTTTCATATTTTTCTCATAGTCAGCACAAATGAAGCATTCTGATTGATGTTTTTGTCCATCTGTTTTCGCTTGGTTTGAGCTAAATTTATGAGGCTTTGACTTCACAACGTATGTTTTTCCGCCCGCCCGCTCAGTGTTTTAGACTAGAAATCAGACTTTGTTTGTGATAACAAACAATTTGTTATTTCATAGTGGTTTGGATGCTGCAATAATGGATATATGGAGCGCCACTCACCACATGTCAAAGGATGAAAATTGTGAACTCCAAACGACGAATTACCCTTTGAAAGATGCTGGTATGAGCGTGGCAGTAGCGAAAGGATCTCCTTTGAAACTTCAAATATCAGAGTTGATATTAAATTACCAAGATGATGGTAATCTCAAGGAAATAGAAAAACACTGGTTTGAAAATAAATGCGAAGAGAGCAATCGCTACAATGAAGGTGTTGCTTCCTTTCTGACTATTGAATATTTTGGAGGCTTATTCACAGTTATGTTGTTTTGGATTATTCTTGCTTTGCTGACGTTAGCAATCGAGTATTTCTCGTTGTGGATTCAACGAAAAGATCTTTTCAGATGCCAGTCTACTACCCCGAGAAAGGAAAGCGAAAAGATTGTTTGAAGGAAATGATCATTGATGGCTTATTACATGGACCACGAAAAGAAAGCCACTTGTAAAGACGTAGTTTTTTGCAGTTTGGTGTATTGTTACACATTTTTCCCACTTTAGTTCACATTCCGCCAAACATTTGGTTTTAAGTATTCATTACCCTTCTCACGAAATTTAAACTCGACATTTTGCGGACCTTTAGGCCTAATGCCACAAACTTTCGACTATAAGTCCATCCGACTATAAGCAAATGAAGTTAATAAATGTTATAATAATAAATAAGAAAAGTTAATAAACGTATTGTTATCTCCCTATTATTGTTATCTCCCTATTATTGTTATCTCCCTATTATTGTTATCTCCCTATTATTGTTATCTCCCTATTATTCTATCTCTCTATTATATTATTCTATTAACTTTTTGGAAACAAAAGAATTAGTAATAGCACTAGCATGAATTTGGGGATAATATACCCTCGTTTTATTTGGATGGTCTATCATATATCGAATCATAGAGATCACGTTCAAATATTTTACTCTATTCCCCTATATCACTGTGTAACATTGTTTCTATAAATTTCAGTCAAATTTACAGGGATTCCGTCTTGAACTAACGATTGTACTTTTTCTGTGGAGTGATACCAAGCTTTCACTTTATACATTCCAGGAACAAAATAACACGAAGGAAGTTGCTAATACTTTGGATAAAACAGATATTATTGCTTCACCCAACTTTACGCAGGAATACTTGTCACAATTTTTAGAGTGGAGGCTACTTGCACTGAAAATCCATTCTGATTCATAATGGTAAACGCTTGCTGTTTCAATGCTTGTATTCTTTTCGTCTTCGGATACGTTATTTATATGATGAAAAAAGTGTTATAAGGTTTTACTAATTATACGCTTGGGCTTAATTAAAGTGATTTGTAAACAAAGTTGTTTTAGCTTATACTCGGGAAGGGGTCATCCAAGGAAATTAAATGTAAGAACAATTTTGTCTCATGAAGCAGATCTTATTCCTAGACATAAAGCTTTAATTGTCATTTTCTTTCTGATTCAATACTGAGAGTGTCTTGAGAAATATGTCAAGTACATAAGTTTGTTTGTTTGTTTATTTGTTTGTTTTACAAGTAAATTCATTTACTAAGAACGCAATTGCTGTGAAGAATGAAAAGGAAAGTATAGATCGTAATCTTTTGGTAATTCACGAACTGACACGTAAGACAAGGTGAAACAAGAAGCCTTTTGTCTTGAAGAGTTCCGCTGAGATGTAAAAGGTTTATGGTATGAGAGGACAAAGTCCTTATTGAAACTTTACACAGATCTTAGCTTAATTCGCCTAATTTCAAATAAGAGGGATTGATGTAATGACTTCAAACTTCAAACTGCAATACAATAAAATAAGGAAAAGCTTTCTCTTGATGTTCTGCTCTTAGTGTCCTAGGTAAATTGCACAACCCTATAATTAATTTTTTACCTGAATCGCCCTTTTTTGGCCAAAATATGAAAAACGATTCACAAACTTGAAATCAGCTTTACTGAAATGTTCTACACGCAAATTTTCATGTAGATTGAAGCACTTTCTAAATCTCCTTAGGTTTTTAAAAACTGCGATCATCAAACTTCGTAAACTGAAGGCTATACACCGACTGGTGGCCTTGTGGTAGAGTGCTCGCCTTCAGTACGGGAGGTCAGGGTTCAAATCCTGGCCGAGTCATGCCAGCGACTATAACAGTGTGAATCGATCCACTCGGCTTAGCACTAAGCTTGAGAGCGGGATTGATATCTAAGGAGGTTGTCTGGTTGAGCGGTTGAAGCATGCTTGCGGCTTCCGTAGCCCAAATGGGGGCTTTAAATGCTCTGGGACCTCCTTCGCAGGACCCTCATTGATAACAGTTCTATCAGAACTGAGGAGGCTATCCTGGGTAAACATTAATAATCATCATCATAATCAATCAATTATACCTTCAAACATCGTTCATCGAAAAATAAATTCCTCACAAAGGTAAACCAAAGATTTCCACCCTTTGGCAGGCGGAAATAAAAAAGCTTTACGGATAATGAGAGCAAAATGACTCATTAGTAACAAACGCATAAAAACAAGTTAATTTGGTGCGACAACGACGACAACGACGTTTGTAAAGTCATATTAATGATCAGATCTGCCAACATGTGCACGGATCTTCGTGTGTCATTTAAATGCTCTTTATACATTTTGAAAACCTTTCAGTTTATTTGTCTCTCCTGAGGGGTCATAACTGAAAATAAAATAAGATTTTTCCGATAGACATTAGCACTTTATCTGTATTTTCATGGATTTTGTTTGATTTCAAGTTTACACACTTGTTATTAACTTGATAAAAACATTTGAAAGTCATCCATCTATACGCGAGATTGTAGTTTAACTAATGCAGCATAATAATTAGACTATCGTCGTCGTCGTCGTATTGCTGGAAAAGTTGTGATGTCGGTAGTTCGTGATGACGTAATATCATCCGTTGGATTGTTGCAAGTCTGTGCAGGTCATGAAGCCGGGGGTGAAGCTATCATTCATGCTATGCACACAATGTTCTAGGAGGAGTTAACTGAAACCGTTCTGCTGGTGGACGCATCAAATGCATTTAATTCTGTAAACCAGAGACGTATTCCTACATAACATACAAATATTTGGCCTCCTATTTCAACTTTCGTGAAAGAACTGCTACTCAGTTTCTTCTAGACTGTTCATTATGGGTGGAGGAGACTGTTCATTATGGGTGGAGGAGAACTCAAGTCCACTGAAGGTACTACGCAAGGTGACCCAATTGCAATGGCAGTTTATGCAATCGTTTTCATTCCAATGATCTTGATGATTGTCGATGCTTCCTCTCAAATTGACATTTACACACGTACTGCAGGTAGTTATTTCCATACCAACAAAGCTTGGAGGAGACGGGAAACCATATTTCTGACTTTCAGTATGAGTTTTCCAATGACAATACGATTCAAACGACAAAATGGAAATCATCAAGGCTAAAATAAAACGGACAAAACGAGAACGCAATGAAGCAAACCTCGATGAGCAGAAACGTCTCAATAGCCTAAATATGGAAGATAATGCATCAATATGGCTAACCACAGTACCAATAAAGGAAGAAGGACACAAAATGCCTATTTTGGGATTTATTTCGAATTCGATATAGATGGCCACTTATGCGATTGCCGATCACATGGGAGTGTGGTGCGAAATTTGATATTCAACACTTTTTGCAAGAAAGGCGGCTTTATCACGTTAAGACATTATCACATACGTAACACCACTTCTTCATTACTGAATGAAGTTTGCAAAGAAGTTCATACTGGACTACCACTACAACATTTGTTCGAAGAGGTATTTGATAAATCTACAGCAAGGACTGGTGATGAAGCAAGGTTAGACATGACAGGTCGAATGGCATTTTTCGATATACAGGTTTTTAATCCGAACGTCAAAAGATATTCAAAGCTAGAAATCGCAAAGACGTACTATGTTAACGAACGTGAGAAGAAAAATTCCGATAACGAACGTATTATGCAAGTTGAGCATGAAACTTTCACACCGCTTGTTTTTTCTGCAACTGGAGGTATGGGACGGGAATGTAATAGACACGGTGGACAAAAATGATAGGTTCAAAACGAAAATCAAGCTACAACACGGTAATAAATTCGTTTCGAATAAAGATCTGCTCATGAGATGTCTCAGTATGTGGCTTCGTGGGAGCTGGTCGATGTTTCAGCAGAATCACCTCGAAATTTCATTAAAAATTGATATTAAATAATTAAATAATTGTAACGAAGAGCCATTGTAAAACATGGATATGCCCCAAAAAGAAACCATTATTATTATTATTATTATTATTATTATTATTATTATTATTATTATTATTATTATTATTATTATTATTATTATTATTATTATTATTATTATTATTATTATTATTATTATTATTATTTAATATGTTATTATGTATTCCATTGTTATCCTTCCATATTTAATGTCTCTTGTTTTATATGTTATTATTGTAAATGTTTATATGAAAATATATTTTGAACAATAAAAATAATTAGGCCTTTTGAATAATTCATCTTGACTCTCAGTGACTCATACAAAATTCATTATCCTTATCATGATATTAACACATTATACAAAGCACACGATTGATTGGAAAAAATATATTTGACAGTCTGTGATGGGAAACCTAACAGAAGTAGAAGATATTTTATTTTTTATTCATTTATTGATTATAAAAATGAATGTTTTAATTGGGTAATATAACTATTATTATGCAATCGTCAATTAGATAAAATTAGCTCACATTGAATAGATGATAGGGACACAGAATATTGAATTCCTTTGCCATGTGCCTTTTTATGAAGCACGTAAATTTTTGGACGTCCACAAAAACAATTTTTTTAGAAAATATATCTTCTGAACAAATTTCCACGCTTTGAGTAGGCTCTATTTGAAAGAAGATTTGGTTGCAAAGTTGAACATTAACATTGAATATTTAATCTTTTCTTCACAGATGGAAGTTCAGAATTTGGTGTCAAAAAATAGAAAGGAACCTGCTAGGACTTTTATGATTCGTCCGTGTTTAGCTGTCAACGACGAATAAGAAATAAAAATTTTTACAAATAACAGAATTTCATGTTTCGGCATTATTTGAAGTTTCCGTAAAAATCCCGGATATAAGCCCTGGGTTTATATTATTTCATACTCTCTTTCTGTGTGTGTGGAGGAGTGGGGTAGGGTGAGAGGGGGTTGAGGGGATCTTGTTTCAAATTTGATGTGCTTATAATCGGGGGTATAACCGGGATTTTACCGGGTATTGTTCGTACAAAAGTTGAATAAAATTTCATAAATGAAACAAACGGGAAACGTTAAATTCTCTCTTTCATTTTAGTTTAGTTTATAATTTTTATTTTGTCCGTTAATAGTTACAGACTGTTTATTTTCCATATTGCCCATATATATGATATGGTCTTCTCAAGCTCCAAACACTGAAATCGATTCCATCCAAATTATTGCACCCTGGTTTTTTGACATTCGGCAGAGATTTGAAAGCCTCTCTTGGTACAGAAACAATACCATGTAAAGTCGTGCAGAGTACTTTAGCTATGGTCATCTTTCTAATTTGTTTCAATTGACGTTTCGTGAAAACACCAGGCCTCTCATAGTAAAACCTGTCACCATCTCTCAAACGAGTGAACTGATCTCTGATGATACAATGGAAGGTTTCACCAATGATCTTTTTTTTGAAATGATTTTCTGATATTCCAGCAGCAAACAAATCAATATCGTTAGGGTCTTTGAAGACTTTCGACAATTTTTTGATCGCTTTTGGTGACAAGGTATTCCGCCGCTTCAAGTCCCTGTATGATTTTATTTTGGGAAACTTACAAATCTCTCTGTAAGCTCCGTATGTGGGGATGCCATGATCTCTTCCACGATTGATATTCAGGGCGGTAAGATCACGATATGTTGAATGACCTGGTGGGACAAATAATCTTCTTGCCACACCCTCGGAAAAAGCATCATCAACTTCCTGAGACCAATTTCCAATGAGACCGTAAACCATACTCTCAATACCATTCTTTCTTATAACCGTTGTATCAAAGAATGTGTTTTGTATTGGTACAGGCGCTTCAGCCAGATCATAATTTTTGTTTAACATGGCCCACGAATTTGGTACCAAGCTATGACCATATCGAAAGGCAGCGGTAGAGAAAGCGCTAACAATACTTGCATCCACATTGCGCTTATATCCAGTATAATGGTCCAAGTCTGCCAGGAGAGGAACATATTCTTTAAAGACGATATGCTGAAAGACTGCACCATTTATTTTTCGAGCTGTTTCGAACAGGCGGTACTCAGACCAACGACGATTCCTTTTTTTCAATTGTTTAGCAATGTAGTTATGATGCCGAACCCATATTGTATGCATGGCTGACAAAGCTGCATTTTCGTCACCACGCTCGTCGCCGACAAGTGAACAGCCTGCCTTATTTTTGCAATCTTTATCCGAGGCTGGTTTGTCGATGGGTAATAAGTCGTCTTTTGTAACTTTCATTTCACCACTTCCTAAAATGATTATTTCATATACAAATTCGTGGGGTAAGCCTTGTCAAATTTGTTTGGGGCAGAAAGGTATGTGTCGTTCTTTCAAATGATTTTAAGAGGCTTTCAACCAAGAAGTTTGCAGGAAGATGTATGCACCCATCTATAACTTTTAGCTATAACTAAACTGCTGATTTGTGAATCCAATGAATATTGAAGACTTTTGAAGACTTTTTGCGTCTTAATTTCTAGCTTTCATGCTTAAAACATTTTCCCAGGCCATTCAAAACGATTAATGCCGTTCTTACCATCATATTTTCTCAGCTTCTGATACAGTTTAAAGTCATTGCTGTATATATTCGATGCGTCTACATACGAAGAAAGCTTGTTGAGTTGACCACGTGTTCTACGGCGTGTTTGACAAACCGCCCTCGATCTACCAAAACCTGTACATCTTGTTGTGTGTCGATTAAATTTGATCGGAAAGCAGGGGTATTTATAAGCATCGTTCGATGAGCAGCTAGAAGAGAAAAACACAAACAGATAGTTACTATAGTTACAGATACTTGCTCAATAGAATCTCGCAAAGTTTAAATTTCAAACCCAGGGTCTCTTCCCTATTTGATGTACGATGCCGTCTGTATACAATGACAGTCTGGGTTCAAGGTTGGGATTTTATTATGCGATAATCTCATCAAGTCTTCTCATTACAAAATTTTTTTAGAATGTTCCGATCAAAATCAAAGAAATGACGTCAATCTAGACGATAACCTGTCGTACGACAAAAATATCTGACCGACAGTTTCGGTATACTTACTCCGTAATTTCACAACTAGCATGCGGTGATAATGACATATCGTGGTCCAAGAATTGTCCGAAAGTCATGTACAACACTGATAAACTGTGTTTGTTCTTTGTGTTGTGTTTATGTACAGTGAAAATAGCACGTGATACTTCATGGGGCGTCGGAAGGGTTTTATAAGAGGGCGTACCAGGAAAACCACGTGGTGTTCCATCTTTATCAGCGTATTTAGCGGCTATAATACAAATTTTTTAAAAGAATACAAATTAAATAATGAGGGAATGTTTATTCATATTCGAATTACAGATTTATGGTCGAACTGTGGTCCAACTGTGTATGTAATTAAAAATAGTTCGATTGCAATCGATAAATTATGACGTCTTTTCTTTTTTTGATTTACTGAAAAGTATTTTGGATAAACCTTAGCATTCTAATGATACTCATCATTGTGCTTATAGGGAAAAGCTAGAAAAAACAAATTTCTTTTAATTAAAAATCAAAGGTGTTATAAACACGAGAAGTTTGCGGTTAAAGTTAAACGATGATCTATCCTGAAATTTTTAAGCGACATATCATCCTATTTGATGTCAGCTTGAAACAGCATGTAGGTCGTGAAGTAATTATGTCGCATCGGGAGAGAGACTGATAATTGCTTGAGAATACTTCAGGACTACTAGTACTTTTTTGTTTTTTAAGACAATCTAAAATTTTGTACAGTTTATAATGTAGAAATATTTTTAAGCCAACACCTCTTTTTTTTTCATAGACAAAAAACTTATTATTGAATGGATAACAATGGATGATAGTTATATTTTATAATTGATCATTTCTGGCGCGAAATTATTATTTCCATGTTTGTCCTCATTTTTCTGAATTTCAGAGCGAATAAAGGAAGTAAATGTTTTTTTAATTTTCATACTCAGTAAACACAAGGACGTCTTAAAGACTTGTTTCATCGTTTCGTTAGGACGACTTTGAGAATTATAATTAGTCACCACCTGTCGAAATGGGACGTCTTTAAAACGTCTTTTTGTCGTTCTCACAAAAGCAAATGACAACTTTTGGAATGTCTGTAAGACGTCTTTTGTCAAGTCAATACGTCTTTTTAAGACGTCTTTTGGTGTTTTAGAACGACTTAGAAATGCCCCACTGGTCACAAAAAGACATAATTTTCATTTTGGAGTACCGTAATGCATCGAATAAACGCCCGGGGCGTTTATTAAATTTTTGAAAAATTTGAGGGGGCGTTTATTCGAGGGGGCGTTAAAAAGAGGGAGGCGTTTATTAAATTTGTTGTCATTGGTAAAAGACACAGAGAAGTTGGTTTAGTCGTTCCTGCGAAACTCAGTTTCGAAACTCAACAAAAGTCCTGTGCAGAAGTGCTTGAAAAGGAACTCCTCAAGCGGAAAAAACTTTTTCAACATTAACTCTAAAATTTAAAAAGAAAGGATTGTACAGAAAATTTCCTGTATTTAAAAAATCAAGAAATAACGTCATAACTTGTCTCAAATAAACGCCTCTTTTCATTATTAATGTTTCAAATAAACGCCTCCTTTTAGGAGGGGCGTTCATTCGAGGGGGCGTTTAATAGAATGGGGGCGTTTATTAAATAATTTCAGTTTTTTAGGGGGCGTTCATTCGAGGGGGCGTTTAAAAGAAGGGAGTGTTTATTCGATGCATTACGGTATTTACACAACGACAGATTATAACGACAGATTATAAAGTTAAAATTGAAGATAGTGAAAAACACATCAAACGGAAAAGTCTAAAACTCATTTTCCTATTATTGCTCAAATTTTTGATGTTCTAAAATATCCACTTACGAAGTAATCTTGCAACTTCTGTTCGCGCGGCTCCTTGGATCTTTTTTCTCAAATTGTTACAAGTTCCATCGATCGTACGAAAGCTACTCTTGTAACGATACCTTCTGCAGTTTGCGCAAGTGATGAACGGATCGCAATCTCGAAACGTCTCAACTGAAAATTAAATAAATAAATAAATAAAAGCATTCTTATAAAAGTTAACCTAGTGTCAAAATTTGCTCGGTCCATCGACCGTTTAACCCGAAACTTAGCCCGAATTCCAGAAAGGTTTCAAAGTCGTTGAATAGATGCAAAATCATTGATGAATTGAAATGTTGTAAAATTGTTGATTTTCTTCTCTATAATTCAGTTGGAGAATCCGAACCCATAATTCAATTAGTTAATCATTTTTTAAAAAATAAGATGAAATCTAACATACGTCTACTCGGCTTTTGACCATACACAAATCCAGTCACCACAATTAAACAAGTAATTACAGAAAACTTCATAATTCTGTTCTGAGGGAGCTGCAACAACAACAATAATATTTCTCATAAACTTTCTTCTAACATATCCCCTCTACTCGTAGTGCAAATGTCAAAATTCATTTGCGAGTAATGAATATTTAAATTCATTCATTACATAACAGTTAATGAGATAATTAACGTTAACGAATTTTCCTTTCACCAAAAAAAACTAAAATTAATTATCCCACATAATGTGTTTGAAAGCATTGATATAGTGTACACGTGGCCTTAAATAGTGCAAATGCTTACAAATTTACATTCCGAAGAAATTACTTTCAAATAATTTTAGTTTGTTTTTGTCCTTACGGGGGTGGTTTGAGGAAAACTTCAAAGTCACATCAAATGTCACGTCAAATGTCACGTCAAATGTCACGTCAAATGTCGTTTGTTAGCAATTGTTTGCAGTCTCTGCAATTTTTAAATTTTAGTGTTTTTGTCGTTGGTTTCTACGTGTGTCTTTCAACATCGTAACTAGGTCGTGTAACTAAGTCGTGTACCGACGTTAAATAAATGTTTTTTCACTAGTATCATAATATCCGGAACCCTGACCCTGACCCTGACCTTAACCGACCGTGGAAGTGATAAAAGAAATAAGTACTGATTTGGGTAAAAGTTTTTTCTCTATTCTCTATTCTCTAAATTTTTAGTTTTTAATAAAATAAACGATTGACCAGTCAGCTGATTGGATTGTGGTAACATAAATGAATATGAAATGTTAATGCAACAGCTGCGGAGAAATGATATTGAAAACTTGAAATAGTATAAGCCTCTTATTTGCTGCCATTAGTTCTTTTATCCTGGTAACTTCTATTTAGATAACTTGACTAAATGTGTAAGTTGCCTCAGTGTACACACAGCTCAAAAGTCAACTTCATAGATTCTTTTCAAAATGTTTTTTTTAATGCAGAGAAAACAAAAAATGAGTCAAAAATGAAGAAAAAGAATTTAGAATGATAATAATAATGAATAATAATGATGGCAGTGAGATAAACAATAGCCACACTGCACACAACCACACCACGATAGCCACACCGCACACAACCACACCACAATAGCCACACCGCACACAACCACACCACAACAGCCACACCACAACACTCGTATCTCGAAATAGTCCCATTCTTCACCTTGAAATTTTTTAAAGGTCGATTTCCACCAGACTCTTATTGGCGTTTCAAGCTAATGTAAACTGTACACATCAGTTTACATAAATCGTTTAGTGTAAATGTAGCGTAAAAGTAGCAAATGTCGTTCAGGAATAGGTTGTGAAAATAACAACATAAACCTTAATGAAAAATCAAAACAATTGAAACGTTAAACGCACACGTATAGTGGGAACCGAACTTTAGCCTTTATCAAGCCTTAATGAAGCAGTTTTTTAATGTATTAAAACGCTTCGTTAATATGATGACCTCTTCAAAGCTAAATTTTCTAATGATACGGCAAACGAATTTTCTTCTTTTGTTAATATCTACTAAAAATTATTCGTCCATCTTCAGTCCAATTTCTTGCACGAGCATTTGTCTATAAAATATTTTGGCCAGCTATCATTTCACGGTTGAAACAGAACTGACTAACTAAGAATTAAGTTGTTTTAATACTCAAGAATACGTTTGGTTTTTCAATCAGGAAATTCCTTGGTCTGACTTATTAACCAATGAAAAGTAATTTTTTACTATCATGTGACCAAAGTGAGTGCATAATAAACTATAAATAAAGTGTCCAAACCAGAGAATTTTCTCATCACTATGATTTTCAGTTAAGTTCAGGCTAATAGCCGGAATTAAAACATTCTAAACAGAAACCGAAATTCGCAAATTGAAGAGGATAAGCAACCTGAAATATGATTGAAATGACATGTTTGTTTCTTCCCCAGTCTGTAAAACATTATCAAAAGCTGTTGATAGGAAGTTGCCCAT
The DNA here is from genome assembly GCA_039566895.2 of Turritopsis rubra. Taxonomy (NCBI): domain Eukaryota; kingdom Metazoa; phylum Cnidaria; class Hydrozoa; order Anthoathecata; family Oceaniidae; genus Turritopsis; species Turritopsis rubra. The sequence goes on along the minus strand of CM077629.1, from coordinate 2,147,301 downwards.
TTCTTGTTGATAAGGTGTAGTGCCGAGAATTCTACTTTATGTGGAAGTGATAGAACTGAGAAATATGCCACCTTTTTATAATTATAGAATGAATTATGATGGTTTGATAGGAAATTTCGTTTTTTCTTTCATATGAAACTGTGTAAAGACTTCCTTGTTATGAAACATAAACAATAGAACTTAATTACATCTTATCCCGTTAATGTTACATCGCTTAGTTATAATCCAAAGAAGTTTGATTCTTGAAAATACTGGATGTTTAAACTACTGGAAACACGTAAATGATAAATTACAGTGGTCAAATGAATAATTGCATAAAACACCTTCACTTTCGAGCATTAAGAATGGCTTATAACGACCATATCTCAAGTTTTAGAGAGCTTCTTGAAAGAGATAACTCAGTAACAATTCACTATCAAAATACCAGAGCTCTCTTAACAGAAATTTATAAAACTAAAAATGCACTAAATCCGGATATAATGTCTGATGTATTCAAAATTTCAGTACCTTACATTAATCTGAAGCAAAACCGTGATTTTATTCATAAGACACCCAAAACTGTATCATATGGTACAAAGACTATATCCTATTTTGGACCAAAAATCTGGCAAGCTCTTCCTCCCCACATCAAAAATACAGAAAATCTCTTGATATTTAAACAAAATAAAGCTATGGAAGCCTGACAGAGATGTCCATGCCGCTATGCAAAACGTACTTGGAAGGTTTAGAGGTTATCGAGAATTAAGACAACTTAGCGACAATGTATAGTCCTTATTTCTGTGTCTACATCATCAATAACTTTTATATTCTGTTGACTTTGATTAGCGTATTATTTATAACGCTATATTGTATAATATGTTTTGTCAACGTTAAAGAAAGAAACGAAAAAAAAACCCCAAAAAACACAGTTATATGTATTTATGTTTTGAATTTTAACAATGTACCCCATCAAAACAAGGTTCTGAACTGACAAGCAAACATGACCTCTGAAAAGTTTGATGGGTTTAAAGGTCTTAAGGTCTATAACTGTTGAAGTTTTCTGTTCTGTTTTTATTTTGACCAGAAAACACCTTTTCTGTTTTGTATTCATTTGGCAGTTCTCTTCAAGAATTACAATTAAAATGGCGATCTACTGGCACTCAAATGGTTGTATTGGTATTGTAGGAATTTTGATGTCATAACTGACCGCTTAAACATCAATCTAAAGAAATATTTTTTGTACAAAACAATCGCGTCATCTTTATAAACGCGCCACTGAAAAGGAAGATTTCATAATATCAAAAAGCGTGCGGTAAAATGAAGGTTTCTCAGCAGTATTTGTCATAATCAACGATTTTTCCTCAATTAGAACATGCGCAAAACTCATTCAAAACTCATTCTTAGTTATAATCCAAAGAAGTTTGATTCTTGAAAATACTGGATGTTTAAACTACTGGAAACACGTAAATGATAAATTACAGTGGTCAAATGAATAATTGCATAAAACACCTTCACTTTCGAGCATTAAGAATAGCTTATAACGACCATATCTCAAGTTTTAGAGAGCTTCTTGAAAGAGATAACTCAGTAACAATCCACTATCAAAATACCAGAGCTCTCTTAACAGAAATTTATAAAACTAAAAATGCACTAAATCCGGATATAATGTCTGATGTATTCAAAATTTCAGTACCTTACATTAATCTGAAGCAAAACCGTGATTTTATTCATAAGACACCCAAAACTGTATCATATGGTACAAAGACTATATCCTATTTTGGACCAAAAATCTGGCAAGCTCTTCCTCCCCACATCAAAAATACAGAAAATCTCTTGATATTTAAACAAAATAAAGCTATGGAAGCCTGACAGAGATGTCCATGCCGCTATGCAAAACGTACTTGGAAGGTTTAGAGGTTATCGAGAATTAAGACAACTTAGCGACAATGTATAGTCCTTATTTCTGTGTCTACATCATCAATAACTTTTATATTCTGTTGACTTTGATTAGCGTATTATTTATAACGCTATATTGTATAATATGTTTTGTCAACGTTAAAGAAAGAAACGAAAAAAAAACCCAAAAAACACAGTTATATGTATTTATGTTTTGAATTTTAACAATGTACCCCATCAAAACAAGGTTCTGAACTGACAAGCAAACATGACCTCTGAAAAGTTTGATGGGTTTAAAGGTCTTAAGGTCTATAACTGTTGAAGTTTTCTGTTCTGTTTTTATTTTGACCAGAAAACACCTTTTCTGTTTTGTATTCATTTGGCAGTTCTCTTCAAGAATTACAATTAAAATGGCGATCTACTGGCACTCAAATGGTTGTATTGGTATTGTAGGAATTTTGATGTCATAACTGACCGCTTAAACATCAATCTAAAGAAATATTTTTTGTACAAAACAATCGCGTCATCTTTATAAACGCGCCACTGAAAAGGAAGATTTCATAATATCAAAAAGCGTGCGGTAAAATGAAGGTTTCTCAGCAGTATTTGTCATAATCAACGATTTTTCCCCATTAGAACATGCGCAAAACTCGTGCTTAGTGGTAAGCTGGACTAGGTTGATGCACAATTGTATAAATTCCAGCAGAACCCGACCAGGTTTTGAACTGCGAAAGGCGGACACGTAAGATCACTGTAGGTTTTAATATCAGTAAGGTATAGTTTTTTAATTCCTGTTGGAAATTTCTACAACCATTATGAAAGCAGATGACTGCGTTGACGACACGGGAATACTTGTTAAGGAAATTAAATTTTAATTAATTAACTTCCTGACAATTTTCAGATCATTAGCACAACATGAAAACATGTATACAGATACATTTACGTCAAAAATGTTTAAAAGTTGTTTAAAAGTGGATATTTTGTTTGCCCTTTTTATTTTTATTTAATAATTTGAAAGTATCAAAAGTTCTTCGTTCAAATCTTTAAAGATAAGATCGAGAAAAAGCCTGACCTCGTTTTCAGATTTGACAAGATATAAACCTTGATGAACTATCTTAGGTAGTATTGGTTCTTGTATCGTTTCGTATGGTTTATCTTCTGTTATCTATCGATTGGTATCGATGATATCGATCTATCTATCGAGTTTTTCAAGATGCAGAGTGACACTTCACTTCACTTTATACACACCCCTTCTTTGGTGAATAAATTATAACACCTTTCAAGGGAACTATCCATAATCCATGGTCCTATTGTCGGTATTATTATTAACTTCAACTATCAAACTGCAGTTTGTTTTTCACACTTTTTGATCACATGATGGAAAATAACTACTGTGGATTGGTTTAAATTTTGTTACATAATCAAAAAGTGTACAAAAGACAGTTATCCACGAAATTACTCATTTTGCATTAAAATAACTACTTCCTACTGAAACCATCCACTGTTCATTTAGTAAATTTAGTGGCTAAAAAATTGCTTACATTTTCAAAACTTACTAAATACACCTTCCCGAATTTCTGTTTAAACGCCGTGTTTTTGTCTAGTAAGTACACTCAACCTCGTTTTAGATATCAAAATTGTCTCTAATCATTCTACTGGGAGTTTTAGAGATAACTATTAAGTAATCATTAAAACAATAGATTTCATAAAAACGAGGTTGGATGTACTGACTAGGAAAACTCGGGAAAAGTGTTCCACTTTTTTACGCATTAATAATTTTATACACACTAATCGGAAACATTATTTCGCAAAAATTTCTTAAAAGTGAAAAGTTGAAATCCTTGAGAATAATAATTAATTAAAATTAATTAATTTGAGAACTTGGGCTATTTTTCACAAAGTTGCTCTACATTTTTTAGAAGACTCAAATAAATGCTTTTTTTGTATTACGCTTTGCGGTTCACTTATTAGAAATCAGGAATGATTTATTAAACGTTTGAGAAATCATTCATTCACGTTTAGACTTCTTGAACTGTTGCGTTAACTCAGTCTTTGTTCATACTTTACTAATGGCACACAGTCTAATACAAGTTGCAACTGCGTCAACGATTGGTAATGTTAATATCTGATATGATAGGATGAAATTCAACTTTTATTTGAGTCAAATTCCAAGGTTGGTGCGGCGTTTATTGGAGGGCGGCGTTTAAAAGGCTTTTATTTCGCAGTTACAGTTTGAGGATGTACGGGAGGCGTTAATCACTCCGTTTGTGCGGCGCTTATTTTAGGGCGGCGTTTAAAAGATAATACGGTGTCATTCTTACATATAATATTGGCAGTTACATGAAAAAAGAAACTTCCACTTGACAAACTAGGATTCTGATTGGATAATATTAGATGTTGCTTTAGTGACAATTGTTTGAAATGTCAAACAAGATGCGATATCATTACTTAGCTTGCACTGGAAACCTTGTTATTTATGTCTGAGCGTTATAACGAAATGTTGGCGTATTGCGCCTCATTTTAAACTAGAAACAATATGAAAGTTTGCCCTCTTTAATTTCATTATACAGAACTTAGTATTCAAAACTGAGCGAATGTTTGTTTAAAACACCCGAATTTCCCGAATTTGTGTGTTATCGTGTTTTGGCCTAGTCTTATTGTTTCACTGTGACTTCGCTAACTCCTAAGAAAATGTAGAAGAAACTTTCACATTGACACGATGTGGCCAGTTTGTTCCGAACCTTTTATCAAATCTGGTTTCTTGATAATATTTTTAGATTGAAGAGTTTGATTTGAATTAAATGGGGGTTTTATATTGTCTAAATTTTAGTCCCGGTTCAACCCAAAATAATTGTTTGCATATCATAAAGGAAGGGATAACAGAGATGTAGAAATTCTCTTTCAACAAAACAATTATATTATTTGCCTCTAGAATGGAATGGAAACGGTAAAAAAGAAACATTTTTTCGTCAGAACAAATAAGCTTTGTTTACTATCCAATGTCAAAAGAAATCATTATCTTAAATCAATAAGGAAAAACGCAAGGTGACGTAATTTTACCGACAAAACAAATTTGCAGTATGATAGTTATTATGCAGCATAGTAATTGTAGTCGTTGTGCGGTGCTGAGTGGTGAGCCTTTCAGAGCCGAACCATGCCCACACCTTGCTCACCTAATTTTACTCAAATCAGCTCAACACAGCGATATAAAAGGAAATTTCAGCTGTGGACGAAATACGAAACCGAACCGTTCCGACGGATGCCTATCATGAAAAAATGGCGTTGTTTCTTTTACAACTTCGAGCGCCGTGCCGCACGGTGCCAGGAAAATGCCGAGTTCGGTACGGCACAACAAACATCAACTAACACAGAACTTAAAGTTTGGTCGTTAGAAAGGTAACTATTAGCAACAGTGGTCAAACGGTTTTTAGCAACGTGTTTATCAATATCATTTGTGTACACTTATGCAAAACATTTAATGTGGATAAACTAAATGATTTATTTATATATCGTCACCATGGTGACGCAATTGAATTTGAAAGAGGCAAATGAAGAATGAAAACGTTAATTTAACTAGTCATGGTTTTAAAACATTTGCTTATCGATTAAAGGGCGTATATGTGTGTATACGTGTTTAATGGAGAGATTTGGGGACAAATGAAAAGATAACTTAGCACGTACCTCAATTTTCCATTTTACTTTCAAAAAGTTGAAGATACTCAACGATGCCATGTTTTTCTACAACAAAAGAATGCGTGAAAACTTGACAGATACGCGTTCCTATCAGCATGTTACATCAACAGGCCTCGTGTTCTTCGTGATATCAACAAGTGACATCTTGTATTAGCCGGATGTTTTTTATACATCCCGTTTTTATCAATTCAAACAACAAGTGGAAGTCTTTGAAGTGGGGGAGGCTGAAACCTATCTGTAACCTGATCTTATTTATCTAATCACATGTTTGAGTATTAACCAATTATATTAAACGCATAAAATGGACGTCCATTTTAAGGGAAGTGTGCTTAATGTTAATGGCTTCTTGCCTCGTGGTATGGAAAACATTCTTTTGACATTTTATCATCTTGCTAATTATAAACGCAAACGCAAATTATTGGAGATCGATCATTAAATCGAATAATATGTAGCACCTCATTGGTTGTTGAAAAAAACCAAAACATTAGATTGGCTGCTCACTCATGAGGTTTGAGGTTCGATTGGTTTTTTTAATCTGAAATGTACTGCTCAAATTAAGTACAATATTCCATCCGTAATTGACGTTATGCAATATTTTTAAGCACCGCGTCGTATCTGTGGAAAAGAAAACTCTTTCAGATCCAGATGTCATTAAAGATGCTATTCTCATTTCGATATTGTTAGATATGGCACTTGATTATAAAAACCCTTTTATAGAAAATGTGAAAATTAAGATATTATTATACTCGCTAATAAAAGCTTGCTTGTATTTAAACCAATGACTTAATTAATTCTTCCGATCAATTCCATCAATTCAATTCCATATAGATGTCCTATGCAAAAATCTTAAATAAATCCATCCGTTTTTTCAAAACATAACGTGATTACAATGTTAGTATAATGTCTTTTCTGACGTAGTTTAGACGTCATTAAATGACGTCATCGAACAAATATGACAATACGATGACGTTATTATGACGTGATTTTTCGTCACGTCATGACGCTATTATAACGTTATAATAACGTCATGACGTGACGAAATATCTGGGAAGATGCATAACCATAGCTAGCTATAAAAAACGAAACACTAAAGAAACAGCTTACTTTTATAAAGCAACATAATTATAATATTCTTGTCTTTCACTTGTAATTAACGTAATTAACATTTTGTTGTAAAACATTTCTAAGCCTCGATTGTTCATGTTCTAAACTTTTAGACCTTTGAAGCCTAATGTTCTTTTATTCTTTGTTCTTATGAAAAAAAACGTGTATATGATTTTCTGAAAAATCTGAAATTGGTTCAGTTTTTTTCAAGCACTACAACGTTATTCTGTAAAATATTCTGTAAAAACTGAATACCTTATCGGACAAAACTTTGACGAAATTTTCTGCAAATAGAAAATTTCAAATTGGACCTGTTCTTTGTATATACTTTATTTTCCATCGAAAATGATGCATTGACGCTTCTGTTAATTTAACGTATCTAAACCTCCCCTATTGGAGGACTTAAAATCCCTCTTCTTCTTAATATTAAAAGTAACCCATACGATACGATACAATACGATATTAAACTGAAAATGTTTGTAACATTTCATACAATAAACACAGGAACACCATCAGATGATGAAGATGAAATTCACCTTATCATAGCATAGGCGCATTCAGGGTCAGTGTATGGAGGAGTTCAACGTTATTATTATTTCTTTCCAGTCTTAAGTGTCGATTAGGTTACTTGCACGTTTTCCTTTTCTACTTTAAATGACTAAATTCTCCTCCACAAGTTTTGACTGACCTCTAGCTACGCATCTGCATAGAAGAAAAGCATACAAGGCGAATACAAGAAGAGTGAAGTGATGAAACCAGCGGCAACTGCTAATATGTTCTGCAAAGTATCAACTCAATGGCATCGATTTTTCATGAGATATCTTGGCCAGAGATTCAGAAATACAACTGAGAAATTTAAGTTTAGCCCCCGAAATTTCGAGAGCTTCTCGGGTTTTCCAGCACGTCTACCACTTCTGAAACGAAAAAAACAATTTAGTGCAACGTATTGCACCCTACGCCATCTCGTCAAAGATGCCGATCAATGCGTATAGAAAGCCTGCTTATATTTATGTTCTTTAGCTTTTGGAACGCTTGTGGCGAACAGAGGGTTAGCAAGACATAAAAATCATTCTCAATTTTTAACATTTTTGAGGGGGGTAAACGTCCATATAACGTTCAAGTGAAATCTAGTTTTTGCTGCTGGGATTTCGAGTTTTATCTATTCAAGTGCGTCGAGAACACTAAAGGAATTCGTGTAGCACCTTTTAAGCTGGTGTTAAGAGGAATAAAAAAAGGGATGGGATATCAATGCGTGAATAACATGAGAAATTACAAGCGCTGTTTACACTGTTTCTATAACTTGCCTGTATTAATTGCAACGACAAATCGAATACACGCTTTTTTCATAAGTACCAGTAAAAATCGACCATGCTCATTGGTGCTTAAGTGGCGTTTATTAAGTCTATTATCGTTAATGATGATTACATGTTAATAAGCACCAGCAAACATCGAACAATCTCATTGGTGCTTTATGTTTTGCCCATTTTGAGCATACTTTGGTGCTTAAGTGGTGCTTATTCGATATATCAAGAAATCAGAGTATATATCCTCAAAACTTCCAAAATCACCACCTTAACTAAAGAGAGAAGAACCGAAAATGATTTTTCTTTGTTATGATTTTGAGGTGGTGCTTATTTAAAAAAGCGTGTAGTGAAAACAAAGAAAACTCATCTCCTCTTGTTTGTGAAAGTTATACTTGCTGAAAACTACAACCAAACTACAACCAATAAAAGTAGACAATAGTGATTTTGTGAGTGCATAATGGTTATTTAATTCTCTGTGTCGAGAAAAAATTTCAGTCCACCAATCAGTGCAGATTCAATTGAACAAATGATTTATGTGAAGTGTGTCTTCTAGTTTGATTTGCTGAGTAGGAGCAACTTCAACTCGCTTTTAGATAGTTTTCCATCTTTGTCTTTATCTGAAATCTCTAAAATGCATGAGCGATATTGTTCCAAATCTGTCGTATTTGGTTCCTAAAATGAAATGAAAGCTTTGCATATAACAGTCCAAAAGAAAAGGAAAGACAGCAGTCCTGGCCTTTGTCAATGAAGAGGAGAATATCTATCAAAACAGAAAACGAGAGTGTAAGTTCGAAGAAGGCAAAATTTGGGAAAGGAATAAAAGTTTAGAATCGCGAAAAAAATAAGCTTTCATGTAACATATCATTGAGGCTATCTTGAAGGACAAGGTTTCATAAATATAAGTTTTACTGTTTAAAAAGGGAAACTTCCTAGATCCTGTGTCTGGATGATAAATCCTCATTAACGAAAAACCAGTAAATTCAAACCCTCTCTTTATTTTGTAGTAAGTCACGAAGAAAGCCGATCAATTCTGTATCTTCAATGTAACCATTCCCATCCTAAGATGAAAGAGGCGAAGTGATCGATGTTAAGGTCCTGGTAAACTATTAGACAAATTATGCTCAAAGTAGAAACTTTTTTCATAATAGAAATTGTGATTTCAATTAACGTTAATTGATTAATTTTCTGAATAATTTGGGTAATATACACGATAAACTATTCCGTAAAGTAATCTATTTTAAGTAGGTTTTGAGCATAGTTTATCTAATAGTTTACCTTCCTAACATAACCTTTAGACAGGATATCTGCCTGGTATGTTAGATAAATCGATATTCAATCATTGGATTTACTAGTTTATGGTAAAAGCAAGAAATTCAGGAAAGCCATTCATATACCTGATCGTAATGCGAAAATATCTTTTCGAATTCTTCTTCAGTAAGTTTGCTATCCTAGGTATAACAATCAATTAGAAATTAATTAAAAAAACACAAAAAGAAGGTAATGGTGTATAAATATAAAGATAGAAAGTAAAATAGAATATACAGTCTAAATGAAAAAAAATCAAACAGTTACGTTCTGAAAATTTTTCAAGAAATTTTCTTCGACTCGCAAAATCCTGCAATAAAGAATAATAAAGAGAATATAAAATTAAGATTAAGAATAATAATTTCGGGTTTCTGTTTTTTTTGTTTTTGGACAAGGAAGAAAGACGATTAATTCAAATAAATTCAGTACAGAGGAAATCCTTATGAAATAATTCGAGTACTCACTTTGATAATTCACAGAGTTCTATTTTTCCATCATTGTTTCTATCAAACAAATCCAACTAAACGAAAAACAGATCTCAATAAGTATACTGATTGATGAAATCCTTCATGCTAACCGTATTTCCTCTCATAGAAAACGCCCTCTAACAAACACGACCGTCTAGAAGAAAACGCCCTCTAATAAACTTCACTCCCAAATTGACGACGCCCTCTAGTAAACACCACCTCTCAGTTTATTACATAAAATACGCCGGCGTTTATTTGAAGAAATACGGTATTGGTTCGGAGGAATTTGCAGATGAAGATACCAATTGGTTGTTATAACGGCCTTTTTTGTTCTCTTACAATGACTTCAGCATAATCTTCTATCTGCTGAGCTGTCAATTCTTGCTTTTCATCATTGATTGCTCTTGAAATCAACAAATCACGTAAAAAACCCTAAAAATAAATACTTCTGGCGTCACCGATATGCCCTTTCTGAAGTCCTTATAAGTCCTTAAGAAAATAATGTTACCTGTAACTCATTTGATTCTAAGTAACCACTTTTATCTTGATCATAATGATACCATATCTGAATAAAACAATTTAACATCGAGGTAGGAGATCAGATATTTTTTGATTTATTTTATTAACTGGAACATGTGGCTTAGTGGTGGAGTGCTCGCCTCCAGTGCGGGAGTGTGCGGGAGAGTGCGGGAGGTCAAGGTTTAAATCCTGCCTCAGTCATGTCAGCGACTATAACAGTTTAAATGGATCCACTCATCTTAACACTGAGCGGTTTTAGCAGACATTTGGCTTCAGTAGCCTCAATAGAGGATTTAAAAGTTCTAGGACTTCCTACGCTGGACCCTCATTAATAACAGTTCTATCAGAACTGAAGAAGCTATCCTGGGTAAATAATAATAAATAAGAATATATGGCATTAAAATTTGCAGCCAATCAGCGAACCCGAGAATATAGAGTATAGAAAGATTTAGATGATAAGGAATATCTTTTGACTTACCTTCATAAAATCAGATATATGCAATTCATTTGTATCTCGAAAATATGCCAGAAAATTTTCCTCAGTTGGTAGAATTTTTGAAAGCTATAGAAATAAAATTCTTGTTAATTTATTATTTATTCTTAAACGACTCAAAAACAGAACAATCGGGAATTGTTCTAAAGTGCAAAATTTAATGAAATTTCTCGAAAATTGGTCCATATTATGACTAAATTTCCCTCCTTAGTCAAAAAACGAACAATGAGTTATAAATTCCAAATCACCACCATCAAATTGTTGGGAGTGCAAAATTTAATAATAATTGAAACACTTTTTAATATTTGGTCCGAATTTTGACCGAAATATGAAAAATAAGTGCAACTGAAGCACTTTCAAAATTTGGTCCAAATTATGGAAATTCCTTTATCACATTTTCTGAAGGCATATCAAATTTTTCAGTAAATTACTGAAAAAACATATGTGTCTGAAGCTTATTGCGGGATTTAGCCGTTGGATAAACAGGTACGCACTGAAACCACTGCGTGAAATCGAATTAGCCAAGTGTCTGTACTGCCATATTTCTTGGTAGCCGGAATGTTTGTCGTTCTTTAGATGTAAAGTAAAAGCGGCGATAGTGTAATGGATAGTACCTTCGAGAGCAACTACTGAGGCCCGTGTTCAAGTCTCAGTCCTATCGTATCTCAATATTTCATTCCGGTGCGCCCATTTGGAACCATTGACCTTTCGTGAAAGTTCGACGCAATATGTGTCTCTGGCGAAAGAACCAACCGATATAGATGGAAGCAGAAGGACTCAAAACTACTTGCTTACTTACTGAGCAAGTCAACTGTCGGTCCCTTAAGGTTAAGGAAACAAACTGCAAGAAATAAATCACCTCTTCCATGGACAATTTATTGTCGGAATTGGAGTCATATTTTGACATCACAGCAGTTTTCAGTTCCTCAAAACTCATCTGAAAAAAAAGCCACATGGTCGAAAGATATACGCCGATAAAATAAGACCGGGTGAAGCGAGGTAAAACATTTGCTTTGATGAGCCAGATCAAAAACATTTTCCCCGTGGTGAAACAAATTTTGATCTGTTATACGTTTTGTTTTAAAAACAGTTGTCTGAAACAGCGACGAAACGATCTCGAAACTATGGTTTATAACATTCGATTAATTTAAACAATTTTGATTTTGACAAATATACTGTGAAATAAATGAGATTCTGCGGACTAAAATTTCGCTGTTATGGTGCCTGATCCATATTTGTCAGGACTTATTTCCAAGATTTGACGAAAAACGCATAACCGCGAAATTTTCTTCACGCAGTGAAAGTCTGAAGCGTTTTCGTGATGTAGCAAGATTTGTTTTTTTAAGCGTTTCTTTCATAAGTTATACCCCCATGAAAGTTTAAAAAGAGGTTTTCAAAACCGAAATGAAGTTCAAAGTATGTAGAATAGAATGTTGTTAAATATTAAACTAATCGGCAAATCCTTTTGAGACACTGGAACACGTTTATCAAAAGACATCAAATTTTATTGATGAAAAATTTTGAAAAGCCGAACATTTTCATCAAATAAAACTATGTCCATCTTAAACAGCATTATATTTGTTATCAGATGATATATTTGTTTTTTGGAAAAAATAAAAAGTGTGGCTTTTATACGCGATTTAAATAGTTAAGACGTCACACTTGCCTTAGACACACGATTTACTCGTTTCGTTTGACTCTAAGAAACTTAAAATCCTTTTAAACCCGATTTCTCATAAGCTATTTTTCCACGCGCCATATGAACGAAGCTCTGGCTTTCAAAATGGGGAAATGAGATACGAGGTTTGTGATTGGCATACGCAAGATTTCCCAGCGGTCACGTATCCGTCCTTCAGACGTCCCGGGGACATCCTCTCGTCCACGTACCATTGTGGAAGTCCTCCTTCGAACGTCCTCTTCAAGTCCTTGCTGGACATCCTATTCGAGCGGACGGATTAGATTTCGCTTTCGATTTCCCCGGGTCGTCTCCGGGATGTCCTAATTGAACGTCCATGGTACGTCTCTGTGCCCACTGGGGTTCCACAAATGGGGCGTAAATTTGCAAATTTTAGTTTCAAACCTTGATTTCTTTGCATTCTTGAAGGTCTTTTAGAAAAGAGTCTAATTCACTTTTTTCAATGAATCCATTCCCTATAAAAAGAAAAACTATAAATGCAAATGTTTATAAGTACAAAAAAATTCTTAATAAATAAGTAGAGAAAAACAATAATCATTAATATATGCCATATTGTGATAATTATGTTAGAATAATTTTCATAAGTTTTAAATATTTTATAATTAAAACTTAACAATAAAACGAGGTCTGGGCAAAGATAAAATTATATTGCACCTTTTTAAAAATTTAACCCAATCAGTTTCCATAAGACATATTATTGAATTATTATGAGAACTTAACAGTTTCGACGCTGCCGACAAAATGACGTCGAAATCATGTCGTCACATCGCTGGGGAAACTTTCATTTTGTTTACAAGCAATTAAAATTAGCTCGAAAAGATTTTCTTTACAAGAAAAACAAAATATAACAAACAAAAATAGATAGAAATTAAAAAAAGAAAGAAAGAAAATAATTACAAAATAATAAATGAAGGACAAAAAAAATGTTTGTTTACCATCGACATCATATTTTTTAAATATTCCGACAAATTCTGTCGATGACATTGCCTTTCCATGGAACGTTTTAACGAAAGATTCCGACATATTGTTTCAATGTCAGCGAAATTATTTGCACTGCTTCCCTGCTTCCAGTTTCACCAAAAGTGAAAAGAATCCTGTTCAGCACTTAGAATTGGTCTTTTGTTGTAAGTGGCCTAGTATTGAAATAAATGTGTGCATTCAGAAAGAAGAACAAAAGAAGAAAGAACATAAAAACACTCCATCTCAGTATCTTTTTACGTTACAATCGAGGCTTCATCCATACATCCAATCGAGGCTTCTATATTGTTTGTTTTCGTCACAAAAAAAATTTTCTGATATGACGTGATCGTTCGAAATCCTTACAGTCTTGTATGATGATACACCACAAGGCAAAATAGAACTAACACTGGTCTCAAACAAGCAAAAGAGAGTGGTGTAGACCTTGTAAAATTTTTGTAGGTCATTAGGTAAGGGCCAGGCTCTGCCTCGTTCTATCAAACTCTTGAATAAAAACTTTTCACCGTAGATGAATAGATTTCGTGAAATAATAAAGATTATTTTTTTATGGAATTACGAATGTAATGTTAATCTGAGCAGCATTCCATAAATGTCTCTGCGTTGGAGGGCAGCGTTCTTATCCATATGCCCCGTGAAGTTTTTTTTATAACTTTGGAAATAAATTATTGATATGAAGTTTTAGGAGGAAATAAAAGTATTGTTTGTTCAAAAAGACTTGACACGGGGGTACTGCATTTTGTGACTTTATGAGACTAACTTGGTTGACCGAATTTTTGAAGACGTGGGGCGTTTAAATCGAAATGGACTCTTACAACATCGAATTAAGTCAAAAAATAGAAAACTAATCAAGGCGTTGTGGCTGTCGTTTTCGTGCACGTGTGTTCAGGGTCTATCTTTACGTGACAGATTTTTATCATAACATTTTGAATTTTCATTTTAGATGTTTTTATTTTTTTCTTGTTTCTTTCTTTCTTTTTATTATCATCTTCACTTTTTTACAACCACTCCTTGTTTGAAAAACTTTTTTTTTTTTAATTTGGAAGAATTAAACAAATATTAGTAAATTATTGATTCTTTGAAGTTGTTTAAAGTTTCCGCTCATTTTTTTCCGGGCTAACGATGTGTCAGGCTAACGATGGTAATTCCTTTTTGGACTGTAACATTCACATCAGAGTTATTCTGTCACAATGGAGATGAAATACGTAAAACCTGGTGCACACAAGGAGCCTCTTCTTGTCTCTCACTCGTTCAAACGTTTTCCACCGCATCAGGACTTCCTTTTGTGTTTCCCTTAAGATTAGTAGAAAACGCGGCTAGTGACAGGCTAGTGATAGGTCTTCCCAGCAGGCACACGATGTTGTTTGAACTATGAACGTTAAATGAACGTTATATAGACGTTATATGGACGTCTTTTTCAACATCGGACTTTAAAAGGACGTCGTGTGTTTGCTGAGTTGGAATGTAAGAAAGACCTTGACTTTTAATTCTTGAATTTTTACCTTCTGCCTTCAATTCCGTTTTCACTGAATACGTCTTTCCCGAATTTTACTTTGTTACATTTGTTGAAAATTCTTAAAAAATTCCTCAACAGCCAGATCACTACTGTGAAAAAAATATGACGCATCAAAATGAGCTGAATAATAATATCATCACTCTTCATCATCAAAAAAGTTGAAATGGTTCACTACCCCCTTCAATTTCCGAGTTGACTCTTCTTTCATTTTTCAGTATCACTTCGCCATGTGGCATTCTTTTTTTTTATTATTATTTATTTATAAAAGACCACTACTACAATAAGCAACCTCGTCTCCAGGGACTCTTTTTTCCAGTTTATCAAATAGGCAAGAAGCCCTAGGGACGAGATTGCATACATCCTACCATTCTATGATAACTTCAGAGCACAAATTTCCAAGACTAAATTTGATATATGAAGCTTCCCCAATAAAGACAATCTGTCAATAAATTGAGCGAAGCATCCCTTCATGCATTTGGTGGTGATGTAATGATTTACATTCTTCGTGCAAACTTTTACACTCACACATTGAACGATTAAAAACAAAGAATTTAAACAGTTCCATCTGCTTTAGCAGTCAGGCAGATGGAGACTTTCACATTTAAACAAGATCCATGTGTACAACTAAGACGGAATGCGACATAATAAACATAAATTTGAGAAAGCTGGGGCGTTTTGGGGCTTTTTATTGAGTGACATACCGGGAAGAATTGTCTGCTATAAATAACTACACATATTTTTTGAATTCGTAAGGTGTGTTAGTATCAGAGATCGATACAGAAATTGTAGCGGGCGCCAAGAAAAGTTTGAAATTTAACAAGAAATGTTTTGCATATATATACAAATCTCGTGAAGAAGGTTCTACGTGTTAGTGGTTAAACAAATTATGCCGCCACTTAAAACCTTGCTCGACAGAGTTCGCATGTTCACAAACATACACTACTCTTGCTCTTGCATGCAGGCTGTGATATGTACATACTCAACAACCAAAACTATTTTTTTTTAAATAAAATAAAAATAAAACAGATTTAATAGTTCAGCTAAAGCAAAGAATTTTGGCAAAAATGAGAAATTTTATTCAAGGCAATTTCTTCTTCAAATTACAATGAATGGTTCAAATATAGCATTTCTATATATGGTGACTATATATATGACTTATGATATTACTTATATTCACTGAAAGAAGTTTCGTATATATATTCATACTAGTGTAGCGTGTAAAAACATTTTCAGTTTTTCTCCATAAATTGTTTTTACACGCAATACTGCAATGATAAGTCTGTGTATTTACAAAAAATTTTGTGTTTCTCCATGTTGGAATTATATCATATTTAACACAAAATTGTTGTATAAATATTTTGGATCGATCATTCAAAGAATGCTATTATCCCTATTTCCAGTGCTATCTGGCCTATTTAGAGATTTCTAAAGTTGTACAGTTAAACTAAAAGCTAAAATTCCAATGTTCAGAGATTTAGAAAAGAGACAATACAACGTATACTCCTACCTAACCTAACAGGTTACTGAAACCTCGAAGGGACTAGGGGGATAGTTCAGCTGAAGCGAGGTTCCTTTTAAGTCAAATTTGGGCAAAAATAAGACATTCGTTTGAGTTAAAGCGATTTCTTGTTATTTTCATGTTAAAACGATTTCAGATTATGCTTCATATAGTATCGTATAGTATCAAAAAGTATTACTATAATGATGAATATAATTACTATAATGATGAATATAATTACTATATGACCATATGTTTTCTGAATATTATATTTACCGAAAGAAGTTTCGTATAAATTCAAGTAATTTCTAAAAAGAAGTATTATGGAAGGTTCAATACTACAATACTGCAATTTTACAACAACACGTATAAGGTAAGTTCACAAATCCTCGACATGCTTCAATAATCAACACACAAATTGAAAAACATCTTAGATGGAAGCTTACAGTTAGTGCTGTTGACCATATAGTTTAAAATTGAAATATGGATTAATAATTGGGGATAGATTCAAGATGAGTCCAAAATCCCTTTACACAAATCCAAACACCAAAAACACGACTGAAAAGAAGCTGTTGATATTCACGCGTACTGGTATCGCCACATCTTGTTTACTACTGGAACAGAAAGACTGGAACAGAAAGACTGGAACGGAAAGACTGGAACAGAAAGACTGGAACAGAAAGACTGGAACAGAAAGACTGGAACGGAAAGACTGGAACGGAAAGACTGGAACAGAAAGACTGGAACAGAAAGACTGGAACAGAAAGACTGGAACAGAAAGACTGGAACGGAAATGTTTTAATTAACGTAGCTTCTTTATCTCTTTCTAAAAACCCACCAACTCTCTAGCTCTCCATCGTAGAGGCTTATATATTACATCTCCCTCGTTCTTTAAATATACGCCGTATAATTCAGAAGAAGTCCGCTTATAATAAGATGCTTTATTGTATATTTATGGGAATTGTCTATCGTATCGTATCGTATCGTATCGTATCGTATCGTATCGTATCGTATCGTATCGTATCTTCAGAATTCGACTGGTCTTCGTTCGCGAGGTGGGTTGCGTCGTCGAGATTGTTCGTTTTGTATTTCGTTGTTCTGTTCGGTCTCGTGTTCGTCATCTTCGTTTTCTTGTTTCGGTAGGAATCGTAAGTTAGTTTGGTGTGAGTTAGTTTTTCGCTGTTTCAGCTGTATCTCCGATGTTGATGTTGTGGTCTTTTGCATGTGTTCATTTATCGTAGTAGTCCTTTCGTTGTAGTTTTGAATATTGTTGTTTCTATCTCGCTTGTTCGTTTATTGTAGGAATTGAAATATTTGTGTTGCGTTGAAACATAAGGGAGGATGGGGGTAGTTTTGTTGTACAGTGTGACGTATTTCTGTACGAAAAGCGAAAGCTTCGCAATTCGTTTCTCCAGTTTTTTCGTTCGATGTAAGCGGATCGAACGGTTTTCATGAGTGGCTTCATGAATGGTTCCGCCTGTGCGTTTGCTTGAGGCCATAATGGTGTTATCCATTGGCGTTTTATTTCCGTCTTTCGAAAAAAGTTTCTCATCTTGTATGATTTGAACGGTGGGCCATTGTCTGAGATAACGGTTTGTGGTATACCGAAGGTAGCAATTGTTCGCTGCAGGAAATCGATTTGAGGGTTGGCTGATGTGTTACGTATCGGTTCGACGATCGAAAAATTTTGAAGTTGATCGACCATGATGATGAGGTAGAATCCATTTGGCAGAGGTACTAAGTAGTCCATGTTCACACTTTCCATACTTTTTTAGGTGTCGGTGTAATGGCAAGTTTTGTCGGAGCGATAGGTTTGGACTGGACTTGACATGCTGCACAGTATGAAGTGTTCGAGTTTGTTATCCATGTTCGAGTTTGTTATCTATGTTCGAGTTTGTTATCCATGTTCGGGAAGTATACTTTTGAACGTAGAATGCTTTTTGTTTTCGTGATTCTTAGGTGTCCGATGTGGGCCAATTGTATCACCGTCTTTTCATGTGTTTCTGGATTTACTATTCGGTTAGAGTTCAGGATGAGGTTGGGCGGTTCAGTCACAGTAAGTTGGTCTTTGATATTCCGGTACGGTAAGAGTTTCGGCAGGTGTTCTCTTATGTCAGCATATCGGTTTGGTTGATCAAGTTTGAACCATCAAGTTTTCCGCACGATGTCTGCTACGATTTGCAGGACTGGATCCTTTTGAGTTTCTTGGCGTATGTCTTCGATCGATATCGCGTTCGAGCATGCAAAGTTGACGTAGTGTTCCATTATTGATCGGTAGGTTGTCAGCCGGGTGTCTGCTTGGATAGTCTGAAATGTTTTCCTCTCCTCGAACGTGTTGGAGGTCGAAGTCGTATCCTTGAAGGCGTAAAGTCATTCTTTCTATGCGAAGCGGTATTACGGATTTCGCATTATTCAGTAAATTGACGATTGGTTTGTAATCACATAGCATTTTGTAGGAACGTCCATAAAGGTAGAGTTTATTGTGTTCGCATCCGTAAACAATAGCTAGGCATTCTCTTTCCATTTGCGAATATCGTCGTTCTGTTGGTGAAAGAGAGCGTGGGGAGTATGATACGAGTTTATGGTCATCCTTGTTCGGTGTATTCTGAACGATAACGGCTGATATTCTGACTGGGCTTGCATCAGTGTAGACAGTTACTTCTTTGTTTGGACCGAGGCACGAGCGTGAGGTTAACGCATTTCTTAGCTGGTCGAATGCTGATTGCCAAGTATTGTTCCAATGCCATTTTATTGTCTTTGTGAAGTAGTTGCCGTAGCGGGTAGGTCATCGTACTGTATTCAGCTATAAATCGCTTAAAGTAATTCATTAGTCCCACACAACTTAAAGTAATTCATCAGTCCCACATAACTTTGAAGCGCTTTAACGTCTTCCGGAGGTTGTGTTTGTTTGATTTCGTTTGTCGGGATCCGGATGAATACCTTGATCGGAAAATATGAAACCAATGTATTTTACTTGTTTTGACTGAAAAGGCATTTTTGAAGGTTGAGTGTTAGCCCCTTTGCTGGTTTCTCCCGTGTACTAGTATGTTGTCAGAGATGTTTATAGTCCCTCCTATGTCTTTTAACGTTTCGCGAATTGCATGTTGTAGTTCCTCCTGTGCAGAATTGACTCCGAAATTTAGTCATGTCAATACAAAGTCTAATGTCTCGGTTCGGTTTAGGAACGATCACCATTGGACTAATCCGTGGAGTAGCTTCATTTGTTATGGTTTCAATAATTCCAGCAGTTTCTAGTTTTTGAAGTTCATTTTTTACTTTTTTGCGTAAAGCAAACGGAAGGCGTCATTCACGCTGGGCGTCATTCACGCTGGGCGATGGTGTATGGGCGATGGTTGGCATGTTTTCGTTGATCTTTAATTTGACTTGGTATTCGTGCAGCTTCCCGATTTTTCCACTGAAACGGTTTTTGTGTACTGTTGAATAGTTCTTTAAGATATTCTGGAATGTTCTTTGAATCGGAGTCTCCTTCGTAGGGTCAGTTTTCTCCTTCGTAGGGTCGGTTTTCTTTTCGATGTTGTTTACTTTTGTCAACAGCAGCTGTTTGGCCAGATAAAAAGTGTTTGTGGTGCATATGAATGACGTAAAACTTGGTGGGTATGAATTTCTTTTTGCTTTCGATCAGTAGATAGGTTTCTCCTTTTATTTAAGGTCAGGTGCGTCGTTGTCATAGGCAACCACTTTTGTTTTTGTTTTCTTGAATTGTAAAGGTTTTGTCGAGTTTCTATTGAGTTTCTCAAACGTGCTCGAATTCAAAACATTAATAGAAGCACCTGTATCTATAAGTACTTCAACCGGTGTCTTTTCGATAACAACACAAGTGTTGAAATCTTGTTTTCACTGTCCCTTGATTTTGTTTTCAATTTTAAAGCGACGTTCTGTTTCCTCTGTAAAGTTTTCGTGTAGAGTGTTCAACAGTTTGGTGTATTCTCCTTGTCGTTGGTTTCTCCCTTTTGACTTTCTGTTCGATTTCGACCGGCAAACTCTCGAAAACTGGTCTGGTTTATCGCAATTGTGGCATGTTTTTCCGATGGCGTTGCATTTCTGGACGTGAGGGATTCTCCACCGCAACGGTAGCAAGTTTTCTGTTTAATGTTTCTGTTTTTTGGCGGACCTATTTTGGACTTTCTGGATTCGTCTTTCATATCTCTAGAGATGTTTTGCTTTCTTGGGGTGAATGAAATCACGTCTTGTGTTTCGTCCTGTTTTTCGATCTCCTCGGTCTGAATTTTGATGGATTCGAAGGTTTTTGCAGTTGAAAGTAGTTCGTGAAGGGTTTTTGTCGGGTTTTGAAAAACTGTATTTCCGTGGTTTCGTACTGGTTGTAGAAGGTTCGATCTGCTGTTTGATTTCTTTATCTTTGTCTGCAAAATCACATTTAAGTGCTTCTTCGTGTAAACGTACGTAATATTTCTGAGTGGTTTCGTCTAGGCTGTCTCTACTCTTGTGTGTGTGAAGTGAATTTATTTATAAAGAAAACGAGAATATAACTATATATATATAGCTATATAGCTACCTGTTTTTAGAACCCAGGAAATACTTTTTGTGTATTCGTATTTTCTTCAGCAGGGAATTTGTGAAATTTGAAGTGGTACACTAATAAGATCACAAAGGGAAGGCGGAGGGACAGAAGAGAGGGGAATAAATCGAAAGTGGGATCAATGTCATTATAAAAATCAGTAAGAATTTTCTTACCTTGAGTGCTGGAGATAAAGCGGCTGGTAATATTTCAGTATTCTGAAATAATAGTGCAGGATAAGGTTGGAAACTTTAGCGGAATGCTTTTACTGTGTCCTTCTGGGGAACACAAATTAGGATTGGACGTTTTTCTGTATTTTAGGACACACTCACAATTAAATTACTTATAATTTGTAAATAAGTTGTAGTGTGCCATTCATATATTAACCCTTAGTTTGTGAGCAGTCTCTATTCCAATGTTTTGCGGAATCAGTCTACAACTGTGGACAAAAAATCTCGGAATTACGTACGTACGTATATGAAGCGGTATCGGTGCCAAAATCCAGTTTTCGTTTCGGAATGTCAGTTTGAAACGTCGTTGCATCGATTTGTAATATCGACGCATCAGTCATCGTATCGGTTACAATATCGTTGCATCGGTTCGATTAGCCATCGCATCGGTTTACAACATGACCGTGTCGCTTTGGGTATTCGATGCATCAGCAAACCATTAAACGCTCAGTAGTATATCTAGTCGAGTCGGGTCGAGTAGGTGCATGACCATTTTCCAGGTTTTGTTGACAGGACTTGGCTAGCAGATCCTGCAATACTGGTCTTCAAAGTTGGCGTAGCAGTCATAATAATGGTGCAGAAACCTGATCTAAAAAAATACAAACACGTTTCGGAGTTCGATTTTTGAAGGTATTCACTGTGAACCGAAATTTACAAAAACATACAAGTTCTAGTAGAAAAAGATCCAGATTTTACAGTGTCGTAAGCTGCTTATCTGTAATTTTACTTCAGATTTTTCATCATGGCAGCCGAGAAGTGAAGTCACGTTTTAAAGATCTGGCCATTATTTTATGATAATACATAGCTATATATAACTTGCCTGCTCAAATTTGTTTAATTATGAAGAGATGGAAAAACATGAGCTTATAGAACTTTTGGTCAAACGAGATAGCGAAATTGCAGGCTTCAGACAGGAACTTATAAAAATCAAAAATAAAGAATTTGGAGGAACAGAAATTTAAAGATAAGGAAACGTCAGAAATAGAATGAAGGATTATAAGCATGGAGCGCAGCCTCTATGCCTAGCAACAGTATAGTAGAAGGGAGTGTGTAGAGTTTGTGGGTGTGATGATGTTTGTATATATTCCCACTTACGATTATATGCCCGGTTAACCCGATTCGGTTAATCCGGGATTTGTATATATTATAGGACGTTTTTGTCCACAGAAAAGATTAGACGAGATCATAAACATATACATGGTGTCGGAAGTGGGATTCGAAGAAAAACAAAAAAACAACTAAAATACAACAAGACTCACAAGTAAGAGTAGTTTTGTCTTCCAAAACAGAACAGAAGTATAATCTACCACACTGTTGCACTTTCTTCGCCCCACAACACTCGTAAACCGCTCAACCGAAACAAACTTTGATCGTCACAACAAGCGGCTGTATCAAAACAAACACAACATAACACGTGTCTCACACATAGATCGATTAATATACATAGCAAACAAAATTTCACTCCTTTTGTAATCACAATACAACGTCTTCAAAAGGTAAGCTGCCTTCTGAAGTCCCAGCATAAAGGTAGATAAACTGTTCTTCACTTCGCTTCACTTCTTCACGTTCGCTTCCGACCGTGGTCACACCGCCATTTTGTTTCATGATGTCCGACAGAGGATAACACCGCTACTGAACCACGCGGTCCAGATACGCACGCCGGAACCGGAGCTACGACGCCCTCCGCAACGGATCTCACACATGTGATAATTCAAATGCAACAACAACAAATGGAGATGCAGAGACAGATGTCTGTTCGTATGACTCAGTTAAGTCCCAAAACGCCTGCTGTTAATAGCCGTGCTAAGCTGACCCACCAATCATCGATGGCGATACCAGCAACAACCGTTGGGTCATCTTTAAGGACGAATGGCAACGTTACAAAGAGATGGCTAAACTATCAAATCCAGATATCCGAAACGAGCTACGCGCCGCCTGCTCTAAAAAAGTGAATGAAATGCTGTTTAATTTCATTGGCCCAGAAGACCTTCAAACAGCCTCAGACGCTCAGCTCATCAGCTTTATCAAATCTGTTGCTGTGAAAGCGGTGCACCCAGAGGTTTATCGCCAACATTTTTCCAAACTACAACAAAGCGACGGTGAAACGATAACATCCTTCATATCCCGTTTGAAAATGTGGTAATTCCATGTGCACTCCATCATATGCCCAAGATATGATCCGATCGCAACTCATCACCGGAATGCGAAACTCTTAACATCAGGCCAAAGTTCTTTCGGAAATGGCAACACTGGTTACCTTAGATCAGCTAACCACTCGTCTTCTCACATTGGAGGCCACTGAACACGCATCTACCGAATTTCGATCACCGCACTACACTCAAACCGTCGCTGACATCACGCCAATCAATTCATTCAAACCGGGATACAATAAACCAAGATACGGTAATAACCAACGCACAACCAATAGGCCATGCAATGGATGTGGTAATAGGCAATATCATCCTGATGGTAGGTCGAGCTGCCCCGCATGGGGAAAGGTTTGCAGGAAATGCAAGAAGCCCAACCATTTCACCTCAGTTTGCCGGAGCAACAAAGCAGCCGCCATCCAAGAACAAATCGAAGAAAAATCCGCCCTCGTATCGTCTATTGTCACGCCATTATGACTAGATGGTCTGCCGCATGGAACACTGGTCAATAACAATTTTCAACCCGAGAGACCCGAACCACCCCCTACATTGGGCATCACCATTCAAATCAACAAAAAAGCATATCAAAATCTTCGACCAAACCAACACTGGTCCGAAACTCCGGAAACAGCGAAACTGACAGCTATTCCCGACACCGGTGCACAAACCTGCACTTCCGGGCCGAACATCTTGCAACATATTAAGGGTAGTGAGCAATGGCTTATACCAACCAAAAACCGCCTCAGAGGCGTAGATAACAATAGATTATCTATCAGAGGAACCCTCCTCGTCAACATTAAGTCCGCCCAAGGGAATACTACCGAACTTTTATACGTATGTGACAATGTCGACGGATTGTACCTCTCTCAAACTGCCCTCAAATCCATGAATGTCATACCAAAATCATTTCCTTACCTTCAATCATCAATCAACTCGACGAAATCCGCACCTGTTGATAAAAACGCCCACTGCCATAACGTTCGCCTTTCGCCTTGCGGTTACCCAACACGATCTCCGTGCCCAAGTACACCAAAAACAATCCCATTCCCACCAACAGAGGAACACCGCCATGACATTGAGAACTGGATAAAAGAACATTATGCAAGCAGCGCGTTCAACAAATGCAAACATCAAGCCCTTCAAACCATGTCAGGGGAACCGCTAAAGATTTCTTTCTTTCGGATGAAACACCCAGTGCAGTCCACACCCCATACCGATACCACACCATTGGAAGAGGATGTGAAATCTCAATTGGATGCTGACGTTGCACTTGGAATTATTGAGCCAGTACCCCCAGGAAACCCGACAACATGGTGTTCCCGGATGATTGTGGTCCCAAAGAAAGATGGCACCCCACGTCGCACCGTCGACCTACAAGCCCTTAACAAAGCCACCAAATAGGAAACGCATCACACTCACACACCGTTCCATATCGCCAGCATTATACCACCTCAAACTAAGAAACCGTATTGGACGGCTAGAATGGGTACCATAGCGTCCCACTTTCCCCCGAAGCACGTGACGCAACCAGTTTTATCACGGAATGGGGACGTTACCGCTATTTGAGAGCCCCACAAGGATTCCACGGATCCGGCGATGGCTACACGAAACGTTTTGATGACATAACATCCGACTTCCCGAGAGTGTCAAGATGCATCGATGATTCAATACTATGGGACAAGACCATCGCCACATCTTTCTGGCATACAATCGAATACATAAACTTATGTGGAAGCAAAGGAGTCATCTTCAATCCCGAGAAATTTAGATTCGCACAGGACACTGTCGAATTTGCCGGTTTCGACATAACCCCTGAAGAATATAAACCTCCATCGCGGATGCTACAGGCTATTCAGGATTTTCCATCCCCAACCAACATTACAAGTGTTCGTTCCTGGTTTGAACTTATAAACCAAACAACGTATGCATTCACCCAAGCACCAATTATGGCTCCTTTCCGGGGACTATTGGAAAAGGGGAAGCCATTTTACTGGGATGGCACCTTAGAATCTATATTCAAAAAATCGAAAGCTGCCATAATAGACACTATTAAAGATGGGGTTCGATCATTCGAAAAAGATCGACCCACATGGTTATCAACCGACTGGTCAAAATCTGCTATTGGATTCACCTTGTTCCAGAAACATTGTCATTGTCCCAACAACGAAAACCCATTCTGCGGACAAGATCACTGGAAAACAATATACGCAGGTTCCCGTTTCACACGTGACGCAGAAAGCCGCTATGCCCCGATCGAAGGGGAAGCACTTGCCCTACTGTTTGGACTGGAGAGCTGTAAGATGTTTGTATTGGGTTGTCCTACGTTCATGGTCACAGTTGACCACAAGCCACTCGCACCGATTTTCAACAACCGCGATCTTGATAAAATCCGTAATCCTAGAGTACGTAACATTCGAGAAAAAACACTCATCTACAACTTCAAAGTCGTGCCGATCCCTGGAAACAAGAACCATGCCGCCGATGCTGCTTCTCGAACGGTACCGTCACCCATTGAAAACAACACCTCAGACATTGCATACATCGAAGACGCTATTGGAACCGCAATCTCTATTCGAGACCAATACAACGCAGCCATTAAGTTGAAAACAATACGGGAGCACAGACGAACTGATAAGCAGTATCAAGATCTACTTGTCCTCATTGAAACAGGATTCCCGGAGCGCAAAACTTCGACCCCGCTACACTTGCAGGAATTCTGGCCGATAAATACCGCATTATATACAAAAGATGAGGTAATATTCGTCGATGGAAGACCCCTAATCCCTAAACCGCTACGGAAAAGACTAATAATCGAACTGCATATCGGACACCAGGGGATTGCATTTATGAAAAGTAACGCCCGCAAACGCTTCTTCTGGCCTGGTATAAACGCTGATATACAAAACAAACGCTCTTCTTGTCAGAGATGTAATGATATCGCACCATCCCGCCCAAAGGAGCCACTAACACACCTACCCCAGCCGGACCATCCGTTTCAACAGGTTGTCACTGACTTGTTCCACTGACTTGTTCCACACATACATCATCTTCGCGGACCGTTTTTCCGGATGGACTGAAGTCGCGCTCCTCAAGACATCGTCTGATGCAACTGCAGTCATCAACATCCTTCGGAGATACTTCCCAACCTTCTGTGTTCCTGAAGAACTTTCATCCGATGCTGGACCGCCTTTTGAATCAAACGAATTCAACACGTTTCTCAAGACTTGGGGATTAAACCATCGACTGTCTTCCGCGCAATTCCCACAAAGCAACGGACGCGCGGAAAGCGCAGTAAAAACGATGAAAAGAATTTTGACAACCAACATTAGTCAAAGTGGATCATCAAACACAGATTCAGTCCCCAAAGCACTCCTCTTACACAGGAATACCCCTGCTCCCGACATGGGAGTATCTCCTGCAGAGCTTCTCTTTGGTCGTAATATTCCTGACCATTTGCCGGAAGCGATGCAATTCAGACGAGAATGGCGAGAATTGGCCAATGCGCGAGAACAGGCTCATCTCCGTCATCACAATAATGCGACCACAAACCACAAACGTCGCGAACTCCCTAACCTAGTAATCGGTGATTCGGTGACCATTCAAAACCAAACTGGAAATAATCCTCGCCGATGGGACAAGACCGGACAAATAGTAGAAACCCTCCCGCACCGACAATATAGAATTAGAGTCGATGGGAGCCGCCGGGTAACTCTACGAAACAAACGATTTATCAGAAAAATAACCTCTAGTACCTGAAAATGCGATTCTGACGAGATTCCCGAACTCCGACCTCCGACCCTTGAGCAACGACCGACAACGGATATGCAGCCAGAAGAAAAACACGAGACATCAAGCGATATAATCGTGCAACCCGATGTGCAGCCAACGCTTGGAAGCCTCGTACCGCCAACAGATGATCCACTAACTATTCCAGAAGGAAACGCTATGACTCAACCTGAAATTAAAGCACAACCGTTACGACGTTCCACACGAACAAAGTGTGGAAAAAGAAAAAAAAAAAAAAAAAAAAAAGGACATGTATATATTCCCACTTACGATTATATGCCCGGTTAACCCGATTCGGTTAATCCAGGATTTGTGTATATTATAGGACGTTTTTGTCCACAGAAAAGATTACACGAGATCATAAACTTATACAATGTTGAGGAAGTCATTATCAAAATATTGGGGAAGATTGAAGTTAATCTCAAAGAAAGAGACTTCCTTGCAGTCCACAAACTTAGAGATGAGAACATTGTCATTGCTAAACTTGTCCATCGTAAGGACATTTTCAAGATAATGAAGAACAAGAACAAACTCCGGTCACTTTCTGAGCTTGAGAAGCAAGAGTTTGTAAAAAAATAAAAAATATACATAAACAAATCATTGTGTGGACCTTACAGAAAACTACTTGGGAAATGCAACCAACTTTACAAAAGGAAGCTTATAACAAGTTTTTTCTCAAACAATAGTCGATGAATGAAAATTGAAATCAATGAGGAGATGAAAACATTTTAGCGACCGTATTACGATCTTTGAGCAAATAATGTCGCTAGAAAAAAAATTTTTTTTTTCTTTTCTAGGATTATTTGATTCAGCCCGACTTTTATTCGCATGACTTTACTATTACATTGACTAAATTTTCACCTTCTACCAGTCAGTTTATGCATTTTGTTAATATTTATTGTTGCTTGTTTTTATATATATAACGGAAAAAGGCCCTTATTACGTTGAGTATAATCATTTTGAAACTATTTATTTGAAACTATTTATTATTATTTTTTTGATCCAATTTATTTGCACACATTATACACTTATTGGTTTGAAATTTAAATTATCTTTAAACTTTATTTTTTTATCATACAAACCTTTGATGTGTGCGACTTGTGGGTCCATAAAAAATGCAACAATACTACTGATGCTGAGTACGAACGCCTCATAGATGACAACTCATCATGGTGTTGCAGAAAATGTCTCAACAGTTCAACACCATTTACAGAGCTATCAGATGAAACTATGAAACTGACACTACAATATATGTCTACTGATTCCATTTTTGATACTGAAAATAATCATAACTTGCGATTTTTTAGAGGTATAGATCTGGTTCTTCAACAAACTGAGGATGATATATCTATATAAATCCAAACACTTGAACATATTCACTTAATTGTTGTTCACTTTATGATCTAAACCGAATTAAACAAAATGTTGACTCAATGTCTTTTTTCCACCTCAACATTGCCTCCTTACACTTGCATCAAGGTGAACTAAAGGTTCTTCTTGAAAATTGTAACATCCAATTTGACTTCATTGGCATTACCGAAACAGGATTAAAGAAAACTGAAATATCTATAAACATACATAGTAATAACCATGAAAATTGTTTTACTGAAACTGCTAAAAGGAGACTAGAATCTATATCTCTAAGAAACACAATTACACGATTTTTTTTTTATAAGCAACTCGTTTATAAGCAACTGAACTCGATCTTAAAAAATATTAAGCAACTTCAGTTCTGAACAAATGCAAACATAAGCAACTCGATTTTTTACATAACTCAAAAATAATGAAGCTACCCTTCAAATGAGATTTCAGCGGGCGTAAATTTCATTTATGCCCGCCAATACAGGCAAGTACTTGGTGTATCACTACCATGAAAAAGACCCATTACTTTCGTGCTCTGAGTAAGGGTTAGGCGCTTACATTGCAGTTGCTACGTTCTTGAAAATAGTGATACACCAAGTCATTGCCCCAATACAATGTCTTCTTTTCACATTCGAACGTCACAGTTTTGAACTTTTGACTTCGTTGTGTTTTTTAATCAGTGTTGTGTATGTTATTTGTTTGACACGCTGCTGAGACGATGAGTAAGAGAAAACAGACGAATTTATTCAACTTTGGTTTTACCAAAAAGATTTCGCATCGTGGTGAGTTGGTTAATGTAGTGCCAAAGGAAAAAGAAGATAACCTGCATGAATGTATCGTTTGCAAAAAAACACTAAAGACATCGCAAGCTCTTTCGATGCACGAGTTTTGGTGCAAAAATAAGTTGTCGGATCAAGGCGAACATGATAAAGAGCCAAAGTCAATGCGCTTAGATCAAATGAATGATGGGAAAAAGTACGATGATATTGAAAAGACTGTGAAGTCGGTGTTAGAGAAGCTTGTTACGGATGTTGAAGTTAATGAATTGCCAAAAGTTGCTGACAAACGGAAGAGTTATACCTTAAAGGAAAAGGTTGATGCTCTGAATGACTTAAACGATGGTATGCTTAGTAGGGATGTAGCAAGAAAATACAATGTCCATAAAAGTATGATAACACGATGGAAATCAAAACAAAAGGAAATCTACAGAAATTACAACGAAAGCAAGAAAAACATGCTGTTCAAGAAGTGTCGAAGAGGGGACAAACACAAAGCTTTGTTTAACAAACTGTATGAGAAGTTCAACGAAGCACGAAAAAAGGGACTTAAAGTTAATTTTGAGTGGTTGTATGTCCGAGCCAATCAAATTCATCTGCAGCAAAGCCCGAATGCCAACAAATTGCCGAAGTCAACCATCACTCATTTTTTAAGGAAACATAAGATTCGCATGCTATGTGTTCAACGTAAGCGCCAAGTTGATGTGAAGAAGCAAGCCCCGACTCTGATGAAATGGCATTCAAATTTGAGGGAGAAGGTGATAAAGTCTGGAAGTGGAAAACTCACTTACGATATAAAATGGGGCAGGTTCTCACCAAAAAAGAGAATCAATGTCGATCAAATTCCGCTCCCGTTTGTTATAGAAAGTAAACGAACATACGAAGTTCCAATGGCCAAAGGAAAAGAACGAAGGGACCACAGAGTATGGATAGCTCAACCTGGCAGTGGGCTTGATAAGCGACAAGCTACCCTTCAAATGTGTTTCAGTCCTGAAGGAATGGTGAAGCCGGCATTGATTTTTCGAGGTACTGGAAAAAGGATTAGCCAAGATGAACTCGCAGCATATGACAGTGATGTGGATGTTTACTGGCAACCAAATGCATGGGCGGATACAGCGTTTTCCGTGAATTGGGTGAAAAACACTCTTTCAAAGGCTGTCGATAACCTTGATGAGTATGTTCTGTTCTGCGATAACCTTACAGCCCAAACTAGTGATGAGTTTTTGAAAGAAGTTCGACAGCATAAAGGTATTGTCTGGTTTGGTGTTCCTAATGGGACACATTATTGGCAACCCGTTGACGCTGGACCAGGAAAAGCTTTTAAATCACATATTAAAGAAGAACAAAATATCTGACTCGAAAATGATGAAAACATCGAACTCTGGCTTGGTAATGATGACCGTAAACTATCCGCTAAAGATCGCCGAATTTTGATTACTAATTGGGTGGGTGAAGCTTACCGAAAAACATCAAAAGATGGGCAATTCCTTCGTATGCTTTACAGGAGCTTTGAGAAAACAGGATGTCTAATTACGGCTGATGGTAGCGAGGACGATAAGATAAATCCTGAAGGCATGCCTGGTTATCTTGTTCCACCTCCTGTCGATATTGACAATCAAGTTGAAGTTATAGAGACTCCTATGCCAGAAGAAGTAAGGGATAACCCAGGTGACATTTTACCTGAATCAGATGATGAAGGTGAAGAAATTGAGGATGAAGATGAAGCCGAAAACGAAGAGGACGAACACAGAAACATTTTTAACGTGCTTTTTAATTAGGAATTTATAGATTTTATACATATTTTTCTTATGTTGGTAAAAAATAATCTTGAGTTCTAAGCTTTTAAAGTCATCACTCTTGAGTTCTTCTTTTATCGTATTTTACACTAAAACTTGTTAAGAAAATTAAGCAACCATTAAGCAACTTCAGATATAGATTTTGGCTAAAAAATAAGCAACTCGAGTTCTGACCAAAATTCTAAGTTGCTTATAAAAAAAAAATCGTGTATATACCAAGAATAGATCTTCAAATCTATAAAAAAGGAGAATTTGAATCAGTTTTTATAGAGGTAATAAATGAGAAAGGTTCTAACCTTATTGTAACCTGCCTCTACAAACATTCAAATATGGACCTTCCTGAATTTAATACGCTGTAAAGTAGTAGAAAAAATGAGTGTGAAAATATACAACTGGTTCTCATGGGTGATTTTAATATTGATTTGTTAAAGAGTGAACATGATTTGGAAGTTTATTCTTTTCTAAAGCAAAACCTTTTGTGTTGTCTGCAACCCTTTATCCTCAACTATCAACCAAAGTGGTTTGATAGCACCCACTCACTATTATGCCACCACCATACCAGCAAAGGTATTTGCTACCTCTTTGTCGCCTATATCACATTGTTTTTATCTGTTATTCCTAATATCGGCAACTCTGTCACATTCCTTACTTTTCTTACTTTGCCAGCTCTATCTCTACCCCTTCGAAGAAATTATATTCTATTTTTGGTTTGTCAGTATTGCAAATCATGCTAATCTTCTGAACAAGCTTTATGTAAACTTTTTTTGGTGAAAGATCTGGTTAACCAGTCAGGTAGGAGAGGGGGGAGAGCATATGTTGGAAGGTGGAGGGTCAGTGGCTAGGTGTCATTGCTCCATCGAGTTCAACATTCGTGTCTAACTCGGGACAGAACAAATCTGTAAATCCATCCCAAAGTTAGACATAAATACAAGAGCCATGTGACACGTACACGATTGCAACAGATTGTATTTTTAATTAAGAGGGAAAGAAATGTTGTGGATTTCAAAACATTATTATCCTTTTTCAAGACACATTTCCCTAATTTTAATTTAGTGACACT
This sequence comes from Turritopsis rubra, assembly GCA_039566895.2. Lineage (NCBI taxonomy): Eukaryota > Metazoa > Cnidaria > Hydrozoa > Anthoathecata > Oceaniidae > Turritopsis > Turritopsis rubra. Next base: position 2,115,162 of record CM077629.1, on the reverse strand, counting down.
TCCTTTTTTTCAGAGAGAAACAGTAAATATAAGCCACCGCACCTTCTATTCGAAATCCAGTAAATGCCGATTTCCCAAAAAGTGGCGTCTCCAGTTCTGTATTAAAAGAAACTCGAGCTGATTGCTAACGCAATGTCAAGTTGAATTTATTTCAGGCTAAAGAGTTTCTCTTAAAAAATACCGGTAGCGGAAATTCATAATTTCAAACACTTGTACAGAGTTGCAGCTAATATATTTCTCTTGGATCAACTAGAAACAATCAATCGCACACAAAAACTATAATAATAAGGAAAAGCTTCCTCTTAATATTCTGCTCATGTGTTCTAGTTGGATAAACCTTTAATTAAATTTTGCTCGAGTTGCCCTTTTTGGCCAAAATATGAACAAGATGTCCTTACAGACAGAAGAATTTCTGCAAAACAGCTATTGTCATTAAGTGAAAGACATGTTCTTTCTGATGAAATAATGAAACGTGAACACAGTCCATGATTAAGGCTAACATAAGAAATAATATGGTTTTATGTTAATAGACAGACTACCACTTAAAAGAAAAGAAATACCTTAAGGGAATTAATTAATGTGGAATAAATTATTGCGGAATTAATTATTGCGGAATTAATTATTGCGGATTTGCCCCGAAACGCAAAAATAAATTCCGCAAAATCCTATTAAATTGGTTGATCTGCAAAAATAAATTCCGGAAAATTTTTTTAGTGCTTTTTCTTATTGTTAGTTTGTTGTTTATAAACGGGAAGATATGTGAAGCATGAAAAAAATCTTTTATATTTCGTATCCGCAAAAATTAATTCAGCAAAATCTCCTCTGGACATCTAATCAGCAAAATTAGGTATATTTTGACCCTTCATCCGCATTAATTAATTCCCGGTAAGTCAAGAAATATCAAAAATGTAAATTTTAATTTGAATAAATATAAAAATTTGAATGGTTTTCGAAAAGCATATGAAGTATACGTATATGTTTAACTTGAAAACATGCACAACTTGGAAACATTAGAATATTGTAAGGCTTCGCCGTTTTGTCAGTATTAATTAGAATAATATCAGAAAAAAGCAACAGATCAGAGTTACAATAAAAATTGTACTTTAAAAAAATGAAATAATAAAAAAGTTGAATGGGTTTCGTCAAATATAGTTATGAAATCTAAAAATCAACAACCGACTAAATATTTGAAGCTTGAAATATTGTGAAATAGTAATATTTTTTAAAACAGTGGGTCTCAATATCAAAGCGAAGAAGTATTAAAGGTAAAAAGGTAACAAAAGATAAAATTTGAATGGTTTCAAAAAGTGTATATATATCCAAGTATAACTGAAGATTGGTCAAAGCATGAAAGAAACTCCGAGTATTCAAGACATAATTGTCTTTTCATTGAATCTAATATATATCCTAGTATATATGTATAGGTTTACCTTGAAACATGTAAACCTTAAAAATATACAACAACATTTAAAAAATGCCAGAAAAGTGAAAGATACAATGTCGCATAGACAGACCGAAAGATCACGACTCTATATTCTTCCCAGCTTAAAATGATGACAAAATAATCCACAAGAATAATCTATTTTGCCAAAAGTAAAGAATAAAGAACAAATTCAAAATATATCAAATTCAAGCTGTGAAAAATATAAAGAATAACAAAAAATAACCAGCCTAGGTCTAGAGTGAAAGCTGTGCTATGCATATCCAGAAAGCTGTATAGAAATCATGTTATACCAAGCAGTACCACATAATATAATTCACTATAAAACCACTTAGAAAATTAAAAGAACTTTTCAGAAGCTTTCTCTTTCAAGTTTCAGTACTGACTTCTTTCAAGGCTTCTTCGCTTTCGATAAAACTTTTTTTAACATATTAAGCAGTTAGCAGTCATCTTTTAATGGGTCAATAACATTTTGCCTCTTGGGGCAGAGAAATTGTATTCCTAGCTTAACTTTGTGAAGTATCACCTTTCTACTTTCCAAAATCATTTCTTTATCATCATCACTGTTTATTTCATCAGGAAGTGGACTGAAAATAATTGTACTGTCAGTAAAATAATGTCCAAAGTTAAATTTACATGCACTATTTCTGTACTTTCGATAGGTTTTGGAAACACAGCGGTGCGATGCACGTTTTCATTAAGCCCTGGTTTACTTAACAAAACAATAAACCTAATAAAGAAAGATTTTTAATTTGCGTAAGTGCGACCAATATCAATCATAGCCTCTGTTCGTAATGAAAAACGCATAAAGGCTAAAATTCCCATTTCACGCGTAGTGTAGTAGTGGGAGTAGCCCGACGATTTGAAACACTTCTTCCGCTTACGCTGCAATCGTGAATTAACAATTTTTTTTGAAATTTGACATTCATAAATGAAGTAGAGAAAAAAATTAATGCTGAAGGTGAAGAATCTTCATTATTACGATGTAATATTTTCAATAAAAAATAACTCCAGCTATTAATTTCAAAATCTTCAAAATCAATAGAATGTCAATAGAACATAGATAGAATCGACAGTAACAATCTTCATTAAAAAAATAAAAGCATAGTTACTGTAGTAAGAAACAGAGGATATATTAAACGTTCGAAGGTTCAACTCGAAGGTTCAACTCGGAATAGCTAGGACCGCCTGTTCCATGTTGACCTTATGTCTCCCCATGCTTAGATAATTGATTATCATTTTCTTTTACTATTATTTTCGTAACCTTGATAGCATGTATGTCGTTTTGCGTTCCTGTAGTAGCTGAAAAAAAGTTATTTTGAAAAGAAATTTTTCTGATCTAATTTTTGAGTGAAAATTCCGCTCGGGATGGCGGCTATCCCGAGTTTAACTCCACTTTCAAAATAGTAAACATAAATTGTGCCTGACTTGAAAATACTTTATGAAGTTAGGAAGAGCATGCGTGGACTCTAAACACTATCATTAGAAATAACCGGTGGTGGTTCATACAGAGAGAAATAGACAGGTTTCCTAGCTACCAAAATAATAATGCCAAACACGACGTAAATATTAATTGCACTGTAAAAAAAACCATACATTTGCCTTTATGAAGATGGTCTGTGCTGACACTGTTTTTTTGTTTGCTTGTTTGTTTGTTTTTTCATGGAAGGAATGATACAATGTTTGTTCACTGCTCTATTCAAGTGATTGTTAGCTCAGCCTCCTGACTCTTCTTTTCCTTTGCTGGATATTTCTTACACTGACATTTTTCATTGCAGAGAGAAAAGGGTTCTTCTCAATCGTTTTTAAAAAAATTCCCCGGGATGAGAAGAAGAGGTGTCAGGAACCCGGGCTAAGTAATTGTTTTCCATTTGTAAAGATCTGCTTGGTTTAAATGGATTACAACTTAAAAGAAAACAAAAAAATATTTAACTGCTAGCAAAGTATTTCCTTTATTTTTGTAATGAAATATATGATTTCTTTGTCTGAATATTTCTATTCTAGGTAAAGAAGAGGGGAACGGGCTTTGCAAGGAGATCTGATTCAATTTGAAGGCTTTGATCTAAAGCATGAATCATGGATATTTCCGATTTGCAGTTTAGTTCCAGGTTTATAAATCCTGCTTATATACAGAAATTATCAAACATTATCTAAGGACATAAATTTTTGCGAAATTAAATTCGCGAAATACAAAATTCGATTTTTTTTTATCTTTGTTTGTTTTTATCTAAAGCAGGGGTAAAAAAGAAAGACATCATGGTTTTTTCATATGTACAAACATCCTTTGTTTACAAGATTAACATCAAAATAACTGTTAATTAACCAGTAACATCTTCGAATTACTTGAAGATTAATTGCTAATTGGCAGATTCTCGCCGAAAATATACACATTTTACGTGAATTATTTCGTTATAAATCTCCCGTTTACTTCTCAAGATACGCGAAATTCACTTTTTTGACCTTCTAACCGCAAAAATTTATGTCCTTAAGGTAGAAATGTTACCCAGAGAACGACTGGCTGCAGTAAAATTTAAAACTCTGAAATGAGTTTTTATTCATAAAACTTGTGCATTGTTTACATTGTGCTAAAGCCAAAATTTAATAAAACTGATAAGGTGGATTTTAGCCCCATTGAAAGAGTTGGTTATGTCAAAATAGCATCATTGACACGTTTTGAAAACAACACTGTGTGTGTTAGACCTAATTTTATTTACTTTGTATATAATTGTTATTATTTTGAAATATTTGAAAATGTTTGAAATTGTTTGAGATATTTGTCCAACAAATTTTACATATAAAGTTGATGCAGCTTTTAATTTTAATTCCAATATTGTATATAACCAAATGTAAAAAAAGTTTTGCAAAAATCTAGACAAGATACTGAGTGGAGAACTGCTTGGATTCATACTGGTGGAGAGAAGATGGTGGAGAGAAATTGTCTATATTTGCTCTTGATATTATATCTTTTCCATATTGTTGCTGACTTTGCAGATTAGTATGCTTTGTGTTTAGCATATAAGGTTAAACCATAGGTTGGTTGAGCTTGATACTATGGTGCAAGTTATACTTACTTGTGGTTATATGACTGTACTACAGAAATGTAGTTAATCCACCTCCCCCAGCAACAAGCACAAGAAGAATAAAGTATGTTGGGCTTTTGAAATTCTTAAAATTTATTAGACGATTTAATTTGCGTCACATTCGTTTTAAAAACACTTTTCTTCACTCTTAAATCTCAAACAAACTCGATATGCTGTCTGCATAGGAAAAAGTTTTTGTGTAGCCACGCGAGTTCATCCCACGTTTTTGTTGATGATTTTACAAACCAGAAAGTGAATTCAGAATTTAATATACAGTCCAACTCCCAATTGCAGACTGTATCATGGTGAACCGATCGGACATGTTGTAAACCGATGCGACGGCTAATCGAACCGATGCAACGATATTGTAAACGATACGATGACATGACAAACCGATGCGTCGATATTACACAAATCGATGCAACGACGTTCAAACCGATATTCCGACACGAAAACGGGATTTTGGCACTCATACCGCTTCATATACGTACGTACGACTGCTAATGAAAGATCAGCTGCTTTCCGCGCTGACCAATAAAGCACTTGCATCGTCGCCCGAGCAATTTAATGTAGAAAATGTAGGTAAATGCAAATTTTTAACAGCAATTTTATTTTTCTTCTATTCGCCAGTTTAATGTAGCTTCTTTATCTCATTCTAAAAATCCACAAAGTATACACAAACATCCTTTTCTGTGTTCAGACTTACGTCACTAATTATCTTGAAATAATTAAATCTCGCTACTTTGGCTGCCATGATGGTTCCAAATATCTGTGGCTATGACTTCTGAATTCCCCTTTCGCACACTATTAGTTTTGTTAGCCTCGAGGTGATTGTGGTTCATAATGCACACAATAAATAAAACAAAACTTGCATGCTTCACAGCTATTGATTATCCTCCTCTAGATCGTTCCAGTCATAAAAAGTTGTGACGAAACACCGGAACACAGAATGTAAGATGTCTAACTCTCCATCGTAGAGGCTATTATGCGGAGGAGTCCAACGTTATGATATTTCTTTTCAATTTAAAGTGTCAATTAGGTCACTTGCGCGTTTTTCTTTTCTACTTTAAATGACTAAACTCTCCTCCACAAATTTTGACTGAGCTCTGGCTACGTTTCTGGTTGTGGTGGTTGTGGTTGGTGTGTGGTGTGCGCGTCGGTTGCATAACTAGCTGATGCTAAACATCAACAAATGAAAATCATAAAATGTTTTCTTTCTGTCCTTCATTGATTCCATATTCACAAGACTTGTGACTATGTTGATACATAGCCGCCACAAATGATAGCTTAACGAGCGTCTTTAATAAAAAAAATCTACTGTACTGGATTCGTTTCATTAGACGAGCTTTTAAAAAAGTAAAGAACATTCAATAGACAGGCTTGATCAGGTTTTCGATAAAAATAATATAATTTGTTTCTGATCATTACGTCATTTCGAAGGCATCCGAAACAGAGCGAATAGAATCACGTGGTGTCTCCAAATTCATAATAAGGTGCCACACTCACCACAATGTCTTTCCAAATCATTTTTGACAAAAATAACGTGCACGTCTGAATATACACACACACACACCCAGTTGAGGTTTTTAAGTCGTCAAAAGGTCTGAGTGATGAAAAGGTTTCATTTCACGTTGTTTTTGAAACAGACTGTTGCACGTCAAAGATGTAGAGGTTTGTTTTCTTTCGAGTTTTTTTTTAGATGTTTTCTACAGTTTACAGCAAAATAGTAATTATAAATGGTCAACTATAAGTCTAAAAGTTACTTCGCGCTCACTTCAACCATGGCCTTTATCAGACGAACTTTGTTGGACGAAAACATTTGGTACATTACATCAAAGCTAGTGGTTTAATTTTTGCATAGATTTTTGCGAACTACTAATAACCTATATATACACTATCAGTATAGAACAATGACTTACAGTATTTATAATGGAAATCAATAATCACAGTCGCTTCTTGATATGAAGTATATACCCAGCTCCTAGAATAAACACAAACCTCCAATAAACGTTGGTCTTGTATGCAAGGTATGAAAAAGGCATTTGTGTCTATTCCAGGAATTACAGTAGTCTTCAAGCTACAGTGATTGAACAAAAACCATTACAAGTTCTTCATTCAGCATAGACTTCTTCTTTTATTTCAGAACAATTTGTTTTACTAAAAAATACTCTCGTATATTTCTTCTTTACAATTTTTGCAAAAGTATAAGTGGCATCAAGAACTTTAATGTTATGAGTCGTCAGTTTTATTCCCTATGGTATAAATTGTTATCGTCCTGTGTAGAAAACCTCATTCACATGTCCACTTGGTGATATAGTGTATTATATCAATTTTATCATCTAAGAAAACAACATAATACAATAGTAAACAAACATTATACAACATTCACCCCCTGTAAAATATAAAATGAGGGGAGAAGGTAACTAACATAAACGAGTGTTTAAGTACAGTGTTTCACAAGTCCAGTCTATTCGGAGGTCTCCGATTTCGGTCTGACCTGTGTAAAGTAGTCTTTCGCTCCTCAGACACGTTTCTCAGGGCAGGTATCGTTTCGGTTGTTGGGTTAATTTTTGGAACAGGGCTGCGTCTTTCCGAGAGGTGTCCTGAGAGTGTTGTGTGGTTTCCAGCGAGGAGTGACTGTTACATGAAGGGGATTCTCTAATACCACAACTGGTTCAGCCTGAACTGGTGTTTCGGCTCTCAAGGGAGCAAGATGTTTGAGTGATACAGTAGTTTCTCTACCGTTTGTAAACTGTACACGAGTGTAAATTGGGTTAGCTTCGATAAGATCCACTTCATTGACTAATGGGTCGTATTTGGAATTACGTACATGTCCTTTAAATAAAACCTTTTCTGAGTTTGTTAAACAAGACGGAATAGCTTCACCGGTTGAAGAACGTCGTTCAAACTTTAACATTCTTTCGTGTTTTGTCTTGTTGGACACAATATATGATTTATTATTGATGACAATAATAATACTCACGTGTAACAGCCATCGTAAATCCAAGCGTATGACCAAGTACACCCCACATGATTGACAGCGTACGTATTCCATTCACAGATGTTATAGCACCAGATGGAACAGTAGTATCAAACAAAGCCTTTGAGTTTTTGATTAGCGAAAAGCACAACAGGAATTGTAAAACAGTATTTGCTGGAAAACCAATGTGTGAAGAATTTATTACATTAACATTATATCATCCAGAAAAAAAACAAAAAACATGGAAGAGATAAGTATTTAATAAGTATAATGTTAAAGCTAAACCTTTTTCTAACTTCACTTCATGCATTGATGTGGGATCTTCTGTTCTATTCCCTTCATCTTCATTTATAAGCACTTCATTTTCATCATCCACATAGAGAACATAAGGAGTTGTCCGATACTTTTGGTAGTAATATATGATAACAATATATGATGTAAAGCATCGGGTAGAATGGTCTCCCAGAATCTTGTATCCAATTTTTTTGATTTGAGGGCTAGGGTAATTGCTTTCATTATGATACCATTGTACCTTCCCATCTGTCCGTTTCCTTTCGGGTTGTAGGGTGTGGTGCGACTCGTAGCTATACTCTTAGAGGGAAGCCAATCTTTGAGTTCTTTGCTCATAAAAGATGTTCCTCTATCTGAGTGTATGTAAGCAGGCATGCCAAGTAGAGAGAATAGATTTGGCAGACAGGAAATGACCGTGGGTGTCTCCATGTTGGGACAAGGGAAGACAAATGGAAATCTGGAGTACTCATCAATAATGGTCAGGAAATACTTGTTGTTAGTGGAACAAGGGAGGGGTCCTTTGAAGTCAATATTTAATATCTCGAACGGATGTGTTGCTATTAGGTGTGACACTGCTTGTTGACGTTTTCAATATCTTCAACGAAGAATTATCACTACAACAATCATATGGTACCAATAACAATATAATTTTGAGCTGGAAATTTTGGAAAAAAATGTGGATTCTTTTTGGACATATTTTTGTTGTTTTTTTTGTTGTTGTTTTTTTTGTTGTTTTATCTTTTACTATTTAGTATGTAAAAAATTATCACTATCTTATTTGTTATCATGGTAATTGAGCGGAAAGTTTTACAATTTTTTTTACTTTTCTTTGTGTGATAAATGAATAGGGGATCTATCAACTCTTTGTTTCAAAAGTATACAGAAGTCATTGTCACAAAAAATATAACTTCAATTTTTTCAGATCGATTTTTCAAGGGGTCGTCCGTGACTGCGCATTTTTGAGGGGCTTATATATGGAACACTATTTTTTGTGTGAATAACTATTATTATGCTCATGGTACAATGTTCTGCATCCTATGTAGGTGCATGGAGGAGAGGACCAAGATTTCGATGAAAGTAATTAGTGAAATTAACTACCCTCTGTACTTGGGGTTCCTAAAATGGTGGTGCTTATAGATGAAATTTAGGAACCATTTTTTTTCTTAAATGCGTATATATAGATCACAAAAATTTTGAAATTAGAGGAAACTCAAAACAGGAAATTTTTTTGGTGAAAAATCATAAGTTTCTGTGGGAAAGGAGTTTTTTTATTCTGATTTTGATCAAATAAAAGGATGACAATTGTTACATTATTAACTTTTGATCAGAAGATCACAAATTATATGCAAGGAATGTGTATTTTCAATTATCAAGAATTTTTTATCATGATATGAAAAATAATACGTCCTTTGAAGCACAGCAAGTAACGACTTGATTGGTAATTACCGGCCACATTTCGTGCAAGATTCACATGTCCGGTAGAAATTTCATTAGGACATTAGGATATCTGCGATAGAAAAACTTTTGCTATTTGATGTGTGAAAGATAATTCATGTCTATTGTTGTATAAATGTCATGTTATTACGTTTTTGAACGGCACAGTCTTACGGAAAGGTTTAGTGTGATTGTAATTTATAATAATTCATGTCTATTGTTGTATAAATGTCATGTTATTACGTTTTTGAACGGCACAGTCTTACGGAAAGGTTTAGTGTGATTGTAATTTATAATAATTCATGTCTATTGTTGTATAAATGTCATGTTATTACGTTTTTGAACGGCACAGTCTTACGGAAAGGTTTAGTGTGACTGTAATTTATTGATGAGATTTTAGTTAAGACATTGCTGTTTCTGTGGGATTGGCACTCTTAGGAATATATCCTCAACTGTGATCCACAACAGAATGGATCAGTGAGACTTGCAATTATCACACGTCAGCGTTTTCAATATGCCGATGCCTGTAGTAAAGTGAAATCAGATCTCTGTTATCAAACATCATGAGGAGTTTTGCTGTTGTTGATAAAACTACTTGTGTCATTGTAGTAACAAGGTCATATAGCTCTTTTCGAATCAAAAGCTATTAGGTGTGATTGAGACAGTGCCACTGAAATGAAACGTGACAGCTCGACCTTTAAATATCTAGGCAAAAACAACGTCTTGGCATCCAATGATGTTGGACCTACATCAAATAAAACATCTACCATTTTAAAATTTGTACCCTTGTATCAAGCCCATCATGGGATTAAATTTGGATTTAGCCCCACTGGGTTAATATGAAAAAATAAAATATTTTAGGTGTACCATTTTTTCTTTAAATTTCAGCCAAATTTACAGGGATTCTGTTAATAGTCTTGAATTAATGAATGCTCTTCTGTGGTTTAATCGGCCTTCTCTATACAGTTCCTCTTGAGTTTTGCCTTTTCCTGTTCATATTGTGTGATTTTAAATTTTTATCGATTTTGGCCAAATTCTCCTTCAATTCAATAAATTTTTTTCTAGCCTTCTATTCTTACTTGGGAGAGAATCAAAGTGGAAAATCAGTTATGCCTTCTACAAGTTATACTGAATGATGAGTAATGAAAAATAAATGAATGAATTATGTAGAATAGATGTAAAAAAACAAACAAAGTTTTTAAGGCAGAACCATTTATTAATTAAAGCTTTCGGCCTAGTCATTGGCCATCATCAGTACATATATGGGAAATGTCAAAAAAAATTTATTCCATATTTTCATATTTTTTTTTTATATTCCTATTTTCATTATGATTTTTTAACTAAACTGCAACTAAACTCATCGCAGCAACCTTGTTTTTGCGGAATTGCTTTGAAAATCATTGTTGCATTAAGGGTGAAGGGGCGTCTTTTCTCAAAATTACAAAAAAACATTTTTTTTCCTTTCAAATAGTTTTATCTAGAATATCTCATTCTGCTACATGAAATCAAAAGAAGCAGCATCGTGCTGCAAGTCAAAATGAGAATAAAACATTAAAAGCGTTTTTCTCAAAATGAAATTTTAAGGGTGCATCTCTTACGTTTAGTTCCTTTTTCAAAAGTTTTGAAAAGCTGAGACTCCAATCTACCAAAGTGTGTCACAGTTTGTTTTAATACTCAATATTTCACTTGATATTACCCCTGAACTTATGTTTCAGATGTAAAAATAAAGCTTAAGATGTTTTTAGCTATAAAAAAAATCAGAAACCCTCTTTTAACAAACTGACACATTATTTTAGAATGAAAAGTGCTGAATTACGACTATGTAAATTATAAAAAGATTTAACAAAAAAATTTGAAAAAGGAACTCAATAATGAAATAAGGTTAATATTTTTAAGATAACTTACGGAAAATATATTGGATGAAATTACTTTTCTTTAGCTTTCCAAAGATTATATCATTTTAATGCATTGTAGAATTGGGGAGGGAGTGAGAAATCACTTTGACAGAAGTGTTTATCATTCTAACACCCTTAAGGCAATATTCTATTGTGAACATGAATTTTTAAAACAATTCTCATCAAAACAATAAGGCAAATAGCATACTTAAGTTTTAATTTACACCCTTGTGGAGAACAAACTTGTTTTATCACTCATTGTACTCAGGGCTGCAAATAGGGATGTCTGATATAGAATCTTTTCTACTGGTCACAATGTTCGAAAAGTTAAAAAAAGGTGGCCAATTGAAAGTTTTCACATCCACTTAGGTATGACTTCTCTTTTCATTATTTCATTTCTGTAATGAATCTAAAAGATCCATTTTTTACGTGTAATAATTAATCTAAATCTCTATTGAAATTACACATGGCAATTCAAAGTTTGAGCATGTTAGATTTTTTTAAAAGAAAAAAGTTGAGATAAAGTTATTTCAAATATTAGTTCAGATTAACAGCAATATAATTTTTTATTCGATCCTTTTGGTGGATTCACTAAGAAATTTTATGGTGACCCTGGTGTGAAAATATTTAAAGGAATCCCAACAACCTAAGTGTTTGAAGCTATCAATGAAGCTTGTGAAGAATAACTCTTCAAAACATGTAAAATATGATAATACTAAGTCAACTTAACATATGGAATCTATTTGGCAAATAAAAGAATGAGCGGGTCAGCCCCTTTAACAGATGGAGCTACAGAATTTCATTTCTAAAATATTTAGTTTTATTAATAATGATTATCCACCGTAGTTACACTTTTTAATTAATAACTTAGATTCATTATTGCATGTGTTACAAGTCCACCGTGTTACACAGATTCATCAAATTTAGATTAATCAATAAATATGATTCATTTATTAATCTGCTTTTATTTTTGCTATGAATGAATTAATATTTTCATTGATGTCATAACGTAAGTTTCTAATGAGAAAATTTTGATTATTGAAGTAATCATGTAATTAAATATAAGTAAGTAAACAATTTTCAATCGCTCACACGAATGTTATCTATTGCACATGGACCGCTCACATAAGTAAATGTAACGCTAGTGATTCACTGCTCATAAGGGTTGATTTTCCTAACTGGACCATAAATATGCTACTGATAATATATAAATTTAAAAAATTACTATTATATTTTTCATTTTAGGATTAGAAATTGAGAAGCAACTGTTGATTTACTAAATCTCAGAAATTTCCACTACCACTTAACAGCTATATAAACCACAATAATTAGTATCTTCTGACCATGAAAGGATAGGGTGGGTATAGAAGATTGCCACTTCACTTGCGTAAGATTTCTTATTTTATTACTTGGTTTTATCTGCAATCTCAAGCTGTGAGCCTTGACCTGAATTCTTCCAATAACAGTAATAATGGTGTCAGTGATAAACGTAAAAAAAAAGATTTGAAAGTTTTGTTCAGGTATATGCGTTGAAAGTCTGTACAATTCTTTACAAATTTTTTATAACATGCTTAAAGCACACATAATTATTAAAAAAGATTCATCATAACTTAATAAAATGAAAAGATGTCTTCTTGTTGTGTTCAGTTTTTACGCATAAGCGCATGGAAACTCTTTTAAATAGACTGTGGGTTTATCTGTCTATGTATGTATCTGTTCATTAACTTAATTTCAGAAACAACAACATAACTAACATTCCCACTATCACCAACAGCTATATAAGCCACAAAAAATAGCAGTAATAGGGTCTTCATACTATTAAAAGAAAGGGTGAAAATTGAAAATTGCCACTGCATTTAGGTAAGATCTCTCCTTTCATTATTTGGTTTTATCGCCAAACTGAATCACTGAACTTTGAGCAGAACATTTTCAATAATAACCATGGTAACAGGTGGTTTAATGAAAGGATTTAAGTGATAGTATTAAGTTCTATCTGAAATTATTCAAGTTTATAGATTGTTAGTTATTTACTCCAGTAGCCATTACCACCTTTGTTTTGTTTACCAAATCAGGGAAAACCCCAATAAAAAATGTTAAAAGCAACAAACATAGCAATGAAATACAATCCTCTCATTACATTATTAATAATAAAATAATAATTCTCATGATCTTTTTCTTTTTAGAAACTTAAATTGTAAGGCTCCGATTGATTATCTACATCTCAACAACAACAGCAATACTATCATCACCACCGACAACAACAACAGCTACATAAGTAGCAGTGTTCTTAGTATTAAAAGATAGGTTGCTGATTGCAAATTTTCCACCCCGCTTAGGTAAGTATTTTCTTTCCATGTTTTGGTTTTATTATGCAAGTGATGAATGTCACAAAACACGAATGATTTTTTCTGCTTGAGTTAAATCAAATAAGTCTGTAGACATGCTAATTATTTATGCCCATAGTCATTAGAAAGTTCCCTTGTTTTGAAGCTGATTGTGAAGTTCTATTGTCGTTATTTTTTGTCTAAATTATTCTGACTTTAGTTTGTGTTGCATTTACTGTGATCACATGATATTGAGTAATTACTGCGTGTTGGTTGTTATTTGTCATGTGATCAAAGTGAAAACATTTAAAATATAGACTATTGAGGAGGTCAGGAAAATATCAGTTCTTATCACAGTTTCCAGACCAGAGCATTTTTATAAAAACTATGTTATGCCAGAGTACCATTTGCTACAAAATCAGGGCGAACCATAGGGAAAAAATGATAAACAAAGTTCTTTTGTCATTTAAATACATAGTTATAGTTAAGATTAAAACTTTGGCAATAGATTTTCAAATGTAGTTTATGAAAAGGTTCATAGGCTTCTTATTTCCATGGTTCAAAATAAGTATTTTAAAGTGGTTCTTGATAAAAAAAGTTAAATATGTTATGTTGCCTCAACGTGTATGTATAAAAATTTTTGAGGAAATTATTTTGAAGCCAACAGCGTAGCAAGTAGCTACAACGATTGGTAAAGGATTCTTGTAATTATCATCGCACGAATCTGGCGAATTTAACGTCATTCGCCTACTCACCTGGTTACACGCATCTCAGATTGTTTTTTTTTTCATTAACTGCACCACACTGTGTGACAGTCCCTAAAAGATGCTGTCAGGCTTTCCCTTCAAAGCTTCCCTTCATTACCTTCATTTTTCAGCAATGAAAAGTCAACAATATGCACCTAGTTTCCGACAGGACGGGTGGTAATTAAAAAACAATAAAATAAAAGGATTTAAAAATAATATTAAGCTAAACACACGTAAGTACAAATACAATTAAAACATGTCCATATCTTCGTCAGAAAAATCGTTTTCTAAATCGGGCATCGTCACACTTGCTATATCAGCAGTTACTTTTGTATTCGTTTTTTGCCGTTTTTCTGAACATTTGTGTGACGCCGACGTTAATTTTCTAACCTTGGAGTTGTACCAACATTTGATTGCTGCATCGGGTGAATATTCATCGATAGAAGGACCTTCTTCTCCAATGCAAACCAGGTTGTCTAGCATGAAAGTTCCGTTTTTTGGATAACCTTTTTTAAACGTGGAAGTGAAGTGAAGAAGACAGAATTTTACTTCAAGGTAATAAAATCCTTTGATTTAATTTATTTGCAAGTATTCTTGATAGATTTTGTGTAAACTTTGTGATGATGATGGACTGTCCATAAATAAAAAAGTGAAAGGAGCACAGCTTCGCCACTAATAGAGAAGAGCAGGGTATATATAATTGTTTGCTTTGATGTGTTGATGTGTGTTTTATGTTCATTTCAACATAATTTAGTTTATTTAAATTAGTAGAGGGGTATTTCCATTTTTAAATTCATTCTACTGTGCCTGAACCACCAGAAATTTTAGCGTCATTTTAATTTGTGGATATTTTTGTTTTGAAACCTTTCATTTTGCATTTTGACTGAAATATGATCATTTCAAGATTCTAAATGTGCAGTACACAGTGAGTTTGCAGTAAGTTTAAAGATTTCAATGAAAAAAGAAGACTAAAATACCTTTAAAACATCATTTTCGTGAACATTTATTTTGGTGAGTCCGAAACTACAAACTGTATTTGTTTCCATTTTCCTGATAATTTTTATGACAGTAATTTTTGCGAATCAAGATTTTGGAAAAATTTTGCAAACTTTTTTTTTTTCTCATATGAATTTTGCAGCATTTTAATTTTGCGGATTATAGATCTCCATCAAATTATGAAAATTTCATGCCATGAAAATTTCTTGCCTTACAATAGGTTAGTAAATGTTTTTTCTAATTTTTCAGTAATTTTGGATGGATTCTATTTTGATGATGATGATTTTTTTTTAATTAGTTTTAACTTATGTTTATAACTGTTTAAAAATATCAGTTCGGGCAAATAATTTAATGAGAAAAAGGATAATAAGAAGCTTCATGCTTGTTTAAAACCTATATATTCGACCTCACATTCCAAAGGTCATCATCAGAGTGATGTAAATTTTGTTGTTGTTGCAGTTTAAATTTTGTGAAGTTGAAAAATCAGTTCGTGATTCATGAATCACAAGTCATTATTTCGAACCCTGATTTCATTTTATGTCAAAAGAACCCAATTTTCCTTGGGTTTATCAGGTCTGCTTGTGGTATTACCTCCACACTTGTAACAAGCCAATTTCTCCTTGTGCTACTTGTGATATATTCTTGATTGTTCTTGAAAACTTGCAATTATCAGTAATAAGTTGTTCAGTTCTCTAGTTAACTGAGTGGTTCAATAGAATAGGTTCTTTGATGACAGTTGTGTTATTTCATTTTTAACAGTATGCATATTAATAGCAGCATACTTAACATTGAAATGCATATCTCATCTGTGCATTATTAAGAAGAATTTTTTGTTTTTAGAAGCAGAAATCGAGAAGCAACTGTTCCTTAAATCATTCTCAATACCACCACCACTTCCACCAACAGCTACCTTGTCAGCATTGAAAGCTAGGGTGCCAATTGCAAGTTTTCCCATCCAATTAGGTAAAATTTCTCTATCCATTATTTTATTTTATTTGCAAACTCAAGTCTTGAGCCTTGACTGGTTTGTGCCAACGAAGTGTTCATGTCAAAAGAACCCACTTTTCCTTGGGTTTATCAGGTCTGCTTGTGGTATTACCTCCACGCTTGTAACAATCCAATTTCTCTTTGTGCCTCTTGTGATATATTCTTGATTGTTCTTGAAAACTTGCAATTATCAGTAATAAGTTGTTCAGTTCTCTAGTTAACTGAGTGGTTCAATTGAATAGGTTCTTTGTTGGCAGTTGTATTATTTCATTTTTAACTGGATGCATATTAATAGCAGCATACTTAACATTGAAATGCATATCCCATCAATACATTATTAAGAAGAAATTTCTGTTTCTAGAAGCAGAAATCATAACGCGACTGTTCCTTAAATCATTCTCAATACCACCACCACTTCCACCAACAGCTACCTTCTCAGCATTGATAGCTAGGGTGCCGATTGCAAAATTTCCCGTCCACTTAGGTAAGATTCTTCTATCCATTCTTTGGTTTTATCTGGAAACTCAAGTTATGGGCCTTGACTAATTTGTACCAATGAAGTGTTCATGTCAAAAGAACCCAATTTCCCTTGGAATGTTTATCAGGTTTGCTTGTGGTATTACCTCCACGCTTGAAACAAGCCAATTTCTCCTTGTGCTACTTGTGATATATTCTTGATTGTTCTTGAAAACTTGCAATTATCAGTAATAAATTGTTCAGTTCTCTAGTTAACTGAGTGGTTCAATTGAATAGGTTCTTTGATGGCAGTTGTGTTATTTCATTTTTAATGGTATGCATATTAATAGCAGCATACTTAACATTGAAATGCATATCTCATCAGTACATTATTAAGAAGAGTTTTTTGTTTTTAGAAGCAGAAATCGAAAAGCAACTGTTCCTTAAATCATTCTCAATACCACCACCACTTCCACCAACAGCTACCTTGTCAGCATTGAAAGCTAGGGTGCCAATTGCAAGTTTTCCCATCCAATTAGGTAAAATTTCTCTATCCATTATTTTATTTTATTTGCAAACTCAAGTCTTGAGCTTTGACTGGTTTGTGCCAATGAAGTGTTCGTGTCAAAAGAACCCACTTTTCCTTGGGTTTATCAGGTCTGCTTGTGGTATTACCTCCACGCTTGTAACAATCCAATTTCTCTTTGTGCCTCTTGTGATATATTCTTGATTGTTCTTGAAAACTTGCAATTATCAGTAATAAGTTGTTCAGTTCTCTAGTTAACTGAGTGGTTCAATTGAATAGGTTCTTTGTTGGCAGTTGTATTATTTCATTTTTAACTGGATGCATATTAATAGCAGCATACTTAACATTGAAATGCATATCCCATCAATACATTATTAAGAAGAAATTTCTGTTTCTAGAAGCAGAAATCATAACGCGACTGTTCCTTAAATCATTCTCAATACCACCACCACTTCCACCAACAGCTACCTTCTCAGCATTGATAGCTAGGGTGCCGATTGCAAAATTTCCCGTCCACTTAGGTAAGATTCTTCTATCCATTCTTTGGTTTTATCTGGAAACTCAAGTTATGGGCCTTGACTAATTTGTACCAATGAAGTGTTCATGTCAAAAGAACCCAATTTCCCTTGGAATGTTTATCAGGTTTGCTTGTGGTATTACCTCCACGCTTGAAACAAGCCAATTTCTCCTTGTGCTACTTGTGATATATTCTTGATTGTTCTTGAAAACTTGCAATTATCAGTAATAAATTGTTCAGTTCTCTAGTTAACTGAGTGGTTCAATTGAATAGGTTCTTTGATGGCAGTTGTGTTATTTCATTTTTAATGGTATGCATATTAATAGCAGCATACTTAACATTGAAATGCATATCTCATCAGTACATTATTAAGAAGAGTTTTTTGTTTTTAGAAGCAGAAATCGAAAAGCAACTGTTCCTTAAATCATTCTCAATACCACCACCACTTCCACCAACAGCTACCTTGTCAGCATTGAAAGCTAGGGTGCCAATTGCAAGTTTTCCCATCCAATTAGGTAAAATTTCTCTATCCATTATTTTATTTTATTTGCAAACTCAAGTCTTGAGCTTTGACTGGTTTGTGCCAATGAAGTGTTCGTGTCAAAAGAACCCAATTTTCCTTGGGTTTATCAGGTCTGCTTGTGGTATTACCTCCTGGCTTCTAACAATCCAATTTCTCCTTGTGCTACTTGTGATATATTCTTGATTGTTCTTGAAAACTTGCAATTATCAGTAATAAGTTGTTCAGTTCTCTAGTTAACTGAGGGGTTCAATACAGTAGGTTCTTTGTTGGCAGTTGTATTATTTCATTTTTAACTGGATGCATATTGATAGCAGCATACTTAACATTGAAATGCATATCCCATCAATACATTATTAAGAAGAAATTTCTGTTTCTAGAAGCAGAAATCATAACGCGACTGTTCCTTAAATCATTCTCAATACCACCACCACTTCCACCAACAGCTACCTTCTCAGCATTGAAAGCTAGGGTGCCAATTGCAAGTTTTCCCATCCAATTAGGTAAAATTTCTGTATCCATTATTTGGTTTTATCTGCAAACTGGATCACTGAGTTTTGAGCAGAACATTTGCAATAATAACTGTGGTATATTGAAACGGTTTTACTGATATTATTTTAGTTTTATCTGAATTTGTTCAAGTCTGCAGATTTGTTAATTAGTTTCGTTTACAAAATCAGAGAAAACCACAATAAAAAAGTGTTAAAGGAACAAACACAGCAATGAAATTCGTATCATTATATTATTAATAATAAAATGATAAGGTAATTCTCATTATCTCTTTCTTTTTAGAAACTAAAATCGCAAGGCTCCGGTTGATTATCTGTATCTCAAGAACAACAACAATATCAACATCACCACCCCCAACAAACTGCTACATAAATAGCAGTGATAGCATCTTCTGAATATTGAAAAATAGAGTTCCAATTGCATATTTCCTACTCCACTTAGGTAAGATATTTCTTTCTATTTATTTTATTGGCAAGGTGGATCCCTGAGACTTCAGGAGAACTATTCCTTCAGTGATATAATGTCACGATATCAGTTTTGTCCTTAATTTCGGTTGCCTTCCCATTGGTCAGGTTATTTTGTTGTTTCTGGTTTTTGGCATTGTAGTTATTATTACAGTAAATGCATTATTTACCACTAAGTCAGTATTTTAATTATTAGTTAATTTTGACATGCATTTATTTTTAACTCGGTGGTTCATTAGCCATACGTTGGCTTAACAGGTTTTTTATTAATGTCCTACGTTGTTAAACTTCTTTTGGTTGTTTGCTTAGAATATTATAGGTTGATGGGGTGCAATATGTTAGACACTGTCTTCGTTGAGAGTTAGTTCAGTTAGCTGTAGTTATAAGAAACTGTCCTGGTTGACAGATTGTATTAGTCATAGTGTTTTTATGCATCCTCCCTCAATCGCCCACCTATTTATCTTTACTATGCTAACCCCCCTCATCAGTTAATTAATAATTGGAAAATAGCAATCGCAATAAAATGTGTATCCTCTCAATACATTATTAATAAAATAATAATAAGATAACTCTCATTATCTTTTTCTTTTTAGCAACTGAAATTGTAAGGCTCCTGTTTATTATCTGTATCTCAACAACAACAACAACAACAACAACAATACTCTCATCACCACTACCAACAACAAGAACAGCTTCATAAATAGCAGTGTTCTTAGCATTGAAAGCTGATTGCAAATTTTCTACTCTACTTAGGTAAGATTTCTCTTTCCATTCTTTGGTTTTATTAGTATCCCTGAGTTCTTTTCATTTAAATAATAGTTATAGTTAAGATTAAAACCATGACAATGGATGCTCAGACGTAGTTTATGAAAAGGTCCATATACTTCTTTCATTTCATTTCATTTTTAACAGGATGCATATTAATAGCAGCATACTTAACATTGAAATGCATATCCCATCAATACATTATTAAGAAGAAATCGAAAAGCTACTGTAATAAGTTAAATTCTTGTTATATTTTTCTTTGTAGGAGAAGAAATCGACAAGCAACTGTTCCTTAACTCATTCTTAATACCACCACCACTTCCACCAACAGCTACCTTTCAGCACTGAAAGCTAGGGTGCCAATTGCAAATTTCCCATCCAATTAGGTTAGATTTGACCATAGTTCCCCTTTATAGCAATTTACTAAACATTGAAATACATAACCCATCAATACATTATTATTGATAATTAAGAAGAATAAAATTCTCGTTATTTTTCTTCATAGCAACTGATATCGTAAAGCTCCTGTTGATCATCGTTATCCCAACATAAACAACAATATTATCATCACCAACATCAACTTCACCAGCTACGTAAATACCAATAATTTGCACTGATAGCGTCTTCTGACCATTATAGATAGTGACAACTGTAAATTTATCCGTTCCACTAAGGTAAGATAGAAAGTTTTGAGAGGAAAAGAATTCGCGAAATATTTGGCTTTAAGTTTTGCGAATTACAATTGTTAGCACAAATTCCGGGAAGACAAACATTTTCACATATAATTATTCATATTTTTGCGGTGAAAACGATTCGCCATTTCATGTTTTAAAATCGCGAAAGTTTCTGAGATCTTAAAGTTATGAATGATGTGAAAAAAATCCTTATATTTTTCTTTCCAGCAGCAGAACGCGGCAGTTGACTTACTGACTCATAACAACAACGGTACTTATCAGTGTTAGCATCTTGTGACTATTAAAAGATGGCTTCCAATTTCCAAATTGCCGTTCCACTCACGTAAGATTTCTTATTACAATTTAGTTTTTCAGCAAACTAAAGCCGCAACGAAACAAACAATTAAATCGGGAACAAGGCCTAACACTTAAATAAAAAGAGTAAAAATAGACATATACTTTTAGCTTGCCGATGAGAAACTTGTAATAAAAGTTCCATTAGTTGAATAAAAACCCATGCTGTTCCACACGAACAGACAAACACGCAAGTTTTGTCTTCTCAGATAGATAGTCAACAAGCAACAAGTAAGCAACAAATCGGGCTGTAAAAGATAGCAACTTAAGCTACATTGAGTCTCCAGTTTGTTGCTTATATAAAAATGTGTTCTTCATGATGGCTTGTTAGACATGGATCTGATAGTCACATGAAAAAAGTGATAGAACTACTGAGAACCCTTTTTTGTATTGCCGACATTTCAAGCACTATTCACTACGAAAAGAACTACTGTCTCAGGAGCTGAAGTTTTTACCAGGCTTTATTTTTTCTCATGTTGTCAGAAGTAGATTTTTATGGGATTTCGTAAATTGAGACGGGCTGAAATTCCACATTATCTAGGAAAACGCCATGGTATTAATCCCTAAGCTTTTGCCTCCTTTTTATGGATTTTACTTTTGTTTATTTTCACATTGAGCAGTATCTCTTTTACAATTGGCTTCTTGTTTGCTTTGCTGAGTTATTATAATACGTAACTAGATGCACATTATGAGCAAAAGGATTTCTACTTACCAGCTGAATATGTCCCTTAATTTAAACGAATACTGATGTTACTTAATTGCCATTACAAAATATTCAAATAGTTTAGAAATGCGTGACAAACATAAAAATGAAACATGAAAAGATAAAAACATAAAAAACATAGCATTTGGAAAGGGAATTTAGAACATTTGTAATTGCATACGAATAAGTGAAGAGTTTTCGTTGAGTGCTGAAGTATGTTGTAAACAAATAGATCTTGAAAACATATGAAATTCCAGTAATTTAATTACATTTACTTACGTCCTTCTTTTCTGAACAAGGAAATCAGGGTTCTCGTAAAGTGTATGGATAGGGACCAATACACAATTCGATTTTTCAAAAATATGCTAAATAGCAGATACTTTAAAAATATTTTTCTACGTTTTAAAATATTATAGAATATTAGAGAATATTTTAAAAGCGTTCTTGAAAATATTGTGAAAACACATCACAGAGCAATATTTGTTAAGTATTTTGATACAAGAATAGCTAAAATCAACTTGAATATTTGAAACTTTGGTGCAGGTGCATTAGCTTTGGCTTATGGCTTAGCTATAGTTCAGAAAAGGCCGTTTGTTCACGGAGAAATGAAATTGCAATCAATATATATATCCTTTCAATCATTGGTTAAAAGAGTGTCAAGAACCAATACACAAAATAAGAATACAATTCCTTTCAGTTCTTAATAAAATAACTTCACCTTCATTAAAAAAATCTGTAAGTATATAGCCAAATTTATGTTAAGGTATGACAACTGTTTACATTAAAGATGTATAATACTCTGATTCTTACATAATACTCAGTCCTACCCAAAGTAAAAACACCGCAACGTTGTTCACACTAAATTCTTTCTTCGATAAAGCAGTGATACAGATAATAAAAGAAACTTAAGAAAGTAAATGATTTACCTTATGAAGTGCGTTATTGTCTTTGAGAATACGTTTTTCCACGCTTATGATGCGATTCCTTCATTCAAAACATAAACGTTCTTTCTAAATCTTTGAACGCTAGTATAATGGAACACAAGAAGAACAAAGCCGGTTGCTTTCACAGAAATCCAAAAACTGTCAAAAATAAATCCGCCATTAGAAAGTCATTTTATTACATTACCTTAAGGGAATTAACGAAATTGCGAAACAAAAGATTGCGAAATTAATGTTTGCGAATTTTTAAGCCACAACAACCTCTTGCAATCTTTTATTCCGCATTTTATCCTATTTCCGGGTCTTCAATTCCGTTTTTTTGTAAAATTAGTCTCCTTATTGTATTTTTTTTATTTTACAGGTCAGCTTCCTCCATCGCTGATGATGAAAAAATATATTTCGAATTACATAATTATGAGTGGAATATGGCAAATATGCTACGAGATTTTATGCACCAGCAAATAACCAAAGATAAAAAAGATCTCTACAAATTGCTAAAATCGAAAGAAAAGAAACTGGAGAAGTTGAAGAAACGAGGGATAATCAGAAAGGACCAATGGGCGCTTCTCTTCCCCCACAATGGAGAGACAGATTCCGATCTATTTGACATTTCCCTAATGCTTGTACTGCTAAGGACTATATGTCAGTTAAGCACACCGGAAACGGATCTCATCGACAGATGCAATCAACTCAGAAATCAGGAAGCACACCTTGGAAAGGCCATATCACAAACTGATTACAACAGAATTCGAAGCAGCTTTGAACAGTGGTTTAAAGACATGGGAATGTCTGATGATCGGTGGAGCATTTTAAAAAACCGCATCGTTTATAACGATGTCGGCAACTTTAAATTCGGATTAAAAGAACCAATAAAAAATTTTGTTGGTAGAGAACAGGAACTAAAACAGCTACATGCCGCCCTTCAAGTTCATGATATCGTTGTTGTGAAAGGATTGTCGGGGGTAGGCAAGTCAGAATTGATAAGAAAGTTTTCTCGGAATTATGACAAACAGTATGAAAACATTCTATTTATCAATTCTGAATCTGAAGGAACCCTAGAAGATTTTTTTGTGGGTTTCGCAAAATATGTTGGCCTCATATCTGCAAATGAAACTAATCTGTCAATTAAGACGCTCGTAGCCAAGATTTACAATTTCATCTCAACAAAAAATTGTTTGGTTGTTTTTGACAATGGAGACAAACCAGACCTTTTAAACGATTACATGCCAACATCCAATGGCATATGTAAAATAATTATAACGACACAATTCCAATTTTCTAAACGTGAGCAACTTGAATTGCTGCCGTTGGATTTAAATGAAGGGTTGCAATTCTTTAAAGGAGAACTTGGTGACGATATAAACTCTGCCGATTGCGAAAATTTGATCAACGCTCTCAGCTCGTTACCTATAGCGTTTCAATTGGCTTGTTCTTATATCAAAACCAGAAACATTAGCATTAGTGTATTCTTGAAGAATCACGAGGCCAAGTTTAACCAACTGTGGTCCAGTGTAGATCAAGACGACATGAATAAAAATACAAAAACGGTGTTAACAACATGGGAAATGGCTTTCGATCATATACGTACGGACACACTTGCAATAAGACTAATGCGGATGTTTTCCTTGATGGATGGCAAATCTATCGCTGAAGAACTTCTTGCACATTTGGAGGGTGTCGAAGAACTTCAACTAAAAGAGTCCTTGTATAACCTCAGAAAGTATTCTCTGATTGATTTAACAACTCAACTGGCAAATGGGAATAAAAGCTTCGTCATAAATATACACAATCTGGTACAACAAGTTATAAGAGACGGGTTAACCGATAACGAACAAGTATCACTTACAAATGACTTATTTCGTATGTGTGAAAACTTGATAGACACGATTGATAAGAAGGATCACCAAACTTTTGGAGACATGTGGTTGCAACATATTTTCTCATTTATAGATAAAGTTAGTTCCAAGCTCCAAACATCAGATTTAATTTACAAGGTCATACGGTGTGCAGCAGATGCTGCGGCAAACGGTGGAAAACTCAAATCAGCGACGAACTTCATAAAGCAGTGCAAGAGAATATTACCGAATGAATCACACCGTTTGACAAATATCGAAGCTATGCTGTTACAAAGGAATGGAAAATACGACGACGCTATGCAAATGTACATGGCCGTGTTGAAATCACGAGAATCGGCACTGGGCCCCGATCACCCTGATACGTTGACCACGAAGCACAAAATAGCATTGTCGTTGGACTCGAAAGGGAAATTCGACGAGGCTATCGAAATGTACATGGCCGTGTTGAAATCACGAGAATCGGCACTGGGCCCCGATCACCCTGATACGTTGAACACGAAGCACAACATAGCAGTTTCGCTAAACAAGAAAGGGAAATTCGACGAGGCTATCGAAATGTACATGGCCGTGTTGAAATCCCAAGAATCGGCACTGGGCCCCGATCACCGTCGTACGTTGAACACGAAGCACAACATAGCATTGTCGTTGGACTCGAAAGGGAAATTCGACGAGGCTATCGAAATGTACATGGCCGTGTTGAAATCCCAAGAATCGGCACTGGGCCCCGATCACCCATCAACGTTGGCCACGAAGCACAACATAGCAGTTTCGCTACAAAAGAAAGGGAAATTCGACGAGGCTATCGAAATGTACATGGCCGTGTTGAAATCCCAAGAATCGGCACTGGGCCCCGATCACCCACATACGTTGTCCACGAAGCACAACATAGCAGTTTCGCTACAAAAGAAAGGGAAATTCGACGAGGCTATCGAAATGTACATGGCCGTGTTGAAATCACGAGAATCGGCACTGGGCCCCGATCACCCTGATACGTTGAACACGAAGCACAACATAGCAGTTTCGCTAAAAGATAAAGGGAAATTCGACGAGGCTATCGAAATGTACATGGCCGTGTTGAAATCCAAAGAATCGGCACTGGGCCCCGATCACCCTGATACGTTGACCACGAAGCACAACATAGCAGTTTCGCTAAAAGATAAAGGGAAATTCGACGAGGCTATCGAAATGTACATGGCCGTGTTGAAATCACGAGAATCGGCACTGGGCCCCGATCACCCTGATACGTTGGCCACGAAGCACAACATAGCAGCTTCGCTAAGTAAGAAAGGGAAATTCGACGAGGCTATCGAAATGTACATGGCCGTGTTGAAATCCCAAGAATCGGCACTGGGCCCCGATCACCTTCATACGTTGAGGACGAAGCACAGCATAGCAGTTTCGCTAAATAAGAAAGGGAAATTCGACGAGGCTATGGAAATGAACATGGCAGTGTTGAAATCACGAGAATTGGCGCTGGGCCCCGGTCACCCTGATACGTTAGGCACGAAGCACAACATAGCAAGTTCGCTGGACTCGAAAGGGAAATTCGACGAGGCTATCGAAATGTACATGGCCGTGTTGAAATCACGAGAATC
The DNA here is from genome assembly GCA_039566895.2 of Turritopsis rubra. Lineage (NCBI taxonomy): Eukaryota > Metazoa > Cnidaria > Hydrozoa > Anthoathecata > Oceaniidae > Turritopsis > Turritopsis rubra. Next base: position 2,089,107 of record CM077629.1, on the reverse strand, counting down.
GGTACTGGGCCCCGATCACCCTGATACGTTGAACACGAAGCACAACATAGCAAGTTCGTTGGACTCGAAAGGGAAATTCGACGAGGCTATCGAAATGTACATGGCCGTGTTGAAATCACGAGAATCGGCACTGGGCCCCGATCACCCTGATACGTTGAACACGAAGCACAACATAGCAAGTTCGTTGGACTCGAAAGGGAAATTCGACGTGGCTATCGAAATGTACATGGCCGTGTTGAAATCCCAAGAATCGGCACTGGGCCCCGATCACCCTGATACGTTGACCACGAAGCACAACATAGCAGTTTCGCTAAAAAATAAAGGGAAATTCGACGAGGCTATCGAAATGTACATGGCCGTGTTGAAATCCAAAGAATCGGCACTTGGCCCCGATCACCCTCATACGTTGACCACGAAGCACAACATAGCAGTTTCGCTAAAAGATAAAGGGAAATTCGACGAGGCTATCGAAATGTACATGGCCGTGTTGAAATCACGAGAATCGGCACTGGGCCCCGATCACCCTGATACGTTGGCCACGAAGCACAACATAGCAGTTTCGCTAAGTAAGAAAGGGAAATTCGACGAGGCTATCGAAATGTACATGGCCGTGTTGAAATCCCAAGAATCGGCACTGGGCCCCGATCACCTTCATACGTTGAGGACGAAGCACAGCATAGCAGTTTCGCTAAATAAGAAAGGGAAATTCGACGAGGCTATGGAAATGAACATGGCAGTGTTGAAATCACGAGAATTGGCGCTGGGCCCCGGTCACCCTGATACGTTAGGCACGAAGCACAACATAGCAAGTTCGCTGGACTCGAAAGGGAAATTCGACGAGGCTATCGAAATGTACATGGCCGTGTTGAAATCACGAGAATCGGCACTGGGCCCCGATCACCCTGATACGTTGGCCACGAAGCACAACATAGCAGCTTCGCTAAGTAAGAAAGGGAAATTCGACGAGGCTATCGAAATGTACATGGCCGTGTTGAAATCCCAAGAATCGGCACTGGGCCCCGATCACCTTCATACGTTGAGGACGAAGCACAGCATAGCAGTTTCGCTAAATAAGAAAGGGAAATTCGACGAGGCTATGGAAATGAACATGGCAGTGTTGAAATCACGAGAATTGGCGCTGGGCCCCGGTCACCCTGATACGTTAGGCACGAAGCACAACATAGCAAGTTCGCTGGACTCGAAAGGGAAATTCGACGAGGCTATCGAAATGTACATGGCCGTGTTGAAATCACGAGAATCGGTACTGGGCCCCGATCACCCTGATACGTTGAACACGAAGCACAACATAGCAAGTTCGTTGGACTCGAAAGGGAAATTCGACGAGGCTATCGAAATGTACATGGCCGTGTTGAAATCACGAGAATCGGCACTGGGCCCCGATCACCCTGATACGTTGAACACGAAGCACAACATAGCAAGTTCGTTGGACTCGAAAGGGAAATTCGACGTGGCTATCGAAATGTACATGGCCGTGTTGAAATCCCAAGAATCGGCACTGGGCCCCGATCACCCTGATACGTTGACCACGAAGCACAACATAGCAGTTTCGCTAAAAAATAAAGGGAAATTCGACGAGGCTATCGAAATGTACATGGCCGTGTTGAAATCCAAAGAATCGGCACTTGGCCCCGATCACCCTCATACGTTGACCACGAAGCACAACATAGCAGTTTCGCTAAAAGATAAAGGGAAATTCGACGAGGCTATCGAAATGTACATGGCCGTGTTGAAATCACGAGAATCGGCACTGGGCCCCGATCACCCTGATACGTTGGCCACGAAGCACAACATAGCAGTTTCGCTAAGTAAGAAAGGGAAATTCGACGAGGCTATCGAAATGTACATGGCCGTGTTGAAATCCCAAGAATCGGCACTGGGCCCCGATCACCTTCATACGTTGAGGACGAAGCACAGCATAGCAGTTTCGCTAAATAAGAAAGGGAAATTCGACGAGGCTATGGAAATGAACATGGCAGTGTTGAAATCACGAGAATTGGCGCTGGGCCCCGGTCACCCTGATACGTTAGGCACGAAGCACAACATAGCAAGTTCGCTGGACTCGAAAGGGAAATTCGACGAGGCTATCGAAATGTACATGGCCGTGTTGAAATCACGAGAATCGGTACTGGGCCCCGATCACCCTGATACGTTGAACACGAAGCACAACATAGCAAGTTCGTTGGACTCGAAAGGGAAATTCGACGAGGCTATCGAAATGTACATGGCCGTGTTGAAATCACGAGAATCGGCACTGGGCCCCGATCACCCTGATACGTTGACCACGAAGCACAACATAGCAGTTTCGCTAAAAAATAAAAGGAAATTCGACGAGGCTATCGAAATGTACATGGCCGTGTTGAAATCACGAGAATCGGCACTGGGCCCCGATCACCCTCATACGTTGAGGACGAAGCACAACATAGCATTGTCGTTGGACTCGAAAGGGAAATTCGACGAGGCTATCGAAATGTACATGGCAGTGTTGAAATCCCAAGAATCGGCACTGGGCCCCGATCACCCTGATACGTTGAGGACGAAGCACAACATAGCAAGTTCGTTGGACTCGAAAGGGAAATTCGACGAGGCTATCGAAATGTACATGGCCGTGTTGAAATCACGAGAATCGGCACTGGGCCCCGATCACCCTCATACGTTGAACACGAAGCACAACATAGCAGTTTCGCTACAAAATAAAGGGAAATTCGACGAGGCTATCGAAATGTACATGGCCGTGTTGAAATCACGAGAATCGGCACTGGGCCCCGATCACCCTCTTACGTTGATGACCGAAAAGAATTTGCGGAAATGCGAAAATGCGAAAAGAAGGGGACGTTCTTGCTGCCTACTTTAAATCTTAAATTTCTGGAAAGGTAACGGGATGTAAATGGGAATAGGACCTAATTTCGTTCATGTGCGGAAACTTTTAATGGTTTCTGTTTTATTTGAAAAGTTGTAATAAATGTATTCACAAAAATATGTGTTGAAGATATTCCATCACAACAACCAATCAACCAAAAAATAGCGTTCATAGGATGTGTTCGAAAATTAGTCCGTTTTTGCGGGCGTAAAAAGGATCGCTATTTTCTTAAGGCACGAAAGCTAAAGAGTGCTGAAATATAAGGCGTCCGAAATTGAGGAAAGAAATAATGTATATATTTTAATTCCGTCATGCCAAAATCTTTATTTCTACACCTTTTAGACAAGTGTAATTGTTAATACATTTCCCCTGGATATATTTTCACGAATCAATTTGGAAGTTTGTGCATCAAATAATTTCTCTTTTCAAGATTTTATTCAGTGTTTTACGCTCATTTCTTTTAAAGTTTCCCGTTTTCCCCTTGTGGTCATTGCGCCCTTCGGTGGTCAATGTAGATGTGCTATGCCGGTTCGGAGCCACTTACTGAGCATGTTGTTACGGTGGAAATTCCCTGAATCATGTTTTATGTTCTGTTGAATAATCGTAAACGAAGCCACTCAGGATAGACACAGAATAAGAAAGAAACAACTTTTTAAAAAATTATGAAAGAAAAGTTAAGATGTGATTAAAAAAAATATATTCCTGCACACACGCCACAAGTAGAATCAAATAATTAGATGAGTTGGGTATAGCTGCGAAAGCTTGGAAAATAGAAATTGAAGCGGTGAGTAAGTTGATGTCTTATACAATAGAGCTCAGGATAAGACATCAACTGTACGATCGCCGCGTTTGGCTCCTGTGGCAGTCTGCTGCTGCAGGTAAAACAAAAAACCCTCTAGGGTTTCGTTATTCACTTGACCCTAGAGGGTTTCTCCTCCAAAAAGCAGGAGTTTTGCAGTTTTGCTTATCTAAAAAATGAATCTGTACGCCTAAGGAAGGTATCGAAAACATTTTTCAATAATATATTTTTAATATAATATATTTCAATAATATATTTGCTATTTTGCTATTCTCCCTGGATTTAGAATAATAGAAGACACTTGTAAGCAACATGTTATGTGATATGTTATATCACATGACTTTTTTGATATTGTACAAATAGAGAAGAGAACGTTCAGTTTGCATGTTCTAACAACTATTACAATCGCGTGTATAATGTTGATGGTGCTGACAACTAATGTATGTTTCGGCGAAGTAAAGTATAAAAGGAAATGTTCAGAAAATGCTAAAAAATTAGCGTTTTCGTGTATTATTTAAAGTTGTGTAGGCTGACTGAATGATTTATTGTCTATAAGCAGTTCTGCATGGCCGAGTGGTTTAAGGTGTTGAATTCCTTTTCGAGAACTTGGTGGTTCAAATCCGTTGAGAGATTATTTTCAATTTTTTGCAGAATATGACGAAAAAGTAATTGTAAGGTACACTAAACCTGATTAAAGTCATGAGTGCATGCATTTACGCAAAAGCGAAATTTGAAATAATCCGCTATTGGATTCGAACCAGCATTGATGCATTTCACAATATTTTACAATACCGCTTACTGTATTTCTTGAATAAGCGCCCTTCCTTTTGCCGATACATTTAATCTGATGTGCAATTGTGGGCTTCCTGAAATTGAGTCAACTTCCCATTTCCCCTTACTCTGTCTTTTTTATTCAGATCTCAGAAATATCTCGATATTATCGATATTAATCGATCTGAAGGCTACTATTTCGCATCTTAAGTTGTCTGGGAGATTTGATGTGCCCCTTATCACATGATTCTCTGCCTTGATGTTCTCTTTATTTAAATTGAATTTTTACCCAACACCTAATGCTTCCGTTTCCCTGAATTTGATTTGTTTTAATTTACTGATTCAATTTTTTCTCTTCTTTTCCCTCTTTTGAAAATGATGAAAATGAGTTAAAAGCACAGGACTGAACGTTAAAACCAATCGTTTTCTGTAACAAACAAGTCGTCTTGATGCTTTTCACTGATCTTTTACCGAGATCGGTGACCAAAATGGCTGCCGATTCCGATATTTTATGTCGTGATTTTCCGACTTGAAGAATAAGTTCCACGGCAGAAAATATGGTGAGCAATGATGATTATGAGCACAATATTTTTCAATATTATTTGGTAGAAAATAATCCATCATTGAACTTATTGGATCGATTTTTGCAATGTAGGTGTGAGAAACTGGGCAGCAGGCGCTCCAAATTTTCCCAAAAATAACCCTATAACACTTTTTTAAGAGTTCTCCTCCCTTCTTATCTTTTATTTCAAAATCACATAGAGCTTTTAGGACAGAACCGCTCAGAACTCATAAGTCATATTTTGAAACAACTCTTCGCGCGACACTAATTTACGGAATCGATACAGTCTTTGACCACAATTTTATCGATGGATGCAAGGCATTGATCTTTCGTTTAGCCGGTTGATGTAGCGGCTCAAATTTCTTAAGCTTCCAATTCATTTTTTTTGATATGCGTATCAGCACAAAATACGATACGGTATGTTCGATGCAGCAAACGCGTATTAACATTCAAAAAATGTGTTCGTATTTCTTTACAGAATATATTCATGAAAAGCTGCAGAATTTTAGTAGTTCGGTTGGTTACCTTTTTCAGTGATATGCGTACCGTATTTACTCGAGCGCCCCTCTTTTCTCTCAAAAAGGGGGCGCTCATTTAAAAATTAAATAACAAAATTCTATAATGCAGCTAATTTAGCTTGTAGTGCTATTTTTCTTTTGTAAAAAGTAGTGATTTACATCAAGGGTGTCCAGTATTTAAAATCTCTTTTTGATGTATTTAATGAGCGCCTCCCTCGAATAAGCGCCCCCTTTGAGAACCCAAAATTAAATGCGCACTACGGAATATGTTTATGTTTTTATTATGGAAGAAATGTGTGAAAAGGCTATCTCATCAGATTTTGTGCTACCGGTTAGATTGCAGAAGCGGTTCTGAAGTCGATTGTCACATATTCTTGATATTTTCTTAGTAAATCGTTTGGCATACTAGGTGTATAAGTTAAGTTTTATCTCATCAAATTACCCATACATTGTCGAGGAGAGAAGTTGTAGTGGTGATGGATATATGCACATGGCTAGTTTGTGGAAGTGTTTTCACCAGAATATTCAGCATGGAAAAATCAATAGCTAATCAGAGCTCATATTCGTTATTAAACCACTAGCTAAACATCGAGTTCCTTTTCAGTAAAAACGTAAACAATATTTACCCCGTCTATTGTATGGAAAATAGAACAGTCACGTCGATTCTTTCAGAACAGTTCTGGTGCATAGCAGTGTATCATTCAATTCAAACGTTTCTGTATATAGTTCATATCTAGGTGACTTTCCAATTGATGTATTATTTATGAATATTTGTGGTTTTTTTGCTTTAAATGCTCATTTTAGACTTTAAAACTTGCCATTAATTTCTCTCTCCAGAGGGCGTAGCTTGACCTGAGTGAAATTTGTGGGGGAGAGTTTAGTCATTTTAAGTAGAAAAGGAAAATGCGCAAGTAACCTAATCGACACTTAAGACTGAAAAGGAAGGTCATTAATGTTGGACTCCTACACTTTTTTTGACTAGAACATAAGAAATTTATTTATCATTAGTAGATACAGTTGCTTCATTATTACATAAGCAAAAAAAAAAAGGAAAATAATATCCAGTTCTATGGATCAGACTGGATCGGATTTTTGATCCGCGCATGCGTAAAGCGATCATTTTTGTGATCCAGGATGATCCAAAATGATCCAAAAAAAGTTTACTTTTTTCAACTTTTTCCCAATCCGTCTTGGATCAGTTTTGCACCAATGAAAACTCGTTATTTTATCATGTGATTTGGACTTCACAATGTCGATATGTTGGGCACATGTAAACAAGAAGGCAAACAGTGAAAGTTGAAGGCACTCTCAATCACTATGAACAGCCAAAACCAGAGTACAGCACATCGGGATGGACTTCTAACTACTTTTTTAAATGATCTAATTGCAAATTTATCTAGAAGCATTCTGAACTGTTTAAAAAAGTACTCGTGGTCAAACAATCGCATATCTCTGACAAGTAGATGAAATTCTTCTTTTTGTTTCCTTTCCTTGCACAACTGTCAAACCCAAAATCTTTTCTTGTATCTAGATTGCTTTTTTTTTCTCTGCTTGAGGTTCCATATTAATAAAAAAAGCAAAATTTTCCGTGCGTGATGAGCTCGAATGTTGACAGCCGCAATATTTGTTTACAAAAAAACTTAGAATCTTTATGCGCCAAATTTATAGTGGAAATCAAGCTAAGCGTATCAGATTGGATTTTCTGAAAACACTCGAATCGGCACTGGGCCCCGATCACCCTGATACGTTGAGCACGAAGCACAGCATAGCAAGTTCGTTATTGAAAAAAGGGAAATTCGACGAGGCTATCGAAATGATCATGGAAGTGTTAAAATCACGAGAATCGGCGCTGGGCCCCGATCACCCTGATACGTTGACCACGAAGCACAACATAGCATTGTCGTTAATGAAAAAAGGGAAATTCGACGATGCTATCGAAATGTACATGGCAGTGTTGAAATCACGAGAATCGGCACTGGGCCCCGATCATCCATCAACGTTGACCACGAAGCACAACATAGCAGTTTCGCTAAAAAATAAAGGGAAATTCGACGAGGCTATCGGAATGTACATGGCCGTGTTGAAATCCCAAGAATCGGCACTGGGCCCCGATCACCCTGATACGTTGAACACGAAGCACAACATAGCAGTTTCGCTAAAAAAGAAAGGGAAATTCGACGAGGCTATCGAAATGTACATGGCCGTGTTGAAATCCCGAGAATCGGCACTGGGCCCCGATCACCCTGATACGTTGAGGACGAAGCACAACATAGCAGTTTCGCTAAAAAATAAAGGGAAATTCGACGAGGCTATCGAAATGTACATGGCCGTGTTGAAATCCCAAGAATCGGCACTGGGCCCCGATCATCCATCAACGTTGACCACGAAGCACAACATAGCAGTTTCGCTAAAAAATAAAGGGAAATTCGACGAGGCTATCGAAATGTACATGGCCGTGTTGAAATCACGAGAATCGGCACTGGGCCCCGATCACCCATCAACGTTGACCACGAAGCACAACATAGCAACTTCGTTGGACTCGAAAGGGAAATTCGACGAGGCTATCGAAATGTACATGGCCGTGTTGAAATCCCAAGAATCGGCACTCGGCCCCGATCACCCTGATACGTTGATGACCGAAAAGAATTTGCGGAAATGCGAAAAGAAGGGGACGTTCTTGCTGCCTACTTTAAATCTTAAATTTCTGGAAAGAAGACTGGATGTAAATGGGAATAGGACCTAATTTCGTTCATGTGCGGAAACTTTTAATGGTTTCTGTTTTATTTGAAAAGTTGTAATAAATGTATTTACAAAAATATGTGTTGAAGTTATTCCATCATAACAACCAATCAACCAAAAAATAGCGTTCATAGGATGTGTTCGAAAATTAGTCCGTTTTTGCGGGTGTAAAAAGGATCGCTATTTTCTTAAGGCACGAAAGCTAAAAAGTGCTGAAATATAAGGCGTCCGAAATTGAGGAAAGAAATAATGTATATATTTTAATTCCGTCATGCCAAAATCTTTATTTCTACAACTTTTAGACAAGTGATTGTTTATACATTTCCCCTGGATATATTTTCACGAATCAATTTGGAAGAATCTCGAAAGTTTGTGCATCAAATAATTTCTCTTTTCAAGATTTTATTCAGTGTTTCACGCTCATTTCTTTTAAAGTTTCCCGTTTCCCCCTTGTGGTCATTGCGCAATGTTTACATTAAACTGTGTCACTGGCTTTTTCTTTTCTTTCTAAATTGAATTACCTGCAGCAGAATAAAAGCTAGTGGATCAAAGACAATTCCAGACTAAGATTTTTTAGATTTATAAATTTTAATGAATTTTTGTTTTATAAAAATTTTGATGAGCAATCCGGATATTTTGATATTATGTTATTATATTATAGTGTATGTATAATATAATGTCTATGTTCTGGCACAGTCAGAGATCTCTTCGGTGGTCAATGTAGATGTGCTATGCCGTGTTCGGAGCCACTTACTGAGCATGTTGTTACGGTGGAAATTCCCTGAATCATGTTTTATGTTCTGTTGAATAATCGTAAACGAAGCCACTCAGGAAAGACACAGAATAAGAAAGAAACAACTTTTTAAAAAATTATGAAAGAAAAGTTTAGATGTGATAAAAAGAAAAAAAATATTCCTGCACACACGCCACAAGTAGAATCAAATATGTAGATGAGTTGGGTATAGCTGCGAAAGCTTGTAAAATATAAATTGAAGCGGTGAGTAAGTTGATGTCTTACAATAGAGCTCAGATAAGGCATCAACTGTACGCTCACCGCGTTTGGCTCCTGTGGCAGTCTGCTGCTGCAGGTAAAACAAAAAACCCTCTAGGGTTTCGTTATTCACTTGACCCTAGAGGGTTTCTCCTAAAAAGCAGGAGTTTTGCAGTTTGGCTTATCTAAAAAATGAATCGATACGCCTAAGGAAGGTATCGAAAACATTGATGTCTATTACTTGTTTCAAAGGAGACGTTGAAAATGGAAATATAATCCACTTTTCTGATCTTTCCCGACTTTCTCTTTTAACACCATATTTTGCCCTAAGTTACAACGTTCCGCCTCGTTTTCAATATTTTATTTGCTATTTTGCTATTCTCCCGGGATTCGGAATAATAGAGGATTCTGGTAAGTAACATGTTATGTTATAGCACGTGACTTTTTGATATTGTACAAATAGAGATATTTGAGACGATGACTGTTACTGTCGGCCAGAATAAACATAGAGAAGAAATATAGTCTTGATTTTTGGAACGATATTATAAAATCAGTTTAACAATAAACATAAAAATAGGATCAGGCATGTTCTGGCAATTGTGTCATTCCCCCTTATCGTAAAGTATAAAAGAAATGCTAAAAAAATTGCGTTTTCGTGTATTATTTAAAGTTGTGTAGTTGTGCATCTTTCAATTCTTCCATCTGGCTGAATGATTTATGAATTTTAAGCAGTTCTGCATGGCCGAGTGGCTTAGGGTGTCGACTTTCTTTTCGAGAACATGGTGGTTCAAATCCGTTGAGAGACATTGTAATTTAATTTTGCAGAATATTAAGAATATTACTTTGTAAATTACACTAAACATGATTAGAGTCACATTGAGTGCAGCATTTATTATGCAAATTCAAATTTTGAAAATAATCCGCTATCGGATTCGAACCACTTGCTTGAACCACACTTGATGCAATGACATATTTTCACAATACCGCCTACTGTATTTCTTGAATAAGCGCCCTCCCACAAATAATCGCCGCCCCGGGTTATTCAAGGAAATGCAGTATTGCTTTAAGAAAACCTATGAAATTGTGAAATCTAGAAAAAGGTTTAGGATTCAGACTCTGTGAAGCCTTATATGCTGTAGCCCGGGCTCTAGTTTCATATTATGAATAGTTATACAATTCGGATCTAGAGTTATTCAAAAAAAGTTGAGGAGTACAGTGTCATGAGTTTTCTATTAATTAAAACTTAAGTGTTGGTTACGTCATTTGCACGTTTTTCTTTTATACTCTCTCTCCTCCATAAATTTCGCCTAGGTTCTAGATCCGCCTCTGAGAACATATTTGGAGAAATCTTACTTAATCCTGGCATCGCAGGCCGAAATTAACTCGTATATTGAGTAACTTTCGTCACATGATAACATGGAACTATGTAATTGTTGGTTGGTTTCAATGTCTGAAATTGATGAAAATGATTTTAAAGCACAGAACTGAACCTTAAAAACCAATCGTTTTCTCTAATAAACAAGACGTCTTGATGCTTTTCATTGATCTTGTAGTACCGAGACGGTGACCATAATGACTACCGATTCCGATATTTTATCACGTAACTTTCCGACTTTAAGAATAAGTTCCACAGGGGAAAATATGTTGAGCAATAATGATTATGAGCACAATTTGGCAGATATTTTTCAACCTATATGGGATTATTTGGTAGAAAATTGCCTATCGTTGAACTTATTGGAACTTATTGGATCAATTTTTGCAATGTAGGTGTGAGAAACTGTGAGAATGTTGGATCCTCTCATAGTCCTCCACCTAAATATGATTGGTGCAAGTTTAAATATAAAGAATTTATTCTAGACTACCTGGAACAATTTGCTCGAGCTTCAGGGTGGTAATGCCAACATTTCCTTTGATATTTTGTTTTTTTATACAACATCGAGGCTTCTTGAAAAACATGTGCCCCTCATAAAACTGACCAAAAAGCAACACTAGCTAAACCTTGGATTACCCCAGGAATATGTAATGCAATCAGAAAATGTGACTCATTATTTAAATCCTAAATCAAAACAAATAATCCTGTCCTGAAATCCCAATTTCATAATGAATACATAAGGTATGGGGGTATAATTGTTACTCTTTGTCACCATAGCAAAAGTAACTTTTACTCGCATTATTTCTCTGTAAACTATCAGAACATTCAAAAAATCTGGCAGGGCGTGAAAGACATCATTTCTACTAAAACTTCTCGAAACTCCACCCCAATCTCTCTTTCTATTGATGGTAACATTTCTTCAGATCCTTCAACTGTAGCTAATACTTTTAATGAATATTATTGTTCTGTTGCAGATTCCATAAGAAAAAAATTTTCCTTATTCACAAAAAAATTTCAAAAACTATCTGAACTCCTTTCTCATTTTTCATTTTCATTTTCATTTCTCCTGTTACATGAAGTAATGAATTGTATATTTTCTCTTTCTAGGAATAACCTAATGGACCTAACAGTATTCCTATAAAAATCTTAAGAATGATATTTCTATTCCTTCGGAAATATTTTTTAACTTGTCTTTTACATCTGGTACTTTCCCATCTTCTTTAAAAACTTCCGAAGTCATTCCTGTCTTTAAAGAGGGCTCTCCACTTGAAAGGTCGAACTACCATCCAATTTCTCTTCTATCGAACATTGAAAAAATACTTCAAAACCTTATGTACCCTCGCTGTGTCAATTTTCTTGATAAACATCGAACCCTATATCAACGTCAATTTAGGTTTAGGAAAGGTTTTTCTACAGCACATGCTCTAGCTGGCATAATTGAACGCATTTATCAAGGCTTAGACTTAGGCTGTTGACCTACAGAAAGCATTTGACACTGTTGACCAAGAAATTCTATCTCATTATGGAATTAAATAATACGTGGCATTGTTAACCACTGGTTTATGTCTTATTTATCATCCCGTAATCAGTATGGATCTATTTCAATATAAGTCAACTTTAAGACTCATTAAACATGGTGTTCCACAAGGCTCTGTTCATTTTGTTATACATAAATGATCTTTACATAGCCATTCACTTTGCAGACGACACTAATCTTCTACACTTTAGCACATCTATCAAGTCACTAAATAACAAATAACAAAACAGCTAATAAGATTTCCCTTAATGCCTCAAAAACTGAATTCTTGCTCTTCAGCTCTTCTATGCTAGATCTTAAGCTCAAAATTAAATATTTTCGCTAGACTAAAGATTCTGACAATCTTTGACTTAGCTAAGTATCTGAATATATTTTTTGTTTATCATTCTGTAAACAATAAACTACCTCCTTGTGTTCATAAAACTTTCAACTTGCTCAAACCCTCTCATTACTTTAACACTAGGGGTGTGTCATCTGGAATCCTTCAGAAAATTTCTTCCAATACTAATTCTTTTGGCATCTGGTCCTTGAAATTCTGTTGTGTTAGCTGCTACAATTTTTTCCAATGTCACTTTCAGGAAATCGATCTTGCATCTGTCAGTCCCATTACACTGAACAACTACTCTTTACGTATGTTGTTAATTTTTATTCCAATGATTAATATTCCCATTTCCAGCTAAGTACAATTCGTTTCGAACTTTCTCTTTTCTATTAGTCTCGGGTCTTATACTTTTCGCTTTCTTTTTTTTTTTCATGGTGGCCAACCCCTCTGTTTAAATAGTCTATTGGGGTGGTTCTCCAACCATGTATTTATGATATGGTGAAATGTAACATGTTATTATTAGTGAATAAATACTCCCTATTACTATTCCTATTATGTCAAACACCTGTGCATTTTAGAAGCATTTCAAAAAAATTTTTCTATAACTACAAAAATCTTATGGGTTTATTAGTTTTACATTCTGTATTAGACTCGAATAAAATTGCAGAAGACTTAGTTAAAGAAGAGGCTCCCATTTTACTAAATGACAAGACTTGGTCAAATTTTTCGGCAATTCTTGCTTTGTCATCAGTCATTTGTAGGCCAATCTGTACAATTTACCCAGACTGTTGTGGCACTGATAAGTTAAAATTACTTTTAATCAAGTCATTAATCCAAGATGCTTTGTCAAATGATAAAATATATCTACTTTTTTGTTATAATGGTTGCTTGCCCTCAGGAGAACTTTTTAAACATAACCATTTTGTTCCAATGATAATTAAAAATAATTTTTCATTTCCAATTAAACATAAGAATTTACCATGTAGTACCTAATCTGAAAATAAGAGGTCACAGATGTTTAGATAAAGTTGAAACAAAAATTTCATTCATCCCAATGAAATCTAATAGTGATTCTTTAAGCCAACCTTCCAGTACACTTTCTAACAGTGTTTCAAGAATCTCAAATGTTAATACCTCTACACCTTATAATATTGATGGAAATAAAAATAGTATGTCGTTATAAGAAGATGTCGTTGCCCGAGATTACAAAGAACCACTCAACAGAAGCTTTTCTTTCTTTACTGTGTTGGGAAATGATATTTCACTTTTTTGAGAAAAGGTTAAAATTTGACAAATTTTGAAATTGTTACTTTAGCTAAGAATGTTTTTGTTCCTGATAAAAATTATAAGTTTACAAAACATAATGGTAGCAGTTTTTGCATTGATTGGCTAAGCAATTTTAAGTGGCTTTGTTATTCACCAAGTGCCGATGGTGGATTTGTTTACCTTGTGTTCTTTTTACTGATAAATTTCCTAACCTGATACTGAAAAATAGGAATCTGCTTCTTCAAGCTGTCAAGGCCAGTCCAGGTGCCTCCACTTTGTTTAAAATCATGAAAAGGCACATGTAGGTGGGAAAAAATCACTTCATCAATTCACCTCTCTTTTATTTAGCTATTGAACGGTCTGAAAACTGCTGATACTCATAATTGATAAGGTCATAAGGATGCTGTGTCAATGGCTGATAAATATGAAACGTCAGCCTCATCCGTGTGTTCTTGAATTGCACCGGCGGTTGAACTCCGGTGTCACCGTAAATTTTATACTCCCGTAAAAAAGCACTCCCCAGTACATATTTACTGGGAAATAAGCACTCCCCGGTCATTATTTCCTGGGAAAAGATGACTCCTGGGAGTATTTATTTACCAGGAAAAAAGTACTCCTTTGGGAAATATCCACTCCCCTTTTAGATAAAGTAGACAAAGTCAACATAGATGAGGTAACTTTTTCTTAGCAGTAAGGCTAAGAAAAATACATTTTTGAAATACATTTTTGCCGAATCTTGGTATACTTAACGTTTTACTGTGTGCTATAGCTATAGTTAATTTTTGGTGAAACTTGATATTGAGTATTCTAGATATAAGAATGTTACATTTTGTTGTCAATATTGTCTATGTTCATTTATAACGTCATCAATTTTGGATTTTTGGTACTGGAATAAAAAGCTTAACAACTCTTTGCAGCTTTGCATATTTTTAATGAAACTTAGTATGCGAGTATTCTCGATAAAAGACCTGTTATTTTCTATCGTCAATATTGACCATGTCCAACGCCTAATAATTAGCATTCAAATAATGCATTATGTTAAATGCATGGATAGTAAAATCTTTTTGATCTTTTTTTCATTTCTAAGATTTTAAGGAGTTATAGGATGTTGTTTGTAAAACTAGTAACTGGCGTAATTGTCGTGTTGAAGATGATGGCTTTGATGATTTCGATTGTGGAGATGCAATGATGATTCTGCTAATTTTGATGGTTACTAGTTTTGCAAACGGCGCTTACAGGAGTACCTGACATTATAAGGACGTAATCAAGAAACATTAAGTAAATGCATGATTATCATAATCTATTGAAAGTTTAAAACGTTTTTGATATTAGTAACTATTACAAATAATAATATCAAATAGATAAACTGTAATTCTAACCAATTAAAATTTATGAAATCAAAAACTTGAAATAAATGAAAATCCCTTGAAAAAAGTACTTTCACTGAAAAGGGTTCAAGATCTAAATAAAAGAAGATCTTTCTCTTCTTTTCAAAAACCTAGGAAAAACACAATTACAAAAAAAGTAACGAAATAAAAATCTTCTCCTAAGTACAAAGGAATTCTTGCACAAGTATCGGATTCAAATTAGATTATAAATACTTTAAAGATTGATGTGACGGCAGTATTGCCCAACGAAAATGTTGAATATTAACAAAAGAGCTAGGTAGATTGTTAGCTAGACTAATTATTGCTTAAAATGAAACAAATAAAGATTTTTACCAAAGTCTTCAAAAAATTAACAAAATAATAACAAAAAAATCTAAACTTTCGGAAATGGTGTCAGTTGCTGCATCTGCAAACAGGTGATTAAGTGTCCCCTCATCTTATTTACATCAAATACAGCTTCTACAGGTGAGCGTCCGTCAAGAATCTCCGCAGCGTAGGCAATTGCGAAAGGTCCGCAATTGAAACTATCTGGCTGTTTTTGTACAGGTAGAAAAGTTACAATTTGTTCTCCACAATTGGCTACGTAGTGCCTATAAAGAGATCGAATTGATTTCTTTGATGAGCGGGTTAAACTTGAAGGCTATCACAGATTTGTACACACGAATTTGAACAAAAACTAAGGAACCAATGGTTTTCTCCGTTATGAAGAAGCTGAACATGCTCTTGAGATACAGGGTGGAAGGGATCGATGGTTTTCTTTTCGGAGTTAAGCACCGACTGATAAGACTCGTCATCTGCACCAATTTCTTTGCAGATTAGTTTCTGCGCTGCATCCATAATGCGATCATTTAACCAGGCATCTTTTGATAGCAGTAAATCACGGTCTTCTTTTTTCAGAATATACATATCATTACTTAGCCATGGTTCTTCATTTTTTGCTTCATCGATTATATCTCATTGTTCAAGAAGATTGATAGTTTGAATAGTTCGTTTCTGTTTCCAAAATGCTCGCTCGATAATAAACCAATTATGTTTACGATTTTCAATTAATAACCAAGCGGAGCGCCATAGCCTATTCTTTCCGATGGCTTTTTGAACACTTTCTATAACACCACTACCAGGCCCAAAAAGTTTTGATAATTTCTTTACACTAATTTTCATTTTGTTAGATCTTCTCGGAAGACTTTGGAAAGCCTTTTCTGGAAAATTGATATGAACCATTGGTAGCATTTCGTCTTTTTTCCCTTCAACTATGGTATGAAATCTTTTACAGGTTCGGCTAATGGAATAAAACGCGTTGGTTGGATTGGACTTTATTGCATCCATCAAAATAATTTCAAGTATTTCTTGAGGCAAGTTGTCAAAAAGATTCTTACCAGTTTCTTTCTGCGTATCTTCATCAACGCTCTCGTGATTTGTTTCGTTAGTCTCTTCAAGGTTGGAAGGATGTGAATCAGAGGAGGTATATGGTTTCAGCAAACTTACATTGTATTTCTTCTTTAGAGTAACATCTTTTTCATTAACGAGTATACAGAGTCCAGTTTTGGATACTGATTTCATGGTGTAAGGTCCAATCCATTTGAATGAGAATTTACCCCCTTTTCTATCTTTCCTTTTTTGGTTCTGTAACAGCACCTTTGATCCTACATGCAATGTTGTGGAAAGATTGGTATGGCGATTGTTGTAATCCCTTTGCTGCTTGGTCTGCGCCTTCTTTATATTTTGAGTGACTTTCTCGTTTGTAGTCTCTCTAAGGAGAGCTATTGATTCAAGTACTGCCTCAAATGTAGCGGTGTCGTAGCCATTCTCCAATTCATCTTCGGTATTATTGTGGTGTATGGTGTCGTACTTGATATCTATTGGCAAAATGGGATGGCGGTTATACATTAAAAAAAATGGTGAATATTTCGTTGAATAGTGGACACTCACTCTATGGGCGAACAATATACCATCAATGATGTTTGGCTATTCATTCGGTTTTTCCTCCAAGACTTTTATCAAAGAATCCTTGATGGTACGATTTTCACGCTCACATAATCCATTTGATTGGGGGTGATACGCAGAGGTTATTCTTTGTTCGGTGCCTGTCATTTCGAGGAGGCTCTCCGAGACTTCATTGACAAACTCTTTGCCTTGGTCATTAATTTGTATTTTTATACAGCCATGCCTGCATATGATTTCATATAAAAAATTTGCAACTGTTGGTGCAGTTTTGTCCTTCACAGGTTTGGCTTCGGACCATTTCGAAAAGTAGTCTATGCAGACTATTAAGTGTTTAAACCCATCAACTTCAGGAAGAGTGCATAAATCTATGCCAATTTGCTTCATTACTTCATTAGGCACGGGGATACTTTGTAGCTCTGGGCTGATTGTTTTAAAAATTTTCCCTTGATGTTGGCAATTTTTACAAGCTTTGATATAGTCCTTAATGTCTTCGATCATGCCATACTAGAAAAATCGCTCAGAAAGTTTTTGGTATGTAGATTCACGACCACGATGAGCTGCCAGTGCTTGATTTGTTACACAATTGATGAAAAGGGTTGTTGTTGTTGTTGTTGTTGTTATTGTTTTTTACTTGTTATTGACTGTTTGTTTAGATAATCTTTCATTTGATACTAGCAGTATTCACCATGGTGGTGTGTTCTCCGATACCTTCATGTACATCATGAATAATTGTCTTTCTTCTTTCTTTTTCAAATACAACCCTTCGTTTACATTTGTACGTCAATTCTCCATTAAAAAGGGTGAAGTTTTTACAGGCTCTTCTGAAATTTGCTTTTTTACCTTTATCTTTCGCTATTTCTGGTGGATAGGTTTTACTTCTTACAAATTCGTCAACCGCTTTCAGATCCACGTGTTGTCGTTGTTGGTTCGACATTTCTACTACTTTCGACACAGTTTCGTCATTGAAGTTTATTACAGTATACTCTCGATAAGTGGGACACTCAAGGGACCGAACAAAAGTGTACTACTTAGCGGGCGTCCTACTTATCCGAATTTCCTTGTAAGTAGGGTTTTCATACAAAGGCTTAATTTGTCCTAGTTATCGAGAGATTTTTTGTAAAACTTAGCGAACAAGAGGACTTTGAGGCTAAATTCATAAATAAGAAATGGTGATAATTGCATTTACTTTTCTATTCCATTCAATATAACATAAGATTACACTACATTAAACGGAAAAAAATTCTGTCAATTTGCTTTGCCTGGAACCAGCTATTACTTCATTTTCGACAATTCACACGTGAAGAAACAACCAATGTGTAGAATAGATTTGTTGACAAGTTTTTGATTAAAATCAATGCAATGTCTTCTGTTTCAAGAAAAAAATATGAAGTCATTCCATTGCATGTCCCACTTATCCGAAGTTTTTGCCTCAAGGGACCGAGAAAAAGTGTACTACATAGCGGGCGTCCTAGTTATCCGGGGTCCCAGTTATGCGAAGTTTTTTTGCTTGAATAGGGTAAGCAAGTTCAAGGGACCGAGAAAAAGTGTACTACATAGCGGGCGTCCTAGTTATCCGGTGTATCACTTATCGAGAGTATACTGTATATTATAATAATCAAAACATTCGATAGCCATATTCCCAATGGAAGGGCTTCTTTTAGGGAGTGTTTCTTTCCAGGAAAAAAAACACTCCCCAGTGAAACAAGGGGGAGTTATTTTTACCCAGAGGGAGTGCTTATTTTCTGGGGGAAAAAGACTGGGGGAGTGCTTATTTCCCAGTTAAAAGAAACTCCGGGAGTACTTTTTTTCAGGGAGTACTTTTTGACGGTTACACCGGCATACATTCGCAAAGTGATTAGGTCTCTTGCATTTGTTACATGTTTTGCCCCATGCTGGACAGTTGGTCCGCCCATTTGCATGGAACGGCTTGCTACATCCAGAACACAATTTCTTTGGTGGATGGTTTCCAATATCCGGTCGATGATTCCGGTATTTTCCTGATGATTTGAGTGGAGCCAGTTCGGTTCCGTTGGTTTCAAAAGGTGAACGGAATTGCGATGACGCTCGTTCTGTAGCCTCCAAAGCAAGAAGGGTGTGGTTAATTGCCCCAATGTTTGCAAAGTGGTCATTTCAGGTAGCACTTTTGATTGGTGGGATGGGCTTCGTATGCCTGCAATTAATTGTGATCGTATCATGTCATCCGAAAAGGATATGGCGCAGGCTTCATTTCCGCACGTCCCGTTGGACTGGAACGCGCAAAGCATGGCTTGGGCCTTTAATCGTGAAATGAAGGAGGTGATTATTTCTCCATCACTTTGTTTTAAGGTAAAGAATTGTTGCCGGTACACCTCTGGGTGTACGGTTTTGACTGCAACTGATCGAAGATATGCCAGCAGTTCAGCTTCACTTGCATTTTGAAGGTTATTTGGTCCTACAAAGTTGAATAGCATCTCGTTGACCTTAGAAGAGCATGCCGAACGTAATTCATTTTTTATTTCAGTAACGTCATGCAGTCCGGCCATTTCTTTATAACGTTGCCATGCGTCTTGAAATATAATCCACTGATTGTCCGAACAGTCAGCCTCTATTATTGGCCGCTGTATATTCGCACGTTTGCTGTTCATGGCCCTATGGTTGGGTCGCATTGGATTTGCGAGTTGAGCCATAAGGACAGTCATTTGTTTTTGCATCTCAAGCTGTTGTTCCTGCATTTTGATCAATAAATCGGCGGGCACGGTGTCAGCCGCGGCGATATGCGTAGGCGGTTCATCCGTGTCAGACATATTTATTCAGGGAAAAATGGCGATGTGACCACGGTATGCGAAAGAACGAATGTAAAATAAACTTGACAGTTCAGTAAAATCAGTTTGTTTATTATTGAGTTTCTTTGTATAATGTTTGAGATTATACAGAAGAAGTATAGTGTTCTTTCTTTTTAGTAAGGTATAGGTTCTTCTTTGTTTGTTTGTATAAAGATTGAGCTTGTCAAAATAAGGTAAGAAAGGTTTGTTTGCCTTTTGCTTTGAAGACAGTTAGCGATAGTTCAGCAGCACTCAGCTTTCTGGGTTTACCAGCAATGTTGAATAACTTCTTCTTTTTGTTTGTTTTATATATAATATAACTTTATCCCACTTCCGACACCATGTATAAGATTTATAACAGTGGGAAAGTAAAGACACGTGTGCTACCGAAGTAGGTGCTCTATATTATAACATAATCCGGTACCGAACCCGGTTACCGTATATATATACGACGTAATGATAAGCGGCGATATATACAAAGACAAACAATATTAAGACAGAGCATAGATCAAAACATCATCAAAATGTTTGTCGCACCAGATGGGTAGAAAGAATAAAAGGTATGGAAGTTTTCGATGAATTTTATGTGTCTATTGTGTATGCTCTTGAAAATATGCAATTTAATGTAGGCCGTATTTGTAATACAAAAACATCTTCAAAAGCAACCGTTCACTTCAATTTCATAACATCCTTTCATTTTATAACCACTTTTATTATTGTGAAATATGTGTTTCTCTTAACTTCTGGTGTTACTATACTTTTGCAATCAAGAACAAATACCATTATGGATAGTATACATCTAATAGAAAGTTTAAAGTAAAATGCTATTTTAAAAAAAAAAAAAAACATTTGTGATACTCATGAAGAATGGTATAATGAGGCCTGTAACTTTATATAGGCGTTTAAACGTTGTAGAAACCTGTCCCAGGACTTCTTCCAGGCAATTATACGGGAACAATATCCCAGCTGAAATCCCATCAGACTATTTTATGAGGTCAATTACAATCCCAATGTTAGACCAGAGAGACCACCTTATTAGTGAATTAGAATGAAGATTCAATTCTAAAAGTCTGTTATGCAATAACGGTTTGGTGGTAATTCCTTCTAAGATATAATGTCTTTGAAAAGTGCAGGGAAGGTAATTGGATGCAGAAATTTAAGGAATTTTCTGATTTTTATTCTGATGATCTTCATTCAACAAATCTATCCTCTCTTGAACATCAACTTGATATTTGGGAAACATTTTGTGGATGTTATGAAGGTAATAATAATGTTTTAGCGACTCTTAAACTTTTAAATTATAATGGGTTTGATGACATAAAAATGTCTCTGAGAATCCTTGGGATTTTACCTGTAACATCATGTGAATGTGAAAGGAGTTTCTTAACGGTGAAATTATTGCACGCAGCTTTACGTAATATTGTGTCAGCTGAGAGGTTAAATGGCCTGTCTTTAATGTATGTTCACAAGGAATTTGTGCCTAAGATATCTGAAATCATTGACAAGTTTTTGTCAAAAGGAGAAGGTTGGCTTCTCTTATCGTGATGCTGGTGCACGTGATGATGCACGTGATGATGACGACATATATTTCAATTAATCACCAAAAAATATCTTTCCTGTGATTTCTTTCCTGTGATATTTTTCCTGTGTTTCTTTCATTTTAGCATTTCTTACTTCTATGAAGTTTTTGTGTGTTTTTTTAAATGCATGGTAGGATGTGATGGGATGCATTCTGATATAGTGTATCCCCAAGAAATGTCATTAAAATCTTATGACCCTTGCATTTTTATTGGCGAGTGTGGCCACCATAAAAGCTCATTTATCAACTGACTTTCTTGCCTGTTATATATTATAGATTGGTCACATGTATATAAATTGTTTAATTTTGTTCGTTTCACATCACTCCCCCATCAACCCCATAATACCATTTCCAGTATTTGATTTACGATTCCATTTTGAGTATTGATGGATGAGTATACATAGCTTTCTTTTTGTGTCTATATGTGTTCTTGTGTATGTCCTTGTGTTGCTGTCCATGTCTGGTTCTATATGCGAACCTAGACATGCTGATGAAGCCTGATATTGGCAGAAACAGTAACGGTGGGAGAATAATGTGTCTATAACAAACGTATCATGGTGTTTTCGATGTAGCAAATCATTAATAAATAAATAAATATTAATAATTAAGTAAGAGAGTAAGTAAACATATTGTTGTTATGGTGATTTTTTAATTGTACTTACAGTTGATAATTTTTCACACAGAAACGAGGTCTGCATGGACATCTGAACCAAAAAAGTGAATTTTTTCTCCGACAATGAAATTATTAATAGGCTAATGTGTCTATTGTCTAATGTGTCTACTCACCATAATACTCCGTTGAAGAGTACGCGTATCAGTGGAAATCCCGCTTTACAACGCGCTTATTAAATTCTGCCAATTCTCTCACAAAATACGATACGGTACGTTCGATGCAATACGCGTATTAATATCCATTTAAAAAAATGTGTTCGCATTTTTTTTATAGAATATTCATGCGAAAGTGCAATCAATGCGCATGCTCAACGATACGGTACGATACTCAACGATATTCAACGATACGGTACGTGCTGATACGCGTATTATTGTTTGAAACTTCAATCCCGCTTTAAAGCGAAACCTACTGAAGCATTTTTCGGGAAATTCGGTCATTAATCGGGAAACACGTATGTTCCGAAAATTATTGAATAAGTGTCTGAATATCTTCAATCCGCCTCTGGGTAGCAGCAGGGAAAGCGAATACCTTACGAAAACACCCTTGGACTACTACTACTACTCCGGCCGAAATGGCAGTTTTAAGCCCGTCAGTTTAAAAAATATATTTTATGTATCTATGGTTACAGCTCATGATGCATGTATACCTGGTTAAACCTGGTTCACACCATGTATACCTGGTTAAATCTGGTTCACACCAAGTTTTTGTTTAAAGTGTTGTCAGTGCAACTTAGGCTTTCTGGAAGACGATGGTTTGAAATGGTTTTAATTTTTTTTTGCCGCCATTTATGAAATTTTTGTTGTGCTCGCTGACTTTGGGTAAATTTTCTAAAACAGTTTCTGTGTTACAGAATGACTGGTGTGCATAGTATATTTCAATTTTTAGTGACGTCAAGTAAGAACTTCTGCTGCTACCGTTTTGCGCCTTCTAGTTTCCTTAGAGAATGCCTAGCCTTGAATCCTAAACTCCATATCGATTACCTTACTTAGTATCAGAATCCATACAAAAAGCCAAGGCTGTATCGTTTAGACCGTGATTTGCAGATCCATGAGCCTACAGGCTATTTTTTAGAGACACGACGAAACATTTGTACTTCACAAACACTCGCGCAAACACGATTTGAAAAATCTCTTGAATCCATCTCTTCATATTGAAGTTTTACGAACGTTTGAATATGTTTGATTTGCGAAGAAAGAATTTTTAAAACTTGTTTAATAAGTATTATTTATAATATTATTTATCCCTATTTTATCCATGGCGAATCATTCTTATTTTCAAGGGAAGAATTTTGATTCAATAACATTCTATGGAGACTGCAAACCATTTTGACACCTGAAAAGCTGAGGGGTGTCCGTTTAACTGAATTGTAACACATAACTTTAAGGAAGGAATAATGAATTAAAGTATAGTTCTAAATTTCAATAAAAGCTTAAATCAATGAATTTCTTGAAAATGAGCAGCACTTGAGTTTTTAAGCACGCTCTACCCACTCCAGCCCCAATAATAAGCCTTTGGTAATTATAGGACAATAAACATAGAATTTCATTCAATTCATTTTCTTAAGTTATTTCCAGTCTGTCTATTGATTTTCTAAAATAATTTTTTGAAGCGCTCTCTCATTTTAGCGCCCCCGAGCGTTTACCAGAGGCAATACGATATTTTTTGATGACTTTTTCATTATCTCTTCATTTACATTATCATAAAGCTTGTTTACATGTTTTTGTTTGCTTGACAAAACATGTAAAGAGAAACATAACGGGAGTTTTTGTCCTACAAATTTGTTCATCCAAACGTGTGCCAAGTAGTAAACATTGTTAAAATTCTTTTCATATAAAAGCCTTCTCAATGACATTGTTGTTATACAAATATTTTATTTTATTTCAGTTAAATATAAGTCGAGCAGTGCACGAAAGATCAACCCATTGGTTGTAAAGTAGTGATGTTATTTCTGTGTTCCTTTTTTTGTCGAGAAATGACAGAAAAGAATACCTAGTACCCTTATTTTTCGCGCCCGTTTTATTTTAAGGGTGTCTAATTTAGTGCGCGAAAATTAAAGGTGGGCGAAATTGAAATATAGGTTTAAATCAATCTCGTATCTAGGGTTTCTTGCTATTTTGATATACGGACTGCGGCCGTCGTTATATCAAAAAGGCAAGAAATCCTGGGTACGAGGTTGGGTTTAAATAGCATTTTAATCCAAAAGGCCAAAATTTCAGGAGCGAAAATATAAGGGATTCAGGTATCCAAAATTAACGAGTTTTATATGTTCCATTAGATTGTGACGTTTTTATATGTTCCATTAGATTGTGACGTTTTTATATGTTCCATTAGATTGTGACGTTTTTATAAGTTCCATTAGATTGTGACGTTTTTCTTCCTTCCACACAATTGGACAGTTTGGACAGTTTTTATGCACCGTCTGCAAATAACTAAAGGGTGGCTAAAATCAACAGAAAAACAAAACAAAATAAGTGAATAAATATAAAATATAAAAACAAGTAAATATTAAGTAGGTGAGTAAACTATGACCATAAGCTATGACTTTGATGGTTTTCCCACAGAATCCTGGCTTTTCGGGTTGATATACTCCTTCCTCTCTGGTCTACCGGCTTGAACATTTGATTCAGATCCATAATGGTGTCTTGATTTCCAGTGCCGTACCCCACGGGGGGGCAATGGTAGCTGTGTCCCTGGAATTTTCCTAGCACAAAAAATTATAATGCGTATATAAATATGAGGTTTACTCTCAGTGTGTACTTGACAATCAGCAAGAAGTAGCTTAAATAAATTTATCTCTAAATATCATTTTAAGGCGGTTTGATAGAGACTTTAAAGTTTTCTTCTTTGGGAAAACATGGTTGACGAAAAAACTAAGCATTTTTTGTATCCATGGAAACATATAAATTGCTACGCGGTGCCATTGTCTACTCCCATTGGTTAGAAAATTATATTTTTCGTTCCTAGTTTCTTGCCTTTTCGATCATACAAGATTTTCTTCTCATTTTTGAGCAATATCGAATGAAGTACATGAAACAATGTATTCCAAAAGTCGAAATTTGATCACAAAATATTATTTTCCGCAGCGGCGCATCCAGGGTCGAAAATTGTGGAGGAGAGCGTATTAGTTTAAATTCTGTTTTCAGTCTGTATCACCAATGGATTATTCGCATGTTTTTCTTTTATGGTTTAATAACTAATATTCTCCTCCACAAATTTAGTTTGATGCTTTAACGCTTGTTATTTAGTTAGTTCATGTTTTTACAAGATACATCTCAGTGGGTTGCAACATGTTTTTGTTTTCATACATGTTGTTAAAGAAACAAAAACGGACAATCTTACAATATCACGTTACTTGTTGTTTTTTTTAACATGTTTTCGTTTATTTTATAGTCACTCCTCACTTTCACGTGTTTTTTCAAAACATCATAAATGAGTGCATGTAGCGTCTCTTTTGTTATATTCAATATTGGCACGAGGGAAAAAGATTTTCTGCTGATCTATGCATTTTAACTGCACTGGATAGCATGCAAAACCTAAAATATAATGACAATCATTTTGCTAGATTGTCATTTTCCAAAGTATCAGTTTTTCTACTTTTCACGTTTTCCCTGCTTTGTTTTCTTAAACCAAATTTTACGTTACGACAAGGCTGAATAATTCCTCTGTGAAGAAGAGTGACCATATCTGTGAAGGAGAATCACTTTTATTATATTGTTAACGGCTTTTGTTTACAATGAGACTGTTAGTAATGAACTGTATCCTTGACAACAATATCATTTTTACAGAAGCGGCGCCCAAAAAAATCGTTAGTGAGGGTAGGTTTTAGTATATAACCCGCCCCCAAGAACAGAAGAAAATAGCAAAATACCACATAGCAAAAGTGTCCCCTTTCAAACGCCCGCCAAAACTAGCCTTCCCCATGGTGCCGCCCACTTTTTGCCAGAATACTACGAATTGATTCATTCTCTTCTATTTTTCTTTCAGAACCCAGGGTACTACTTGACGTAAAAGATGTAATGATCGAACAAAAGAGAAAATTTTATGTAAGTGAATTTCCGCACGTGTATTTTATTTACAACAGGAAAGATGACGTTTTGTTTAATTTGAAACAAACTGAAAACCTGCTATTTTTCCTCTTCAGTAGTTTTCTTATCCAACTTCATGCTCTGAAATTTACGTTCGTTTGGTTACGAAAACCATAACGATTAAAAAACATTTGTGATCAACATCACATTTGAGGGAATGTTAGTATCATGGTGTCATGGTGACCATCATGGTACTTGTTTAACCTCAAAAATACAGCAAATCCGTTGGCTAAATACTAGCCACATGACTTTGCGACCAAAAAGTTGAAAAGTTGAAAAGTCTGTTAGCTTAGAGAGATTTTCTGCCTAGTTAAAACTGCTCTCTAATAGGTCGATATTGTTTTTAACAGACGTAATATTTTTCTCTTATAAACGTCATGTGTATTTACTTATAATTTTTCGGATGTTAGTAAGGGGTTTTCAATAACGTGGGATAATCAACAAACCGTACTTGGCTGATTGGAAGGTGAATGAGCAGAGGCGTAGTTGGAGCTCAGTCAAAATTTGTGGAGGAGAGTTTAGTCAGTTAAAGTAGAAAAGGAAAACGTGCAAGTAGCCTAATCGACACTTAAGAATGAAAAGAAAGATCATGTTGGACTCCTCCACTTTTTTGACTGACCATGAATACGCCTATGATGAGTTCAGTATGTTGACATAAGTGAATGCGGATGAAAAACCACGTAATGCTTGGTAAATATTTTGTCTTTGCAAAAATATACCACTTTATATCTGGCTGACTATTCTTCACCTCAGAATACATATATAGACATCAATATACACAAAAAAATAAGATTTAATTGTCATTATAAGAATAGGATACAATTGTCAACTAATTATCATCATATGAACGACGAATGAAGGATGACAGAACGAAGTAAATGCAAATTAAGGGGCATGCGATGGCCTGGTTTAAGCGATTTTAAAACTTCTTATAAGAATTTCATTTAATTGAAAGGGGTAGCATAAACCTTGTAAATAATAATACATACTTTAACAAGAAAATAAATAAAAGACTTGGTTAAATTTCAACATTCTATACAAAAATTCAGAAAACTAATAATATACATCCAACAAGGGTCCCGACAAGAAGAAACCCGTGGGTTCTATTATCTCATATATTCTAAAATCTACATCAATGTGGGTGTTAACAAGGGAATAGCCATTAAATGTTTTTATTTCACAAAATTTGGATTTCATTAAAGTAGGGAATCGTCTTATTTTTACACGTTCATTCTTATGTCAACAGAATCAGTAAAGTAAACTCACTATAAAAAGATCAAAATTGAAAAACTAATTCTTTTAACTTGGTGGCAAATCATATCTGCTCTTCATCTTTCTGCTGCAGTGCGTATAGGACAGCTGAAGCCGAATGGGCACGTTTATGACCCTGTTTCTTGTTTGTGTTTGCTTTAGCAACTATATCATCTGAATCTAAATTGGTGAGTGGCTGATAATGATTTTTAAAGAATTGTCCACTAACTGTTCTGTGAAGTGGCTGCGGAGTCATAACATGATCCTGTTTATTAAAACTATCTAGATCTGTTGGCAAGCATGCTTTATTCAATTCATATCGGGCACGCCTTATCACATACCACATGAGAAACCCACTGATACCAACTTGTACAGCTAACATCAAGTATCCACCAGCTGAGTTATGATGTACTACATCCTCCATTGTGCGTAGAGTTGAACCCATATACGCATTTAATGCTTGAGTTGGCAGCAAACCAATAAAAGATGCTAACAGACATTTAGATATGCTAGTCTTTGTTATCTAAAAATGAGTGCATAAAGTCTAGTTCATCACAGTAATGTTGGGTAAAATGGAAGAATTTTTGCATTTTAAACTTCTGAAAGTAATGTTTTTAATCTACAAATACTTTTTTCCTAAACTATAACAAGATGTCCATTCTCAAAAAATGGAATTAAAAGAGAGAGATGGAATGGATACTTACGGCAAATAATCCATTTTGCAATCCAAAAGGGATTGGCGTTAATCGTGTCAGTACAACTACTTTAAATCCACGCCTACTTTCAACAACACGTATGATTGCTTTTAAATGTTCTGATTGAAGTTTCGATTGGACAAAATCCCTTATAAATCTTCGACACACTATCAACGAGGTAGCTACCCCCACTACAACAGAAACGCTAACAGTCACTAGACCCATAAGAAAACCATATAAATAACCAGCTGCAACATTAAGAACAATATAACCCCAAGTCATCGGAAATGAGACTATAGTAAACATGCACATAAACAGTAATCCACTAACCCAACCATCTGTGTGTTCTAACCATTCTAAGAAATCCTTAAGGTAATGTCTGAAAAAGAAAATCAACACAGCTCCTATGAGAAGCAAGACTAGTAGACTACCAGATAAGTGTAGACATTTGGATTGATGACAGGGACATCTACTGTCTAACACACGTTCCACGTCCGATTTTTTACCGAAGCATTTTTGTCCAGGTGATGGCGTTGTAAAGCTTACATCAGATAAATCCAAATGCAATTCCTTCTGAAGTTTTTTGTCAGCTTTAGTTTTTGATGTTGTCGTTTTATTGTGTGGAACATGGCCATTTTGTTTAATCAAGGGTTTCGTATCATCAATCATTTCATCTGGAATATACAACTCTGGACATGATCTTCCTGGTGTGATCATAATTAACTTTAAAAAACAACCAAAACCAAAACGTATGCTACAAATTCTTGCATTTCATACTTTTTTTTCTAAATGAAGAAAATAAAAATTTTGAAGCAACATATCATGATTAAAAAAAAACTGTTGAAGCTTCCTTTTTATCATGCTTTAATATTCTCTTTCTAAAAAAATGATGAATCCATAAATTTGAACATATAACAACGTTAACATTGTAAATAAGCAGTTTTTGAAGATGAGATATTTTATGTCACTGGTTCAATTAAAATTATGTAATTAATCACACAAAATGTGCATTCAGGCATTTTAAGCAATAACATTAAGACTATAAAAATTTCACATCCCAACAACATAAAATAACATAAAAATATTTTGACAGTGTCTAATGTAACACTAATAACATGATATCTATATCATATAGTTAATATAGACCAACACTTATGTAAACAACACTATGAAACAAATTTAGGTTGTACATAAAGTTCTGTCAAACATTACAAAAAAAATAAGATTCACAACTTGTAATAAACTAGTTTTTGTAAATGCCATCGTTAAATATGTATACATCATGTACGAAGTAAAACAAACAAATAAAATTTCTTCAGGTTACTACATGTTATGCAAGAGAAAATCAACAACTCTTGAAAATATGCGAATACACATTGTTGTTTTGATAATCTTTCACAATGACTATATTTACTCAATCCACCATTTCAAAATAATTTAGTTCAGTTTTCTACCTGAGTAATAAAAAAGTTGCACAAAAACCATGTCATATTTCACCAAAATGATGAAATGTTTAGACATCCCATATATAATTTAAACTTCAAAATCGCCATGAATAAGATCTCTTTTTTCTATGTAGAACCAAAATGAATTAAACAATGAAAAATAAGATGGGGAAGAGATAAACACTATAGTGTCAAATTAAACTTTACAATTCCTTAAATCACATAAAACAAAAAAGAACAATGAATTTATATCACAAGAAAAACAGATTTTTTTATAAAAACCAAAATTGAAGATTACCAAAACCATGAATGAAATGTTTTGAATAGGAAATAGATTTCATGTTGTGCAGATTACAAATATTCTAAACAGGTACAAGCCAGGTCACCTTTTTGTTGTTTAGATATTTTGTTATTTGACTAAATAAAAGGTAGATTTACTGAAAGCTAATTCATTGGCCCTCAGGTTTTATCTAAACTG
Source organism: Turritopsis rubra (assembly GCA_039566895.2). Taxonomy (NCBI): domain Eukaryota; kingdom Metazoa; phylum Cnidaria; class Hydrozoa; order Anthoathecata; family Oceaniidae; genus Turritopsis; species Turritopsis rubra. The sequence continues at coordinate 2,059,013 of CM077629.1, read as the reverse complement.
TTCAAAATATCCTAACCGTTGCTTTAGGCTAGTCAAAACACCCCCTCTCTGTGAGAAACTCTGAAGTTTCCTCACAAGAAGGATTTTTTAAAGAAGGAAAACTCCTCAATTACATGAATCTGTAAACAATAACCAAGCAATAACCTGAAAAGACCCATTACAAGCAGACAATAGCAAAAAAGGGTGTATGCATAAAATATTATCTATAAAATATTAAAGGTGAATGCATCTCAGAAGGCAAACTTCCAATTAGTATATATATATATAAATATATATGTAGGTTAAACAGAACACCAAGAAAAAAGTGCAAGATGGCACATTGTCATTTTCCTCACCATTTTACTTAACATACTACAACACACCTTCCTGCAAGATAATCAATTATTCAAGTTACAATTAATTAAAAAACAACACAGCTTTTAAGAAAGAATTTTGAAATTATAAAATTTCCTTTTTATTGTACCTGCCCTTTCAATATAAAATGGTAATTAATTATAAACATTGTTACTATGACAACATAATTGTTATAATAGCAAATTTTAAGTAGCCGTTGCAAAAGTAAAACACCCTGCTTCCATTTTTTAAAGCATGATCTCCAACATATATAACTATTTTAACTTTTGTTTTATTTATAAGTTGCATACTATATATATAATATGATTTTAATTTCTGATAATGGTTTCATTTAATAAATAAATGCAATTATTGATACAGGAAAATTCTCAAGAATTTCAACTAAGTTTAATATTACACCTTGTTCAATAACTCAAAAATCTCTGTCTTCTCTGTTCAATTTTTTTGAAGTCAGTATGACATCATTTGGTGAAAGCATTTTTTTTTCTCAGATAATTCTAATAACTAAGTGACTGTTTGCACAGAATGAACGCAGTTAGGCAGTCAGTTACAGTGCAGCCTGAAAGAAACTTTACGTTTCTGAATAAGATAATTAGCTGTCGCAAAGAACATGTTTTCGTGTAAACCCATGAAGTTTTTTTGGGCTGTACAGTACTGAATTATGTCATTTTGTTTTGTTTTTGTTTTCTTTTTATGGAGCTGGGCACTTCAGGAAAATACCATCACATGACGTCAATTAACCAACCCCAATTATTCATTAAAGAAGGGATAATAATACACTAATACTGAGTCCAATATGTATCAAATTTGATGATGTTGGGTTTTTCGTCTAAGTAACAAGAAAGAAGAAAGAATTTCTTCAAGGAGAGTGAATATTTTGCTTCAAGGAATCACGTAATAAAACCTCAACGGAAAAATTATAAAAATTACGAAATTCAGTGAAGATAATTGGAATACCAACTTTAAGGGGTGTATAGTCAGCTTGTAATGCGAGGGTGATAGCTGATAGTGGTTCAAATCCGGGCACCAAAATTTATAAATAGTAGATGTGAACTTGCAAAATGATTAGAGATATGATTGAAAGATTGTTGCTGATAACTATGAATTGACAAGAGTGCCTGAAATCAATAATAACACCACAACAGTGTATCACTGCAAAGCTACATGAGTAACTAGCCTTGGTAAAATAACTTACTTGAACTACATCTTGATCTTGCATCTCTGTTTTGAAACAAATCCTGATTAAAACATTTAAATTTTCAAAACAAATGTTGTATATTCTCTAAAATATTTGAATTTTCTCCTATTGACTATATAATAATAAAACTAATGAGATCATCAAAAATTTAATCTGAATCTTGATTTTTACTTTTTGATAAACGCATTTATTTTTAATAGAGCAATTAAGTATAAATCTCTTATATACATGTATTTATAGGAGAAGCCTCACAATATAGTATGTAATCAGATTAAGCTTCATAAATATATTTCTTTAAAAAAGTGGCAGTTGTTTTGTTGTGGTGTTGATAGTAGTAAAATGTTTAGGCTAGCTATCTTTTTTTACACTAGCTCCAGTTATTTTTACATTTATTCATCGGTTTATTGTCATAATGACAAAAGCTGTTTAAAAAGCGTTTTACTAAATAAAGAAAAACAATAATATAATAACCACAATAATTATTTTGCTACAATATCAATAGATATTCCCCTCCTATATATTATCTAGCCATTTTAGCTACCCCTAGCCTATTATTATATATCTTCTGATTCTGTATCCACAAAAACAATTTCGCGTAGAAAAAAATCTTCTGAGTCTATAAATTACTAACAGTTCATGATACAAAAACATCTATAAAGTGAGAAAGAAAATTCATTTTATATTTGATTCATCATCTATCGCGCGTGTGTGTAGAAAACAAATTAATGTTATTATTATTTGTATATAGTAAAAAGCCACCATCTTGAATACCGAGTGATTCATAGAGAAAATTACTTCATCGTATGAGGGAGATAATACAATCAAAGTGTTTTCATTTAAGCACATTATTTCGAGCACTTATGTACAAAATTGACTCAATAAAGTAATATCAATGTTGATTATTTCAATCTTTTTTTTCTTCTGACGACTAACTATCCTCATTACCACCACATTTAAAAAGATCACGAATATCTGTATATTTTTTGCCTTCCCGCGAAAATGGATCCGCGCGAAACACGACGAACTAAGAGGTTCTCCGCAAAAATAAATCCGCGCGAAATAAGACAAACTTGGCTCATTCGCAAAATTAAATCCGCGCGAAAAGTCCAAAAAAGTCCCCCGCGAAAATTATTCCACGCGAAAATTAATCCACTTAAGCTAATATAAGAAGTGAATATTGTTGATACTGTACGGAGTAGGTCCGATAGGGACATATGGCGACCATCAAGATTGACGGACGACTGCACTATTTCCGACGGAAAGCACGGAGTAGTTCCAACAGACTGTACAACAGTTCTGACAGACTTGGTGGTGCATGGGGTGGCGAGATGATAGAAATCTAGAAGCTCCCTGAAATTTTGGTGGCGATGCGGCGAAAAGATAGAAAGTTAAAAATCTTAGAAATTCTAACCTCGGAATGAGCGATAGCGAGTCGTTTATTCTACGACACTGTTGATTCACATACCGCACATTTAATTTCATTCAGATAAGTCGCATACAGTCTTCCACATGTTCTTAAAGTCAGTGTCTATTTTGAGTTCGGTTATTTTTGAGAGTTTCTCAGATCAACGGACGACAAGACCGCGGTTAAGTGATGAATGTTTTATTCAGGGAAAATGTGTGCCTTTCTGGGTAAGCATGAAAGACATTACAACCGTCCGAGTTCTTCTTTTTATTGTTTCTTGCTCTTCGTATTTTTCTTACTGTCCAAACCTAGCGCATTGCTGCGAACAACAATGGAGAATATGTAAGCGGAGAGTTAGGCAAAACTTGGACCAAATTTCGAAAGTGCTTCAATTTTCATGTAATTTTTATGCAGAACAATTCAATATGTTGGTTTCAAATTTGCCAAACGTTTCTCATATTTTGGGCAAAAAAAGGGCAATTCGGGCAAAATTTAATTAAAGGGTTGTGCAACGCCTCTAGAACACATGAGTAGAATATTAAGAGGAAGTTTTTCCTTATTATTACAGTTTGGTTACAATAAGCTCATTTACAGAAAAAGCCTTATGCCTGACCGCGCTCTAGTTTAAATTATCAGAGATCTTAGGGAAAACTCAGGGAATTTGAAAGTGACAAAAGTGTTAAAATTGGAACATAAAAGGAACTCGTGTAACTCAAGATATTTATAAATTATATGACACGTGACAACTTTGACTTCTTTATAGTTAGGATACAACTCCTTCTTCCCCCCTGTTATCAATATTGATGTGAATGGAACTTGTCAGCTTTTCTCATGCTAGAAACCACTATGTAATGTAAAGACAACATATATGTGGGGGAGGGTGCTTTAAAATGTATTTTCATTAAGAATTAGGTTTGATATTAGCATTTTCAATGAAAAATGAGCTTGTCTCATAATATTTTGTGTAGGCTTGTAGCAACAATTCAGCAACCACTTTTTATGGATCCATGCTATCAGAGTTCCTCCGTATTGTTGCACTTTACTGTAGGATTTCATTCCTGAAGCACAATATTTAAACAAGGAGGAAACCCAAAATCTGTCACAAAACAAGTAACTAAATCCTTTTCTAGATACTTGTCATGCACAAGAGAGCGAGAGAGTGATTGTTCTTTTCGATTTCTCTCTAGCTGCCTTCCAAACGTGACTGACCATGCAACAAAATCATTCCATTACTCAAAAACATTCTAAACGCCAAACGTTTCTCATGAACAAAAAACGAATTTTCATATCATCTTACTTGAAATTTCTATTTTTCCCCTGCGCAGGAAAATTGACCAACTTGAACGCAAGCGAAAAAAGCTATTACTACATTTATTAACATTATTTATTAACATTATTTATTAATATTCAATAATATTAATTTATAATTTTAATTTATAATATTAATTTATCTTTACTAATTCTTTTTATCTTTACTATTCTTTTAAACAAATAAACATATTCCACCTTTTATATATATTACATCTAGTTTTTATTTTGAATACTATGCAGGACAAACATTGATAACAGTATTTTGTATATATTGTAAATATTGTACATATTACTGAAGTTTTTATCCTGGGTAAATATTCAATAATAATAATAAAATAATAATAGTCAAATTTTCACAGCATTAATGCTGTTTTGGGGTAAAAGTTCCGAAAACTTGGATGGGGAGCATCACTCTCTGCACAAAGGCATTGGATTGACAATTATTAGCATTAATTAGCATTTTCTTTTCGTTTATTTTCCATCCGAGCAGCATCAGGAGAGGGTTTTTCGAAGATCAAGTCGGTTGTTATTGTTCTTTAACTGAACCTATATGACATATGAAAAAACAATTGACGACTCACCCTTTTTCAGTACAACATGCTTCTCTTTTCATGCACCCCTTTTATGAGAACCAAAGGCTGAAATGTTATAGCGAAGAAAAACTTTATCTGACCCTTATCCTTTGTTCCATTCAACGCTTACCACACAAAATTTCAAGTCATTAAGTGTTTCGTTAATTCGTTATTTGAGGAAGAAGCAAATATTTTTTGAGCGGGTCCAGCTCCTTTAATCATTTTGCGATTTTCATATATTTTCCTTTCACCCGAATTTTTTGAATAAAGTTTTGACGTTACAACTACGACGGAATTAATAACAACGTTTTTGTAAGTTTCAGCGCAGGATTTATATTGTTGGACATTTTGAAACGAAATTGGAACGAGTTTGACCTGAGATGAAAGAATCACGAACAGAGGCTAACAAAATTGCAAAATCGGTTTTTACATTATTACCCTGTCACTTTTTCGATTAGGGTGCAAAATATTTGTTTATTTCTATGAGCAGCAATCATCTTGCTCAGAAAGAGAACTATAGCTAATGCAGGGATTTACCTGGCTACGATTATTATTCTAATTATTGGAATTTTCCATAAAAAAGGTCGGTGCGGCTCTAGTAACTATCTATCAGCTGAATCTATACGATCTCGTTGGAATACTTGGTAGGGAATTCACAAATTTCGGACAATTTCTTCCAAAAGAAATAGAAAGGCTTTAGTACCCAAGACCCAGTAGTTTAATATCATTTTATAAACTCCACAATAGTGCAGGCCAAGTAGCTCAAACCTCTCCCGTGTGCAGGGACCAGAGGCGTAGCTAGAGGTCAGTCAAAATTTGTGGAGGAGAGTTTAGTCATTTAAAGTAGAAAAAAAAAGACGTGCAAGCGACCTAATCGACACTTAAGACTGAAAAGAAATATCATAACGTTGGACTCCTCCACAATTGTTACTTTTTTGTTGATTCTGATTTATCATGTTACGTTGATGCTAAAGAGAGAGGAATCATTAGAAAATTCCCTGGTCTGGAAGTCTATCATGAAGCTCTATTGTCGGTATTTTTAACTTGAACTAACTGTAGTTTGGTCTGCATACGTTTTGATCACATGGTGGTAAATAACTACTGTGGATTGGTTGGAATTTTGTCATGTCACCAAAAAGTGTTGTATTTCTAAAGTCTGACCTTCAGTGGAATCAAGGGTAATTAGTGGTAAAGAAAAGTGGAAAAGTGGAAAAGTGGAAATTAGTGGTAAAGAAAAGTGGTAAAGTGGAAAAGTGGAAATTAGTGGTAAAGAAAAGGAATATCGTCTCTAGTGTTTCCTTTGAGACTATTACGACACGTGATTTTTATGGTATTTACTTTGTTATTATTACTGTTCCGTGTTTTATCTCAAAATTCTTTTGAAAATTTCACATGTTGAGAGAAGATTTTGTATGTTGAGAATGGACGTCTCCGCCCGTTCCTTTTCGCCTCCGTTTATTTAATCTTCAAAGGAAAGAAATGTTTTTATATTTATTACTAATGTTGTTTTGATGTTGAATTCCATATCTTACATCATTTTGAACGTGAATTAGGTTTCCTTTTTCACTATTGGATGCTGAAGTTGGTGGGTCGAGAATAGATGAACTTACCTAGCAGTTACCTAACTTACCTTACTTACACAGACACAGGACTTTTAGAGAACCATCATAGCATATAAATAAAACAAGGCGATATCTCATGGAAAAAGTATTAACGAGAGGAGAAGTTATTACTTAGCAATTATCTCTATTATCAAAACTCTCCGTAAAACAATTAGATGTAATTGGGAAAAAATAAACGTGGTAATTTATTATTGGGTAATATTAACCAACCACAGTCCGATAGTGCTTCAAATAATTTATGGATGGAAAAGCTAGAAACACTGTTAACACAGATCAACAACGTTTGGGATGGACCTATTGTGTTAGCTGGAAATACCAATATCAAAATTCTAAGGGACGCACCCATCAGCAACCGATGCAAAAATCTACTAGATGTATTTAAACTTCAGAATGTTGTCACAGAAAGCAACATGAAACAGAGTCAGTCTTATTGATCATCTCGTCACCAACATCCCAGACAAAGTTTCGTTTTCTGATGTTTTCTGATATGGCAACAAACATCTAAAGCGAAAATTTTAAACGAAGATATAAGCTGGTCAGGGATTACAAAAACTTCGATTTACAGAAGTAGGAAGATGATTTTAAAAGTCTACCATTTAGTATTATATATGCTATGGACGATGCTTCAGAACAACTTGAAGTGATGAACAAAATACTAAATAACTGAAGTGATCGACGTGCACCTTTAAATAAATTTCAAAATGACACGTCCTCCTGCACCATGGATGAAAATCTTAACATCTCCAACCTGCAGAAAGAGTGAGATAAGTTACGTCATCAAGCACATCAAAGTCAGAGCGATGGAAGTTAGATGGTATTCAGCAGTGTGCGCAACAATCACTTCTAAAAGAAAGCAAAAATACGTTTTACAGAAAAGCACTTTCATCCCGTCGCCCCCAAAAAATCTGTCAGATAATTCACCGAGTATTAAAACCAAGCCAGAAAGCAATTAACGAAGATCCAAACGAACTGAATAAACACTTTAATCACACTGCAGAAAAGCTCACAAAATCAAACAGAAAAATGATAAAACAACTTCATGAAACAATCGAAAAGTTAACACTATATCGCCACCTTACTTCCAAAATCACGTGACGATATTCTCATATGTATAAAGGTGAAATAACAAACGCTGTTTTTGCCGATTATTCCGATTATTCCGATTATTTCAAAGCATTTGTCACAATTAACTTCAATACGTCAATCAAAAAGTTCCACCAACTAAATATGTCCAAGTCCTTCCTTTATTGGATGGTAGATTATCTAAAGGGGAGAAAGCATTACGTACAAATTGACGATAAAAGATCCAAGGAACTGATAACTGGATTTGGTGTACCACAAGGATCAATATTAGGTCCTGGCATCTTTAATCTATACGTTTCTGATTTGACGGAACAGATGAAAAAGTCACACACATTACAATATGCAGATAACACAACCTAAAGACATAGAAAAGACAAATCACGAAATTGAGAACGATTTACTTCATCTACAGTCATGGTCAACAGAATCAAACCTTTGTTTTTAACAATGGGAAAATCAAGAATATGGTATTCAGTACAAAGCAAATGTGTAAAACCCATCACTTGGAAAATAACACGAACCTTAAAATAAATTGTGATGGCAAAACTCTAGACAAACCAAACGAAATGAAAATACTTGGCGTGCTTTTCGATCAACATTTGGACTGGAAAGAGCACATTAACAGTACTGTTCGTCAATGCTACTCAAATCTTAAGATCTTGAAAAAGCTGAAACGATTCACGCCATTCAACACAAGAAAACAAATCGCATCGTCACTTATTTTATCAAGACTGGACTCTGGAAATACCATCACCAAAAAATTAACAAAATATTTGTCGTACAGATTGCAGAAGGTTTTAAAAGCAACAGCAGGATTTGTACTAAACAAGCATGCTAACATTCGTAACGTGATAACCTTGAAGTGGCTACCGGTTGTCGAAAGACAAGAATATTCACTAGCAGTATTTTCAAGCTCTACACAATAACAACTACCCATCAAACCTATCAGTAACCCTAAAAATTGAAAGACGTTCCCTGAGAAATAGCGTGTCAAGCTAACAAGATGCGATCATTAAACGTTGGGTGAAGAGGTGGTATTTTCTGAATTTCGACATCTCGTGACTCTGCAAATTTTTCCATTGCCCTTTATTTGTACAAATGCTCCTGCGTCAATCTTCATGTACCATTCATGCGAACATGTAAACCGATCGCACCACAACGACTGTATCTTTATACACCACAACAACACTAGGTTTGTCAAAACTTGTTATCTGAGAGTGCTTCCAAACTTTCATACAGGATTATTCGCGTGTCGTCTTCCTCGTGGTTTGCAGCGAAATACTTATCTGATCCACCCATTTGTATTTCCCAAGTTACGTTTACTTCATTTTCAATGAGTGGTACGTTAAAATTGGTGCGAGATAGAACGCTGGCTATCTCGATACAGCATGGCTGCAGGTGGAATTCCAGTTGTCGCGTGTGGTGTATTACGGTAGTCTATTTTTCAGATAGGTGAGTCTGTTTGGCGCGGTCTTCATAGCCTTTCCAAATGTCTCAAATGGGTTGGCCGACGGGTGAAGAGGTGGTATTTTCTGAATTTCTATATCTCGTGCAGATGTTTCCTTTGCCCTTGAGTTGAATTTCCACCATTATCTGATAACTTGCGTTCTGGATTGCCATATTTGTTGTAGATATCTCGAAGTACTAGTACAACCTTTTCTGCCTTAGTTGATGATACCAGTTTCGCCACTGTGTAACGGGATACCATGCCACAACAACGATGTGGTGAGGGGAAGGCATTGGTCTAAATAAATCTACTGCAACTTGCTCCCAGCATTTTGGGAGAAATTTGTGGGGCTTAATTGGCTCGTGTGTCTTCTTTTCCATGAATGATTGACATGGAAGATACTGAGAAACAAATCGTTGGACTTTATCATTATCATGGAGGAAAAAGTGACATCAGAGACGACGTACTAAGCCTGTCTGACCTTGGTGACTTCTGCGGAATGCCAACTCAATTGCTCCTTGATATAGATATATCTTTGCCTGAGCCAGAGTGTCTGCCTGCTTCTTTGCTGCAATTTTATGCTGTCTGGGATCTAATCGGTCGTACTTTTTCTGCAACGATATAGATATATAGATATATATTTAGATATATATATATAGATATATAGATATAGATATTAGCTTGATATAGAAGGTATAGCAGGTTGTTGAGATCGTCGGCCTCCTTCTGTATGGCGGCAGGGTGCTTACTTAATGGCTTTGCATGTCGTGAAAAGAAATCGGCTTGATTTTTCATTCCAGATTGGTAAAATACACTAAAACGAATGTCCTGGTGTCTCAACTTGATACGTTCTGTCCTAATAGATCCTGTATGCTTACCATTGAAGATCAGACAGACGGTTTCAGGTCTGTTACTACTTTAATTTCTGATTTCTGATTTCTGGTGCTCCTAGTAAGTAATTACGAAATCTACGGAGCGCAAAGTCAATAGCTGTTGCCTCGAGATCTATCTCAGCTTGGGTGGTTGTACGTGAAGCGAAGGCAACTGGTTTAGCTTTTTCTGGACATTCACCTTGGTCCATTTGAAGTTTACATTGACCAGTCATTTCACAAAGATGATGCTTTTGAGAAGTTAGAAATGAAATCGGCATTGGATTGCATCATGCAAAGGAAACTTAAAAGATCCTCTTTACTGCAGGTGGGCTGATATGTTCTAGTGCTTCAACTTTGGCTGGGTTTGGTTTAACAACTTCTGCTCCAATAAGAAGGACCCAAAATTTGATGATAGTTTGACCGAAATGAAGTTTCCTTGATTGCTTGCATGCCTTAGAGAACAGCATTGTTATGCTCTTTCTGAGTTTTGCCTGCAACAATCAAATCATCGTGTATGAAGTGAGCTTGAGGTATGTGGGCAAACAATGGCTTCAGCGCAACGTTCAGCTCCCCTCTTGAGTGTTTCAACCCCATGGTTAATAGTTTATAACGACAGAGTTTGTCATTTGCATAAAACACAGTCAAATATCTGGATTCTGGTTCCAACTCGATTTGCAAGAAAGCAGATTTAAAGTCCATTTTGAGAATAATTTAGCACCAGATAGTTTTGCTTTAATTTCCTCTAGGAATCGGTACGTTGGTTGATGGTTTTGGTTTTGTTTACATTTCGTGCATCAAGGGTAACTCGAATTTTTGCCATCAGAATTTTGGGGCAATTTGTGGAGACCCAAGGTGTGGGTTTATTTGGAAGGGTGCTCCTCAATGACGTCCTGTTCCACCATTTCAGCGATTGCTCTGTCAACCCTATCCTTCAAATGATATGGTACTGATCTGGGTGGGACAACAACAGGCTTCACTGATAGGTCAACATGTGGCTTTACTTGGTAGTTACGTAGTTTCCTAAGAACTATAAAGTTTCAGTGGATTGAAGGTGTTGTTTTCCATCTGGTGGGAGCTGTATATTGACCATGTTGAACAGTTTATAGGTTGGTGGCTTGGTGTTGAATTGAATATTATCCGAGCTAGGAAGATGCAATTCCTGTTAGAATTGGGTCGAATGAACTGGATACAATATGATATTCTACAGGTATGTCCCAAACATAATTGCATATCTAGTAATACCATAAACAGGAATGAGATCACTATTATTCGGCTTGATTTTGGTCTTTGATGGCATCATTCTGTCTAACAAGTTCCATGTGCTTGCTTGTTTTGTGCCACATACAACTTACTCTGGCTCCTGTATCTGCAATGATTGTCCCAAGTTTGTTGTTGCCAATCACTTTGACTTTAAAGTCCTCATTGTCGATGCGAGAAATAAGTGTTGGTTTCGGCAATTGACTTGATTTCTTAGTACGTTGTTGATGATATTGATGACTCATGTTCAGGATTGTCTTTCTCATCCGTTTCATTTTCAATGTCGTTTTGCCTAACTCCACAGTAGAAACAATCAACTGGATCACGTTTCGGTGGGCCTTTACTATCTGCACCTTGATCATTACTGTTGTGGTGTTTGATATCCGAATACGTGTATCTACCAACCACTGCGAACGTTGTCACCCGTAATTGGTCAGCGCGGAGAGCAGCTGATCTTTTATTAGCGTCCGTACGTCCGTATAAAGGATATCAAATTCAGAATAGAATTCTTCGTTTGGCCCAAATTTTCTTTATAAAATGTACTACTTGCCCCCGCAGGAGAAAGGCTGTTATATTTAGAAAATACACGCGGAATGTTATCAGAACTGTTTTAGGTATAGGGTCCTTCGTAATGTGTACTACTTTTCTGGTATGCCCAACCGCGCTGACCTTCAGGCCCCAGGGCCTTTTGTTTCCTGTTTTGTAAGCACTTTCCACTTTCATTCCTTCTTGTCGTAATTGTCGGAGGTTCTAGGAACAAAGGGGGGCCTCCTCCCAACCTTGTACCCAGGGTTTTTTGCCGCCGCCGTCCGTATATCAAAAAGGCAATAAAACTCTGGGTACGAGGTTGGCCTCCTCCCTGATGGCTGTTTTCTCAACCATGCAGTCAGCAGGACAGTCTTTAGCTTCAGGGGAACTCTATTGCAAAACGCAGGAAAGGTTTCTGTGATAAAGCTCTGAACTTTCTTTAAAGTTCTTTAGTGTTACGCTCTCGATCGGTTTATAGTACAAACACATGAACATGTAGTAGTGTCTCTGTCTGCTGGATTTGGTAAAGCAGCTTGCCAGTCTCTGCCTTTTGAACGCCAATTAGCACGGATCTGATCATATTTGATTTATATCATTTATATATTATATTTATATATTATATTTATATATTATATTTAGGGTCTGGTTGAGCTTGTGTAGCATTCGTGATTTTTCAGCGTTCTATCGTTTCAGCGAGTGAGACTTTGGGAGGGTCTGGAAATTGTGTGTTGTGACGTAACGTAACGTAAAATGATATAACGTGTACATCTGAGTAAACTCATTAAGTGTTTTGAGGGTATTGTCTGGTAAATTGTTTGGACCAAAGAACAAAGACGGAAGCTTATTCGCTGGTGAAGCCATATCATTGTCACCAATGTAGTATTCGTTAATTGTCTGAAAGTGTATCTTAAAAAGTCCCGATCAAATGAGTTAATAAAAAGTAAAAAACAAAAGGAATAAAATGTTAACAAAAGATAAAAATAAAACTGAGGATACTATGTTGCAGAAATTTAAGATTTCTTATTAAAAAAATTAATCTCATGAAAAAATTCCCAATTATGAAATTTGAGAATCGTGAGATGTCAGCAAAGGTTTTGAAAGCACCGAAAAAAAAGAAAGAAAAAACAAAAACATTTCATAGTTAAGCCGCCATGTTTGATTGCTTGTTACGATAGCAGCGAAAGCGAATACCGTATTAAAACACCCTTGGACTACTACTACTCCTACTCCTCCGGCCGAAATGACATTTAGCCTGCGCTTTAGACTCTGTGAAATTCCCTTTATGAAACTATATAAATCGTTATGAACGCTTATCAAAACATTCAATCAATATTTTTTTGGTATTTTACCACTTATTCACGAAAATCTTATCCTCATGAAATCCAAAAATGGATTCGAAGTAACTTGAAATTAAATATGATTTTTTTTGTAAGTACTGCCTTCGTGTTTCGAAGCTCGCCTACAGTTGATAATAAGAAGCTTCGTCAGAAGTGGTTCTTACTTTAACCCTTAATTTAAAGGTTTTTGTTTGTCAAAGTTTCAACCTCAGTATTTCGGATGGATTTTCGTTTTTATTTATTTAATAATAACATTTTTTCGATGAAGAGGGTTTTTTTTCTTTTGGCTCTTATACATTTTTTAAATATAATAAAAATGGCGTCATTGTAACTTAGGCTAACAAACTTAAAACTCGGATGAATGAGTTTGTATCTATTTTGTTCGTATTGCGACTTAGTTTTGAAATGCGGCTACCGTTTTGCACCATATGGTTCTTGTTTACACTTTAAACAGAAGATCGTGCATAAAATGACAGACTAACTCAGAAATTGTCCGGTTCTCACACGTACTCATTACTTTTACGTCTTTGGTCAGCCGGAACTTCTAAATTGTTTCTTCAAGTGTTTAAAAAATTGATACAAAGTCTCCTAAAAATTAATGTCAAAGGATTTGACCCAGCCCCACCTACCGTCGTCAATTTTACCCTAAATTTGGACAAAACGATAAGCATGTACCCCTTAGGAGACTTGGATGGACCTGTATATATATAATATATATAATATATACATATTAAATATATAATATTTAATAATTTAATGAACGTTGCACTGACTTGTCCGAAAGTTTGTCACGACGAAGCTTTTTCTTATTTGGGGACAAATGTGATTAATTAATGTCCTTAAAGTTTACATGGGAATTGTCTTAGGCCGGGATCTCCACTAGACAATTTTTCTGGTGCGCTTTGGAAACACGAAGATCTTTTGAAAGCTGGAATTTCGTGCAATCAATCCTATTAGTTTAAAACTAGTGTAGCGTGTAAAAACATTTTACAGTTTTGCTCCATAAAATGATTTTACATGCTATAATACCGCCATGATTAGTTATTATTTGAATTGGAAACATAAAAGTGTTTAGGGCATTACCACACGGGTGGAGAGAACTGCAGCATTACAGAATGACCGACAGACAGACTACAGACTGTCATTTTACACACAGCGTCTTCATTTCTCGTTTAAAGAAATGAACGTTGAGAAAATTTGAACTTTCGAACGCGAAAAACATTGCATTGTGTTCTCCTCCAGGCGGCTTTATGACGTCTTCCTTAAGGCACAACACTCCACGAAGTAATAAAACCCCGCCAGATGGAGCTAGAGATTCCCCTAATGGGGGATTCCCCCTATACTAATACGGAAAAAACAAACATCCATTGACGAACTTCCCGAGATATTTTTCCTAAAGTTCTTTCTTTCAAAGTTAGGTAAGAAAAAAGCAAGATTTAGTATTAGTATAAGACTAGTATCCCGGGTAAAAACATTTTACCTACCGCTTCACTTTCCTTATGAGTTACTGACTCCAGCCCCCGTGCTTACCCTCTCTCTTACAATATGGCGGTGACGAAAAATAAGATCACACAATTCAAAAGAATAGGTATCACTAAGTTGTAGAGCTCGAAAACCTGATCAAAAAAATGTATGGGATCGCCTGTGTACGACTAACCGTTACTGAGATATAGTTGATCAAAGATTATGATGACGTCACACCCGTCCCCAAAAAGTTTTAGACCCAAATCTTTCGACACCCCGTCGCCAATATCGCGCGCCCAAAGTGACGTCAGTTATTCCTATTGGTTCTCGAGATATTTGCCCTTAAAAATCGCGTTCTATTTAGGGTGCAATGCAATGTGCCCACTGACGTCGCACTACTCCTATAATACTAATATCGCCTCTATCTCGACAACTCAGTTACGCACGACCTAAAATGTCACTATATCACAGTCCATATGAATATTTCGTTCCCAGTCCTTTTATTCACACTGACCGAACTAAATTTGTTATGCACAGTCGCTATTAGTATATAGACTAGTATCCCGGGTAAAAACATTTTACGGTTCCACTCCCAAGAATTATGATAAGAAATATAAAAATGCAACCTAAATATGTTTCTGTTACATTTTCCAACTATTGAGTGAAACCATAAAATTGTCTTTGCACGGGATACCTGAATCAAATGTGAGTCATAAAAAAATTATACCTGCTCAGGATTCAACCAAAGGGTCTTTCCACCATGAATTCATTAAATGATTCATCCCAATTGCATGTACCATATGATGTAAAACCACGATTGGCACATTCATTCTCCTTGGTCCATATTCCGTTTTATTAAATTTTCTAAATCTAAAAAGAAAGAAATTGTATAGAACAGAAGCAAATACATGATCATCAGAAACAGAAAAAAATCCTTAGAATGTAAAATAGCACTACGTAAATAAATATCATGTGCCCTGTCATTTCCACTATAGAACCAAGATAAGCACCATAGCTTAAATTCAGCCTGGCGATTCCTAAACGACATACGTAAAGTCAGCAAACAAAAACACAAACAGTGATAAATTGAAAGAAATATAAGATATAGATACAGCAAAACTAAATCGAACTAAATTTGTTATGCACAGTTGCTATTAGTATATAGATTTGACGAAACAATTTTTACTTTTCGTCAAGCGAATATTTTCGTCGCGACGATCAATTATTTTCTTCTGCACATGTGTCGTCGCGAAAATTTATGACGATAAGTCGTAAAAATAGCCTAGTGGAGATCCGGCTTTACGCTAGAATTTTCTTCAATTTTTGCGAACTGAATGTGTCTAGGTAGGAAATTAATTCTTCTCTATTTTTTACTTGTAATCTTAATCAGTGATTTATTGGGCTGTTGATAAAGTAAAATTTTTTAAACTTTATCAAAGTTGTCAACATTTTCCAAAATATTCCGAAAGTTTGTCGTCCGAAATTTCTTCGCCGAAACTTGAGGCTTCTCTGATTTATTTTCTTATTCTGCTACTTTGGGAATAAAATGTTTGTATAAAACAATGGCCAAAAAAACCAACACAAACCTCCTTTTAGGCCCTTTTTAATAATTTAACCAGTGCTTATTTATGGATACTATAATTTTTTGAAAGGAATGACTTCCAATGTAAGAAATTGAAAATCCCAATCATAGAATACAAAAGTTAGTAAGGAAGAGTAGTTTGTTTTTCTTAATCAATATAATATTTCCTAACAAAACAAAACAAATACAAATAACAACAAAGTAATTAAATAAATAAAATGCGTAAACATAACTTTGTAGTGAATGAAGAATGAACTAAATGTTTTAACAAACAGGTTATAAATGTCGTTCTGTTCAATAGACCTTTCCCGAATTTCTGTTTATATACCGTATTTTGACCGTAAGTTTCGCTTGATTTCATAACTTTATTACATAGTAATGGTCACTCATTATTCCTATTTCCAGTCGGAGTAGTTACAACCAATTATGTTTTAAAACAAGACGAAAAAAAGACAAAAACGAAACGAAACAAGACGAAACTTATAAGGCTATAACATAACAGCGTTTAAACAGAAATTCGAGAGAGGTGTATATAAATGGAAATGTTGTTATTGTTCATGAACCTACAAAAAAAAAATCCATAGAATCTGATATAAACAAACTTAATTCTTTAAAATCTTTTTTTATATCTGTCCATAACTACAAAATGTTTCAAGGAAGTTTGTCGAATCTTGCTTTGAGTGCATGAAATTCGTCCCAGATCTCTTTAGGCAGATCTTCACCATATTGTTCTTCGTAATACTTCTTCAAATCTTCCAGCTGCTCCAACCAATACTTCTTCGGAACTGACAGAAGCTCTTCCATGTCCCAAATATCTTCTTTTTTCAAACCCGACAAATCAATGCTATCTGGTTTTGGAACATATCCAACAGGTGACTCCACAGCAACATCCTTTCCTTCCAAACGTTCCCATATCCATTTTAAAACACGACAATTTTCGCCAAACCCTGAATCAAAGAAAACACAATGTTATATCACAAACATTGAGTAAAGAGGCTCCTTCACAATCATTAAGGCATCATTATTAATAAATACCTGGCCATAAAAAGTGTTTCTCAGTTTTATCTAGCCTGAACCAGTTAACATGATAAATTTTCGGCAGTTGATGTTTAGGATTTTTGGACATATTGAGCCAATGTTGAAAATATTTCCCAGCATTGTAACCAAAAAACGGTCTCATTGCAAAGGGATCTCGCATGATGGCTTTGGTTCCTTGATGTTCCGCAGCAAAGGTTGGTTCTGAACACATAGAACTAGCCGTGAAGACGCCATGTTGCCAGTTAAAAGTTTCAAAAATCAGAGGTACACCATGAGGTCGTCTACCACCAAACAAAATAGCTTCGATTGGCACACCTTTTGGATCGTCCCAATGTGGATCCAAGACAGGACAGTTCTGAACTGGCGCACAGAACCTAGAATTAGGATGAGACGAATTGGTTCCCTGGCCAGGTTTCCATGGTTTACCTAACCAATCAGTCACATCTTTTCCAGTCAAATCCACCTCATCTTCAAGACCTAGCAATATATAAGAAAATAATATTTACAGTATTATTTGACTATGACACAAACAAATACACATAGAGAAAATTATTAGAGTATTTTTCCAGTATCTTAGGATGGTTGAACTCAAACCCATTAATTGTAAAACAACAAAAACAACAACAAAAACAACAACAAATACAACAAGAATGCACACCTTCCCAGTAGTATGATCCATCATTAGTCATGGCTGTGTTAGTAAAGACAGTGTCTTTCTGACAGGACTTTAAAGCATTTGGGTTTGTTTTCAATGAAGTATTTGGTGCAACGCCAAAGAAGCCAGTTTCAGGATTGATTGCTCGGAGAACACCTTCTTCATCAAATTTCATCCATGCAATATCATCTCCAACACATTCTGCTTTCCATCCGGGGATTGTAGGAGTGATCATAGCCATGTTAGTCTTTCCACATGCACTTGGGAAAGCAGCTGCTATGTATTTCTTTTTACCTTCTGGGTTCGTCAACCCAAGAATCTAAACCAAATATTTATTGAGAATCACAAAGTGTTCACCAAATTCCAACTGTTTCTTCAAGTTCAATCAGGAACACAAACACTTAACATAAGAGGATGAGAATAGAAAATATAAATAAAATACCATCATATGCTCTGCAAGCCAACCTTCATCTTTTCCAATATTTCCAGCAATTCGAAGAGCAAAACATTTCTTGCCAAGTAGTGAATTACCACCATAACCAGATCCAAATGACTTTATTTCACGAGTATCAGGAAAATGCGTAATAATCGTTTCCTCAGGATTGCAAGGCCAGTTGAAAGGGTCTTCCTCTGTTAAGGGTAAAGGTCTACCAACAGAGTGTGTACACTTCACAAAGTCTCCATCTCCTAATGTAGTCAAAATATTTGATCCCATTCTCGTCATAATTCTCATACACATTGATACATATGGAGAATCAGTCAATTCAATTCCAATCTTTGACAAAGGAGATCCAACTGGCCCCATGCTGAATGGAATTATGTACAAGGTACGACCTATATAAGAAATGAACATATTTATTCTTCATTGCTCATTAAGGCTCCGTAAAAGAAGCTTTTCTGCTATTTTTATTCAATTTATAATTCCTGTGAAATGGAATAAATTAGCTAGTAAGTTATCTTACTAAGCTATCTGTTAGGGGGACAAAGCTATAAAAACATAATATAGCTACCTTTCATGCAATCTTTGTAAAGTTCATCTAATTTTTTCATCATTTCATCTCGATCAGCCCAACGACCACATTTACCTTGAACACCTTCCTTTGCATGTGGAATAGTTCCGTACTTATCTTTTGTGCAAATAATAGTCTTGGCTTCAACCCTTGCGACATCAGCAGGGTTCGTTCGCACAACATAACTAGTAATAAAGTAATTAAATTTCCTTTCAGCATAGCTATAGACGTAGAAGCTCTCCTCGACTCGATGTGGCAACTCAAGAGGCGTGATCATTTATTAAAAGAACCGAAAGTAAAATAAACTGCATTAAAAAGGGCATACCAGTTATCAAGTTTATCCAATTTGCTTGCCATTCCTGATTTTTGCAATGTATCCAGGAGACACTTTTCATCTTCCTTTGATCCATCACAAATATGAATTTTCGCTGGTTTACAAAGTTGTGCAGTAGTGCTCACAAATTCTTTTACTTTGCGAGGTAGACTCTCGAATGTCCCAAACTCCACAACTACACCACCAGGTAGCGACATCTTTGTTAATAAATGTTTTCTTAACCTTTATTAACTTCTCTACTACAAAATAGGTAACGAATACAGAGTTGCGACAACGTTTTTATACTGTTTTTTCAAGTTCAAATTATGCCAATATGCACGTTCCACTTTTCGTGCAGACCTGCAGGACCTATAAACGTGCTGGACGAACGAATCGCTTTCGTCCTGTGTTAAATTATGCAACTGCATAAATTATCTTATATAGGGGGTAACTTTAATAATTATTACATGTTTTTAAACTTTGAAATAAAAGAAGAATACCTGTTTAAAAAGACAATACATGTTCAATACATTATTAAAATTCAAAATCAATAATATGAATTCAAAATCTTAACTTAAAAATTAAGTATTTTCTTTGCTTTCTGTTTTCTATCCCCCTTGTTAATTCTTGATAATGTTTACCATCGAGTCTGTATGTAAATCTGTATGTCGTCATTGTTGTACAAAGACTTAAGTTCAGTTTATCTGCAAACCAATCAAAACATTATTATGAAATTTGTTTCACTTTTTGTTTGTGCGTTACATGATTGCCTCATTTTTTCAAACGCTTTTATTATATAAGACTTATAAAGGTCGGTTTCCATTCAGCAGTTTCGCCCGCTCGCTCGGAAAAAACAACGCTACTGACGTCGGCGCGTGCGCAATGGAGCTGGAATTATGTTCGAGCAGGCGGATGCAGTCGAAAAAATCAACGCTCGTGCACATCTAAAATTTTTGATCTCGTTTTTTCTGCCTGTCTATATCAACCAATCAAATTTTAGAAAACTCTGTATTAATTAATTTATTTCTGAACAACAATAACTTCTTTTTGTTTTGACAAGAGAAAAGATTTTTGAAAAGACATTGAAAGATTTTTTAATGCGCATGCTTTTAAAATTGAATGGAAATTAAAATATACGCTCGATTGATGCACGGATCGGTGACAAACAGTCGCTCGCTCGGACGATATCGGTGAATGGAAACTGACCTTAAGACGATTTATATAAGACCATTTTTTTAAAATCAACATTTTATAAGGAGGCTAAAGTCTAAAGGCTGCGAGGCTAAAGTCTGCCAGCGCAGTGTCCAAAAATTAAGCAAAAAAAACCCAGAAAATTTTGAGCCTCAGCCAAAATTTTGTGTTGTTTACAAAGCGTGTTGATAGTAAACACTCTCGGTAAGTGGATATAACGTAATGTTTTCATTTGGTTTTATGTCGGGAAATATGAGCTTTTTTACAGATCGATATGTTGTTGATTGAGAAGAAGAAACAGACAAAGATCCAGCAAAATCAAATTATACAAAAGCTCCAAAAGGCTGACGAAATTATTTTCTTTGCCCCAAATGAACATTTCCCTTAGAAGTAGCGGCGAGGCAGGCAGGTGCTTTCTTTGGTTATGTGTAGGTTACCATATATGACCGGCGAGGCAGGCAGGTGCTTTCTTTGGTTATGTGTAGGTGACCATATATGACCGGAATTGGAAGTTCATTGTATTATTTATTCTTGGTAGAAAAAGTCCCCTCTGCATGGCTTTAAACTAAATTTAAATTATTTCAAAGTTAGTACACGAGATAAGTACGTACGCATTAGTGCCATGCAGTTTCGTCCGTTAGTAGTTAGCTAAGTTAAAAAAATATTCAAAATTTTCATTTTTCTTCACTTAAGATTAATTATTTTTCACATTATCAGAGAACATTTTCACATATGTAAACACTGCTTGGAGTTTTTTAAAGGAAATTCTTACTAGCCATTATGCTATTATACTAGCTATTATGAAGCGATCCAAATTGAAAAACATCGCGAACAAGTCGAAGAATACTGAGGACTGGGCTGCTTATAAACGTCAGAGGAATTTAGTTGTCAAAATAAATCGGAAAGCAAAAATTATTTTTTAGCTAGCAGCTTACCTTAAATCCTAGGAAGTCAGTGAGTAGGTCAGATTCCTGTAAAGGCAGTTAAATTTGCCAAGTTTTTGTGTGCTGATGTCTTGACTGCGTGTTTCAACTACCATGTGGTAGATCTGTCAGAATTTCCGGATGAGCTGAAACTTGCAGATATCATCCCTGTGTATAAAAAGGATATTGCATCCGATAAAGCCAATTATAGACCCATAAGTCTACTGCCTGTCTTGTCAAAAGTGTTTGAAAAGCTTATTGTGAAGCAATTTAATCCATTCATTGAAAAGTGGTTTTCAAAACACCTTTGAGGATTTCGTTAAAGTCATAGAACACAACATGCTTTCCTAAACATGCTTCGCAAATGGCAAAAACATTTAAACACTTGTGATAAGATTGGAGCTGTGCTTATGGATCTATCAAAAGCTTTTGATTGTTTACCTCATGACCTGTTAATTGCAAAATTGGCTGCCTATGGGGTAGACCGAAAAGCACTTCGGTTTTTTTCTAGTTACCTTCGAAATTGCAAGCATCGTGTGCGCATTGGATCAAGTGTTAGTGAATTTCTGGAATTTCTGATAGGTGTGCCACAAGGTTCGGTGCTAGGTCCAATTTTGTTCAATATTTTTATCAATGATTTGTTGTTATCAATAACGGAATATGATATCTGTAATTTTGCGGATGATAACACTCTCCATGTATGTAGCTCTGCCATCAAAGGCGTAATTAATAGTTTCAAGAGAGATCTTACCATCGTGATCAAATGGTTTGATGACAATGGTATGGTTACAAATCCAACAAAGTTTCAGATATTGTTTCCAGGTATAAAACGTGTAATTTCCTTAAACTTAGGTCCGTGCACTGTCGAGAACTCAAAGCAGGTCAAACTCCTTAGGGTCATTATCAATAGTCAACTTTCTTTTTGTCCTCGTATTCAGGCTGTTTGCAGAATTGTTTTGTCTAAAACCAAAGCTTTAAGGAGGATTCGTTCTTTTCTCACGCAAGAACAGGCAGACGCGATATACAATACCTGCCTCATGTCATACTTCAATTATTGTCCTTCAGTGTGGATGTTCTCCAGTTCCCAGATTGGCACACAATCTAATCAATACAACTGATCGTAGAGCATTATGTGACAGACTAAATATTTTCTCTGGAGACCTTTCTGGACTTCTCGGAAGAACTAATTCAACCTCGATCCACACAAAAAAACTTTGACTGATGATAATTGAAGTATACAAAAGTGTCAACCATTTGAATCCTGAAATTATGTGGGATACCTTTAATAAGAAAAATATCCCATACAAATTTAGACAAGGCCAGACACTCATCTCCACTCATGCAAATAAAGCGAGTACAACAAACACTTTTGATTTTCGAGCATCAATGACATGGAATGCATTACCTGGTCACATAAAAGAGCTGGAGAGTTTACCCAAATTTAAGATTTATTGCAGATGCAAACATTGTGTTTGCTTTGAATTTTTAGCTTTATATTTTAATAAATTGTACTTTTTAATTGTTACTGTTGGTCTAAATTAGTGAAAACTATGTACCATCCAACATAAAGGAAAGAATAAATAAATAAAAAAATAAATAAATAAACTAATGTACTAATGTTTAAACTCTGCGTGGAGTTTTTTAAAGGAAATTCTTACTAATGTATTTGAGAAACACGCTTCCACCACAGACGAGAAGAAAATTAGAGAGAAACCATGTGAATGGTTAACTGCGGATGTAAACGTAAACACTAACCTGACGCGGACCCTGTTGTCTAACTCAACCAAGGTAGTTTGCACATGGCAACCTCGACTCGACCAGGGCTTCTTCTCTCTCTTACATTGAGTTTGGCTAAGGGTCGCTACTAATCTGGTGAGTTGAAGCTATTTGCTCTATTTAACTTTGGCTATAACCAGTTACGTAAAAATCTACATATCTATATACATACATCTGCATAGAATTAGTTTTGATTTGGTAATAAGTTTGATTGATAATAACCCCTGTATTGGTGATTTTAAGGAGCCAGTGCTTTCTTTCTCTCTCCGTAAATGTCCGATATGAATGAAAGAGAGAGACAGAAGAAGCCCTTAGATCGAGGTATTTCACGTTGTTAAGGATATACTTACTATTTATTCAATTTATGATGTGGTATATCTTGCAGAACAGGTCTGTAAATTTTGCAGAACTGTGCGCGGCCGCATCTTAATTAAATGCCTCATACGCAGCTACACGTCATTGTGATAAATACTGATGCACGTCCACGTCTCGAAGATAAAAGAGGGACGTCGCCACCTCCCAACATTTTCACGGAGACGCGACCGAGTGCCGTTCATGTCGAGGACATGCGGTGGCTTGTCCCTATCCATGGTAGCAAATGGAGTTTTTCTTACGGACTGAAAAAAGGCGACTGAAAAAAACCCATGAAAACGCTCTATCAGAAGAAAAACCCATCATGTCTGGTGTACCACAGGGTTCCATTCTGGTACCGCTTTTATTCATTGTCTTCTTCAATGACATTACAGATGTTTTGAAGTATTCTAAAATCATCAAATATGCTGACGATAACAAAAACAAAAAAGCTTGAAATATTTTACAAACCAGAGAATCCACATGACCTGATTCATACAGATATCTTGGAGTAGAGATCAACAATCAATTCAATAAGAACTACAAAAAAGCATCCACAACCGTCTTAGATGTTACCTGACTACAAGACCTGCGAAATGTGTGTTTAATCACGTGATATTACCAACATTTACGTACTGTGGCTTGCTCAAACTGTCGTTCACTACTACACAGTTGACACAAATTGAATCAATCCAGCGTAGACCTAAACGTATTATAACCGGAGTCAATTGTTCTGCCAATTTTAACTTGTCTATTTTAACTTGTTTATTGTCTATTATTTGTTCATGATGTTGTATGTGGAGAGGTTTGTGATCCGTTCATGATGTTGTATGTGGAAAGGTTTGTGATCTGTTCAAGAATTACCACGAAATTCGATCTACGTGCTATAACACGCGAAATAATGGCTACTCGATTGTTCTGCCTAACGTAAAACTGGAATACGACAGAACGTCTACAAGATATATGAGCTCGAAAAATTTTAACGATCTTCCACTAGATTTACGAAAAAAAATTTCCGAGGAAAAATTTCAATTTTTACTTAGGAACCATTTTGACCACTAAATCCTCATTGCTGATATTGCTGCAATCTATTATTTTCCCCTTTGCTCCATTATTTTTTCTCACTTCTGTTTTGCAACTTTCTTCACCCTGAGATAATTTTTCTTTGTTCATACATTCTTTTCCACCTAATTTGATGTCTATAATATTTATAGTTTTTAACCACTAACATTTATATACGTAACTGTTATTTTTATTTTTATACATAAATTTTATAAATTCAAATTTTATCCTTATCCTTATTTTTATTTTTATCCTTTTTTACACAGGATACATACTGATAACAGCAATATATCTATACTAGTATCCCGGGTAAAAAATTTTTACATGTTCATTTTCCCCATGAGTTACTACACCCAGCACCCGTGCTTTTCCTCTTTCAAATTATAGCGACGACGAAAATTAAAATCATAGAATGGTGAAGAATAAGTATCACTAAGTTGTAGAGCTCGAAAAGCTGATCAAGAAAATGTATGGGGTCGCCTGTGTACAACTTACTTTTACGGAGATATCGTCGATCAGAGATTTTAATATATTGTTTTTACACGCAATGCTGCCATGGTAAGTGTGTGTATATACAAAAAAATGTTGGAATTATATCATATTTAACACAAAATTGTTGTATAAATATTTTGGATCGATCATTCAAAGAATGCTATTAACCCTATTTTTCAGTGCTATCTGGCCTATTTAGAGATTTCTAAAGTTGTACAGTTAAACTAAAAGCTAAAATTCCAATGTTCAGAGATTTAGAAAAGAGACAATACAACGTATACTCCTACCTAACCAATGTATACTCCTACCTAACCACGATTAAACTTCTGAAATATGAGAAAATACCTTCACATTTCCCTATTAACTAAAGCTAATAAAAACAATACCTTCTCAGACGTTTTTATCTTTCAAATCTTTATTCTGCTATGAATAGCCAATTGTAAATATTTTGGAACTGAAATATAATCCGTTATTATTATTATTATTATTATTAATTGTGGAAATGTCAAAACCCAAAACTCCACTTGTGCACCATGATACAAAAACCATGTATAATGTATATAACCAAGATTTTCACATTCTCTTCTTGTATTACATTCATCAATACTATTCAATTTTCTAATCTAAAACAAAAAGATATCAATCAAACACTATTAAAACAATATAATAATGATCTTGATACCTTCGTTTCCCTAATAGCGAACCTTAATAATATCAATCCACATACTACAATAAAATAAACTGCTACACATTTCGGCATAGTCGTCAAAACTAACTCATACGAAAAAGCTACGTTCAAACACATTAAAAAATAGACATCGTTAGAAAATGATAAACTGATAACACGAACACATAACAGGTCTACATCGACTATCAATGTTATTATTCTTTATTACTGAACTTAAAGCGTTGAATTAAAAAATAAAAACAAAAACATTTTACACACAGCGTCTTCATTTCTCGTTTAAAGAAATGAACGTTGAGAAAATTTGATGACCTCAGACGCCAAAAACATTGCAATGCGTTCTCCTCCGGGCGGATTTATGATGTCTTCCTTAAGGCACAACACTCCACAGAGTAATAAAAACCCATAAGATGGAGCTAGAGATTCCCCTAATAGGAGATTCCCCCTATACTAATACGGAAAAAATAAACATCCATTGACGAACTTCCCGAGAAATTTTACCTAAGGTTCTTTCTTTCAAAGTTAGGTAAGAAAAAATCAAGATTGCGTATTAGTATAAGAAGATATTTACAATATATATGGTTGAAGTGTTTTTATCGTGTATAAATATTCGGAAATAAATAAATAAATAAATAAATAAATAAATAAATAAATAAATAAATAAATATGTGTTGAAAATCTATAACATTTATCTTTCGCCACATACTTTCGCGGGCATTAACTTTCGCGTTTTTTGGTCATTTTCGCGAAAGTTTGTGCCTTTGGAAATTCTAAATCATCAATATAGATATTTATCAAAACGCGAAAGTTTTTTCACCATAAAAAAATCATAAAACGGAGCAATTTTCAAAAGTAATGTTTTATTTCTATTTTAATCGTCGTCAACTACAATAACACTTGGTGTTTTTTTCTTCTTTGGAGCTGCCAGCATTTCTCGGATGTTCTGATTATTTGAAACAGTAATGCTTGTGGATGCAGACTTTTTCTTCCTTTTGCTCGGGGCTTGCGGTATAACGACTGTAGGCAGCAACGTCATGACGAAAAAATTCTTGTGTTACCCCATGTAAGACAGAGGCAAGATATTTTCTACTTAAAACATTTTTTAAAACCTTTAATTGATGAAGTTCTTTTCATTATTATAGAGACATCGCAAGAGCCTACAACTTCGGTTATTGGCACGTTAGATGTACAGATCAGAAAAGATCACGTTGCTTCCCCAGAATCAGTATAGAGAAAGCCTCAATATCATAAATGGTCAGAAAATGGTCGATACAACATAGGGAAATATGCTGCCGAAAATAGAAATATCAATGCTCTGAGGAAATTAAAATCGGATTTTCCGAAATTAAATGAAAGTACCGTTTGAACTTTTAAGAAGAAATATTACGAAGAGCTGAGCAGCCACACAAAAGAGGAGCTCGATGCTTCACAACGCATACGCAAGTATTCTAGACAAACCGGCAGACCCTTATTATTAGGTGAGCTTGTTCAGATGGTGAGAAAATATCTTCTTTCACTAAGCAAAAGAGGTTGGAGTGGTCGATACAACAGTCAAAGTTCTGATGAGTAAGTATCCTCATGCTGTCGGTCAAGTTGACGTCGACTTATCGCGTTGGGCAAAAAGCCTATTTTCCCGAATGAATTTTGTCAAGCGGAGGAAAACATCGTCGAAGGTGGACATACCTGAGATGGAGCTCGAAAAGAGATAGAGCTCCTATATCTCCATGACGATGTATCAAAAGTAGAGCAGTACAAAATACCATCTCCCTTAATTTTAAATATCGATCAAACTCCGTTAAAGTACGTTCCAGTAGGTAATGAAACAATGGCAGCAAAGGGATAACACTCTGTGACGATTAAAGGAAGTGCGGATAAGCGTTCAATAACTGGAACATTAACCATTTCGTTTGATGGAAACTTTCTTCCTATGCAACTTATTTATGGTGGCAAGTCTCCCGAGGTTTGAATTTCCAAAAGATTTCGGCCTCAGCACTAATCCCAAGCATTTTTCAAACACGGATGAATCGCTTAAGTTCTTGAAAGAAGTATCGAGCCTTATGTAATCAAACAAAGACAGATCCTGAAATGCTCTACCGATCAGAAAGCACTCGTCATCATGGACGTCTTTACTAGTCAAATGACGGCAGCTGTACTCGACGTCTTTAAAGAAGCAAACATATTCCAAGATATAGATCCGATGCTGAGTAATGACGTTGAGCAATCTGATGATAGCCATCTCTTAGCAATTTGTGATGTCACAGTTGAAGCATTTGAAGCGTTATGTGAAAGCAAAATTCAAGAAAGTGACGTCGACACTGACTCGGAATGGGAAGAGGCAGATAATTCAATTTTCTTATCCTAAACTTTGTATATTTTATACATTTTTGATTACGGCAAAGACGCGAAAACAAACCTTATTTTGAAATCGCGAAAGTTTTTTCCACGAATTATGTTCCAAAAATCGCCAAACACGCGAAAGTTAATGCGCACGAAAGTCTCTGCCCTTAAAGTAATCGATATGAACAAATTTTGAAAGTTACTTTCGCCACTTAACTAGAATTTAAATAGGAAATGTGATTTTCATTTCTATTTCCCATCAAAGTAATTGAGTGAAGAAAACTTTGAGCAACTGGTACCTCTATTAAACGTCCGTCTTTATCTAATAAGCGCTTAGTAAATGAACGCCCAAAGTCTTTTAAACGGTTCTTGGCAAAAGCGATCTGGAAGAATCAAAACAGAGTCATACAGCGCGGAAATCATTGCAAACTAAAACTCAATTGACAGACGCTTTTTCAGTATAAAATAATCTGCTGTAGAATGCAGTGCCATACCAGGCGAGTGGCACTGTGCCAAACTGAGAGAAAGTTATCATGCACGTTGGCGAGTGGCACTGTGCCAAACTGAGAGTTATCATGCACGTTTTTAGTTACTGTCTCAAACGTTTTTACATATTCACTTTCGGTTTTCACCAATCAAAAGCTACAATGCTGGCCAAAATATGTTTGCAAAACAGTCTGAAACTAAATATCAGAATGTTGAATGTTGTTTTTCTGGCCAGAGCAGCACCACAAACATTGAACATCGGAGGTAGGGGCCTCAGAGCAAAATTTAAACATTAAATGTCATGTTTTGCCATAATTTCGTACAATTCTCTTTCATGACAAAAATATATATTATGCCAAAACTCAGCAAAAGGAAAATTAAAAACAAAACAGTGAACACTTTTTTTCTTCAATATGTTGAAAATATTCGCAGAATTTCCTTGCGATTTTTTTGGGGTTTTTTTGGAAAATTTTTGTACGATCCTCGAAAATTTGTCCAGGAAATAATTTCTCTCCTTAGGTACTTCTCTTAAAAAATGAGGGGAGGGGAACATACTACGAGATATGTGTCTTACTTGTCAAGAGTATTTAGCAATATAAATAATTTAAACACAATATAAAATAGTGCTCTATAAATTACAACAGTAATCATAACCTCATTATGTGCTGTTCCAGTTCTGACAAATATGAATATACTTTAAAATCAACAATTCGTAACAAAAAGTATATAACAACAACAACAACAACAACAACATTACCCCTTTAAGTAAACATGGGTGGTTTACACTGATAGTTCATTGGTCACATCGAAACAGAAACTTCACCAATACTGATGCCTAGTTTAAATAAATCGTCAACACCAAAAATGTATTACCATAAATACGCATCAACAATGTTAAATGTGATTTGATAAATTTCAAAATAAAAAATTCATGTAGAGTCAGGACATCACCGAAAAGAAATCAAAAAATAAAAGAATCAGAACAACAAAATGATACATAAAAAATAATAACATCAGATATAAAATTTAAAAAAAGAAAATGTGAAATGAAAACTGACATTTGCACCAGCTCAGAAAAGCTATTGGATAAAAAGATTCATTAAAAACCTTTAGAAATTTTCTACAAACAACTAAACAAACAAAAAAAAAACTGTTTCCATATTTCTCTTAAAATTTACATTTTTTCCAATCTTCCTTTCAAGCTATGAAACTCGTCCCATAGTCCTTGTGGTAAATCTTCACCAAATTGATCTTCATAGTATTCTTTCAAATCTTCTAATTGTTCAAGCCAATATTCTTTTGGTATAGACATAAGTTCCCCCATGTTTAGTTCGCCTAATCCAGATGTGTCAATACTTCCATCTTTGGGAAGATAGCCAATCGGGGATTCTTGACTGACATCCTTTCCCTCCAAGTTATCCCAGATCCATTTCAGGACTCGGGAATTCTCTCCAAATCCTACAAAACAACAGCCATGTAAACAGATCACAAACTTAGTGTAAGCACAAAATATATATATGTTGTATATATAAAGTTTGCTAACTCGAAGTAGGAAAACATAAATTCTTTTTTGAGTTACAAATTCAAGGCATGTGATCAGGTTATTTTGGTTAAACGTTGGTTAGACGTTGTAGAATATGTCTTGGTAAGTTTGTTTCCTGCGCCCATCAAATTATTTTTTCTATTTTTATAAATGTTGTGTTTGAGTTTTATCTTTTATCTGATGCTCTTTTTTCAATGTAACTAAAACATGAAGTGAATTTTATCTTTATATTAATTTATATTAATTTTATATTAATTGTTACTGTTGCTTTCAATCAATGCAATTGTTTCATGTTATTGCTAGTCTTGCTATTTCACTAACCACACCTTATTATAAAAAAGAACTTATTGCGGAGAAGAGTTGGTTTAAGTTTCATGAAGAGAGACAAAAATTACTGAACAGTAGTTAGGTAGAGGAGAAACAGTTTCAAAACAGTGAAAGTGTTAAAAAAATCCTTGTTAAGAAAAATGAACAGAAAATCCTATTGGGTGCCCTTAATCTCTAACTTATAAAAGAATTTACGCTTTTCCAGTAACAAAATTATAAAATGTTAATAACTTAAGTATGTCATAACTACTAACTCAGAGTTGTTAACTTAAGGATTATCTTTAATAAAATCTATACCTGGCCACAAAAATCCTCCATTAGCATCTCGTCTGAACCAGTTAACATGATAAATTTTAGGAAGTTGGTGATTAGGATTCTTTTCCATGTCCAACCAATGCTGAAAATAGTGTCCAGCGTTATATCCAAAGAACGGTCTCATTGCAAATGGATCTCGCATGATGGTTTTAGATGAATGCTCAGCAGCAGCAGTGGCTTCAGAGCACATTGCACTAGCTGTAAAAACACCATGTTGCCAACTAAATGTTTCATAAACTAATGGTACACCCATTGGTCGACGACCACCAAATAAAATTGCTGAGATAGGTACACCCTTGGGATCCTCCCACAAAGGATCCATCACTTTACAATTAGTGGCTGGTGAACAAAATCGGGAGTTAGGATGTGCTGCTTTACTCCCACTTTCTCGACTCCAAGGATTGCCCAACCAATCTGTAACTTCTTTTCCAGTCAAATCAATTTCCTTTTCCAAGCCTATCAAATAAAAATATAAGTTCATCTAAAACTTTATAAAACACTTTGATTGTAACAACCCAATGCTTAAGAATATTTTTTTCAAAACTATAATAGCTGAAAAACAAAAAAGAACAACATCAAATAAACAAAAACATCAAATAATCTCTTACCTTCCCAATAATAGTTTCCGTCGCTTGTTGTTGCAACATTGGTAAAAAAAGTGTCTTTTTGACATGACATCAAAGCCTGTGGGTTAGTTTCCATTGAAGTTCCTGGTGCAACACCAAAGAAACCATATTCAGGATTGATTGCTCGGAGAACACCTTCTTCGTCAAATTTCATCCATGCAATATCATCTCCAACACATTCTGCTTTCCATCCGGGGATTGTAGGAGTGATCATAGCCATGTTAGTCTTTCCACATGCACTTGGGAAAGCAGCTGCTATGTATTTCTTTTTACCTTCTGGGTTCGTCAACCCAAGAATCTGAAACAGAATATATTAATTTATGGATGATAAGAATTCATTAAGATGGTTTAACACTCCATGGGACTTAGCACACTTACCAACATGTGTTCAGCAAGCCAACCCTCGTCTTTCGCAATAACAGATGCAATACGAAGGGCAAAACACTTTTTGCCGAGTAATGAATTGCCACCATAGCCAGAACCAAAAGACCTTATTTCACGACGGGCAGGAAAATGTGTAATGATTGTTTTTTCAGGATTACAAGGCCAGCTGTAAGGATCGTCCTCTGCTAACGGTAAAGGTCTACCCACAGAGTGTGAACACTTCACAAAGTCATCATTTCCAAGCACATCCAAAACATTCGAACCCATTCTCGTCATAATTCTCATACACATTGTCACGTATGGAGAATCAGTTAATTCAATTCCAATCTTAGATAAGGGGGATCCAACTGGTCCCATGCTGAAAGGAACAACATACATTGTTCGTCCTGAAACAAAATATTAAAAAAAAAAACCCAGTTATATCCACTTTTAGAGTTTGCTTTGTAAACGAATTTCATATCACACTGTCTCGTTACAAATGAATATTTTATACCTTTCATACATCCTTCGAATAGTCCATCCAGTTTATTCTCCATTTCCTTAATATTTGCCCATTTACCTAATGTGCCATCAACACCTTCTTTAGCATGTGGTATAGTTTCATATTTATCTTCAGTACAAATCACAGTTTTCGATTCAACACGAGCCACATCAGCTGGATTTGTACGCACAGCATAGCTGATAAAAAGGTATATGTAAACTGCACAGAACTTAAATTTTATAAATACATGAATGAATGAATGAATGAGTAATTACAACAAACTTACCAATTCTCTATTTTTTCCAGTTTATGTGCCATTCCATTTTTGACTAAAAGATTTGTCAATTCAACAGCTTCAGCATCTGATCCATCACAAATGTGAATATCCTGCGGCTGGCATAATTCTGCAGAATCAGCAACAAACTTCTGAACTTTATTTGACAATTGATTAAACTTTCCATTTGCAACTGTAACTCCGTGTGGTAACGATGCCATGGTTCTGATAGGGAAAAAATGATTGAATTTCCGGTGCTTTAAGCAAAGACTAAAATATAGAAAACAAAAAATATGTTGTTTAATTAATGGTTAATAATGTATGTGTTAACAGAAAAACATGTCATTCTCATTTAAATTTTTTTATGTTGTTGCTGATTTTATGTAATTATGTAAAATAAAAATGGATAAAAATTATGTAACATAAAAATTTCATGCCCCTCCGATCTTCAGATACATCTTACCTTAGCTTTACAAAGTATTGAGTGCTCCTGTGGTATCATATACATACAAAGTTATATTAATTTATCTGATCATGGAGATCTGATTGAGGTTATAATGTAAATGGACTTATCAATAATATATTAGAGATTTCCATCAAAGAATAATACAGGCTCACCATAATAATAAATTCAGGCTCAGGCCTTAGATTTCAAAGAATTGAGTTCAAATTTCCAGTTGTTTGTTTGGTTGCTTACACCCATCATCTTGGTTTTAAACAATGTGTTCTTAATCACAATTATCAGTATGTTCTTAACAGAAACACTTTTTTCTCTCTATATATATTATTATTATATTATATTATACAAGTTTCTGGAAGTAGGCACATGGTGCCTGTAACACCAGGTTCAATCTTTAACGACCTGTCGATATCGTGTTTGTCGACAGGCTGTTGTTTCGGCGAGATTCAGATCGATATCAAACAAAATACCAGCACTTTTTTATATATACTTCAATTCTCAGCCCAATATTTAGTGAATAAATCTTTTTAAGTAGACATTTTCCAGGGTAATTTCGAAAATCGAAGAGAATCAACTTTTTGAACAAAATCAAACGAAATGTTTTGCTTTTGAATGTTTGGTTAATAGTGTGGAATCATCTTTACAATACCATAGAAAATAAATATCGTTGCCAAGTGAACATATTCAATTTTTTAATATATATATATATTATGAATAAGAATAATTAAAAGATTATTGAATAATTAATATCCTAGATCACATTTGAGTAAAAGGTTTTAAAATAACATAGCTGTAGATATGATGTGATGATTTCAATTTTAATAACATCAACATATTGTTTGAAAAAATAATTTATTCATTTTTTCATTCAATTCTAAAAATACCTTTACAACAAACATTCTTATGAGTTATGAACCAGAAGAAAAAGTGAATTAAAAAAAGTCATAGGTAACAGTGAAATAAAACACTTGACCTATTAGAATATCAGTTCTTTCTAAGAAAAAAAAAAAGAAAAGTGAAAAACTTTGAAAACAAAGATTTTTTGCTTATTAATAACAAATTTAACATGAAAGGAGGTAAAAATATTAAGAGATTCATGGAAAAAAACCAGATTTTTTTGAAATATCTAACTTGTCCTCATCATATATAGAAAACAAAATAATGGGGCAACAGAAGTTATCCACTAAAACAGGAATATGTTCCTAATGCTATCCCCTATTAAATGAATTCTATAATGACGTATACTGTTTTAATGTCTTGATGATTAAAGTTAATCAAAAAGAGATCTAAAGTTCCATTTGAAAGAAAGATATTCTATCATCAAGGCTGATTTGTTCGGCGCTATTTCCTTTTCGCGGATTATTTGTTTCGTGAAGTGAATGTAGTAAGGAATTTTCACCGATTTCCTCAACTGTTACCATTAAAAGGAAATATTTGTTCTGCATGCTTTCCTGACAGCATAATCTTTACAGGAAAAGGTTTTTACACTAGATACAATTTTGCTTGCAATTTGCAAACGTTTTAGAAAATTAGGTTTTTAGGACAAAATTTCCAAATAGAATTATGTTACAGCTACTATAAGAATAAGACTTGCAAAAATTCTTGAAATTCTATAAACAAAGGGCAGAAAAAATGAAGATATACCTTATTAATCGAGTGTACGACGCCATTCTTGTTAAAAGTATTTAGCATGCAGCAAGGGTGTGAAATGATGACTGGCACGTTTTGGGACACCCGCCGCTTACTCGTTCTTGTGGGATCCGAAAAAAAAAAGGTTGACGCTGTTTTCACGGGGCCGGGTAATGGTTCGCTTAGGATATGTAATTTACAGAACATAGTGCTTTATTGAATCTTTTTTCCTCTCACTTCTATAAGTATGAAATATGAATTAATGCCTACGTTAAATGAAGTTAAATAGCAATATTAGAATGCTTTTCTTATTTTTATCTATTATTGTTACAAAACAACACACTATGGTAAAATGTGAAATTCATGAGTTTGCCACACGAACCTTTAAACACATTCTTCCTTGCTAAAATGGTAGCTAAAGAGGTTTGTGGTTCTTCTTCTTGTATTGACGGAAAAGGAGGGTTTAGTCCTTAGAACTTTTGCTTAAATATCGTTGTTTATGTTTTTTTTACGAGAATTTGTATTTTTCAAATTTGAAGTCATCAAAGAGGGAGAGAAGGGACATCATCACATCACTTGAGACGAAGAAAACGTATGTATTATCCTTCTCTCTCTCTTCTCTCTCTCTTCTTCTTCTTGGCCACGGGACTTTTAAATCCCCGTTTTGAAAGCAGATTTCCATAATAGGGGGGGGGGGGGGGGGGGGTTGTTTGTTATGTTCTTGATGACATGCTTAATAACCAGCTAGCTGATTACACCAGAGTTTGTTTATATCGTGATGTAATAGTTATGAAAATGTTAGGCTTTAAGGGTAATCAGTGGTAAAGGGAAGAAATATTGTTTCTATTGTTTCCTTTGGGACTATTACAGCGTGTGGTTTGTATGGTATCTACATTGTTATTCCATTGTTCCGTGTTTTATCTCTAAATTGTTTCGAAAATACACGATTTCACAGTTTGGGAAACATAATAACTCACTTTAAATTTGCATTGTTGTGAAACTCTTATTCGGTATGTGAATTGGGAAGTAAAATAGAAGAAATTAACAAGGCTTTGACCAGAAGCAGAAGTGAAAATAATTTTTTTATGAAAAATTTTGAAAAGAAAGTTATCAATTCCTTTATATATTCCTTTATATATTCTTTGAAGATTTATATATTCTTTGTATCTTCAAAGAATATATATGTTATGCATAACATATAAAAAGATCTAAGCAAAATACTCAACATTTCAGAAAATAAAAAATATTTTTACTTTTTCTTCTGGTCAAAACTCTTATTAATTTGTTCATTTTTTCTTCCCATTTCTAATACTGAATGTGTGCTGAAAATCTGGAACTATGAAATGGTGTATTGTTTTGTTGAGAAAAGACGATAAGGTAGTTTCATCTAAGTTCGACAAAACAACTTTTTAGCAATAAAATCTAATTGTTCTTTTATTCCATATTATCGCAAATATCAATAATCGCTATTTCCGCTAATTTCCCTTAAATCGTCACATATTGCGTGTTAGTGTCCTCTGACTGACTAATTTTGAATTTGAAGTTAAGCCGGTGTGTAGGCAAAATGTACAAAAAAAGTAAATGAATACATATGACGGTATGTATTCATTTACTTTTTTTGTACATTTTGCCTACACGCCGGCTTAACTTCAAATTCAAAATTAGTCAGTCAGAGGACACTGCCTTATTCGGAGCAGCCTTCTAATAAACACAAAAAAAATACAGACCAGTCTGGTTAACAAAATATGCATCCATACTCAACAAAATCACCACAAAAACTAAAATGTTTATGAAGCAGAAAAGATGTTGAACACCAATTATCAGCGTGAAGAATCACTCATGCGGTAATAATGACCTACATAATTTCGATATCTCTGAATATATACGCGTTGAAACGGGATTATGCAGAGCTTGTAAAAAGGCAGAAGTTTTGTGTTAGGTTTTGGATTTAGTTTGATTGACAACACAGTATGCATTATTATTGATGTGGTTTGTATTTTACAGAATGTATTTTTTTGCATTTAGAATTAGGTAGGCTGTTTGGAATTAGGAAGATTGACAGTAAATAATCAACAGTACACACGGTTTACCGCAACATAATCATGTGGTGTCCTGTGTCAAAAATTAGAAAGAAGCCATGTGAATGAGTTTGCACACAATTATAATCTAGCTTTCATTTTATATAAGGTTAGCTACCCAGGGAATGAAGATTATACACTTTGCTTCACAAACCGAAGAATCCACAAACTGACAGAAGAAAACTGGTTTATTTTGTAATGCCCAACGAACTCATTTTTAATGATCAAGAGGATGCTAAACGCAACATATTTTTGAGGGTGGCCATTATATGAAAATTATTTTCGTATTGGAACCTTATACCTAAACAGACCTTTTTCACTTCAATAATTTTTTCTGCTCTACGTCATTGTTTTAGACATCAGAGTAGGTGGTGAAATATAAGAGTTTGTTAGGGAGAAATAGTTTTTTTTTAATTATCTGATATTTCATTGATAAAGAAACGTTCTCCAAAAGGTTTTCAGTCGTAGGTTAAATTTGCAAAATTTCAGAAAGAAATCTTTTCTGTGAAAAAATAATTAGTAAGTTGCCAAAAATTCTTATAGAAATTTTTTCTGAAAATTATGGGTTTTATTATTATATTATTTTGTTATTATCTATTATCGGTTTTCACTTCCATCATCAGACAATCTTTAAGGTTGCCTTTGCTGAAATCATTGTTTAAAGTAATTTGTCTTCAAGATATGGAAATAAAAATCTTTAAATTAAATGTTTTTTTTCACAGACATCTGAAATGTTATAAAATGTCAATAGATAGTATTCCAAAAGAACTCCGCCATTTAAGAGCATGTCTTCTATGTTCGATGGTAAAATCTTTGGAGCAGTTTGAAAGGGATGGTTGTGATAATTGTGAGCGATACTTGCATTTGAAAGGGGACAGAGAACAGACTTTATCTTGCACAAGTGCTAATTTTGATGGTGTTATATCGATGATGAGTCCAGATGACAGTTGGGTCGCCAAATGGCAGCGAATAGATAAATTACGACCTGGTTGTTATGCAGTATCAGTTAGTGGAAAACTTCCCTCAAGTGTTGTGAAAGACCTGAAGTCACGTGGTATAACATATCGCTCAAGAGACACATCTTCAGACACATGAAAAAATGACTTTTTAGATATGATATTGCATTTTAGTTAGACTTAATTTAATCAAAGAAGGAGGTATGACGTGTTTCTGCTTTCTTGTTGGTTCATTTTTACAATGCAGCCCAAAAGAAACTATGGTTTTCAGAAGGAATGATTTTAACATGACAAAACTACAGATTTTTCATGTACGACTATTCAATTATCTTACACAAACACAGAAAGTTTGTTTTGGGTTGTAATGTATCCTATGCTTTCAAAATAAACTTATATATTTATAAAATAAACAGTACAAGTAACTTACCTCTGTCCTGATGTTAAATATATTAGTTTTGTTAAGGGGATGCTGCAAAATAGTTGCTTTTATAATATTCTGAGGACAATTGCATAACATTCTATTTGAAAATTCTATTTCTGTATCTATATGGAAGAAAATGTTGTCATCCTTTTTAAAAGGAAATAAAGCTGGTATGCAATCACTTATGTAACAGAATTATGAAATTATTTCATAAAAATGATGAAATATGTTTGTATCAAGTGGTTTATGTATTTTATTATGGTAAAAAGTCACTGTTCTATAGTTGCTTCATAATCTATTACATTTAAAACTTTTCTACTTTTTTAGAAAGTTCATAAAAATGATCTTACTTTTCAGCAGCTGTGCGGTCTTCTCACAAGTCAAGAATTGATTCGATTCTCAATTGTATCAGCCTTTTATATGCTTGATATTGTGAGATTCTTCAAAAAATTTCCTGTCATATTTATATGATATTACCAACCTTTTATATAATTTTTTGAAGTGTCAATCTATGCTGGTTATCATGGGACAATTCTTAAAATGTGCTGACTGTCATGGGGGAATCTGAAAATGCAAAGTCACTCAATCATTATCATAAATAACTATAAGTTTTGAACTAAAATAAATAACATCGTTTATCACTATAGATCATAGGATTACGTGCACTGGAAAGCCATGCTTTAAATAATTAACAAAATTATTGCATAACGATGTTGAAGATGTGAATATACGAAAAAATAAAAACTAGCAACTTTGTTTTGATAACTGTCTTAACATGTTTGGAAAATAAATATCCTGCCTTCCCTACCAATTTTTATATTATCTATCCGTAAAATTTAAAAAAATTAGAAACCTTGTTTTATTTTATTACTACCAAGTATGTGGAATATTTTTCTTACACTTCACCTTACATAAGCATGCAAAAATGCATGGAATTCCATCAACAATATTGCATCAGTACGTCATATCTTTTTAAATTGTCATTTGTGTAAATTGGATTTACACACCTCCAAATCCTCCTACAGAATGATGTCATTGTTCAAACTTTAAAACTTTTTTATCTTATCCTCACTTATACAAGTGGGTTATTTGGATAAAACAAATATAAAGTTGAAAACATTTGATTGGGCAAATATCACCAGAAGCATCGTTTTTATTTGTATACATATGTATTCATAGCAACCATCTTAGCGAATTTAATCTTTTACCTGTAATAAAATATTTTATTCTCCTATGATAACAGGAAAGAAGTGGAAATATTAGAAAATTTGATTTTTCATCTTTCTAAACCAAAAACAATGCTTCTGGTAATTTTAACATGCATGATAAGTAGATGATAAAAAAAATAAGTCTTATTGATCATAAAAGATAATTGGCTAAATTTCTCTTATCAACGTACCTTATCAGGAAAAAACGGGAAATGATCAACTTCAGTGACCAAATGTTCCCCTGACAAATATTTTTTGCATCCTAAAAAACTGACTTATCATGATAATTTTGACAAAGTAATGACAAAAGGTATGTCAAATGACTTGCAAACACAGTGCCAACAAATCAGAGAAGTTTATTTGATATGGCAAGAGGAAGTATAAGCACCTTGATGGAAAGCATCAAATGAACATAGTTTTAATTTTTTAATAAAACTAAAGCAACAGTCAGCAGGATTAAGAAGAATAAAAAGCTTTGGAAAAATTTATGAACAAACAGGAGTTTATTCCATTAAGTTATCTTTTTTGCTGACTATATGGATTTTTGTGATTTAGTGATTTTGTGATTTGCTGACTATATGACTATTTTTGTGATTTAGTTGAGTGACTACCCCGTTTTTCTCATGTATCAAGTATCAATATAGTATCAAGTTGTTCTTAAAACATAGATGTGCATGTTTTCAACACCTTAAACATGCAACTAAATTAATAAAAAAGGAATCAGATGTATACAAGAAACCCAGTACAACTTAGTAACTCAAAAATTTTAAGAAATTTTGAGATCAATAGTATACATTGGAGAGCTGAATTTAACAAGAATACACACGGTTAATGATTGATATTATTCAAATGTTAACATGGTTTGACAATCGAATGTTACTTTATTTTAAATTACTTTATAATTCAAACATGTCATGAATTGGATTTTTAGCATTTCATTCTTGAAACCACATAAGAAACTTAATTCTTGGTTTATAATAAAAATGTATAATGTTAGTAAAATTTTATTTTGAGTTTATGGTGATTAATATTTTTAGGATTTCAGCTTAATCAATTCATAAACGGGTCACATAGATAATTTAAAGAAAATTGTGATTTCTTACAAATGAATTTATTGCAAATAATAATAATAATAATAATAATTGGTATTTACTTTCACTTTCACTAAACTAAACTAAACTATCCACAACAATATTTTCCTGAAAACAACATAAAATTTTGTAAATAAAAACTTGTGAAACAATTTGTTTGTTTTGATGTGCGCAGTGGTGTCATGAAATTTCTTTTAAAATTTAATTGTTGATTAAAGTGTTGATTAGCTTATTTGCACGTTTTTCTTTTCTACTATTAATACTCTTAATTGCCGAAGTTCTAGATCTGCCTCTGGTGGAACAATTTTATATGTCCAATGTCTCAATCCAATTGTTATGGCTCCCAAATAATCTAAATTTTTAATTTCTTGTAAAGCTGTCAGATTGCGAGTCACAATTATGAATAACTTACAATCAGTTTGAAAGGTTTCTGACACGGTAGGCCTATTATATTCTTCAAATTTTTCACCAATTTTACTGTTTTTTAGCAAGTTTTGAAAATGAATACTATTTTACAACAATTGAATCCGAGACCAGCGAGTGTATTTTATTATGATATTGATGATATCATTACTCTACAAGAGAAAGTGCCAGTTCAGTTTGAATTGCCTTGCTATAGGCTTGGCTTTTTGGACGCCAGCTCTTCAGAAGAACACATAAACCAAGGAACAAAAATGGAAGTACCTTGCTGGCTTGCGATGGAATTATGCACACAAAGACGTCATATTGTTTCAGTCGAACTTCCAAAAATCTACAATGAATCATACAGACAGATATACAAAGCGGACGCCACTGTACTAGATTTGCGTAAAATGGGACCACACTTTTATGAATTTGGTTTGAAATTGCTGCATTTCCAGCATGACGATTCTGGTCTTGTTGCCAGAACAATATTGGAAGTTTTTGTTAAACGATTTCGTCGTATTATGGACGCCTCTCAAAATGCCTCACATCAAGATACAGTGAAATTAAAGCAGAAATTAGATGAAATTGAGGTCTTTTTGTTTGAGAACGGACAGAAATGTTTAAATGATTTTAGCAAATGGTTGCATGGTACTGTTGGTAAGCTTAGTATTTCCAGCACTCTGTCAATACAAAAGAAACGGAAAAGGACCGAAATGGAAGAATGAAATGAGTATTATAACTATATATATTATATTTTATATACTACTGTAGTTTTAATGTGATTTTGTTTCTTTTTATGATTATTTCTGTTGTTAGATCTAGATTCAGTTAACATCTGTGTCCTGAATAGCCATATTCAAAAGTATTCTGTGATTTCATTTTACTTTATTTATACCATTATATTTTATTGTTTCCCAATTTGTAAATTTGGATTGTTGCATAAATGAATATTGATGAAGGCTGTCTGTATATTACACATTGTTGTTTATTTGATTCTTGTGAGTGAACAAATTTACAAAACTATGGGCACACTCTTTATGAAATGGTATCAGATCAGCAGCGCAGTTGGTAGAGCAATCGCCCGGCAAGCAAGAGTTCAAGGGTTCAATTCCCACTCAATCCTTTACCTTTGTAGAGATTGGAAAGTACATTGCCTGGTTATAAATAATGTATACTTTTATGATCAAATTGTCTTTATGGCCAGCATTTTTCGTGCCCAGCAGTGTATTATCCAAATGTTTTTGTTGTTCTTTAAAAGAAAACTAAAGACGTTTTAATAATTTTAATAATTTTAGTATGAATGGTATTATGTGGACTATAATATGTAATACAGGGTGTGAAAGTTAGCCGTCCCGAAGTCCCGGGGCAGGTTGAAAATGGTGTCAGACCTGTTGAATTTTTTCCTGCAAGTCCAATGGGCCCGATTGATATTTAGTCTATTAGGTTAACGCAGAGATTTCCACTTCATGAATGATCAGCACAAACATATATAATGAAAAATTTGTAAAAAACATCTGGGATGTAGACATTAATCATAATCATTTTTCTCCTATGAATATGTGTTGATATACCATCTGCTTTTGATCTACAGTATCATCT
This sequence comes from Turritopsis rubra, assembly GCA_039566895.2. Classification (NCBI taxonomy): domain Eukaryota; kingdom Metazoa; phylum Cnidaria; class Hydrozoa; order Anthoathecata; family Oceaniidae; genus Turritopsis; species Turritopsis rubra. The sequence continues at coordinate 2,016,865 of CM077629.1, read as the reverse complement.
GTTTCAACTTTGATCATTAAAACTTTGTGTACATGAATATTGGTTATAATAACAGTTCTCATATACAAAAAAAATTATTCTTAAAGTCCTAATTTAAATGAAAATAACGAAAAATTCTGTTGAAAAAGTTTTGATTTGTTCTAAAATTTGCACTAAATAAATTCATGTTATCCAAAAATTGAATATATTTATATTGTTTGTCAGTCTAGTATTCATAATATATAATTAGAGTTTATCATGTCATAGACCGGTTGTTTTTGTTTGCGACGTTTCGACAGTTACTACTGTCATCATCGGGCGTTTGTAAATGAATGATGTAAAGTTTATATATGTTTTCAGTAGGATCGAAAATTGCTGACCACTGTTGGACTAATGACCACAAGTTTGATTGGGAGAATAGAAAGATCCTTAACAAGGAAAAAGGATGGACTGCTCGAAAAGTCAAAGAGACTATATACAGTGTCAAAAACAATTCCAGTATTAATAGTACATCGTATAATGTTCCTGCGATATGGTTTCCAGCTCTACGCAAAACAAATTATTGACATTGCTTCCTTCCAGGTCCGAAATATTGACATTGCTTCCTTCCAGGTCCGAAATAATTTCGATCCTAATTTCGATCCTACTGAAAACATATATAAACTTTACATCATTCATTTACAAACGCCCGATGATGACAGTAGTAACTGTCGAAACGTCGCAAACAAAAACAACCGGTCTATGACATGATAAACTCTAATTATATATTATCCAAAAATGTTTTTGAAAGTGTAAATGTGCCTTTATGAGTTTCGAAAAAAATTTGATTCACCCCAAGAATTTATTATGAGAAGTAAACTTTGCAGGGTTCATAATAGAATTTATAGAAATTATTGACAGCTATATTCTTGATCAGACTGGTTAAAATTGAAACAGCAGGTCCGATGGGATTATCCAGATTTTACTAATTTTCGCACCCTGTAATATGTTATATGTAATGAAAATTAACATTAAAAAAAGAAGTCTTGAAGCTGAAAATTGAAGCTGAAAAAAACGAGCTTTGCCAATAAGAAAGTTAAGACAACCAGCTTTATAGCAACGGAAACCTTAATCATTCTGTTAACCTATTTTGCTAAATTTAAAATTAGATTTGCTTTTTATGATTTAAGAAAAATGAAAAGAAAACACAATGAACGGTCTAATGCAACCTCACGGAAGAAGTCAAAATCGGAAGAGAAAAAGGTAAGGAAAAGCAGATATTCTTTAACCTTAATGCTGATGTGTACTTATGTGTACTTATGTGGTAAAATCACTTTTACAAAATCATCAATATTATGTAAAAGAAGTTTACTATCTAGATTTTAACAGCTAACGAAAGAGAAAGACGAAAAACATCATTTTACAGGGCTCCAACAAGTGAAGAATTAAGTGAGCTTCGAGAAAATGAAAATTTGTACAAAAACAATTTGTTTCGTATGCAGGTAACACTTTGTTCCTTCCATGATTGATGTGAACATTAACAAAGTTCATCAATGACAGATTGTAACCAAGTTGTGTTGATATAAAAACATATTTGTGCCAAGACAGATGGCATAGAATCTGATTCCTAAGATACGAAAGTACAAAAAGGCAATTAAACGGCATAAAAAAGGGTTGCGACATAAGATGTAGAAACAACAAAAACATTACACACAATCATGATAAAGAATACTACAATATATAAACACAAAATGCAAAAGTACAAAAAATGAAAAGAAGCCTCACAACAGCACTGTGAAATGTGGAACTGCAAATTTGCATGACTGGATAGTTTGGTAAACTTCAATGTGATTCTTTAGCTATTATCATCAGAGATAATGATGTTGCCTTATTATTCCAAATCTTGCGTGAGTCAGTGACACTTTTTAAGGCCACCATATTTGGGGGCATTATATACACCACAAATTTCTGCATATGATTTCTTGTTTTAGAGAAATCACGTGGTGTATTTAAAAAAAGTTATACAACTTTTGGTCCTTATATAAAATGTATGCGACTTTCAAAAAGTGCCACATGTTGACCCTCCTTTGATTTTTTGTAAGGAATAAGCCAATCGGAATTTATGTAGTGTGTATAAGCCAATCAGAATTTATGTAGTGTGTATTTCAAAGCAATCTTACAACTTACAACAACACAAATTGTAAACAAAAAATGCATATGCATAAAATTGTTTAGTGTATTTTGTGCTTTATTCTTGCAATACAATTAGAAAACTTAGTTGAGGAATGAAAGAGGACTTTTTCTGTACCTACTATTCACTACCCAAATATAATCACAAATTTGAAATTTCCTTATTTGCAACACTGTAGTAGGCAAGAATTTAAAATCAGGAACATGAAATAAATTGTATGTTATTTCTTTGTTCTATGACAATAAATAACCTCATTGGTTGTTCTCTTGATTTTATTCGCTATAGATTCAATACCTGCTTGATGAAGTTTGCATTGAGGAGAAGAAGACAAAGAAAATGAATGTGATACTGCATTCATTGAATGAATATTTAACATCAATTAAGCACTCTGGAAATGAACAAAATGTATGTCTAAATATTCATTATATTTTATTGTCATGATGACTGATATGGAAGATTGATTGTTTGCTGACTTTTCTTGTCTTTATTTCCAATAAACAAATAAATTCAATTATATTATTCAAAGTATATTATCTGTCTCATGACGTTGATCTAGCTATGTGCTCCAGACTGTATGCCAAATGATGTGAAGTTACCAATTCCAAACCTTATACCGCTTTCGAAACTCAAAGGGAAATTCCAATTTTTACCTCCAAAAGAAACAAAAGTCATAGGTAGCTATCTGTTGCAAACGACAATCAAACCCAATGGTTGTGTAGACGTTGCAGTTCAAATACCTAAGGTACGGGTTACACTTTGAGTTTTCATTTGAAACTATCGGGCTTGTACATCAATGTTTTTTAATTCAGGTTTATAAAAAAGAATTGTTGGTTTTTAGGAATGTTTTCAAGGAAGAGACTTCTTAAACTATCGTTATCACTTCAAAAGAGCTGTGTATCTTGCTTGGATTGCCAAATGTTTGAAGAAGTGGGAACATACAGAAAAGCTCACATTTGCGACTCATTTGAATGTTTATAAACCCTGTCTACTTATAAGATTAAAGGGTTTGTCATTACAAATTTGTGTTTTGCTGATATAGAAAAAAATAATTCTTCTATTTGATAAATTTTATTTGTTTTTCTGTTTAGGGAAGCTTGGAAAGTGCTTTTCTATCAAGTTGCATTTAGCAATTCCAGAAGGTGTTTTCAAATTAAATCGTTTTGCACCTTTGAAAAATAATGTTCGATCGAATTGGTATGATGGTTTTGAGGAGAGTATCACTGAAGAATCTGGTATCAGTTTTGCTGTTTTCTATATTGCATTTCCTAATCTGTGGTTATAGGTGGTTGTAGGTGGTAGTGGATGGTAGTGGGTGATTTTGTATTTAAGTAACACCATATGGAGAAATCTGTTTTAATCATTGAAAAAGACTAAGTTTCTATACTTTGTTATAGATTTTCCAACACCGTACTACAATACAAGTGTTCTTTGTGATATGTTATATGAATCTCACTTGCAAATGATATACACAGCTTTAAAAGAATGCCCTGCTATAAAAGAGGCTGCTTGCTTGTTCAAAGTTTGGTCAAGACAGAGAAGTTTTGGAGTAAGTGTTACGTTGATCGGTGCATTTTTTATAGCATATTTATATATGTTATATTATAATATTACATTAATATTAGTATAATGAATGGGATGATGTTTCTGTAAATCGGTGTGATCGATCTAAAATCGGTTAATCTCTTTTTGAAGAATAGACCTGTTATAGTGATGTTTAATTATGTTTATAAAAATGGGCATTGATGATTCTAAGAGTATATTATAGCAACTTGCAGGAGGAATTCAAGATTACACGAGAGATAGAGATTTATGAGAGAACTTCATAATTCATTTCATAATTCATTGACGGGTTTTCAAACTGATTATATGAAGACTTATACTTACATTATAACATAACGTAAAACTACAAGAGCTTAACATTTAGGGATGTAGCACCTTTAATGGATTTGTTGGCTCAATGTTAATGGTATATTTGCTATCAGCTCGAAAAATATCATCACATATGAGTTCTTATCAAATATTTCGACAAGTTCTAAATTTCTTATGTAAGTATCATGTTCTAACATACTTTTATACAAGGCTAGATTTTTTAGAACCACATGCTTTCTTTATAAGAAGATGTTTTATAAGAATATTAGGCTTATATTTGTTCTAAATTTAAGAATACCCCTTAGGTTGATTTTCAACGTCATATGAAGAAAAGAAAAAAAGAAAAGTAATGGGATAGAAACAAATGCACAACTTTGTCTTAAAAATGTCAAAACTAAGTTTGCAGAAGTTTTTTTCGTAGCAAGTCAGTGTTCATTTGAATACCTTATGCAAAGAAAAAATAGAAAGGAAAATAATGCAATAAAAATATTCCTAAAATAATTAAGACTGAAAATTGATGGAACACTAAGAATAATAGATTCATTTGCTTCATTCATTCATTCATTCGTTCGATCTTAATAAAAGGGCTTCTGTCAAAAAGGTGGATCACTAATATTTTCATGTCTTAGTTCATGTTTTGCTTACTTTTATTTAGGGACAAGAGATTTAACAAAAGATGGAATTTCCCTTTGTAAGGATGAAAGCCTGGAGGTAAAAAAATTGTTTCATTTTTTGGAACAATTTTCAGGGTTTTTGTTTATGTTGTCGTTTATTATTTGATTTTGTTTTTTTAGGCAACTGTTAACGATTTCCATGGAAGATTTGATGTAGTTTTTGTTGATCCCTCGGGTTATCTAAACTTATGTGCTGATGTTAGCAAAGTAACCTATGAAACGGTATGTCTGACTATGTACAATTTCTGATACACTCTTCTTTGAGGCTGTTGAAGGATATTCAGTCCATTAGTTTGTCGCAGAACTGATGATAATTTATGATTTATGATGATAATTTATGCTATGTTGATTCTCAATCATCATTCTACAAGAAGTGTTTTTGTGTGAATTTCTGTGTAACAAATGATTCCATGGTGACAAACAAAAAACATGACTGATATAATAAGCTTAATATTGATTGAGTTTGTGAAAAGTTGAACATTAGGTTTCATTATTATTTGTTAGTTGTTTGTTTTCGATTCAATGCATGTTATTTTGGAGATGCTTCAACATTTTAGGGTTCAAATTATCACAATAAACTCACTTTACGGTGATTTTCAAAGTTTAGTATCTTCCCTATGGTAGGCACTCCAGGACAAATTTTTGATTTTGAGGTCTCCAGATTACAGAGAATGCCTGTCCTGCAATGAGATAGACAACAGGTGTTAATTGATTGATTAGTCGATAACAAATAACTTATGAACCCTTTCTTTCAAAATTTCTTTACTTTCTTCTTTCTTACTAGATTCAGTATGAAGCCCACACATCATTGTATATTCTTGATCATGTGACACATAATGGTTTTGATGGGTTGTTTATTCAGTGTAGAAATTTTTTGCAAACCTGCGACCATGCTTTCGAGTGAGTAGAGACACTTAGAGACATTTAAAATGATGTCATTTCATATCTAGAGTAAAAAGGAAGTTTTGTTTTGTATTGTCACATCGTGTGCATCATCATCTTTTTGTTATCTACTTGAAGACTATCAAAACTAGAAGATTTCAAGACTAAACTACTGGCTAGTGAAGAACATAAGCCTGATGTAATAGATTCAGGAGGTGACTGGTCTCTGTTACTGCCGAAGCTTGTAGTTTCCACCCTGAAACAAGGATTGGATAAAAGAGTTCATAGAATAATCCAAAAACCAAGAGAATTAAAGGAAGTAAGTGAGAGTGTAATGATTAGATCGGAAAAACAAGTTTGCTTTTCATATACTGCTGCTCGTGAAATTCAATTACTTGAACAGTATTGTTTGCTTTTCATATACTGCTGCTCGTGAAATTCAATTACTTGAACAGTATTGGTTGTAGAATGATATGATAAACTTGCTCTTCTTTCAGTGGGAAATTTCTTCTACTGCATCAAGCATCATTGACACTACATTTGAATTTGGATTGCATTTAAACACAGAATTTTCAGATAATGTTTTAATAATGGGCCCTCCTGCTGATCAACCTGAGGTATGTGAACATGAAAACTTGCTTTGATTTTTTTGGTTGGCTAACTGACATCTAAATAACATCTGACTTGAAAATTTCCTAACTGATAACATCTGACTTGAAAATTTCCTAACTGATAACATCTGACTGGAAAATTTCCTAAAAATAACTTATTTTGGGTTAGCTACATATTTCACAATAGATACCTGTTTTTTAAAACTTATGAAGGACATGAACTGCGTAAGATTAAACGAATCAGCTATTTTTACTATGGATTGGTGCCATCAACACAAACATGAATAATATGAAATTTTGTTTACAGGCCCTAACAGTGTTGTCTGTACCTGCATATAATTAGAAAGTTGATAATGTTTAATTGTATTGACTTTTCATACTTTCTTTTCTCTTTCATTTCAATTTCATTTTTTTTAAGAAATTCTGAAGTTATTTAGTCTTTCATAATAAAAATTAAAATTAAAACTGCGCATTCACTAAAGGCGAGAGATTGTCATGCATACAAGATACTGTTCCTTATAATGATTCTTGTGAATAGAAGTAACCAAATAATACACTTTTTTTATATAAGAAACTGGGTTTCGGCTGGTCAAAAAAACAAAGAAACACAAGCGCTGGGAAATGGCTGGCTAAGAACACATCCCTATTTTCATTGTCTCTTCAGGCCCCAAATATGAAGGATTAAAATGGACTTAGTACTGTTTTCAACGGTAATTAAGAAACTTAAAGAAACTTTCAGGGTTAATCCCTTCAAGTGGTTTCTTATAAAAAAGAATGTAGTTGAGTTCTCCAGTTCAATATTAAAGGGGCTACGACATGAATCATGTGATTGCTGTGTTTGTATACTTCTTCTACCGTCAGCCATAATTATTATCGCATCTCTCGCCTCAAATTGATTTTTGGTGCTGCACCATAAATCTGAAGATCACGTGATTCGTGTCGTAGCCCCTGAATCATTGTCAAACTCGTGACCGAGGAAGCAATAATGTTGTTTACATAGGCAAGTAAGAGGAGAATGGGGTTGGGGGGGAGAGTGAGGGGGAGTGGTGTTTTTAATGGATTTAGTTGTTATTAATAAAAAAATTTAAGAATTCTTTTTTATTGGTGTAACTTTTTCTCAGACCTAAAGTGTCAAAAGTAAACAAGAAAAGTAAACTGATATATACTTATATATGTTCACAAAAACTTCTTTTGATATTTGTGTTAATGAAATTCTCTTCATAAAACAACTTTATCCCATCTGTTGAATATCTGTAGATACTATTAATATATTTTATGTTTTTCTTTTGTGCCTTCTCTACCAGGCTTCTGTAATATTCCAAACGAAAACTAACAACAAATGCTCAAGTGCTTTTCTCATATCTTTCGGTTTCACAAACACTCACAATTTTTTTTATTTTGTTAGGTGTAAATCTTTAAGTAAGTGGTCATTATCTCAGATTTGAGACCTTATAAGTCTAGGTTAAACTGATTCGATATAGTTGATTCAGGAGACGACGATTTTGTTGAATGCAAACGATTTTTGTTTACGTAGACTGAGGATAGTTTCAATGTCTTTTCTCTTTGTTTGAACGTACGAACGTTTGGTAGTGGACTTCCGCAACTGTTTTGCACCACAGAAATTTCAGTATGATTCTCACTCGGATTGATTTCAAATACTTCTTCTAAATATATCATTTTTACTTTCTTCCCATATTGACCGATAAGGTTAACGGCGACAATCAGTTGAAAAGTAAAACACACGACGTATGTGTCCCCAAACACCCATTTATCCTGTATGATAATAGTTGTGGCCAGGGCGCAAGTGGCTATAAAAAGTGTGACATACATTGTAACGCCAATGCTTTTGATTTCACTAAATGTTTCTGGTAGATTTCGAGTTTTAAACGCCCAAAATGTACTAGCTAACATAAGCGCAGCTGGAAATAATATATTTAGCGATGTGCTGGTACCAGATGCTGTGCACACTTTGATGACGTAATATTCGTCTTCCGGATATTGTGTTTGCACGAACGGCTGGTCGGTTAAAATCCAAAATATACTCATGACGAGTTGTATGCCGACCATACCTGCTACCAGTAAAAATTGTGACGTCATCGAAACTAGTAGCAACCTCCTTAATTGGAATTTTTGAGAGCTGACAAATATTCGGTAAATTCGATTGGTTTTCAAAACAAGGGGCGCGTAACAGCATGTTAAAGACAGTCCGAATATTAACTTCTGTACACAGCAGATGATATTACTTGGTTTTTGAATGTATATGATCGGTGTTAACAACATCAAGATTAAGCCAATAAGTGAAAACAAGGCTAATTCACGACTGGTAGCTTTAATGAGAGGTGTATTGTAATTTCTGCAGTATATCACCAACACAACAATCGATGCTAGCAAGCAGACTATAGATCCTGATAAAACCACTAACGATATGGTTGCTTTCGGATCCATTGAATGTGTAGGGAGTGGCAAACACTTGGTCATGTCTTGGTTAGCTTTAAAACCTAGTTTGCAATCAATGCACGAGTTGTTGATGATAACTTGTTTGTGTTCACAATCGAGACATTGCCAACAACAACCAACGAAATCACTTTTCTGTCGCACTTGTCTCGCTCCACACGGTTTGCTGCACACAGAATGCGTGAGGTTTACCATCTGTATATATTCTATGACGTCACGTTGTCGTCTATGTATCCATTTTGAGTAATTCCAATAACCGATTCTAACATATTCGAAATCACTCGTTGTGTTTTGAAATTGAAAAATATCATAGTCTCGGTTTATGCTACCGTACTCGGAGAATTTTTCTGGTTTTGTCACAGAGTACAAATGATCATGAAGGGACCTAAAGATGAGTCTAGCGTTCCTACGATTTGCGTAGCACGCGCGTTTTTCAGCGACGTCCTTGCAGAGGTGATCATAAGCCTTTCTTATTCCGTGTGCTATCATATAAACTCCATCTATAACCTGGTGTACTGGCGCCAGTCTATTGAATTTGGTGTGGTTGGTATCATGACACAGTCTTGTGTTTTTATCTGTTTTATCGAAGGTACAATTGTAAACACTAGCCCAGTAGCTTTGAAACCATCGATTTCGTGTATTTGTACTCGGCCTCAGTGATGAGAAATATTTTTCAAAATTGGAAATATTTTTGATTGCGGTTTGGACGACAATCATGCCTTCAAATGCGGAATGTAAAGAGGGTGGAATGACGGCCATGGTGCCACATTGTGTTCCCATGACGAACTGGATCCGCTTGAATTCTTTCTCGAAATGATGGGCAGCATGAAAGAAGCTGTGACAAGCTTTTACCGACAGAAACAAAAACATCACCTTGATTTTCTTCTCATCTAACGTTTTCTGAATGACGTGTTTATATCTTTCGATTTCATCAGAATCTTTCACACTGAAACGGTAAGCCACGCATCGTTTTTCAGTTAGCATCAGACTCCCAAAATCCGTCAGGATTGACGTCCCGTCTTCGTTGTCCGTGTAAATCACGCCGACATAAGACCAGTCAAATTTGCGAGCCATCTCAAAGTAAATAAAGGATGTGTAGCTGTCAGTAGGGACGGTGCGAAAACAGTGGCTATACAACTCTCTGTTGGATAAACTTGTCGATGATGCACCATAACTGACGGTAGTTATGCGAAATATTTCTAAAAATTTTGTTGTAAATTCAGTCAGTTCTGAACTGTATGGTCCGATAACTGCGACAGCATTATCCAATAGGGAATAATACGGATTCTGTTTTGTGTTAAAACATGTGTCATATGCTTGTAACGAAAATGTATGACCGTGCATAATATAAGGATCGCTGTTAATCTGCTCAACAGCATAGATGAGCGCTTCTAAAAACATGATACCCTGATCCGTGTTGAACACTTGGCAATCAGTTCCGTTCATCTCTGTCATTTGAATGGGAAAGTGACTGGACAAAGTCAGCGTACCTCCAGTTAAAATCGTTTCTGAAGTGAAAATGAACAAAGTCATTCAGGCTAAACAGTGTAACATACAAACATGAAGTATCATTTTACACAAACATGAAGTATCATTTTACACAAGCATGAAGTATCATTTTACACAAGCATGAAATATCATTTTATACAAGCATGAAGTATCATTTTATTCAAATATGAAGTTATGTTCTGATCAATGGAACGAAAAGAAAATGCTTTGAAACCTCACCTGCGATAATCTCTATCACCAGTAAAGGAAATATGAATATTTTAATCATTGTGGTGACGTCAACTTTGAAATGAAAACTTCTTCTTTTTTTTCCCCACAATGCAAATTTCAACTTTTCAACTTTCAGTTGTATGAAAATTCAAATAATTCGTTTGACAAGTTAAGGTAAATGAAGACTGAATGAAAAGTCAAAACAAATAACCAATCAGCATCAAGTATCTAATAAAAAGTCCAAACACGTAGCAGCTTGTGATGGTAGAAAACCAAATATAACATACAACTTTCAGTTGCCTTTTCGTACTAAAAATTCAAGTTTCTAAACGAATTAGTGAAGTATAAAAATAAAAAAATTTCTGAATTCAAGTAAATATAGGAATTAATATCCCTTGTGATTGTTTGTGTACAAAGACAGATATTGTTGTTAAACAAACATAAGAGATGGGGAAGCATTCATATCACATGAAAGGTTGTTTACTTGTAAGACTGTGAAAATTCAGCCCACGTCACAAGTTGTTTGTCACAGCATCAATAAAAAACTACATGACACCTTTCAAATATGGAACACGAACCAGCTGGCTATATATATGGCGATGTATTTCGATGTGTGTTTTTAAAAGAAAACACTTTTCTGCTATGTTTACCACTATCACTTGAAATGTGAACATGGAAAATAAAAATATGCCATTTGGATACAAAAAAACTTTTTTTTTTTTCTTCAGCATTAAAAGTTATGATTCTTCTTGCGTTTTTTTAATGACATATTTTTTGATTTTCAGAAATCCTTTGAAAGCGGCTTCTGCTTTTTTTCCCTCGTAGTTTCGGCGTGATTACTGGGCGTCCGCAAATTTGCTGCATATTAATTGTTTGAAAGAAGTGATTTCTAAACTTCTAAAGCAACGTGATTGGGTAAAAAATCGATACACAACATTTTGAATAAATTAATGACGAAATAAAAGAATAACATCACAACTATAGTTCTCGGGAGTTATCGGAAATTCGGATTTAAGAAAAGAATCACCCATCAAGACCCATGGTTGTTTTTTTATTTACTGTGACGTAATAGTTATGTAATAGGATCCCCAGCATGCCTTGCGAGGAAAAACTTTTTCATCCGATATTTTCAGACTACGCTTTCTTGTATCACAAAAATCCAGGATTAGTGTCAAACGCTACACTTTTCGCGAAACTAATTGTTTTACGGATGCTCAATTGTGTTATATATTTAATTTCATAAAAGCCAAAAACCAATCAGTTGACGAAAATCGTATGTCACGTGATGTCAACAAAGGCTCCCAATAGACCTTCTCGGGATTTACGTCACGTTGGCCTTCAACCTCTCTTTCAACCTCTCTTTCAACCTGAACAATAATAATTTTTTCATCGTTTAAAAAAGAAATCATACCTCATTGAAAAACTGTTTTTTAAGATGTTCTAAAGTAATGTAATAACCTTCAAAATTCGAGACGAGGCTGCTGTGACAAATGGTCTATACTTCTTGTGATTTTGGAAATTAAAACAAGAATTTGGTGCTATGAACTAACTCTTCTAATGGAAGTTATAAATATTTTTGTAGGCAAAGGAATTTCGTCTCTTTTGGGGAAGTAAGTCCGAATTGCGTCGATTTCAAGATGGTAGCATTAATGAAGCTGTTCTGTGGCAATGTTCTAATGTCGAAGAAAAAAAGATGATTTGCAAGCGAATTGCGGAGCACTTGTTGAAAATGTACGTAATTTGTAAGTGAGGGATGATTAGTGCTCATCAAGAAGATAGGACAAAATTCGTATCGCATCGTATTCTATCGGGTTAATCAGTGTAGAAACCTATTGGAGAAAACGTCATTAGGGAAATGTCGGAATTTTATTCCCGATAAGGTTTACTGGTTGCAATAAAAATGAGGATGAAACTCAAATTAAAAAGAATTTTCTGAAATTTTTCGATCTGGTTTTCGATCTGGTCGTCATGGCAACCTATATAATTTAGATTAACACTATTTTTTAGCCATCACCAAATTCCAGTTTCTTCGATGACTTATATTGGAGATGAACTGAATTGTTTGTTAAAACCGAAATTCTTGTTCGATAGTAAAATCAAACGTCAATATGGATGTGGTGAAGAAGAAAGTTTAAATTTTATTAAAACATTCGATGAATTATGTAAACAAATCAGACAATTGGACGATTTGCCATTGAAGGTGAATTCAATACATGGTATCGATCCTGCATTTCGAATGACTGAGGTATTTGACTTTGTTTACCAAGTCACGATTCATATCGCGTTATTTCATTTTTTTTATTTATTTTTTTTAATCATTTTTCAGGTTTTTTCGCCAACACAATTTAAACAAAAGAAGACTGATCCACTAAAAGATCACATCATCCTTCCAAAACTTGGAAAGAAATGTCCCGCTTGGTGTCCTGCTTATAATGGTGAGTATCTACCTGTTTCTAATAGACCTTTTCAGAAATGAAGTTTAAAAAATATTCATTACGTTATTAAGCGTGAAAACATCATGGCTACATGTAACAGATCAAACTTTACACGAAATTCTTTTGCGTTTTCATGTCATAATTCATCCCATCCTGAACGCGTAATGTTTCTTTTGGGCTGTCATTGAATTATTTCGTAAATGACATAGATTTTTTTTTGAATTAGAATTTTTGTATCTTGAGAACGAGATGTTGGCTGCTCTAAAGCTGGCTTTTCATTCAGATGGAAAAAGTCGAGCGCACGATTTTTTGGGATCACTTTTTTAATTACGCTTGTGCAGTGATTGAAAAATCATTCGAGCATGAAAATTACGCTCGACTTTTTGTGAGCGACAGAGTAGGATTGATTCATATTTTAGTAATTGCTCGATCTGGGAAAGTATCTCTATTTTGATTCGATCAATCAAAAATCACAATATTTGGATTGATCGGCAGTTTTGAATTCCAGAGCTCAAGGTTTACCAATGTATGCTGACGAATTTAATAGGAAATCTGATAGGAAAACAATGATTGGATTTAAAGTTTCAGTTTAAGATTCTTCTTCTAAAGTATCCTTGCTGTTCTCTCTCAACAAATAATTTTCTACACAGTACACGTTTTTTTGTATTTGATAAAAATATTTTACCTTCTCATACATCTCCAACGTAGAATGAAAAGCAGAATAAAGTTCTTCTTTAACAACAACCTCCTTATACATTTCCTTTGTTACTTTCGACCATCTCCTTTGCGCGAAACTGGTTGGTTACGTCTTCTTGTAAATAATATGTTTTGTTTATGCAGCGTTGATTCAGTTTGAAACCAGTGGCAAATGGCCTGACGACATCAAAGCTATACAGTATATAAAATCTGCATTCCATATCAAGATTGCAGAAAGCTTACGAGACCATTACAATATGAAAACGCAATCTACACCAAAATTTGTAGATATTATCAAGGTAGGTAATATGGTAAAGGATTTTTTGATTCCAGATGCTGTGTTTCCTTTTTTCATCTTTTACACTACCCCCGTTGACTTTATTTTTGTAGATAATCCCGTTTTTCCCGTTTTTAGCACCAAATTAAACTTCTAAATTGCTTATTTTCGCCATTCCTCAAATAATTATTTTTTATCGATTTGATCCTCAACATGTAGTGGAAAGAAGAGGGAATTTAAAAACAACTCACAAAGATTATATTTCTTTATGATTTTTTTTATATATTGTGGGCTTTCTTGTAAAGCATTGAAATCCCCTTCTATGACAACTTTTCTTTTTCTAGAATGGCTACGTATTTCGGATTACTGTTGTACATTATCGAGAGATGATTCTTCATAAAGAAATGAACATATCAGGTTTCTTGAAAAAAGAACATGATACTGCAAGCCATAAGTTGGATGTATTAATCGTGAAAAAGCCGCTTCATAACACCTTAATACACAGGTAACTGGAGACTCTATATATATGTATATGTGTTCATTACCAATTTTCTCATGAGCATTTTATCATATCCTTCAAGTATTTCAGAAGCTTCGCAACTTTCTTGTTATCTTTTCTCCTGGTGTACCACATCGTAAATAATACAATTTTTATTTTCCTCTTTCAGTTTGAACAGTCGTTTTCACGCTTATGCTCTGACCGCCAGACTTTGTAAAAGATGGATCTCATCACAGATGCTTTCAAGTTACATTAGTGATGAAGCTGTCGAACTTATCACTGCTTTTCTGTTTCTTGGTTCTCTACAAGCGCCATGGTAACATCTACATCTACCTATGTCATCACAAATGTTTTGTTTGAAACGTGGCTTAAAATGGAGTGAACCTCTAATGATAAACATCTGCTCGTTTTAGTTCGCCTATGTCTGGATTTTTATCGTTTCTGGACTGTTTGTGGAAATTTGACTGGGAGAATGAGCCAATGGTTGTTAATTTGAATGATCAAATCACATGTAAGTATTCTCTATGGAAAATGAGTTAGCCTTATATATCCAACTTTGTTCAACGAAATCTTTCTTCCAATCATCACTAATCATTTAAATTCTTCAAAAACATCTTTGATGTTAATTTCTGTTGTCACATCTTCAATAGATTTTATTTAATTGGTTTTGAAGTCGCAAACGTTTAATCTTAAAATAATTATCAAATTCTTTGATTGAGAAAGGGTGGCCTGATGAAGAACATAGCATACGTTGAACTAACTGACTTACTCCTCACCTAAGTTACTGGTGTAAACCTTTTAAATTATGTCTGAGTTAGCGAGACTAGATTCAAGTTATGCGTCGTTCTTTCAAACATTTTTATAAGACTTTTCACCGTTTCTAACAACCCTCAGGCAGTTTTAATAGACCTTTTCCGAATTTCAATTAAAACGCCAATATCTTGTCAAACTATCCTACCCCGCCTCGTTTTGATGCGTTGTATTGTTTCACGGTAATTACTTGAATATATATTTTGATGAACTGCAAATCGTTGTGAGACAATTTGTGATAATTTTCATCAAATTATCGCATCAAAACGAGGCGGGGTAGGATAGTTTCGAAAATATCGGGGTTTGAAAAAAAATCGGGAAAAGTCTGTTCTATGGTGTTTTGTTTATTTTTGTCACAGCTGAAGAATACATCGTCATCCAGGAGACATTCACTAGTAATCGTCCCCAATTGCCTGCTATGTGTATTAGTACCTCATATGACAAGTTTGAATCGATCTGGACGAAAGTAAACCCTACAAAACAAGTAGGAATATTACACGCTACTTAGTTTACCAAATTTCTATCTCCTCATGCTGGTTTAAAATTGATTTATCTCATTAGATTTGTCGTAGAATCAGCATGCTTTCAGAAGCAGCATTGAAACTTCTTGGAAACGATGTTTGTCATTTTACTACGAATACTATCAAGGTATCACGGTTGACAACATTTGAAAGGCTCGCATGCTAATCCATGTTTTTAGCCTGATATTGTTTCGTAAAATGCGCGTTGTAATGGATATTAAAGGCATACCGAACTACCCAGGGTCTATTTTAGTTTCGTGGGTCCCACGAAATTAAAATTTAAGCGAGAGATTATACAAACAGAAATTACTAAGCTGTTTTTACCAAAAATTTAGTATTTAAGTGTAAATTTTCATCTAAAACAGCACAATATCGCTTTTATTATACAGTAATGGCTGTTATGGCAAACCATTTAGCAGAAAAATATGATTTTTGAGACAAAGTTCTGGTAAAAGTTTACCAGAGTGTCTTTGAGGATTGCTCAAAGAAAGATAAATAGAACCAAGAGAAGTTCTGTAGAATTGCACAGAACATAACTAGAAATATTAAAGAATACATTTTTATTATCTCCGTTTCACTAAACTGTGTCTGTGTATCGAATATTGCCATCAAATGCGATTCTTCTTTAATTTCTTTTCATGTTGTTTTGATTTGAAAACGATGAAACAATGAAGAATTGCTGAAATAATACAGACCAGCTAACTTTCCAAGATCAACAAATTAATAAAAGGCGTGATTAATAAAAATTGTTATAAGTTCAAAATAAAAGAAGATTATTTTCTGGTCCGCCTAGTTCATGATCATCATTAAGCACGTTGAGACTAGCTTGAGTGTTCAAACTCAAAATGCGTGATACCCTAGGTAGTTCGGTATCCCTTTAAATTTTCATGCAGTTTACCCAATTCGGGGAATAGGACTTGCATCAAGATTAATTTGTAAAAACGAGGTTTTCTATTATTTCAACCAATTTTTTAAAGAATCAAACAAGATACTTTTTTATCATCTCCAGCAGGATGCATTCATGACTTTACTTCACTTTAGTTGGGTATCCGCGTTAACGGTACGGGCCTATTCATCATTATAGTGTGACCAATAAAGTCAACCTTCATACTGACACACAGGGTCGATAAACGGATTATAATACAAGTTTTAATCTAAAAGAGAAAAACATGTAATAATAAATAGCTGACATTCTCAAATTACATTCTGAAAGTAAACGGTTTGAATATATTCACCACAAGCAATCCAGCTTCATCAAATGTATAGAATATCAACGAAAGAATGACTCATGTAATAATGTGGTCCGGGACAGTCGGTTATCAGAATTCCTGCTTCGGTATGGGGGTTTCCATGGCACCCTAAGCTGTGGCGACTGATAGGCTTGAAAAAGATCGACCACCGAATCCCTTTTTTTTTTTGTCTGTTACCTTATCGTAATTCTGCTCACATTTTTAGCAAATTTTTCGTCCAACTTTATCTGATTATGATGCTGTTATCGAACTTGATAAAGACCAAGTACCAAAGTATTATCAATTCCTCGATACTACTATACAGCCGAAACCGCCATCAATAAAACACGCAGTAAATTCTCTTCTTCTCCCTGTTGTGGACTTTGACCCAGCTCGATTATTTCTCAAAGAACTGCAAGTAAGTTTTCATATTTGGGAGTGCATCTATCTAAAGGATTGGTATCTTAAAACTTTTCGGTTGAACGTCTCTCTTTTTTGATTGGAAGAACGCGGCAGTTTTCACCACAAACTATTCAGATACAAATCCGTTAGTTGGACATTAGTTAAAGACCCAGATTTAAAGTCTTCGGACGAATATTCGGACGGTTTTAATTTCGAAGTTTTTTGTGTGTCTGTTTTAAACCACTTCTACACAATAAAGTTAAGATTGCCCTACATTGAATTCTTTATTAATGGCACCATTGCTGTCGATAATGACAAAATAATTGCAAGGTTTCTGTTGACAGGAAGGAGAATGGCTTCGATGAACCAGGGGGAAAAGTCCAGTTAAGTAAATTGTGGAAACGCGAATTTTAAAAACTGTATGAAACCTCTACTATTTTAGCATGCGTTTTCCGATGTGGCATTGTTTTTTTACGATGAATGCGGCGGTATGAACATTGGAGTTGTATGGAAATCTTCTGTCCACCAACTACAACCTTTTAAGGTGGGTTATAGATTAATGGGAGAAACTTTTGTGGCTTAAGTTAACACGTTTGCTGCTGCTGAGGACGAGTTTACTCGTCATTATTAATTTTGCAAAATCTCAGTGCAATTTAAATTTTTGAGTAAAAACCAAAAACAACATTTATTAATTTAAAAATTAGCAAAAGCTTTTCGGTGAAACCATCGTTAAAGATACTTTTTCGTTTTTTAAAATTTGTTTTCTGTTTGCTGTAGGCGAGAGAGGCTTGCACAGAATCAATCGAAATTTTTGCAAAAATATGTTGATTTTCAAATCTCCGTCTGCAGTGAACGTGTTAAATTTGAGGGAATTCATTTTCGCTTTCATGCAAAATCCAACAATTTTTATGGTAAAAAGGTTTAATAGTCTAGCTGAAAAGACCGAAATATTCTGAACATCTACAAACTAAAACGAATATGCAGTGGATTGTCTCTTTTGAGAATTTTTCCCGAAAGAAACTATTATTAATATCGAATCATAAAGGGAAGCGGAAATCAGTTCATTATATCGAGAGATTTATCGTAATATCGATTTTTCGAATATTTGACTGCACTATTGAATCCAGTTTAATCCGGGCAACTTCCGGATTTTCCTTTCTCCTTTACTCACCTCTTCCAAGATAAAAAGAATGGGCATAAAGTCTGTTACGTGATAACTCGAATATTTGGTAACTCGAACAATGTTCATCGGTCCCTTCTAAAGGTTCGAGTTATAGAGAGTTTATAATTACTATTTATAGGTTCTTCACGCACAATATAAAAAAGTGGTTGAAGAAAAGAAACATAAGAAAAAGGTTAGTTAGTTGAAACAACTTTTTTTTCAAATCTCATTCTTCAAACCAGTTAATTCATAAAACTGATGATATGTTTTCGTGATTCGATTTAGAAATCTGTTCTTGACGCATCCGAAAATAAAATGCACGTGAATATACCAGCCATTATAACAGATTTTTATATGATGGGAAAAGGACTGGTGACGAACGTGAAGGAGAAATAAACATTTGTCAGTTTGATTTTATTAGAAATATAATATTTACTTACAGAAATTAACATGTTACTAGATGCATTAACCGAACCGTAATAAATGTTTTATTGACATATAAAATATTTTCTAACATAACGCTCCTTCAAAATCGGCAACTTCTTCTTCTTCGTGGTTTTCAAATTCTTCCAATTCACTGAGAGCTTGACTCTTCTTTTCTTTGAGTGTTGTTGTTGGTGCAAGTTTTAATGATTTGGCTAACCGAGCAATCTATGACGTAAAATAAATCTCCTCCTATCACGTTTTTGCCCTTTTCAATCCCACTGAAAATTAACCGTCCAAATTGATCGTTATCGAAATTACGCCAATTCTTCGCACGAATCAGGAAATATTGTTGTTGTTTTTAAATAATTCAAGAAGATTTTGAAAAATCATGGCAACCCAGGGAGGCTTTACTGCTCTGCATCAGCAAAAAAATTCCTACATTATGTTTGTATCTGATGGCCGGAACTGTGATTTATTTATATCGCGGAGGTTTAACAGTATATACTGGGAAAATACATGGTCATAAATTAATATTTTGGAGTAATTTGAGTGCGGTATATACTCATGGGAAAATATATTACTTTCACAAGAACCTCAGAGAATAGTGCATCTGCATGTTTTTGAGACAATCAGGGAAAACTCGAGGAATTTTATATTGGAAATGTTGTACGAACTCTGTCTCCACGCAATAGAGGTTTTTACGAAACAGAACACAAGACATTGTACCTTCGAAATCGAGCTGACAAGAGTAAGGAGAAATACTGCGACTTTAAATCTGCCTAGAGTCTGAAATTGCTTTGTTTTCGTTGAAAAAACAACACGAGGTATTTAAGATCATTAAGAATCTTTTAATCACGTTAAGCCTGGAATACATTATCCATTTAATAATGTCTTTTAATCACGTTAAGCCTGGAATACATTATCCATTTAATAATGTCTTTTAATCACGTTAAGCCTGGAATACATTATCCATGTAAATGGATCAGTTTAAATGGATAGAAAAAACTAATGAAAAAAAACTGATCCAACACAGGTGTTTACACTATCCAGCAAACGTAACCAACTAAAAAATCATTGTTGACTTGAAAAAAATCCTTTTTTTAAATGAGTTCAGAAGAGAAAGCTGCTGTAGCTGTTGTTGCAATATGTCTTGCGTTAAAAAAGGAAAAAACGCAAAAAAAGTTAAACGGTCGATTTGGGTCAAACCTTGGTTATCTAGACGCAACAGGTTAGGACTGGATAATACACTTTTGAAAGAATTTCGGAACGAAAATAGAGACGAATACAAAATGTTTCTGAGAATGTCTCCTGAAAATTTTGACGAGCTTTTAGATTTAATTTTGCCAAACATTCAAAAAAAGTGCTACAAGATTTCGTGAAGCTACCCCTGCTAAAATAAAGTTGGCTATAACGTTGAGATTTTTGTCGACTGGTGAAACTTACGTTGACCTACAGCATCAGTTCCGGGTCCACAAGAGTACAATCTCACAATTTGTCCCAACCGTTTGCGAGGCACTGTACGAGAAATTGACAGATACATATCTCAAAGTAAGTTTTCGTATATATTTTTTTACATAAATATTACATAGCTATACGAAAATGTAACAAAGAAAAATTAACTGTCGTTGCTAAATGTCGGTGATTGTGGCAAAAGCTTTGCGCTTGAGGCACATTAAACCCTTGTGGTTGTGGTAAACCAAATCCTGTTTGTGGCAAATTAAAGCCTATGTACCAAATTAAAGCCTATGTACCGGTTTGTTTGAACATGCTGTTGATAGGCACAGATGTAGTTTGTGGCATACCGAACTGCACACTATAAATCAATTCTTGCATTTTTAACTTCAAGTTTTTTTTGTTCATCTTTGATTTTGCGGAGACTTGCCACAATATGCTGACCAAATTTTTCATCTGCATTATCGATCTTTTTGCTTTTTTCTGCCTGTTTTCTCTTTTTTGGAAGCGGCTGTTTCGTTGACTTCTTTTCCCTTACTTCATCATTATCCAAAACCTTGCTGTTCAACGAATCTTCTAGTGAATATTCCTCTCTTTCATTCTCGTTTTCATCGCCGTCACTCACCTCCTGAAACGAAAGTTTAAATTAACCAATTTGTATTAGTAGATGCCATCAACTGAGGAAGAATGGAGAGTTATTGCTAAAGAATACGAAGATAGATGGAATTTCCCCAATTGTATCGGCTCAATGGATGGTAAACACATCGTAATTAAACAACCAAAACAAAGTGGTTCTTACTATTTTAATTACAAAGGAACTTTTAGCATAGTTTTACTAGCACTTGTTGATGCCAATTATAAATTTACGTATGTAAATGTGGGTTGGAATGGAAGGATAAGCGGTGGTGGGGGTTTTCGTAACAGTTCCCTATCAGAGGCTCTTAATAATGATTTGCTTGGTATACCACCGCCTAGAGCACTAAACAATTTCAATGTTCCGTTACCTTATGTTATTGTTGCAGATGACGCTTTCCCACTTAAACAAAATATTATGAAACCTTTCCCGTTCAGAGGCTTGTCACGTGAAAAACGCATTTTCAATTACAGATTAAGCCGAGCATGTCGTATCGTTGAAAATGCATTTGGCATACTTGCAAATAGATTTCGAATCTTTCTTTCACCAATTCAAGTATGCCCAGAAAATGTAGAAAAAATAACTTTCGCAAGTTGTGTTTTGCACAATTTTTTGAGAGATATTCACCCAAAGATAGCATTGATTTTGAAAATCAGACGAGGGAAAAATTAAATTAGGTAGTTGGAGATCAGAACAGTGTGGTTTGACCTCGGTATCGATTACAGGAAGCAATAACTATAACAATGATGCAAAGTTGGCAAGCGAACATTTTTGTGATTACTTCAATACAACAGGACAGGTTTCCTGGCAAAACAGGTTTATATAAATATGAAAAAGTACTCACAAATGAAGAAAACGATTTTCTTGCTGTTATTGTGTCCCGAAGAAACATCATGGAATTAAAATGCGGCCATTTTGATTCGTAAACTTCACTCCGCCCAGCTCCATTTTTGGGGACCATTTTTGCCAGCTCTTTTGAGAAGTATGTTCGCAAAGTGTTGATCTTCTTTTGATGTCACTTTCTAAAAAATATATATAGAAAAAATATGATAAATGGTATTGATACAAGTCAAGTCATATTTGTAATACTCATATGATTGTAAATAAATAGCAAACTGTTTTACCTGACATAGATAATGTTTTTATTAAATGTTGAAAACTCTTATTTCTTGCATCCCTATCTCGATACAATGGAGAAGAAACGTCCCATAAACAAACTTCTTCTTTCCACAAATTAATGAATTCTACCGTGCTTTCATTCCGTTTCTGCTTTGATGCCATGTTTTAAAATTCGTAAAATATCCAAAAAAGAAATAAACTGTGTTTTCCTAGCTGTTTTGCCTCACTATATTTCTCTTTAATTCGCTATGTATCTCGCGTGACCCCGCTTGCTCACTGGCTCTTTTATTTAAAACAATAGAAATTAAGAAAACAATAGAGAAAAAAATGGATGAAAGTTGAACACGTCCAACTTTTTCAGACGCTTTCCATTGAAACGGAAACAGGTGAAAATCTATCAGTTTTTAGCGTATACATTATAAAAAATTGACTGATCCATTTAAACTGATCCATTTAAATGGATAATGTATTCCAGGCTTTAGAATGAATATATTTGAGGAAGTAAAAATTGTTGATGTCAAGCAAAATAATAGCAAATTACATTTAGTCAGGGCGCTGGTGGTCAAAAAAATTGGAAATGATGTGGACATTCGCAATCCATGCTAAAAAGACTCTCTTTGATTGATACTTCCAGAATATACTTGCTGGACTTTCTGAAATTCCTTCATAGATGCACCCAGTTGCTTTAATATTGAATTAACGCCCATCAAATGGGCGTTGTATTAAATAGGCATTCAGGTAACCAGAAATTACAAATTGAAATTTTTATCACGATTCTTATCTTATTTGCTACATATAAGAATCACCATAACACCACAAAATCTTTTCAAACCGTTTTTAAGACCTTCAACCTTGAAAGAGGGCGTAATGCCAATAGCCTTAACAATGGCAACGTGCAAATGTAAAAAAATCCATCGCTGTATTTATGATTCGATTCGGTGATTGGCTATTTTATTTCTAGTTTCTAAGGAGTGTTAGTTTTAATTTCTGAACAAAGAAAGTGAGGGGAAAAGAGACTGGGAATGAGGCTAAATGCTAGATGAGTACCGCGCACAACTCGAATGAAAAAATGCTATAATATACAAACTATAATTTATAAATCTTCAATATCAGAAATATAATGGTCTAATGACACATCATCTTCATCGACCGTCTCCGCCGATTCATAAATTTCATCGCCGCTGCTGCTATTTGTTTCGTCATTGTCGTCGTCTTCACTGCTACTTCTATTTTCGCAAAGTAAGCAAAAACATAAATCTGTGCATCGCAAGCCATGGGTTCTACACAGACAATTTCCTTTTTGACATTTCGTCTTTTTACAGTTGCAGGATATAAGCTTCAAAATTTCGCTTGGTGCTGGGTCATTCAAAAGCCACACTACCTCCAACTCGCCATTTACCAATTTCCACCCATACCCATCAGGATTTGGAACAACAGGATTTTATTCAAGCGATCTTTTAATGATAGCAGTAACGTAAGATACCCTCTTGCAATGATTTAACAAGGCATCTCTGGTGGGTGGAAGCTGCTGTGGTTCCGGTGATTTCTTCTTTGCGCAAAATTTCAAATAACGAGCTTCGTTGGTGTTTTCTGCATCTATGCTATACATGCGACACACAAATTTTTCTAGCACCGTAAACAAGGTCGCATCAAATGTAAAACTGTTACCAAGCTTCTGAAACACTTTTTTAAACTCTGTTGATGCTTTCATTAGATTGAATGCCTTGACTTTTCTAATGCCATGAAAGGCACTGGTGTAGTCATTTCCGGAGAATGCGTGAAATGCCGGAATTGCCAGACAAATGCCTTTGCCAATACTCGCAGCTAATGACTGCACGTCAATTAACCTTTCCGTTCGGCTGCACCCATTATCACTTACAAGCGAGTATCCAGTAAAAAGTTGAAATACAAAGCATACAATGCAATATCACTGTCCACTGTGTAGATGCAAGATGACTGTACGGCGTCATCACTGGCATGCTTGCAACAAAGAAAGACTTTGGTGTCACCCTCTTCTTGGTGTGTTTCCAACTCACGCACAATGGTACAACGAACTTGACCATTTTCGACAACTGATTTGTAAAACAAATCTTCCACATTAATGTATAACATACGATTCGCCAAACTATCGAGGTATCTTGTTTTATCAGACCAATCTTGTAACAGGAAGCGGACTAGATCCGTTTTGTTTTCTCCACTTCTCATGTATTTCTGCCATTGCTTTGGTCTCTTCTGGTCTCTCTGCTGAATTTTGACATTGAGGTACCCATTATTTCCTCTTCTCTTCCGCTCATAACCTTTGATGGACTGGTCATTGTATTGGTCGGTGACGAAGTAAATCTGTTCACTAGTGTTGCTGAGAATTCTGAATAAAACAAAATGGGCAACATCGCCAAATGTGTCAAGCTTAACACCATCCAACTGTTGCAGCACAACCATACCATCAAACACTGAAGCACAGTCAGAAGGTTTTTCCACTGTTGATTCGTGTTCAGATTCGACAGCTGCAAGTAATTTTGACTTATCTGTCTTAACCAAACCTCCATCGGGTTGAGCAAGTGCCCAAGGCACGGGACTTAGGGAATACGAAAGAACGTCTCGCAGCGACGTGCCTTCTCTCTGCTTGGCAATAACCAGTAACCTTCCAAACATTGAACGTTCAGCAGCAATCATAACAGTTTTTTCCATTGACGCACAAACCTTTTTTACCTTAAGATCCTTGAAAGTTTTCAATTTACATTTTTTGATCGGGTCATTAAACGGTATAGCGTTGGAAGAAATTCGATCTTTCAGGAACTGTTCCACAGATCTTTCACCAACACCCTCAGTGGCTAATATGTCGTTTTCAATAGCTTCTGTTGCTTCAACACCAGAACACAAGTTGACCAATGTTTCTCTGTAACAGAAAGGATTACCCCATGAAGCCATGATATCATAAGAACGTTGAGTCGCATTTTCATCGAATTCCATCCTGGATTTCCCCAGATCTTTTGGTGGATATATCCTGTTGGAAATTGAAATACTCTTTTCAAGTTTTGAGATGCAGCTCGAAATTGTATGGCTAGTCAAAACCCAACGCTGCACGGTTCTCGTCGAGGTGCTATAACCTTTAATACCATCATGCCCTTTCTTCTCCCGATTCACGGTTTGTTCGATACATTGGTCGGATGGGACCATATTGAACTTTCCGATGGAGCGATTTACAGCAAAATTACCATTGCTAATGTAGAATAAATTAGCAGTGAAAGTAGTATGGATGACAAAAGAAAATGTCACTACTTGCAGTTACGGATACCTGAAAACATGTAAACTCACATAAATTGTTCATGGATAGCAGGGTGTGTTTGCGGCAAATCTTTCATCTCCGCCCAATACAAAGGTAAATAATGGGAATAATTTGGTCTGTCATACGTAAATATCCACCGCAACATTTCTCGCACAGATTCTAAATGTAGTTCCCAATTCTCCATCTTTGTTGCTCTGATAAATGCAAAGAAGACGTTCATCATCTTGATAAACGAGAACCAAAATACAGCTGTTGGGCCAGATATCTAAACATCTTCCAAAACCAACGCGTGATCGTGAGTATAACGAAGGATATCTTCATGGTCGAACAAACCCATAAACACTTCAAGATTGAACTAGAAAATAAAGGAATCACAAACTGTGGTTCAAGATAATGAAAAAGAGCGGCTACTAATTTCTAAAAACGTTGAAATGGAGAAAAAAAGTTACCTGGCGTATACAGTCTTGAAAATCCATATCGTGTATCATCATATTCAAATCGACATCCATTTCTGCCAGCCAGCTTTCCATGTTGTCAATTCGAAGTCGAGTGATCGCGTCATACAAGGTTTTAAGCACTCGTACAGCTTTATTGTAATGTTTACCATTGAGAACACGTTCAACGGAGTCTTGTCCTAAATTAGATGGCTCACATTGAGCACTTTGTATACCAAACACAAGTTAATTTATTTATCTCGAATAACCGCTTTACCTAACAATCCAGATTCGATAATCCAATCTCTCAATCCTCCATCGGCAAATCTCTTCCCAATGACAGCCAAAAATACACATGCAGTGTGGAACGCACCCATTCTTAACACAATAAAACGCTTTAAGTTTATGTAACTTGGATTCAGTAGTATTTCGACAGCTTTTGCATATATTGCCTGGTCCATCACTACGTCCGTTTCCGAGAGTCCAATCTCTTTCGCCTTGCATTTGGATTGAATCAAAATTTCTAATACTGTATCCATTTTCGTCGGCGACTCGTTTATTGCGGGTAAATATGTCACTGTATGCACACGATTGCTTGGGTCAGGTTCAATTAGGTAATTAAACCCTGACCAGTTCGGAATTAACTGCTGATTTTCAAATATTATGGATTGCTTTCTCAGAAAAATCCAAAGAAAATCGACAAAGTTCGAAAGCTCTCCATCTTCTTTTTTGTGGTTAAATTGCGATTCTTGTAAATGAGTTGGGTTTTCCCTTTTTTTTGAAATATATGACAACATTGGCAACGGTTCAGCGACAAACGACCTTTCCCGCGTGTTGGGCCGCTCCGCAGTCTCGCTGGCACAGACATTAATCTCTCTTTCAGTTTTCAGTTGAATGATGATAACGTTGGTGCAGTGCATGCTAATGCCAGTTAGGCTTTCCGAGTTTATGTCGTTATTGTCCCAAACGAATGTCACAAATGTTGACGCTTGAACAGATGTTGGACAATAGGATTTTAAAGTTTGGTTTTTTGCCTCCTCATTCGCTAAAAATGTTTCAACGTACAACACTTCGTCGTAAGAGATACAATGGCCAAACCTGTTTAACCAGCGAATCAAGGCTTTTGATCCCATTTTTCTCTTAGTACACAAAGAAAGCAAAACGTGTTTTGACGTTCTGTGTTTCGCATTTGTCACGTTATAAATCAAATCGGAGCCAATAGAATCAATGTACTTTTTCTGCTTCACCTGCCTAGATTTTCTAGATGACAATAGACTTGTCAAGAAAAGGTTGAGAAAAAGCGGAATGGTGGTTGTTTCCAGAATCAAATCATCTGCAGTGGGGGGCCAGCTGTCATAGGTTAATGGTGCTGATATTATTTCTTCACGGATAATTTTCGCCACGTCTTTCACCTTGTCTTCCTGACTAACATGAACGTTATTTTGGTTTCTTTCAACTTCCAATTTACTGGCAAAAATTGAAATTATCTCCCCTTTCGATATGCTTTCATCAAACAGGAAAGTTCCACCATATTTCTGTGACCAGATTCCAATGTTCTTCCCGAATTCATCTTTAATTATATTTTGGAACGTTCGTGGGTCTACCATTTCTTGGTTATCACAATGTTTGTAGTACTCTGAAATCATTTCTTTCAGCTGCAATACTTCACGGTTTCCAACAACACGTTCTGTGATGACAGCAAACATCTTTTCCAACGCCTCAGCCTGGAACTTTGTTCTATCAGCAATTGTTCTTCATGGTCTTGTGTAAGAACGATAACAGCTTCTATGGTAACAGAGTTCCAAAGCGACGATGCGTTCCCATTCTACACCAGAAACTGCTGCCACAAGGCGTGGTAGGTCATTCTTTTTTATTGCATATTCCTGAATTGTCAGAGCCGCCATCTTAGTAATGCACTTT
Source organism: Turritopsis rubra (assembly GCA_039566895.2). NCBI lineage: Eukaryota > Metazoa > Cnidaria > Hydrozoa > Anthoathecata > Oceaniidae > Turritopsis > Turritopsis rubra. Next base: position 1,989,205 of record CM077629.1, on the reverse strand, counting down.
TCAAGATTTTCGTATCCGTTTCCAGAAGACTTAGTTTTGTTCTTGTAGCAGATACAGCATTCTTCGTCAGCGATGATTTTACCTACAAGTGTTTAAAATACTTAACAGTGCAAGAAATTTCTATACTTTTTCGGTTCTCGATGATAATTTTTTGCAACTGAAAAAAACTATATGCTTTCACGGGATAAACTTTCCCAAAATGACTACTGCAAGATATTGAAATATCAACTAGCTGAAATCCTCAGTCCTGGATTGAGTTTGAAAAGCATAAGTGAAATCTATCAAGCCGGGAGAAGAGTCAGGAATCCAAGCTAATTATTGACGATACAGTGGACTCTCTCTATCTCGAACTCGTAAGGGACCAAGGAATTTGTTCGAGATAGAGAGATTTCGAGATAGAAATCAGCTTGAGGGCAACAGAGATTTCCAATGGAACAATTGTTCGAGATAGGGAGAAATTCGAGATAGAGGGTGTTCGAGACAGAAAGAGACCACTATATATATCGTAGTCTCTTACCTCTGCAGTCTCGTTTACGGGTTGACGATCTTTGAGTCGTAAGTTCTTCTGCATTTTCACTTTCCTCATGTTCATTTTCGGGTGTGTTTTCTGCTTGAGCAGTAAATTTTTGAAGACTCTTTTTGTGAGTGTAGTTGTTGTAGCACTTCGGATGAAATGTTAAGTTAGAGATATGTTCTTTTTCCAGGGTTTCTGTGATTGTTTTGTCTCTTCTTATTCCACTAAAAACAATAACGTTTGTCATCCACTTTCCCAATCATGTGTCTGTCGATAAACTATCGAAGTCTCTTACCTCTGTTTAGGCCTCGGACAACTTGGAATGCAGACTCAAACCGTTTCTCTTATTTTACTTGAGAAAGGGCCTAAGTTTGAGGTGGCTTGTAATGAAGAGCAATACAATTAAGGAAAATAATACGGGATACATGCCTGGCTGCCTTGAGTCTTGCAAAAGAATATTCGGTGACTTTTCGCAAAGGTTCTTCATTGACTGAATACCTCCAATCGTGAATAATACAGAGAGTTTGCTTTCTTTTGGTAAACTTTATCGTAAAACTTGACCCTTACTATTTTCGCTCATTGCTCAACGAGGTCAACAAGACCAGCAAACTTGTTCCCGCGCTTGGATTCGATTAGATTTGGTTACATGGAAAAGGAGCTTCAAAATCCGCACTCAACAGACGGAGAGGTTAAATTTTCTTAAGACATTCTATAATTGTGTTCGATTTTTTCTTAAAACAGTTTACAATTTTGCTTCATTATTATTTTATGTGGATTTGATCATAAGAAAATCTACTTTTATTGAATTGCTATTGAATTTACCATAAAAAAGACCACAAATTCATAATTACCCCCTGTTAAAATATAAAAACATTCGATTTTCTTTTCGAGTAGACATAATCATGGCGGACTGATCTGTGCCCGATTCTGGCGTTCGAGGTATATTATTTTTTTGACTAGGACAAAGCTGTAAAGGAAATTCAGGATAGCCAGCAAGATTTTTTATATTTCTTAAGCTTTATAGAAGTGTTTCCCGTTGTCTTTAGAATGTCCACATCATTTGCAAACATTTCCAATTTTTTTGACCACTAGCGCCCTGACTAATTTTATGGCGCAGTTCAACAATTCAGTGCATCACGGGTGGTACAAAAGAATATTGCGGTTCTATACTGCCATGGATTAAGAAACCGGATAAGAAATCGGGAAATCGGAAATTTTATTGAGATTTCTTATAAAAAATATATGTTCTGTCACTTTCCCGCTTTCCCGAACTCTCAAGGAATCGCAGTTTCGTGACTGTAGTTTCGTGTCGGAGTTTAAATGAATGAAAACTAGAAGCCGGGGGCTTGAAGGTCAGCGCGTTTAGACATGTCAAGTTTAAACAAGACAATTTTCGTATAACTTTTGGGACACTGGGTTCTAGGTTGCTATAAACTCATCGGTACGGATCAAGCTGATTCGCGTTCAGCTAATATATGTTTTTAACGTAATCTTCCGCATGCTTAAACGAATTGAATTTCATCGACACAGACACACCATTATGATCTGGTGAACCTGTATTTGAATCGCAAGTGTGTGAGTCAAAAATGTAAGTAACTTCGTTAACTGAAAATATAGATGTAGAGAAGCCACTTGCGATAAATATTGTTTCTTTAACGTTTTCATAGTGAAGACAATGGAGGAAGTTCTCGGTATCTAAATTTAATATTTCTGTTATCTCTCTATACCTAGTTAGTGTCAGGCCTTTACCATTTAATCTTACTCGGTCCGAAAGGTCATCAAAAGACAAGTACCTTGAAAAGCCCAACGTTTCGTATAGTCCATTTCCCAGTGTTAATATGCAGTCTAAATCCCATTGCGACCAAAAACGCAAATTCTTTATAACTGAATAGCAAATGGACCATAATGCATTGCATGTGCACCGTTTCCCAGCAGATTCATGAAAACGAATATTGCCTTGACTAAATGATCCGCAAACTATTTTTGCAGGAAGAAAAGGGCCAGGATTCAATTCAATATCGCCGACCATAATCAAAATCATACTGACACAATGAAGTAAAGTATAAAACATTGGAATACAACAAGCCATCCTCGAATTCACTACATAATTACTAAAAAACTTTGTATTAGAAACCTGGCAGATTTTAGTAGCATAATAACTACCAATTGCTACGCGATATGCTTCAATGGAGATCACATTGCTAGGAGGGAGGAGACAATAAGGAGACAATAAAAACAACTGACCGTTTATCGTTTATTAATATCTTTGATCACACTATTTATTTAAGTTTCGAGCTTTGAGCTTTGAGTTAAGAGTTTTTAGCTACGTGTTACGAGTTTGAGCTAAGCTTTGGTGTTCACCTCAGTGAAGCTTAGTTTCCACCAAATAAGGTGGCCCTCCCTCAAAGGAGGTGGCGGTTCTTTGCCAGGTATTTGAATTCCTAAAAATAAATGCAATAATTAGGTAAAAACAGTGTTATTTCAACACATTGATGTCATTATAAATCTCACTAAAAACAATAAAAAATGAAAGCTTGTGAAGTACAATCAGAGCAAAATAACATGCAAATTTAAGGTAGTTTTCCAAGATTTTGCGAAATTTATTTTTGCGATCAGTGTCTTTGATTGTGTTTATTCTGTGTTATTATTGGTCACGAGCGAGTTTAAGTCTTTTTTTGATATTGATAATATATCTCAAACTTTTCAAAAAGTCGAAATGAAATGGTTTTTAAAGCTTTTACAACCATCATTTAAAAATATTTGAAACTTTCCGAATATTGCGACATTTATTTTTGCAATTTCAGTAAATTTCAGTGTTTTTTCAACATTTGTCTACCCGCAAAAATTTGTCCTGAAGTAAATTCAATAATGAATTTGTTGTATTTTTAAAAGAGTATTTTAAAAATATTTCAAAGAGCGGAAAGTTTACAACAAGAGAAAATCTGTGAGGTAGAAATAGGTGGTGGGTACCGAATAGCTGAGGGGTCCATAATCGGGGTACAGTGACCAATATTTTCCCCAAATTATTTTTTTGCCCGTTTTTTTTTTATTTTCCCCCGATAAGGTAAGGTATCATTTATTATCAGTTTAGCATCCATCTTGGTCATAAAGTGAGTCAGCTTTGTTGTCATAATGTTGAAACCTTCAGTAATTATCGAGCAAAGAACACCAATTCATCACATGGAGAGTCATCTACACACTATTCTTGTGTTTAACTACGTTATGTTGCTTTCTTGAAAAATGTTAAAATATTTTCTTAAGAACAAATGTTTCTAGCCTCTTAGGATGTTCTTAACTTTTAAACATTCGAAGTCTTTATTATTATAACCTTTGTTCTTATAAAAAAAAACTTGTATATATATATATATAGGACAAAAATTTTAGTTGAAAAATCTGTTTTTCTCCTCTCCTTTTTCCACCCACTGATCTCTAAAAAACGATTATGAGCAATAATGAAGTGAATTGGTTAATTTAATATTGTTTTCAGCTTGACTTGCAATTCTCCAATTTAATGAAATTCAATAGAAACTCCAATACCATGTCGTCTCATTTTTTGTGGGTGAAACTTTAAGTTCATACAACATTTACACCAGAACAAATTGTTACGGATTCATGAGTCAAGTTATATACTAAAAAAATAGAAATTATTACGGACAGCGCCTATATTAGAATTCTTGAATTTATACGGTTTAATCATTTTTACTATCTGGATGATATTTTTGATTATAAAAACCACCTGGTGAAACACATTGACAATATTTTCTTTTGTTATCAAATGAAAATAACAAAAAGAGAACTGCTATGTCAGGGCTTGCCAAATTGGTGTACGTGCACTCGTAAGTACAACTACTTTAAGTAGCATACATGCATCTTTCACTTTTCTGTATGAAGGCCTACACAGACTTACTTTTTGTGTACGTGTGATTGATTGACGTACATTATTAAAGTTCAATATTGTACGTCTTCCACCTTGGTAGCCCATATTTAATCAGATTAATTGTCGGTTGCCGCATTTGATTAAAAACTTAATTTTACAATGTGTAACCAGGGTCCTAAAATTCGATCTACGTTTTGATTGAATTTGAATTCGAAAGAAATGTCTTCTAAAATTTACGTGCAGAATTTTGAAAGGTTTACACTCCTATTTATACTTTGCAGTTTCTTTCTTTCTTCTGTTTTTAATAACTCACCCGTGGAAGGTTTTAGAAAGCTTAAAAAGTAAAAAATGTATATTGTATTTGACATAATATAATAAATCACTTCCCATGAAGTTTTATTTTCCTAAAATAAAAATGGTAGCACAGTTGTTTAACTTCGAAGACGAGAGCCTTTGTTGTTTATTTCATTTGTATTGAAAATAGAAGCTATGTTTTTTTTACTGAAAATTACGTAGTCTCACAGTTTTACCTGTACGTTGACGTACAGAGGGACTGGAAATTTTGTACACCTTCCAGTGTTGCCTAAAACAGAATTGGCAAGCCCTATACGTTTTACCTGCTTAGAGTATATAAACACCAAATAATTTACATGTTTTCAAAATCAGCATTTTAAAATGAATCCATAAAGATTATTAGTTGATAGCTGTCGTTGCTACATCTTATCAATTGGATGATGATAGATTTATAGATGGATTCTTAAAATTCTATATAGCTATACGATGAAATTTAAGATATTATATTTTTCTCCTACTATAAAACTTATATTTTTCATCTTCTCTTTGATGTGACGATGGGTGTAGTGATATAGCATATTCGGTTAATACTGTTAGTCAAAGAAAAACATCACAGGTTATTTTTTGTACTATTTTATTTTGGGCAAATATGATTATATCTTACATAACCTCAGAAAAATCATACGATGGAAGTTTGAAAATCAGAAAATTTCTGCTCTGATGTTCTCCAGTTCTGTTAAGTATTTGACAGTAAAAATAATTAAAAAATTTGATTAGTTTATAACTAGGTAGACAAAAGCCAGTAAAAACATAATGATAAAGATGGTAAAACATGAATGAATTAGCCAATGAATTAGCTTTCAGTAAATCTACCTTTTATTTAGTCAAATAACAAAATATCTAAACAACAAAAAGGTGACCTGGCTTGTACCTGTTTAGAATATTTGTAATCTGCACAACATGAAATCTGTTTCCTGTTCAAAACATTTCATTCATGGTTTTGGTAATCTTCAATTTTGGTTTTTAACTAAAAAATCTGTTTTTCTTGTGATATAAATTCATTGTTCTTTTTTGTTTTATGTGATTTAAGGAATTGTAAAGTTTAATTTGACACAAAAAGGTGACCTGATAGCTGATAGTGGTTCAAATCCGCACACCAAAATTTATAAATAGTAGATGTGAACTTGCAAAATGATTAGAGATATGATTTGACACTATAGTGTTTATCTCTTCCCCATCTTATTTTTCATTGTTTAATTCATTTTGGTTCTACATAGAAAAAAGAGATCTTATTCATGGCGATTTTGAAGTTTGAATTATATATGGGATGTCTAAACGTTTCATCATTTTGGTGAAATATGACATGGTTCTTTATTTACCAATATTCCTCTTGAAGAGACTGTTAACATATGTACTGATCAGTTGTTTGACAACACAGACAAGGTTAGTGGTATCTCGAAACAAGATTTCCACAAGTTACTTACACTGGCTACCAATGAGTCTTATTTCATTTTTGATGACAGTACTTACCAACAAATTGACGGTGTAGCAATGGGTTACCACTAGGCCCTACATTAGCCAATGCATTTTTTGTCATATTATGAGAAACAATGGCTTGATAACTGTCCATCTGAATTTAAGCCTATTTATTATCGGAGATATGTGGATGATATTTTTGTTTTGTTCAAAAAACCCGAACATTTAGAATTTTTCAAAGACTACATGAATTCTTGTCATGCTAGTATTTCGTTCACCACAGAGACAGAAAAGTCTAATAAAATGTCTTTTTTAGACATCGAAATTACACGTGAAAATAACGTGCTCACCACTAATGTCTACCGTAAACCTACATTTAGTGGTGTTTATAGACATTTCGATAGTTTTGTTCCTCTGTCATTCAAATTTGGCATGATAGCGACGATTATTTTCCGATGTTTTAATCTTTGCTCCAGTTTCAGCTTATTTCATAAGGATCTCAATAAAGTTAAAGATATTTTCAGAAAAAATGGATATCCCATTTCTTTTATTGATAATTGCATCAGAACATTTTTGAACAAGTTACACAATCCTAAACAAGTCGTTACCACTGTTGAAAAGAAAATCCTTTTAATTGTTTTACCATATTTAGGCACTATTTCGCAACAAACTAAAAGAAGCCTTTACAAGGTTATTTCCAAAACATTGCCCTGTTGTAAACTCAATATCGTTTACAAATCTTCGTGCAGGTTGTCTAGTTTTTTTCGTTTTAAGGATCGCCCATCCAAAGATCTCATTTCTGGCGTTGTCTACAAATTTTCGTGTGGAAGTTGCAACACTTCTTATATTGGCCAAACTAAGCGCCATTTAAAAGTCAGAATGAGTGAGCATATGGGTATATCGCATTTAACAGGATAACATTCACATAGAACCAGGGTCATCTTACAGCTGTGCAAGAACATACTTTGTCTTGTGATCATTTTGTTGATTATGATAATTTTTCTGTCCTTGCACACACTAAAAATTCCTTTATGTTAGAACTCAAAGAGTCTCTTTTTATTATACGAGACAACCCGGTCCTTAATAAAACTATTCGCTCCACTCCATTATATCTTTATAATTAACGTGCACGGATAGATTTTTGATAATTTATGCATATAATCTTTTGTTTCTTATATGTGTTAATCTGGTAACTACTTGTAACATAGCTAATTATGCTTCACGCGTGTGAATACGCCTTTTATATAAAATGATAGTTTACGTTGTATAAAAAAATTGACTTGATAATGAACGCTGTGTCGTTCGAAACGTTGTCAAAAATACATGGATTAGTCTAAACTTGTGTCGCCTTTTTTTTGTTTTGCCAAGTTTATAACTACAATATAAACAACTAATGTACTTGCCTGGCCAATTCTTTCTTGGATGCAAAAGTTATAAATTTCACCAAACCAAACGACAACTGTTTACACGTGAAGAAACTAGAAGGTTGATCCCAAAATGCACTGCGTTTAAATTTGGGGTGAAGGGGCGCGTTGGAAAGGATAAATGGTTCTAATACTAACACTAATCATATACTAACAAATTAGATATTAAATCTTTAATAGGCAGCAGAGAAGTTGATTTTTAATTATCGAGAAACGTGCTTAAAAGTTTTCTTTTTGAATTGGAGGGCGTTATCACACGGGCGCAGAGAACTGCGGCATTACAGAATGACCGACAGACAGACAGACACCGGTAAATGAAAGATCAGCTTCCTCGCGGCGCTGACCAATAAAAAAGTGAATATGTTACCTCTGTATCGAATTAAGTCACAGTCGGTTGTGATTTAGTTTTTAACAACAAATCTTCATCACCTTCTTCGAAAGCTTTTATAAATTGTTCACAATACCTAGCTTGGTTGCTTACACCAATCTACCAAATCTCAATCCAATCACAGGATGCAAAATTAGCGAAATTAGTATTTACAAAAGGGAAAGGTAAAACAAGCAAAAGAAGATTCAGTAAAGACCGACCTACACTAAGAGACTTTAGCGACGAATGCTGTGACGAATTGTCGTAATAGACTCGGAAAGATGATTTCATGAAATATCCTTCTACGTCTGTGTGGTCACGAAAATCGTCTAATGAAGATCGGCCTCAAGAGATGAGGCGCAAAGGTTTCTTATGGTAGGATGGCGTAGGGCGTTTAGTTACTTCTCAAATACAATACTAATGTTGTAGAAAATCATTGACTAAAGAGAATGAGTGATTTTTATGTTTACACATTTTTATAAGCAACACAAAATATGGCACCCCATAAAAAAAGTCTCCGGGAAAGAAAATAGGGTCAATGTACTAGTTTTTTTCCACTTTATACTGGGATGTCGCTTAGCCGTTTATCATTTTTTAAAAGAATTTAGAAAGGTGTTGCTTATAAAATGCTGCTTATAAAAAGCATGGTACAGCCTGGTTTCTCATAACAAAGAAGAAATGTCCATTGTGATATGAGTTAGTGTCACCCATCTATGTTGATATGAGTGAAGATTAGTTAAAATTTAACGCTGATAAGTTGACTTACATTATAACACATATCAATATTTCCAACTCTTTTCAGAACTTCGATTCGTTTTTTCATTGTTTCTGCTGATTTTATAAATCTAGGGTTGGAAATAGAAGGTTATTTCATTCAACATAAAAATCATATCAACACTTTCATATCAAATATTTTTCTTTCAAACATCTTTCTTCTAACTGAGATATGCATCAATGTACAATTTGCACTAAAGCCAGTTTTCCACTATAGATAATAAACAGCATGGAACGACTATTGTTTTCTCCACGTGATCACTAATTGAACCATTTGATTGGTTTGCAGAGTATTCCCCGGAGCAGAAAAATTGAACTTGATCCAACTTTATCGCCGACGCTTTTGGTGAAAACAAAAATATTCGGAATATAGGCGGAATGTTCCGCCTAGTGGAAAACCAATTTAACTGCAATTAAAATTTTCTAATGTAAACATACCCAAATTACAGTTGAGGCATCAGCAACAATATCAACCAGAAGTTATTAATTAGCTGTTAAGTTTACAGTGAACAGCAAACAACAAACAACCCAATGTTTCAAAGTTTTAAGATACCAATCCTTTAGATAGATGCACTCCCAAATATGAAAACTTACTTGCAGTTCTTTGAGAAATAATCGAGCTGGGTCAAAGTCCACAACAGGGAGAAGAAGAGAATTTACTGCGTGTTTTATTGATGGCGGTTTCGGCTGCATAGTAGTATCGAGGAATTGATAATACTTTGGTACTTTGTCTTTATCAAGTTCGATAACAGCATCATAATCAGATAAAGTTGGACGAAAAATTTGCTAAAAATGTGAGCAGAATTACGATAAGGTAACAGACAAAAAAAAAGGGATTCAGTGGTCGATCTTTTTCAAGCCTGTCAGTCGCCACAGCTTAGGGTGCCATGGAAACCCCCATACCGAAGCAGGAATCTGATAACCGACTGTCCCGGACCACATTATTACATGAGTCATTCTTTCGTTGATATTCTATACATTTGATGAAGCCGAATTGCTTGTGGTGAATGTTTTTAAACCGTTTACTTTAAGAATGTAATTTGAGAATGTCAGCTATTTATTATTATTTATGTTTTTCTCTTTTAGATTAAAATTTGTATTATAATCCGTTTATCGACCCTGTGTGCCAGTATGAAGGTTGACTTTATTGGTCACACTATAATGATGAATAGCCCCGCACCGTTAACGCGGATACGCAACTGGAGAAAACAAAAGCCACTCCACAATGAATATCCTGTCTAGTAGAAAACCGGCTTTAGAATCATTTAAAATAATATAGATTTTATCGAAATTATAAATTGTATTTCTATCTCTTTCTTCTGTGTACTTCCATGGGGTTAGTTTGAAATTCGAATACTAAATAATTATGTATTGTTTTACCAATTTCACTACTTATTCTCGCAATTCCCCAGGTGAAGTCGTATAAAGTAATTATGAAACAATGAAAACAAGACAAAACTTCTTAAATAAGCCAAATGGTTGATTCATGCCAGTTTATTGAGCAAGTATATGGTCTCAAGGATAATGACATTTTCAGTACGGTCATAGCTGTGTTTCTACTGCTGTTCAGATTTTTCGGGGAAAAAGGATAAAAATGGCGAAATATAGTCGCATCTTATGCGAATCTTGTTGCTGACATTCTCAAATTACATTCTGAAAGTAAACGGTTTGAATATATTCACCACAAGCAATCCGGCTTCGACAAATGTATAGAATATCAACCAAAGAATGACTCATGTAATAATGTGGTCCGGGACAGTCGATTATCAGATTCCTGCTTCGGTATGGGGGTTTCCATGGCACCCAAAGCTGTGGGCGACTGACAGGCTTGAAAAAGATCGACCACTGAATCCCTTCTTTTTTTTGTCTGTTACGTTATCGTAATTCTGCTCACATTTTTAGCAAATTTTTCGTCCAACTTTATCTGATTATGATGCTGTTATCGAACTTGATAAAGACAAAGTACCAAAGTATTATCAATTCCTCGATACTACTATACAGCCGAAACCGCCATCAATAAAACACGCAGTAAATTCTCTTCTTCTCCCTGTTGTGGACTTTGACCCAGCTCGATTATTTCTCAAAGAACTGCAAGTAAGTTTTCATGTTTGGGAGTGCATCTATCTAAAGGATTGGTATCTTAAAACTTTTCGGTTGAACGTCTCTCTTTTTTGATTGGAAGAACGCGGCAGTTTTCACCACAAACTATTCAGATACAAATCCGTTAGTTGGACATTAGTTAAAGACCCAGATTTAAAGTCTTCGGACGAATATTCGGACGGTTTTAATTTCGAAGTTTTTTGTGTGTCTGTTTTAAACCACTTCTACACAATAAAGTTAAGATTGCCCTACATTGAATTCTTTATTAATGGCACCATTGCTGTCGATAATGACAAAATAATTGCAAGGTTTCTGTTGACAGGAAGGAAAATGGCTTCGATGAACCAGGGGGAAAAGTCCAGTTAAGGAAATTGTGGAAACGCGAATTTTAAAAACTGTATGAAACCTCTACTATTTTAGCATGCGTTTTCCGATGTGGCATTGTTTTTTTACGATGAATGCGGCGGTATGAACATTGGAGTTGTATGGAAATCTTCTGTCCACCAACTACAACCTTTTAAGGTGGGTTATAGATTAATGGGAGAAACTTTTGTGGCTTAAGTTAACACGTTTGCTACTGCTGAGGACGAGTTTACTCGTCATTATTAATTTTGCAAAATCTCAGTGCAATTTAAATTTTTGAGTAAAAACCAAAAACAACATTTATTAATTTAAAAATTAGCAAAAGCTTTTCGGTGAAACCATCGTTAAAGATACTTTTTCGTTTTTTTAAATTTGTTTTCTGTTTGCTGTAGGCGAGAGAGGCTTGCACAGAATCAATCGAAATTTTTGCAAAAATATGTTGATTTTCAAATCTCCGTCTGCAGTGAACGTGTTAAATTTGAGGGAATTCATTTTCGCTTTCATGCAAAATCCAACAATTTTTATGGTAAAAAGGTTTAATAGTCTAGCTGAAAAGACCGAAATATTCTGAACATCTACAAACTAAAACGAATATGCAGTGGATTGTCTCTTTTGAGAATTTTTCCCGAAAGAAACTATTATTAATATCGAATCATAAAGGGAAGCGGAAATCAGTTCATTATATCGAGAGATTTATCGTAATATCGATTTTTCGAATATTTCACTGCACTATTGAATCCAGTTTAATCCGGGCAACTTCCGGATTTTCCTTTCTCCTTTACTCACCTCTTCCAAGATAAAAAGAATGGGCATAAAGTCTGTTACGTGATAACTCGAATATTTGGTAACTCGAACAATGTTCATCGGTCCCTTCTAAAGGTTCGAGTTATAGAGAGTTTATAATTACTATTTATAGGTTCTTCACGCACAATATAAAAAAGTGGTTGAAGAAAAGAAACATAAGAAAAAGGTTAGTTAGTTGAAACAACTTTTTTTTCAAATCTCATTCTTCAAACCAGTTAATTCATAAAACTGATGATATGTTTTCGTGATTCGATTTAGAAATCTGTTCTTGACGCATCCGAAAATAAAATGCAAGTGAATATACCAGCCATTATAACAGATTTTTATATGATGGGAAAAGGACTGGTGACGAACGTGAAGGAGAAATAAACATTTGTCAGTTTGATTTTATTAGAAATATAATATTTACTTACAGAAATTAACATGTTACTAGATGCATTAACCGAACCGTAATAAATGTTTTATTGACATATAAAATATTTTCTAACATAACGCTCCTTCAAAATCGGCAACTTCTTCTTCTTCGTGGTTTTCAAATTCTTCCAATTCACTGAGAGCTTGACTCTTCTTTTCTTTGAGTGTTGTTGTTGGTGCAAGTTTTAATGATTTGGCTAACCGAGCAATCTATGACGTAAAATAAATCTCCTCCTATCACGTTTTTGCCCTTTTCAATCCCACTGAAAATTAACCGTCCAAATTGATCGTTATCGAAATTACGCCAATTCTTCGCACGAATCAGGAAATATTGTTGTTGTTTTTAAATAATTCAAGAAGATTTTGAAAAATCATGGCAACCCAGGGAGGCTTTACTGCTCTGCATCAGCAAAAAAATTCCTACATTATGTTTGTATCTGATGGCCGGAACTGTGATTTATTTATATCGCGGAGGTTTAACAGTATATACTGGGAAAATACATGGTCATAAATTAATATTTTGGAGTAATTTGAGTGCGGTATATACTCATGGGAAAATATATTACTTTCACAAGAACCTCAGAGAATAGTGCATCTGCATGTTTTTGAGACAATCAGGGAAAACTCGAGGAATTTTATATTGGAAATGTTGTACGAACTCTGTCTCCACGCAATAGAGGTTTTTACAAAACAGAACACAAGACATTGTACCTTCGAAATCGAGCTGACAAGAGTAAGGAGAAATACTGCGACTTTAAATCTGCCTAGAGTCTGAAATTGCTTTGTTTTCGTTGAAAAAACAACACGATATGAGGTATTTAAGATCATTAATAATGTCTTTTAATCACGTTAAGCCTGGAATACATTATCCATTTAAATGGATCAGTTTAAATGGATAGAAAAAACTAATGAAAAAAACTGATCCAACACAGGTGTTTACACTATCCAGCAACGTAACCAACTAAAAAATCATTGTTGACTTGAAAAAAATCCTTTTTTTAAATGAGTTCAGAAGAGAAAGTTGCTGTAGTTGTTGTTGCAATATGTCTTGCGTTAAAAAAGGAAAAAACGCCAAAAATGTTAAACGGTCGATTTGGGCCAAACCTTGGTTATCTAGACGCAACAGGTTAGTACTGGATAATACACTTTTGAAAGAATTTCGGAACGAAAATAGAGACGAATACAAAAAGTTTCTGAGAATGTCTCCTGAAAATTTTGACGAGCTTTTAGATTTAATTTTGCCAAACATTCAAAAAAAGTGCTACAAGATTTCGTGAAGCTACCCCTGCTAAAATAAAGTTGGCTATAACGTTGAGATTTTTGTCGACTGGTGAAACTTACGTTGACCTACAGCATCAGTTCCGGGTCCACAAGAGTACAATCTCACAATTTGTCCCAACCGTTTGCGAGGCACTGTACGAGAAATTGACAGATACATATCTCAAAGTAAGTTTTCGTATATATTTTTTTACATAAATATTACATAGCTATACGAAAATGTAACAAAGAAAAATTAACTGTCGTTGCTAAATGTCCGTGATTGTGGCAAAAGCTTTGCGCTTGAGGCACATTAAACCCTTGTGGTTGTGGTAAACCAAATCCTGTTTGTGGCAAATTAAAACCTATGTACCAAATTAAAGCCTATGTACCGGTTTGTTTGAACATGCTGTTGATAGGTCCAGACGTAGTTTGTGGCATATCGAACTGCACACTATAAATTAATTCTTGCATTTTTAACTTCAAGGTTTTTTTTGTTCATCTTTGATTTTGCGGAGACTTGCCACAATATGCTGACCAAAGTTTTCATCTGCATCATCGATCTTTTTGCTTTTTTCTGCCTGTTTTCTCTTTTTTGGAAGCGGCTGTTTCGTTGACTTCTTTTCCCTTACTTCATCATCAACTGAGGAAGAATGGAGAGTTATTGCTAAAGAATACGAAGATAGATGGAATTTCCCTAATTGTATCGGCTCAATGGATGGTAAACACATCGTAATTAAACAACCAAAACAAAGCGGTTCTTACTATTTTAATTACAAACGAACTTTTAGCATAGTTTTACTAGCACTTGTTGATGCCAATTATAAATTTACGTATGTAAATGTGGGTTGCAATGGAAGGATAAGCGATGGTGGGGGTTTTTCGTAACAGTTCCCTATCAGAGGCTCTTAATAATGATTTGCTTGGTATACCACCGCCTAGAGCACCAAACAATTTCAATGTTCCGTTACCTTATGTTATTGTTGCAGATGACGCTTTCCCACTTAAACAAAATATTATGAAACCTTTCCCGTTCAGAGGCTTGTCACGTGAAAAACGCATTTTCAATTACAGATTAAGCCGAGCACGTCGTATCGTTGAAAATGCATTTGGCATACTTGCAAATAGATTTCGAATCTTTCTTTCACCAATTCAAGTATGCCCAGAAAATGTAGAAAAAATAACTTTCGCAAGTTGTGTTTTGCACAATTTTCTGAGAGATATTCACCCAAAGATAGCATTGATTTTGAAAATACAGACGAGGGAAAAATTGAATTAGGTAGTTGGAGATCAGAACAGTGTGGTTTGACCTTGGTATCGATTACAGGAAGCAATAACTATAACAATGATGCAAAGTTGACAAGAGAACATTTTTGTGATTACTTCAATACAACAGGACAGGTTTCCTGGCAAAACAGGTTTATATAAATATGAAAAAGTACTCACAAATGAAGAAAACGATTTTCTTGCTGTTATTGTGTCCCGAAGAAACATCATGGAATTAAAATGCGGCCATTTTGATTCGTAAACTTCACTCCGCCCAGCTCCATTTTTGGGGACCATTTTTGCCAGCTTTTTTGAGAAGTATGTTCGCAAAGTGTTGATCTTCTTTTGATGTCACTTTCTAAAAAATATATATAGAAAAAATATGATAAATGGTATTGATACAAGTCAAGTCATATTTGTAATACTCATATGATTGTAAATAAATAGCAAACTGTTTTACCTGACATAGATAATGTTTTTATTAAATGTTGAAAACTCTTATTTCTTGCATCCCTATCTCGATACAATGGAGAAGAAACGTCCCATAAACAAACTTCTTCTTTCCACAAATTAATGAATTCTACCGTGCTTTCATTCCGTTTCTGCTTTGATGCCATGTTTTAAAATTCGTAAAATATCCAAAAAAGAAATAAACTGTGTTTTCCTAGCTGTTTTGCCTCACTATATTTCTCTTTAATTCGCTATGTATCTCGCGTGACCCCGCTTGCTCACTGGCTCTTTTATTTAAAACAATAGAAATTAAGAAAACAATAGAGAAAAAAATGGATGAAAGTTGAACACGTCCAACTTTTTCAGACGCTTTCCATTGAAACGGAAACAGGTGAAAATCTATCAGTTTTTAGCGTATACATTATAAAAAATTGACTGATCCATTTAAACTGATCCATTTAAATGGATAATGTATTCCAGGCTTTAGAATGAATATATTTGAGGAAGTAAAAATTGTTGATGTCAAGCAAAATAATAGCAAATTACATTTAGTCAGGGCGCTGGTGGTCAAAAAAACTGGAAATGATGTGGACATTCGCAATCCATGCTAAAAAGACTCTCTTTGATTGATACTTCCAGAATATACTTGCTGGACTTTCTGAAATTCCTTCATAGATGCACCCAGTTGCTTTAATATTGAATTAACGCCCATCAAATGGGCGTTGTATTAAATAGGCATTCAGGTAACCAGAAATTACAAATTGAAATTTTTATCACGATTCTTATCTTATTTGCTACATATAAGAATCACCATAACACCACAAAATCTTTTCAAACCGTTTTTAAGACCTTCAACCTTGAAAGAGGGCGTAATGCCAATAGCCTTAACAATGGCAACGTGCAAATGTAAAAAAATCCATCGCTGTATTTATGATTCGATTCGGTGATTGGCTATTTTATTTCTAGTTTCTAAGGAGTGTTAGTTTTAATTTCTGAACAAAGAAAGTGAGGGGAAAAGAGACTGGGAATGAGGCTAAATGCTAGATGAGTACCGCGCACAACTCGAATGAAAAAATGCTATAATATACAAACTATAATTTATAAATCTTCAATATCAGAAATATAATCGTCTAATGACACATCATCTTCATCGACCGTCTCCGCCGATTCATAAATTTCATCGCCGCTGCTGCTATTTGTTTCGTCATTGTCGTCGTCTTCACTGCTACTTCTATTTTCGCAAAGTAAGCAAAAACATAAATCTGTGCATCGCAAGCCATGGGTTCTACACAGACAATTTCCTTTTTGACATTTCGTCTTTTTACAGTTGCAGGATATAAGCTCCAAAATTTCGCTTGGTGCTGGGTCATTCAAAAGCCACACTACCTCCAACTCGCCATTTACCAATTTCCACCCATACCCATCAGGATTTGGAACAACAGGATTTTATTCAAGCGATCTTTTAATGATAGCAGTAACGTAAGATACCCTCTTGCAATGATTTAACAAGGCATCTCTGGTGGGTGGAAGCTGCTTCCGGTGATTTCTTCTTTGCGCAAAATTTCAAATAACGAGCTTCGTTGGTGTTTTCTGCATCTATGCTATACATGCGACACACAAATTTTTCTAGCACCGTAAACAAGGTCGCATCAAATGTAAAACTGTTACCAAGCTTCTGAAACACTTTTTTAAACTCTGTTGATGCTTTCATTAGATTGAATGCCTTGACTTTTCTAATGCCATGAAAGGCACTGGTGTAGTCATTTCCGGAGAATGCGTGAAATGCCGGAATTGCCAGACAAATGCCTTTGCCAATACTTGCAGCTAATGACTGCACGTCAATTAATCTTTTCCGTTCGGCTGCACCCATTATCACTTACAAGCGAGTATCCAGTAAAAAGTTGAAATACAAAGCATACAATGCAATATCACTGTCCACTGTGTAGATGCAAGATGACTGTACGGCGTCATCACTGGCATGCTTGCAACAAAGAAAGACTTTGGTGTCACCCTCTTCTTGGTGTGTTTCCAACTCACGCACAATGGTACAACGAACTTGACCATTTTCGAAAACTAATTTGTAAAACAAATCTTCCACATTAATGTATAACATACGATTCGCCAAACTATCGAGGTATCTTGTTTTATCAGACCAATCTTGTAACAGGAAGCGGACTAGATCCGTTTTGTTTTCTCCACTTCTCATGTATTTGTGCCATTGCTTTGGTCTCTTCTGGTCTCTCTGCTGAATTTTGACATTGAGGTACCCATTATTTCCTCTTCTCTTCCGCTCATAACCTTTGATGGACTGGTCATTGTATTGGTCGGCGACGAAGTAAATCCGTTCACTAGTGTTGCTGAGAATTCTGAATAAAACAAAATGGGCAACATCGCCAAATGTGTCAAGCTTAACACCATCCAACTGTTGCAGCACAACCATACCATCAAACACTGAAGCACAGTCAGAAGGTTTTTCCACTGTTGATTCGTGTTCAGATTCGACAGCTGCAAGTAATTTTGACTTATCTGTCTTAACCAAACCTCCATCGGGTTGAGCAAGTGCCCAAGGCACGGGACTTAGGATATACGAAAGAACGTCTCGCAGCGACGTGCCTTCTCTCTGCTTGGCAATAACCAGTAACCTTCCAAACATGGAACGTTCAGCAGCAATCATAACAGTTTTTTCCATTGACGCACAAACCTTTTTTACCTTAAGATCCTTGAAAGTTTTCAATTTACATTTTTTGATCGGGTCATTAAACGGTATAGCGTTGGAAGAAATTCGATCTTTCAGGAACTGTTCCACAGATCTTTCACCAATACCCTCAGTGGCTAATATGTCGTTTTCAATAGCTTCTGTTGCTTCAACACCAGAACACAAGTTGACCAATGTTTCTCTGTAACAGAATGGATTACCCCATGAAGCCATGATATCATAAGAACGTTGAGTCGCATTTTCATCGAATTCCATCCTGGATTTCCCCAGATCTTTTGGTGGATATATCCTGTTGGAAATTGAAATACTCTTTTCAAGTTTTGAGATGCAGCTCGAAATTGTATGGCTAGTCAAAACCCAACGCTGCACGGTTCTCGTAGAGGTGCTATAACCTTTAATACCACCATGCCCTTTCTTCTCCCAATTCACGGTTTGTTCGATACATTGGTCGGATGGGACCATATTGAACTTTCCGATGGAGCGATTTACAGCAAAATTACCATTGCTAATGTAGAATAAAGTAGCAGTGAAAGTATGGATGACAAAAGAAAATGTCACTACTTGCAGTTACAGATACCTGAAAACATGTAAACTCACATAAATCGTTCATGGATAGCAGGGTGTGTTTGCGGCAAATCTTTCATCTCCGCCCAATACAAAGTTAAATAATGGGAATAATTTGGTCTGTCATACGTAAATATCCACCGCAACATTTCTCGCACAGATTCTAAATGTAGTTCCCAATTCCCCATCTTTGTTGCTCTGATAAATGCAAAGAAGACGTTCATCATCTTGATAAACGAGAACCAAAATACAGCTGTTGGGCCAGATATCTAAACATCTTCCAAAACCAACGCGTGATCGTGAGTATAACGAAGGATATCTTCATGGTCGAACAAACCCATAAACACTTCAAGATTGAACTAGAAAATAAAGGAATCACAAACTGTGGTTCAAGATAATGAAAAAGAGCGGCTACTAATTTCTAAAAACGTTGAAATGGAGAAAAAAAGTTACCTGGCGTATACAGTCTTGAAAATCCATATCGTGTATCATCATATTCAAATCGACATCCATTTCTGCCAGCCAGCTTTCCATGTTGTCAATTCGAAGTCGAGTGATCGCGTCATACAAGGTTTTAAGCACTCGTACAGCTTTATTGTAATGTTTACCATTGAGAATACGTTCAACGGAGTCTTGTCCTAAATTAGATGGCTCACATTGAGCACTTTGTATACCAAACACAAGTTAATTTATTTATCTCGAATAACCGCTTTACCTAACAATCCAGATTCGATAATCCAATCTCTCAATCCTCCATCGGCAAATCTCTTCCCAATGACAGCCAAAAATACACATGCAGTGTGGAACGCACCCATTCTTAACACAATAAAACGCTTTAAGTTTATGTAACTTGGATTCAGTAGTATTTCGACAGCTTTTGCATATATTGCCTGGTCCATCACTACGTCCGTTTCCGAGAGTCCAATCTCTTTCGCCTTGCATTTGGATTGAATCAAAATTTCTAATACTGTATCCATTTTCGTCGGCGACTCGTTTATTGCAGGTAAATATGTCACTGTATGCACACGATTGCTTGGGTCAGGTTCAGTTAGGTAATTAAACCCTGACCAGTTCGGAATTAACTGCTGATTTTCAAATATTATGGATTGCTTTCTCAGAAAAATCCAAAAAAAATCGACAAAGTTCGAAAGCTCTCCATCTTCTTTTTTGTGGTTAAATTGCGATTCTTGTAAATGAGTTGGGTTTTCCCTTATTTTTTAAATATATGACAACATTGGCAACGGTTCAGCGACAAACGACCTTTCCCGCGTGTTGGGCCGCTCCGCAGTCTCGCTGGCACAGACATTAATCTCTCTTTCAGTTTTCAGTTGAATGATGATAACGTTGGTGCAGTGCATGCTAATGCCAGTTAGGCTTTCCGAGTTTATGTCGTTATTGTCCCAAACGAATGTCACAAATGTTGACGCTTGAACAGATGTTGGACAATAGGATTTTAAAGTTTGGTTTTTTGCCTCCTCATTCGCTAAAAATGTTTCAACGTACAACACTTCGTCGTAAGAGATACAATGGCCAAACCTGTTTAACCAGCGAATCAAGGCTTTTGATCCCATTTTTCTCTTAGTACACAAAGAAAGCAAAACGTGTTTTGACGTTCTGTGTTTCGCATTTGTCACGTTATAAATCAAATCGGAGCCAATAGAATCAATGTACTTTTTCTGCCTCACCTGCCTAGATTTTCTAGATGACAATAGACTTGTCAAGAAAAGGTTGAGAAAAAGCGGAATGGTGGTTGTTTCCAGAATCAAATCATCTGCAGTGGGGGGCCAGCTGTCATAGGTTAATGGTGCTGATATTATTTCTTCACGGGTAATTTTCGCCACGTCTTTCACCTTGTCTTCCTGACTAACATGAACGTTATTTTGGTTTCTTTCAACTTCCAATTTACTGGCAAAAATTGAAATTATCTCCCCTTTCGATATGCTTTCATCAAACAGGAAAGTTCCACCATATTTCTGTGACCAGATTTCAATGTTCTTACCGAATTCATCTTTAATTATATTTTGGAACGTTCGTGGGTCTACCATTTCTTGGTTATCACAATGTTTGTAGTACTCTGAAATCATTTCTTTAAGCTGCAATACTTCACGGTTTCCAACAACACGTTCTGTGATGACAGCAAACATCTTTTCCAACGCCTCAGCCTGGAACTTTGTTCTATCAGCAATTGTTCTTCCTGGTCTTGTGTAAGAACGATAACAGCTTCTATGGTAACAGAGTTCCAAAGCGACGATGCGTTCCCATTCTACACCAGAAACTGCTGCCACAAGGCGTGGTAGGTCATTCTTTTTTATTGCATATTCCTGAATTGTCAGAGCCGCCATCTTAGTAATGCACTTTTCAAGATTTTCGTATCCGTTTCCAGAAGACTTAGTTTTGTTCTTGTAGCAGATACAGCATTCTTCGTCAGCGATGATTTTACCTACAAGTGTTTAAAATACTTAACAGTGCAAGAAATTTCTATACTTTTTCGGTTCTCGATGATAATTTTTTGCAACTGAAAAAAACTATATGCTTTCACGGGATAAACTTTCCCAAAATGACTACTGCAAGATATTGAAATATCAACTAGCTGAAATCCTCAGTCCTGGATTGAGTTTGAAAAGCATAAGTGAAATCTATCAAGCCGGGAGAAGAGTCAGGAATCCAAGCTAATTATTGACGATACAGTGGACTCTCTCTATCTCGAACTCGTAAGGGACCAAGGAATTTGTTCGAGATAGAGAGATTTCGAGATAGAGATCAGCTTGAGGGCTACAGAGATGTCCAATGGAAAAATTGTTCGAGATAGGGAGAAATTCGAGATAGAGGGTGTTCGAGACAGAAAGAGACCACTATATATATCGTAGTCTCTTACCTCTGCAGTCTCGTTTACGGGTTGACGATCTTTGAGTCGTAAGTTCTTCTGCGTTTTCACTTTCCTCATGTTCATTTTCGGGTGTGTTTTCTGCTTGAGCAGTAAATTTTTGAAGACTCTTTTTGTGAGTGTAGTTGTTGTAGCACTTCGGATGAAATGTTAAGTTAGAGATATGTTCCTTTTTCAGGGTTTCTGTGATTGTTTTGTCTCGTCTTATTCCACTAAAAACAATAACGTTTGTCATCCACTTTCCCAATCATGTGTCTGTCGATAAACTATCGAAGTCTCTTACCTCTGTTTAGGCCTCGGACAACTTGGAATGCAGACTCAAACCGTTTCTCTTATTTTACTTGAGAAAGGGCCTAAGTTTGAGGTGGCTTGTAATGAAGAGCAATACAATTAAGGAAAATAATACGGGATACATGCCTGGCTGCCTTGAGTCTTGCAAAAGAATATTCGGTGACTTTTCACAAAGGTTCTTCATTGACTGAATACCTCCAATCGTGAATAATACAGAGAGTTTGCTTTCTTTTGGTAAACTTTATCGTAAAACTTGACCCTTACTATTTTCGCTCATTGCTCAACGAGGTCAACAAGACCAGCAAACTTGTTCCCGCGCTTGGATTCGATTAGATTTGGTTACATGGAAAAGGAGCTTCAAAATCCGCACTCAACAGACGGAGAGGTTAAATTTTCTTAAGACATTCTATAATTGTGTTCGATTTTTTCTTAAAACAGTTTACAATTTTGCTTCATTATTATTTTATGTGGATTTGATCATAAGAAAATCTCGATTTTCTTTTCGAGTGTGCCCGATTCTGGCGTTCGAGGTATATTATTTTTTTGACTAGGACAAAGCTGTAAAGGAAATTCAGGATAGCCAGCAAGATTTTTTATATTTCTTAAGCTTTATAGAAGTGTTTCCCGTTGTCTTTAGAATGTCCACATCATTTGCAAACATTTCCAATTTTTTTGACCACTAGCGCCCTGACTAATTTTATGGCGCAGTTCAACAATTCAGTGCATCACGGGTGGTACAAAAGAATATTGCGGTTCTATACTGCCATGGATTAAGAAACCGGATAAGAAATCGGGAAATCGGAAATTTTATTGAGATTTCTTATAAAAAATATATGTTCTGTCACTTTCCCGCTTTCCCGAACTCTCAAGGAATCGCAGTTTCGTGACTGTAGTTTCGTGTCGGAGTTTAAATGAATGAAAACTAGAAGCCGGGAGCTTGAAGGTCAGCGCGTTTAGACATGTCAAGTTTAAACAAGACAATTTTCGTATAACTTTTGGGACACTGGGTTCTAGGTTGCTATAAACTCATCGGTACGGATCAAGCTGATTCGCGTTCAGCTAATATATGTTTTTAACGTAATCTTCCGCATGCTTAAACGAATTGAATTTCATCGACACAGACACACCATTATGATCTGTTAAACCTGTATTTGAATCGCGAGCGTGTGAGTCAAAAATGTAAGTAACTTCGTTAACTGAAAATATAGATGTAGCGAAGCCACTTGCGATAAATATTGTTTCTTTAACGTTTTCATAGTGAAGACAATGGAGGAAGTTCTCGGTATTTAAATTTAATATTTCTGTTATCTCTCTATACCTAGTTAGTGTCAGGCCTTTACCATTTAATCTTACTCGGTCCGAAAGGTCATCAAAAGACAAGTACCTTGAAAAGCCCAACGTTTCGTATAGTCCATTTCCCAGTGTTAATATGCAGTCTAAATCCCATTGCGACCAAAAACGCAAATTCTTTATAACTGAATAGCAAATGGACCATAATGCATTGCATGCGCACCGTTTCCCAGCAGATTTATCAAAACGAATATTGCCTTGACTAAATGATCCGCAAACTATTTTTGCAGGAAGAAAAGGGCCAGGATTCAATTCAATATCGCCGACCATAATCAAAATCATACTGACACAATGAAGTAAAGTATAAAACATTGGAATACAACAAGCCATCCTCGAATTCCCTACATAATTACTAAAAAACTTTGTATTAGAAACCTGGCAGATTTTAGTAGCATAATAACTACCAATTGCTACGCGATATGCTTCAATGGAGATCACATTGCTAGGAGGGAGGAGACAATAAGGAGACAATAAAAACAACTGACCGTTTATCGTTTATTAATATCTTTGATCACACTATTTATTTAAGTTTCGAGCTTTGAGCTTTGAGTTAAGAGTTTTTAGCTACGTGTTACCAGTTTGAGCTAAGCTTTGGTGTTCACCTCAGTGAACATTAGTTTCCACCAAATAAGGTGACCCTCCCTCAAAGGAGGTGGCGGTTCTTTGCCAGGTATTTGAATTCCTAAAAATAAATGCAATAATTAGGTAAAAACAGTGTTATTTCAACACATTGATGTCATCATAAATCTCACTAAAAACAATAAAAAATGCAAGCTGGTGAAGTACAATCAGAGCAAAATAACATGCAAATTTAAGGTAGTTTTCCAAGATTTTGCGAAATTTATTTTTGCGATCAGTGTCTTTGATTGTGTTTATTCTGTGTTATTATTGGTCACGAGCGAGTTTAAGTCTTTTTTTGATATTGATAATATATCTCAAACTTTTCAAAAAGTCGAAATAAAATGGTTTTTAAAGCTTTTACAACCATCATTTAAAAATATTTGAAACTTTCCGAATATTGCGACATTTATTTTTGCAATTTCAGTAAATTTCAGTGTTTTTTCAACATTTGTCTACCCGCAAAAATTTGTCCTGAAGTAAATTCAATAATGAATTTGTGGTATTTTTAAAAGAGTATTTTAAAAATATTTCAAAGAGCGGAAAGTTTACAACAAGAGAAAATCTGTGAGGTAGAGATAGGTGGTGGGTACCGAATAGCTGAGGGGTCCATAATCGGGGTACAGTGACCAATATTTTCCCCAAATTATTTTTTTTCCCGTTTTTTTTTTATTTTCCCCCGATAAGGTAAGGTATCATTTATTATCAGTTTAGCATCCATCTTGGTCATAAAGTGAGTCAGCTTTGTTGTCATAATGTTGAAACCTTCAGTAATTATCGAGCAAAGAACACCAATTCATCACATGGAGAGTCACCTACACACTATTCTTGTGTTTAACTACGTTATGTTGCTTTCTTGAAAAATGTTAAAATATTTTCTTAAGAACAAATGTTTCTAGCCTCTTAGGATGTTCTTAACTTTTAGACATCCGAAATCTTTATTATTATAACCTTTGTTCTTATAAAAAAAAACCATGTATATATATATAGGACAAAAATTTTAGTTGAAAAATCTGTTTTTCTCCTCTCCTTTTTCCACCCACTGATCTCTAAAACACGATTATGAGCAATAATGAAGTGAATTGGTTAATTTAATATTGTTTTCAGCTTGACTTGCAATTCTCCAATTTAATGAAATTCAATAGAAACTCCAATACCATGTCGTCTCATTTTTTGTGGGTGAAACTTTAAGTTCATACAACATTTACACCAGAACAAATTGTTACGGATTCATGAGTCAAGTTATATACTAAAAAAATAGAAATTATTACGGACAGCGCCTATATTAGAATTCTTGAATTTATACGGTTTAATAATTTTTACTATCTGGATGATATTTTTGATTATAAAAACCACCTGGTGAAACACATTGACAATATTTTCTTTTGTTATCAAATGAAAATAACAAAAAGAGAACTGCTATGTCAGGGCTTGCCAAATTGGTGTACGTGCACTCGTAAGTACAACTACTTTAAGTAGCATACATGCATCTTTCACTTTTCTGTATGAAGGCCTACACAGACTTCTTTTTGTGTACGTGTGATTGATTGACGTACATTATTAAAGTTCAATATTGTACGTCTTCCACCTTGGTAGCCCATATTTAATCAGATTAATTGTCGGTTGCCGCATTTGATTAATGTATATTGTATTTGACATAATATAATAAATCACTTCCCATGAAGTTTTATTTTCCTAAAATAAAAATGGTAGCACAGTTGTTTAACTTCGAAGACGAGAGCCATTGTTGTTTATTTCATTTGTATTGAAAATAGAAGCTATGTTTTTTTTACTGAAAATTACGTAGTCTCACAGTTTTACCTGTACGTTGACGTACAGAGGGACTGGAAATTTTGTACACCTTCCAGTGTTGCCTAAAACAGAATTGGCAAGCCCTATACGTTTTACCTGCTTAGAGTATATAAACACCAAATAATTTACATGTTTTCAAAATCAGCATTTTAAAATGAATCCATAAAGATTATTAGTTGATAGCTGTCGTTGCTACATCTTATCAATTGGATGATGATAGATTTATAGATGGATTTTTAAAATTCTATATAGCTATACGATGAAATTTAAGATATTATATTTTTCTCCTACTATAAAACTTATATTTTTCATCTTCTCTTTGATGTGACGATGGGTGTAGTGATATAGCATATTCGGTTAATACTGTTAGTCAAAGAAAAACATCACAGGTTATTTTTTGTACTATTTTATTTTGGGCAAGTATGATTATATCTTACATAACCTCAGAAAAACCATACGATGGAAGTTTGAAAATCAGAAAATTTCTGCTCTGATGTTCTCCAGTTCTGTTAAGTATTTGACAGTAAAAATAATTAAAAAATTTGATTAGTTTATAACTAGGTAGACAAAAGCCAGTAAAAACATAATGATAAAGATGGTAAAACATGAATGAATTAGCCAATGAATTAGCTTTCAGTAAATCTACCTTTTATTTAGTCAAATAACAAAATATCTAAACAACAAAAAGGTGACCTGGCTTGTACCTGTTTAGAATATTTGTAATCTGCACAACATGAAATCTGTTTCCTGTTCAAAACATTTCATTCATGGTTTTGGTAATCTTCAATTTTGGTTTTTATAAAAAAATCTGTTTTTCTTGTGATATAAATTCATTGTTCTTTTTTGTTTTATGTGATTTAAGGAATTGTAAAGTTTAATTTGACACAAAAAGGTGACCTGATAGCTGATAGTGGTTCAAATCCGCGCACCAAAATTTATAAATAGTAGATGTGAACTTGCAAAATGATTAGAGATATGATTTGACACTATAGTGTTTATCTCTTCCCCATCTTATTTTTCATTGTTTAATTCATTTTGGTTCTACATAGAAAAAAGAGATCTTATTCATGGCGATTTTGAAGTTTGAATTATATATGGGATGTCTAAACGTTTCATCATTTTGGTGAAATATGACATGGTTTTTTATTTACCAATATTCCTCTTGAAGAGACTGTTAACATATGTACTGATCAGTTGTTTGACAACACAGACAAGGTTAGTGGTATCTCGAAACAAGATTTCCACAAGTTACTTACACTGGCTACCAATGAGTCTTATTTCATTTTTGATGACAGTACTTACCAACAAATTGACGGTGTAGCAATGGGTTACCACTAGGCTCTACATTAGCCAATGCTTTTTTTGTCATATTATGAGAAACAATGGCTTGATAACTGTCCATCTGAATTTAAGCCTATTTATTATCGGAGATATGTGGATGATATTTTTGTTTTGTTCAAAAAACCTGAACATTTAGAATTTTTCAAAGACTACATGAATTCTTGTCATGCTAGTATTTCGTTCACCACAGAGACAGAAAAGTCTAATAAAATGTCTTTTTTAGACATCGAAATTACACGTGAAAATAACGTGCTCACCACTAATGTCTACCGTAAACCTACATTTAGTGGTGTTTATACACATTTCGATAGTTTTGTTCCTCTGTCATTCAAATTTGGCATGATAGCGACGATTATTTTCCGATGTTTTAATCTTTGCTCCAGTTTCAGCTTATTTCATAAGGAGCTCAATAAAGTTAAAGATATTTTCAGAAAAAATGGATATCCCATTTCTTTTATTGATAATTGCATCAGAACATTTTTGAACAAGTTACACAATCCTAAACAAGTCGTTACCACTGTTGAAAAGAAAATCCTTTTAATTGTTTTACCATATTTAGGCACTATTTCGCAACAAACTAAAAGAAGCCTTTACAAGGTTATTTCCAAAACATTGCCCTGTTGTAAACTCAATATCGTTTACAAATCTTCGTGCAGGTTGTCTAGTTTTTTTCGTTTTAAGGATCGCCCATCCAAAGATCTCATTTCTGGCGTTGTCTACAAATTTTCGTGTGGAAGTTGCAACACTTCTTATATTGGCCAAACTAAGCGCCATTTAAAAGTCAGAATGAGTGAGCATATGGGTATATCGCATTTAACAGGATAACGTTCACATAGAACCAGGGTCATCTTACAGCTGTGCAAGAACATACTTTGTCTTGTGATCATTTTGTTGATTATGATAATTTTTCTGTCCTTGCACACGCTAAAAATTCCTTTATGTTAGAACTCAAAGAGTCTCTTTTTATTATACGAGACAACCCGGTCCTTAATAAAACTATTCGCTCCACTCCATTATATCTTTATAATTAACGTGCACGGATAGATTTTTGATAATTTATGCATATAATCTTTTGTTTCTTATATGTGTTAATCTGGTAACTACTTGTAACATAGCTAATTATGCTTCACGCGTGTGAATACGCCTTTTATATAAAATGATAGTTTACGTTGTATAAAAAAATTGACTTGATAATGAACGCTGTGTCGTTCGAAACGTTGTCAAAAATACATGGATTAGTCTAAACTTGTGTCGCCTTTTTTTTGTTTTGCCAAGTTTATAACTACAATATAAACAACTAATGTACTTGCCTGGCCAATTCTTTCTTGGATGCAAACGTTATAAATTTCACCAAACCAAACGACAACTGTTTACACGTGAAGAAACTAGAAGGTTGATCCCAAAATGCACTGCGTTTAAATTTGGGGTGAAAGGGCGCGTTGGAAAGGATAAATGGTTCTAATACTAACACTAATCATATACTAACAAATTAGATATTAAATCTTTAAAGGCAGCAGAGAAGTTGATTTTCAATTATCGAGAAACGTGCTTAAAAGTTTTCTTTTTGAATTGGAAACATGAAAGTGTTGAGGGCGTTATCACACGGGCGCAGAGAACTGCGGCATTACAGAATGACCGACCGACCGACAGACAGACAGACCGACAGACAGACAGACACCGGTAAATGAAAGATCAGCTTCCTCGCGGCGCTGACCAATAAAAAAGTGAATATGTTACCTCTGTATCGAATTAAGTCACAGTCGGTTGTGATTTAGTTTTTAACAACAAATCTTCATCACCTTCTTCGAAAGCTTTTATAAATTGTTCACAATACCTAGCTTGGTTGCTTACACCAATCTATCAAATCTCAATCCAATCACAGGATGCAAAATTAGCGAAATTAGTATTTACAAAAGGGAAAGGTAAAACAAGCAAAAGAAGATTCAGTAAAGACCGACCTACACTAAGAGACTTTAGCGACGAATGCTGTGACGAATTGTCGTAATAGACTCGGAAAGATGATTTCATGAAATATCCTTCTACGTCTGTGTGGTCGCGAAAATCGTCTAATGAAGATCGGCCTTAAGAGATGAGGCACAAAGGTTTCTTATGGTAGGATGGCGTAGGGCGTTTAATTACTTCTCAAATACAATACTAATGTTGTAGAAAATCATTGACTAAAGAGAATGAGTGATTTTTATGTTTACACATTTTTATAAGCAACACAAAATATGGCACCCCATAGAAAAAGTCACCGTGAAAGAAAATAGGGTCAATGTACTAGTTTTTTTCCACTTTATACTGGGATGTCGCTTAGCCGTTTATCATTTTTTAAAAGAATTTAAAAAGGTGTTGCTTATAAAATGCTGCTTATAAAAAGCATGGTACAGCCTGGTTTCTCATAACAAAGAAGAAATGTCCATTGTGATATGAGTTAGTGTCACCCATCTATGTTGATATGAGTGAAGATTAGTTAAAATTTAACGCTGATAAGTTGACTTACATTATAACACATATCAATATTTCCAACTCTTTTCAGAACTTCGATTCGTTTTTTCATTGTTTCTGCTGATTTTATAAATCTAGGGTTGGAAATAGAAGGTTATTTACATTCAACATAAAAATCATATCAACACTTTCATATCAAATATTTTTCTTTCAAACATCTTTCTTCTAAGGGGCTGTTTATATGAGAAAAATCAGCCCGGTTTTAGCCCGCTTAACCGAGGGCCTCGGTTTATCGAGATCTCGGCTGACTCGTGACTTTCACTTAAAAATAAAAGTGCGTTTATATGAGAAAAAATCAGCCCGGCAAAACGGGCTGAAGTTTACATGGTATGCGCATGCGCACTTTTCGGTTTCTAAAGTTTCATAATGGCTGATAGTTCAGCAACTGACTCTGGTATGTCAAAAGAGAAGCCAAAAAGAAAGATCTTCCGATGGAATTCTGAGAACATAGAACACCTGATAAATTTTCTTATGGAATACAAAGCTGAAATGGACTTTAAAGCTATTGATTTTCAAGCTGATAAGCCAAAAATGTACGACGAGATAAGGAAGAAAATGGCCAAGATTGATGGTGAAGCATTCGGTCCTGAAGTAGCTGTGACTGTAGATTTTACTGCTGAGATTTCACAGCAAGAGTTAGAGGAATTAAAGATGAAAAATAAAACACAGAAGGCACAAATAAATAAAGGTAGAAACCGTGTTCAAGAGAAAATCAAAGAAATAAGGCAAGGCTATTCTAAAGCTGTGTTAAATGGAACACGATCTGGAAGTGGGAAACTTGTGTACGAATTTTATGATAAATTAGTTTTGATTTGGGGTGGTTCAGCGTCCGCAGAGCCACTTTCATATGGAGTTTCAACTGATAGTATTGTGAACATTTCTGAAAGTGAGGGAGTAGAACATTGGGAAATTGATGGAGACAATAATAATCATTATGATGATGATAGCTTTGATAATGTTGATGATGGTGAAATTTTGTCCAATGATGGTAAAGAAACATCTAGCACTGACTATGTTAACGACACAGTTTCAGATGATGATAGTTGCAAGGAAAATGACAACATCCTAAAGCGTAAATCAGTTGTTCCAAACCTTGTGGACAATAAAAGAAAACATTTAGCACGTAACTTATCAGCAGCACAACGGGATAAAATGCTCCTTGAGGAAGCCAAAGAAGATGCCCAGTTCAGGAAAGATCTGGCCAAAGCAATGAGAGAGTCGAATGCTGCCTTTAACAAATCTGTTCAAAATATTGGGAATTCCATTTTGCAGTTAAGTCAAAGTATGTCTAGGTCTATGGAAATGTTTTCACAAGCCATGCTACAGCAAGCAAATGCTAATAGGCAGCCATACCAACCATATCACCAGAACCTATTTTATCAGAACATACCATCTCCACAACAATGCAACCGTTTTCAACACCAACCACAACCTGGACCTAATAACGATGTACAACAATCATTTACACGGTGGTTAAATGATAACTCAGATGATAGTTGATGATCAAAATAATGTTGCGTTGTACATTGTTTGACTTTCTTCTGTTTTTCCTTCAAAAAAACATTCTTATGTTCATACTTTTATGTTATTATTTTTGTTTGTTTATTCGGACTGATTTGTTCCTTTTCATGTATATACAGTTAGTACATCTTGTTACTAGGACAAATTCTCCTGGGCAGTGGTAGGCGACTGAAGACAGAAAATGAAACTTAAATTCAACAATATTTTCTTATCCTTTCTTAACTCCACTCCATAAAGATGAGTTTTGTGTTTGGCCTATTTCTATTTTTTTAACAAAAACAATCAGTTGTGTATTTTTCTGACCAATATCAGTATATGTTTTTCTCATTATATTAACATTGTAGATGTAAATATATTAATGTGTTATATGTACTTATAATACATACAGATATAATTATGCTACAGACAAGTGCTAATATAATTGGTTAATGTTTCTCTGACCATTTTTCCTTCTCCACTGTCACATGAGAATACTGGGTCAGGTACATTTTTAAACTGTGCTTCATTCTCTTTCAACAGCTTGATTTGATTATTTACTAACTCTTCGCTGATGCATGAATTGTGTTGTTCACAGAAGTTGTGTAAAACAAAACAAGAATAGATTACAGTTGGAACATGATCCAGCTTTAAATCCATTTTTCTAGCTAGAATTCCCCATCTAGCCTTCAATCGACCAAAGGCACATTCTATTGGATTCCTTGCTGACCGTAATAAATTGTTAAAAACAACCTGCTCATCATTCACACAATGATCATACTCCTTCATGCAATGTGGAGTCAGAGGATAAGCTGGATCTCCAATTAGGTAATTTGGCACTTTATTATCAAACCCTGCAATTGAAACTGATTGAAATATCATAGGAAATGAACTGCCTTTACATTTCTTTGCAATGGAGGAGTTTGCATAAACTTTGCTGTCATGGACACTGCCAGGCCATTTACATTCTACATCCATAAATTTCCCTTTATAGTCGCAAACAGCCTGTACGTTCAATGAAAAGAATTGCTTGTAACTGAAATAATCTTGTGAGTTTTCATTAGGACTTTTGATGGGAATATGTGTCCCATCTACACATCCAAATGCCTGAACCATACCATAGTTACTCTCAAACTCAGATACTTTTTGTCTCATCTCCTCCGTTGATTTTGGAAGGTGTATAAACTTTGGTCCTAAGTTGATTGATATAGCTTTGCAAACCTCATAAACTACTTTGGCGGCAGTAGGGATTGCTATACCAAATGTATTCGCAGTCATTCCAAGGGAACCGGTGTCCTTCAAGTAGTACAAAGTTAGAGCAAGTTTTTTCTCTGCAGGTAGAGAACGTCGATTTGGAGATAAAGGATTAGGTGTGATGTATGCTCTCAATTCGTCACATAAAGTCATGAATTTTTCTCGAGATAATCTGAAATTCTTTTTCCAGAATTCGACTGGAGAAACACCGTTTTTAAGGTTTTTCCACCAAAGGTCCGTTCGGCCAGGATGATGCCAACAACTTCTCCTTTTACGCAAAGCCTTCCTTATTTGCAATTTTTTGAGCTTCTGCAAATAAAAATTCTGCTTTCTCAAACTATTATTAATAACCATATTATGCAACCTTTTTTCATTCATTTTCCATAACAGAATGAGATTATAAAGTTGCGAGACAAACGAAGAAAGGGAAACAATGTTTAATGGCACCAACATAACATGTGTTTCCATGTCTGCCATTTTGAATTTCTTCCCGCTTGGAAAATCAAAACAAAACCACGTGATCACATCTGGCCCGGTTTGCCGGGCTGATTTTTCCTCATATAAACAGGAGAAAGAAACTGTCTCGGCAAACCGAGGCCCTCGGTTAAGCGGGCTAAAACCGGGCTGATTTTTCTCATATAAACAGCCCCTAACTGAGATATGCATCAATGTACAATTTGCACTAAAGCCAGTTTTCCACTATAGATAATAAACAGCATGGAACAACTATTGTTTTCTCCACGTGATCGCTAATTGAACCATTTGATTGGTTTGCAGAGTATTCCCCGGAGCAGAAAAATTGAACTTGATCCAACTTTATCGCCGACGCTTTTGGTGAAAACAAAAATATTCGGAATATAGCCGGAATGTTCCGCCTAGTGGAAAACCAACTTAACTGCAATTAAAATTTTCTAATGTAAACATACCCAAATTACAGTTGAGGCATCAGCAACAAAATCAACCAGAAGTTATTAATTAGTTGTTAAGTTTACAGTGAATAGCAAACAACAAACAACCCAATGTTTCAAAGTTTTAAGATACCAATCCTTTAGATAGATGCACTCCCAAATATGAAAACTTACTTGCAGTTCTTTGAGAAATAATCGAGCTGGGTCAAAGTCCACAACAGGGAGAAGAAGAGAATTTACTGCGTGTTTTATTGATGGCGGTTTCAGCTGTATAGTAGTATCGAGGAATTGATAATACTTTGGTACTTGGTCTTTATCAAGTTCGATAACAGCATCATAATCAGATAAAGTTGGACGAAAAATTTGCTAAAAATGTGAGCAGAATTACGATAAGGTAACAGACAAAAAAAAAGGGATTCAGTGGTCGATCTTTTTCAAGCCTGTCAGTCGCCCACAGCTTAGGGAAGCAGGAATTTGATAACCGACCGTCCCGGACCACTTTATTACATGAGTCATTCTTTCGTTGATATTCTATACATTTGATGAAGCCGGATTGCTTGTGGTGAATGTTTTTAAACCGTTTACTTTAAGAATGTAATTTGAGAATGTCAGCTATTTATTATTACATGTTTTTCTCTTTTAGATTAAAATTTGTATTATAATCCGTTTATCGACCCTGTGTGTCAGTATGAAGGTTGACTTTATTGGTCACACTATAATGATGAATAGCCCCGCACCGTTAACGCGGATACCCAACTGGAGAAAACAAAAGCCACTCCACAATGAATATCCTGTCTAGTAGAAAACCGGCTGTAGAATCATTTAAAATAATATAGATCTTATCGAAATTAAATTGTATTTCTATCTCTTTATTCTGTGTACTTCCATGGGGTTAGTTTGAAATTCGAATACTAAATAATTATGTATTGTTTTACCAATTTCACTACTTATTCTCGCAATTCCCCAGGTGAAGTCGTATAAAGTAATTATGAAACAATGAAAACAAGACAAAACTTCTTAAATAAGCCAAATGGTTGATTCATGCCAGTTTATTGAGCAAGTATATGGTCTCAAGGATAATGACATTTTCAGTACGGTCATAGCTGTGTTTCTACTGCTGTTCAGATTTTTCGGGGAAAAAGGATAAAAATGGCGAAATATAGTCGCATCTTATGCGAATCTTGTTGCTGACATTCTCAAATTACATTCTGAAAGTAAACGGTTTGAATATATTCACCACAAGCAATCCGGCTTCGACAAATGTATAGAATATCAACCAAAGAATGACTCATGTAATAATGTGGTCCGGGACAGTCGATTATCAGATTCCTGCTTCGGTATGGGGGTTTCCATGGCACCCTAAGCTGTGGCGACTGACAGGCTTGAAAAAGATCGACCACTGAATCCCTTTTTTTTTTGTCTGTTACCTTATCGTAATTCTGCTCACATTTTTAGCAAATTTTTCGTCCAACTTTATCTGATTATGATGCTGTTATCGAACTTGATAAAGACCAAGTACCAAAGTATTATCAATTCCTCGATACTACTATACAGCTGAAACCGCCATCAATAAAACACGCAGTAAATTCTCTTCTTCTCCCTGTTGTGGACTTTGACCCAGCTCGATTATTTCTCAAAGAACTGCAAGTAAGTTTTCATATTTGGGAGTGCATCTATCTAAAGGATTGGTATCTTAAAACTTTTCGGTTGAACGTCTCTCTTTTTTGATTGGAAGAACGCGGCAGTTTTCACCACAAACTATTCAGATACAAATCCGTTAGTTGGACATTAGTTAAAGACCCAGATATAAAGTCTTCGGACGAATATTCGGACGGTTTTAATTTCGAAGTTTTTTGTGTGTCTGTTTTAAACCACTTCTACACAATAAAGTTAAGATTGCCCTACTTGAATTCTTTATTAATGGCACCATTGCTGTCGATAATGACAAAATACTTGCAAGGTTTCTGTTGACAGGAAGGAGAATGGCTTCGATGAACCAGGGGGAAAAGTCCAGTTAAGTAAATTGTGGAAACGCGAATTTTAAAAACTGTATGAAACCTCTACTATTTTAGCATGCGTTTTCCGATGTGGCATTGTTTTTTTACGATGAATGCGGCGGTATGAACATTGGAGTTGTATGGAAATCTTCTGTCCACCAACTACAACCTTTTAAGGTGGGTTATAGATTAATGGGAGAAACTTTTGTGGCTTAAGTTAACACGTTTGCTGCTGCTGAGGACCAGTTTACTCGTCATTATTAATTTTGCAAAATCTCAGTGCAATTTAAATTTTTGAGTAAAAACCAAAAACAACATTTATTAATTTAAAAATTAGCAAAAGCTTTTCGGTAAAACCGTCGTTAAAGATACTTTTTCGTTTATTTAAATTTGTTTTCTGTTTGCTGTAGGCGAGAGAGGCTTGCACAGAATCAATCGAAATTTTTGCAAAAATATGTTGATTTTCAAATCTTCGTCTGCAGTGAACGTGTTAAATTTGAGGGAATTAATTTTCGCTTTCATGCAAAATCCAACAATTTTTATGGTAAAAAGGTTTAATAGTCTAGCTGAAAAGACCGAAATATTCTGAACATCTACAAACTAAAACGAATATGCAGTGGATTGTCTCTTTTGAGAATTTTTCCCGAAAGAAACTATTATTAATATCGAATCATAAAGGGAAGCGGAAATCAGTTCATTATATCGAGAGATTTATCGTAATATCGATTTTTCGAATATTTGACTGCACTATTGAATCCAGTTTAATCCGGGCAACTTCCGGATTTTCCTTTCTCCTTTACTCATCTCTTCCAAGATAAAAAGAATGGGCATAAAGTCTGTTACGTGATAACTCGAATATTTGGTAACTCGAACAATGTTCATCGGTCCCTTCTAAAGGTTCGAGTTATAGAGAGTTTATAATTACTATTTATAGGTTCTTCACGCACAATATAAAAAAGTGGTTGAAGAAAAGAAACATAAGAAAAAGGTTAGTTAGTTGAAACAACTTTTTTTTCAAATCTCATTCTTCAAACCAGTTAATTCATAAAACTGATGATATGTTTTCGTGATTCGATTTAGAAATCTGTTCTTGACGTATCCGAAAATAAAATGCAAGTGAATATACCAGCCATTATAACAGATTTTTATATGATGGGAAAAGGACTGGTGACGAACGTGAAGGAGAAATAAACATTTGTCAGTTTGATTTTATTAGAAATATAATATTTACTTACAGAAATTAACATGTTACTAGATGCATTAACCGAACCGTAATAAATGTTTTATTGACATATAAAATATTTTCTAACATAACGCTCCTTCAAAATCGGCAACTTCTTCTTCTTCGTGGTTTTCAAATTCTTCCAATTCACTGAGAGCTTGACTCTTCTTTTCTTTGAGTGTTGTTGTTGGTGCAAGTTTTAATGATTTGGCTAACGGAGCAATCTATGACGTAAAATAAAATTCCTCCTATCACGGTTTTTGCCCTTTTCAATCCCACTGAAAAATAGCCGTCCAAATTGATCGTTATCGAAATTACGCCAATTCTTTGCACGAATCAGGAAATATTGTTGTTGTTTTTTTTAAATAATTCAAGAAGATTTTGAAAAATCATGCCAACCCAGGGAGGCTTTACTGCTCTGCATCAGCAAAAAAATTCCTACATTATGTTTGTATTTATATCGCGGAGGTTTAAAAGTATATACTGGGAAAATACATGGTCATAAATTAATATTTTCGAGTAATTTGAGTGCTGTATATACTCATGGGAAAATATATTACTTTCACAAGAACCTCAGAGAATAGTGCATCTGCATGTTTTTGGGAAAATCAGGGAAAACTCGAGGAATTTTATATTGGAAATGTTGTACGAACTCTGTCTCCACGCAATAGAGGTTTTTACGAAACAAAACACAAGACATTGTACCTTCGAAATCGAGCTGACAAGAGTAAGGAGAAATACTGCGACTTTAAATCTGCCTAGAGTCTGAAATTGCTTTGTTTTCGTTGAAAAAACAACACGAGGTATTTAAGATCATTAAGAATCTTTTAATCACGTTAAGCCTGGAATACATTATCCATTTAATAATGTCTTTTAATCACGTTAAGCCTGGAATACATTATCCATTTAAATGGATCAGTTTAAATGGATAGAAAAAACTAATTAAAAAAACTGATCCAACACAGGTGTTTACACTATCCAGCAACGTAACCAACTAAAAAATCATTGTTGACTTGAAAAAAATCCTTTTTTTAAATGAGTTCAGAAGAGAAAGCTGCTGTAGCTGTTGTTGCAATATGTCTTGCGTTAAAAAAGGAAAAAACGCAAAAAAAGTTAAACGGTCGATTTGGGTCAAACCTTGGTTATCTAGACGCAACAGGTTAGTACTGGATAATACACTTTTGAAAGAATTTCGGAACGAAAATAGAGACGAATACAAAATGTTTCTGAGAATGTCTCCTGAAAATTTTGACGAGCTTTTAGATTTAATTTTGCCAAACATTTAAAAAAAGTGATACAAGATTTCGTGAAGCTACCCCTGCTAAAATAAAGTTGGCTATAACGTTGAGATTTTTGTCGACTGGTGAAACTTACGTTGACCTACAGCATCAGTTCCGGGTCCACAAGAGTACAATCTCACAATTTGTCCCAACCGTTTGCGAGGCACTGTACGAGAAATTGACAGATACATATCTCAAAGTAAGTTTTCGTATATATTTTTTTACATAAATATTACATAGCTATACGAAAATGTAACAAAGAAAAATTAACTGTCGTTGCTAAATGTCGGTGATTGTGGCAAAAGCTTTGCGCTTGAGGCACATTAAACCCTTGTGGTTGTGGTAAACCAAATCGTGTTTGTGGCAAATTAAAGCCTATGTACCAAATTAAAGCCTATGTACCGGTTTGTTTGAACATGCTGTTGATAGGCCCAGATGTAGTTTGTGGCATACCGAACTGCACACTATAAATCAATTCTTGCATTTTTAACTTCAAGTTTCTTTTGTTCATCTTTGATTTTGCGGAGACTTGCCACAATATGCTGACCAAATTTTTCATCTGCATTATCGATCTTTTTGCTTTTTTCTGCCTGTTTTCTCTTTTTTGGAAGCGGCTGTTTCGTTGACTTCTTTTCCCTTACTTCATCATTATCCAAAACCTTGCTGTTCAACGAATCTTCTAGTGAATATTCCTCTCTTTCATTCTCGTTTTCATCGCCGTCACTCACCTCCTGAAACGAAAGTTTAAATTAACCAATTTGTATTAGTAGATGCCATCAACTGAGGAAGAATGGAGAGTTATTGCTAAAGAATACGAAGATAGATGGAATTTCCCCAATTGTATCGGCTCAATGGATGGTAAACACATCGTAATTAAACAACCAAAACAAAGTGGTTCTTACTATTTTAATTACAAAGGAACTTTTAGCATAGTTTTACTAGCACTTGTTGATGCCAATTATAAATTTACGTATGTAAATGTGGGTTGCAATGGAAGGATAAGCGGTGGTGGGGGTTTTCGTAACAGTTCCCTATCAGAGGCTCTTAATAATGATTTGCTTGGTATACCACCGCCTAGAGCACTAAACAATTTCAATGTTCCGTTACCTTATGTTATTGTTGCAGATGACGCTTTCCCACTTAAACAAAATATTATGAAACCTTTCCCGTTCAGAGGCTTGTCACGTGAAAAACGCATTTTCAATTACAGATTAAGCCGAGCATGTCGTATCGTTGAAAATGCATTTGGCATACTTGCAAATAGATTTCGAATCTTTCTTTCACCAATTCAAGTATGCCCAGAAAATGTAGAAAAAATAACTTTCGCAAGTTGTGTTTTGCACAATTTTTTGAGAGATATTAACCCAAAGATAGCATTGATTTTGAAAATCAGACGAAGGAAAAATTAAATTAGGTAGTTGGAGATCAGAACAGTGTGGTTTGACCTTGGTATCGATTACAAGAAGCAATAACTATAACAATGATGTAAAGTTGACAAGAGAACATTTTTGTGATTACTTCAATACAACAGGACAGGTTTCCTGGCAAAACAGGTTTATATAAATATGAAAAAGTACTCACAAATGAAGAAAACGATTTTCTTGCTGTTATTGTGTCCCGAAGAAACATCATGGAATTAAAATGCGGCCATTTTGGTTCGTAAACTTCACTCCGCCCAGCTCCATTTTTGGGGACCATTTTTGCCAGCTCTTTTGAGAAGTATGTTCGCAAAGTGTTGATCTTCTTTTTGATGTCACTTTCTAAAAAATATATATAGAAAAAATATGATAAATGGTATTGATAAAAGTCAAGTCATATTTGTAATACTCATATGATTGTAAATAAATAGCAAACTGTTTTACCTGACATAGATAATGTTTTTATTAAATGTTGAAAACTCTTATTTCTTGCATCCCTATCTCGATACAATGGAGAAGAAACGTCCCATAAACAAACTTCTTCTTTCCACAAATTAATGAATTCTACCGTGCTTTCATTCCGTTTCTGCTTTGATGCCATGTTTTAAAATTCGTAAAATATCCAAAAAAGAAATAAACTGTGTTTTCCTAGCTGTTTTGCCTCACTATATTTCTCTTTAATTCGCTATGTATCTCGCGTGACCCCGCTTGCTCACTGGCTCTTTTATTTAAAACAATAGAAATTAAGAAAACAATAGAGAAAAAAATGGATGAAAGTTGAACACGTCCAACTTTTTCAGACGCTTTCCATTGAAACGGAAACAGGTGAAAATCTATCAGTTTTTAGCGTATACATTATAAAAAATTGACTGATCCATTTAAACTGATCCATTTAAATGGATAATGTATTCCAGGCTTTAGAATGAATATATTTGAGGAAGTAAAAATTGTTGATGTCAAGCAAAATAATAGCAAATTACATTTAGTCAGGGCGCTGGTGGTCAAAAAAATTGGAAATGATGTGGACATTCGCAATCCATGCTAAAAAGACTCTCTTTGATTGATACTTCCAGAATATACTTGCTGGACTTTCTGAAATTCCTTCATAGATGCACCCAGTTGCTTTAATATTGAATTAACGCCCATCAAATGGGCGTTGTATTAAATAGGCATTCAGGTAACCAGAAATTACAAATTGAAATTTTTATCACGATTCTTATCTTATTTGCTACATATAAGAATCACCATAACACCACAAAATCTTTTCAAACCGTTTTTAAGACCTTCAACCTTGAAAGAGGGCGTAATGCCAATAGCCTTAACAATGGCAACGTGCAAATGTAAAAAAATCCATCGCTGTATTTATGATTCGATTCGGTGATTGGCTATTTTATTTCTAGTTTCTAAGGAGTGTTAGTTTTAATTTCTGAACAAAGAAAGTGAGGGTAAAAGAGACTGGGAATGAGGCTAAATGCTAGATGAGTACCGCGCACAACTCGAATGAAAAAATGCTATAATATACAAACTATAATTTATAAATCTTCAATATCAGAAATATAATCGTCTAATGACACATCATCTTCATCGACCGTCTCCGCCGATTCATAAATTTCATCGCCGCTGCTGCTATTTGTTTCGTCATTGTCGTCGTCTTCACTGCTACTTCTATTTTCGCAAAGTAAGCAAAAACATAAATCTGTGCATCGCAAGCCATGGGTTCTACACAGACAATTTCCTTTTTGACATTTCGTCTTTTTACAGTTGCAGGATATAAGCTTCAAAATTTCGCTTGGTGCTGGGTCATTCAAAAGCCACACTACCTCCAACTCGCCATTTACCAATTTCCACCCATACCCATCAGGATTTGGAACAACAGGATTTTATTCAAGCGATCTTTTAATGATAGCAGTAACGTAAGATACCCTCTTGCAATGATTTAACAAGGCATCTCTGGTGGGTGGAAGCTGCTGTGGTTCCGGTGATTTCTTCTTTGCGCAAAATTTCAAATAACGAGCTTCGTTGGTGTTTTCTGCATCTATGCTATACATGCGACACACAAATTTTTCTAGCACCGTAAACAAGGTCGCATCAAATGTAAAACTGTTACCAAGCTTCTGAAACACTTTTTTAAACTCTGTTGATGCTTTCATTAGATTGAATGCCTTGACTTTTCTAATGCCATGAAAGGCACTGGTGTAGTCATTTCCGGAGAATGCGTGAAATGCCGGAATTGCCAGACAAATGCCTTTGCCAATACTCGCAGCTAATGACTGCACGTCAATTAATCTTTTCCGTTCGGCTGCACCCATTATCACTTACAAGCGAGTATCCAGTAAAAAGTTGAAATACAAAGCATACAATGCAATATCACTGTCCACTGTGTAGATGCAAGATGACTGTACGGCGTCATCACTGGCATGCTTGCAACAAAGAAAGACTTTGGTGTCACCCTCTTCTTGGTGTGTTTCCAACTCACGCACAATGGTACAACGAACTTGACCATTTTCGACAACTAATTTGTAAAACAAATCTTCCACATTAATGTATAACATACGATTCGCCAAACTATCGAGGTATCTTGTTTTATCAGACCAATCTTGTAACAGGAAGCGGACTAGATCCGTTTTGTTTTCTCCACTTCTCATGTATTTCTGCCATTGCTTTGGTCTCTTCTGGTCTCTCTGCTGAATTTTGACATTGAGGTACCCATTATTTCCTCTTCTCTTCCGCTCATAACCTTTGATGGACTGGTCATTGTATTGGTCGGTGACGAAGTAAATCTGTTCACTAGTGTTGCTGAGAATTCTGAATAAAACAAAATGGGCAACATCGCCAAATGTGTCAAGCTTAACACCATCCAACTGTTGCAGCACAACCATACCATCAAACACTGAAGCACAGTCAGAAGGTTTTTCCACTGTTGATTCGTGTTCAGATTCGACAGCTGCAAGTAATTTTGACTTATCTGTCTTAACCAAACCTCCATCGGGTTGAGCAAGTGCCCAAGGCACGGGACTTAGGGAATACGAAAGAACGTCTCGCAGCGACGTGCCTTCTCTCTGCTTGGCAATAACCAGTAACCTTCCAAACATTGAACGTTCAGCAGCAATCATAACAGTTTTTTCCATTGACGCACAAACCTTTTTTACCTTAAGATCCTTGAAAGTTTTCAATTTACATTTTTTGATCGGGTCATTAAACGGTATAGCGTTGGAAGAAATTCGATCTTTCAGGAACTGTTCCACAGATCTTTCACCAACACCCTCAGTGGCTAATATGTCGTTTTCAATAGCTTCTGTTGCTTCAACACCAGAACACAAGTTGACCAATGTTTCTCTGTAACAGAATGGATTACCCCATGAAGCCATGATATCATAAGAACGTTGAGTCGCATTTTCATCGAATTCCATCCTGGATTTCCCCAAATCTTTTGGTGGATATATCCTGTTGGAAATTGAAATACTCTTTTCAAGTTTTGAGATGCAGCTCGAAATTGTATGGCTAGTCAAAACCCAACGCTGCACGGTTCTCGTCGAGGTGCTATAACCTTTAATACCACCATGCCCTTTCTTCTCCCGATTCACGGTTTGTTCGATACATTGGTCGGATGGGACCATATTGAACTTTCCGATGGAGCGATTTACAGCAAAATTACCATTGCTAATGTAGAATAAATTAGCAGTGAAAGTAGTATGGATGACAAAAGAAAATGTCACTACTTGCAGTTACGGATACCTGAAAACATGTAAACTCACATAAATTGTTCATGGATAGCAGGGTGTGTTTGCGGCAAATCTTTCATCTCCGCCCAATACAAAGGTAAATAATGGGAATAATTTGGTCTGTCATACGTAAATATCCACCGCAACATTTCTCGCACAGATTCTAAATGTAGTTCCCAATTCCCCATCTTTGTTGCTCTGATAAATGCAAAGAAGACGTTCATCATCTTGATAAACGAGAACCAAAATACAGCTGTTGGGCCAGATATCTAAACATCTTCCAAAACCAACGCGTGATCGTGAGTATAACGAAGGATATCTTCATGGTCGAACAAATCCATAAACACTTCAAGATTGAACTAGAAAATAAAGGAATCACAAACTGTGGTTCAAGATAATGAAAAAGAGCGGCTACTAATTTCTAAAAACGTTGAAATGGAGAAAAAAAGTTACCTGGCGTATACAGTCTTGAAAATCCATATCGTGTATCATCATATTCAAATCGACATCCATTTCTGCCAGCCAGCTTTCCATGTTGTCAATTCGAAGTCGAGTGATCGCGTCATACAAGGTTTTAAGCACTCGTACAGCTTTATTGTAATGTTTACCATTGAGAACACGTTCAACGGAGTCTTGTCCTAAATTAGATGGCTCACATTGAGCACTTTGTATACCAAACACAAGTTAATTTATTTATCTCGAATAACCGCTTTACCTAACAATCCAGATTCGATAATCCAATCTCTCAATCCTCCATCGGCAAATCTCTTCCTAATGACAGCCAAAAATACACATGCAGTGTGGAACGCACCCATTCTTAACACAATAAAACGCTTTAAGTTTATGTAACTTGGATTCAGTAGTATTTCGACAGCTTTTGCATATATTGCCTGGTCCATCACTACGTCCGTTTCCGAGAGTCCAATCTCTTTCGCCTTGCATTTGGATTGAATCAAAATTTCTAATACTGTATCCATTTTCGTCGGCGACTCGTTTATTGCGGGTAAATATGTCACTGTATGCACACGATTGCTTGGGTCAGGTTCAATTAGGTAATTAAACCCTGACCAGTTCGGAATTAACTGCTGATTTTCAAATATTATGGATTGCTTTCTCAGAAAAATCCAAAGAAAATCGACAAA
The DNA here is from genome assembly GCA_039566895.2 of Turritopsis rubra. NCBI lineage: Eukaryota > Metazoa > Cnidaria > Hydrozoa > Anthoathecata > Oceaniidae > Turritopsis > Turritopsis rubra. The sequence goes on along the minus strand of CM077629.1, from coordinate 1,945,301 downwards.
GTTCGAAAGCTCTCCATCTTCTTTTTTGTGGTTAAATTGCGATTCTTGTAAATGAGTTGGGTTTTCCCTTTTTTTTGAAATATATGACAACATTGGCAACGGTTCAGCGACAAACGACCTTTCCCGCGTGTTGGGCCGCTCCGCAGTCTCGCTGGCACAGACATTAATCTCTCTTTCAGTTTTCAGTTGAATGATGATAACGTTGGTGCAGTGCATGCTAATGCCAGTTAGGCTTTCCGGGTTTATGTCGTTATTGTCCCAAACGAATGTCACAAATGTTGACGCTTGAACAGATGTTGGACAATAGGATTTTAAAGTTTGGTTTTTTGCCTCCTCATTCGCTAAAAATGTTTCAACGTACAACACTTCGTCGTAAGAGATACAATGGCCAAACCTGTTTAACCAGCGAATCAAGGCTTTTGATCCCATTTTTCTCTTAGTACACAAAGAAAGCAAAACGTGTTTTGACGTTCTGTGTTTCGCATTTGTCACGTTATAAATCAAATCGGAGCCAATAGAACCAATGTACTTTTTCTGCCTCACCTGCCTAGATTTTCTAGATGACAACAGACTTGTCAAGAAAAGGTTGAGAAAAAGCGGAATGGTGGTTGTTTCCAGAATCAAATCATCTGCAGTGGGGGGCCAGCTGTCATAGGTTAATGGTGCTGATATTATTTCTTCACGGATAATTTTCGCCACGTCTTTCACCTTGTCTTCCTGACTAACATGAACGTTATTTTGGTTTCTTTCAACTTCCAATTTACTGGCAAAAATTGAAATTATCTCCCCTTTCGATATGCTTTCATCAAACAGGAAAGTTCCACCATATTTCTGTGACCAGATTCCAATGTTCTTCCCGAATTCATCTTTAATTATATTTTGGAATGTTCGTGGGTCTACCATTTCTTGGTTATCACAATGTTTGTAGTACTCTGAAATCATTTCTTTCAGCTGCAATACTTCACGGTTTCCAACAATACGTTCTGTGATGACAGCAAACATCTTTTCCAACGCCTCAGCCTGGAACTTTGTTCTATCAGCAATTGTTCTTCCTGGTCTTGTGTAAGAACGATAACAGCTTCTATGATAACAGAGTTCCAAAGCGACGATGCGTTCCCATTCTACACCAGAAACTGCTGCCACAAGGCGTGGTAGGTCATTCTTTTTTATTGCATATTCCTGAATTGTCAGAGCCGCCATCTTAGTAATGCACTTTTCAAGATTTTCGTATCCGTTTCCAGAAGACTTAGTTTTGTTCTTGTAGCAGATACAGCATTCTTCGTCAGCGATGATTTTACCTACAAGTGTTTAAAATACTTAACAGTGCAAGAAATTTCTATACTTTTTCGGTTCTCGATGATAATTTTTTGCAACTGAAAAAAACTATATGCTTTCACGGGATAAACTTTCCCAAAATGACTACTGCAAGATATTGAAATATCAACTAGCTGAAATCCTCAGTCCTGGATTGAGTTTGAAAAGCATAAGTGAAATCTATCAAGCCGGGAGAAGAGTCAGGAATCCAAGCTAATTATTGACGATACAGTGGACTCTCTCTATCTCGAACTCGTAAGGGACCAAGGAATTTGTTCGAGATTTCGAGATAGAAATCAGCTTGAGGGCTACAGAGATTTCCAATGGAACAATTGTTCGAGATAGGGAGAAATTCGAGATAGAGGGTGTTCGAGACAGAAAGAGACCACTATATATATGGTAGTCTCTTACCTCTGCGGTCTCGTTTACGGGTTGACGATCTTTGAGTCGTAAGTTCTTCTGCGTTTTCACTTTCCTCATGTTCATATTCGGGTGTGTTTTCTGCTTGAGCAGTAAATTTTTGAAGACTGTTTTTGTGAGTGTAGTTGTTGTAGCACTTCGGATGAAATGTTAAGTTAGAGATATGTTCTTTTTCCAGGGTTTCTGTGATTGTTTTGTCTCGTCTTATTCCACTAAAAACAATAACCTTTGTCATCCACTTTCCCAATCATGTGTCTGTCGATAAACTATCGAAGTCTCTTACCTCTGTTTAGGCCTCGGACAACTTGGAATGCAGACTCAAACCGTTTCTCTTATTTTACTTGAGAAAGGGCCTAAGTTTGAGGTGGCTTGTAATGAAGAGCAATACAATTAAGGAAAATAATACGGGATACATGCCTGGCTGCCTTGAGTCTTGCAAAAGAATATTCGGTGACTTTTCGCAAAGGTTCTTCATTGACTGAATACCTCCAATCGTGAATAATACAGAGAGTTTGCTTTCTTTTGGTAAACTTTATCGTAAAACTTGACCCTTACTATTTTCGCTCCTTGCTCAACGAGGTCAACAAGACCAGCAAACTTGTTCCCGCGCTTGGATTCGATTAGATTTGGTTACATGGAAAAGGAGCTTCAAAATCCGCACTCAACAGACGGAGAGGTTAAATTTTCTTAAGACATTCTATAATTGTGTTCGATTTTTTCTTAAAACAGTTTACAATTTTGCTTCATTATTATTTTATGTGGATTTGATCATAAGAAAATCTACTTTTATTGAATTGCTATTGAATTTACCATAAAAAAGACCACAAATTCATAATTACCCCCTGTTAAAATATAAAAACATTCGATTTTCTTTTCGAGTAGACATAATCATGGCGGACTGATCTGTGCCCGATTCTGGCGTTCGAGGTATATTATTTTTTTGACTAGGACAAAGCTGTAAAGGAAATTCAGGATAGCCAGCAAGATTTTTTATATTTCTTAAGCTTTATAGAAGTGTTTCCCGTTGTCTTTAGAATGTCCACATCATTTGCAAACATTTCCAATTTTTTTGACCACCAGCGCCCTGACTAATTTTATGGCGCAGTTCAACAATTCAGTGCATCACGGGTGGTACAAAAGAATATTGCGGTTCTATACTGCCATGGATTAAGAAACCGGATAAGAAATCGGGAAATCGGATATTTTATTGAGATTTCTTATAAAAAATATATGTTCTGTCACTTTCCCGCTTTCCCGAACTCTCAAGGAATCGCAGTTTCGTGACTGTAGTTTCGTGTCGGAGTTTAAATGAATGAAAACTAGAAGCCGGGGGCTTGAAGGTCAGCGCGTTTAGACATGTCAAGTTTAAACAAGACAATTTTCGTATAACTTTTGGAACACTGGGTTCTAGGTTGCTATAAACTCATCGGTACGGATCAAGCTGATTCGCGTTCAGCTAATATATGTTTTTAAAGTAATCTTCCGCATGCTTAAACGAATTGAATTTCATCGACACAGACACACCATTATGATCTGGTGAACCTGTATTTGAATCGCGAGTGTGTGAGTCAAAAATGTAAGTAACTTCGTTAACTGAAAATATAGATGTAGAGAAGCCACTTGCGATAAATATTGTTTCTTTAACGTTTTCATAGTGAAGACAATGGAGGAAGTTCTCGGTATTTAAATTTAATATTTCTGTTATCTCTCTATACCTAGTTAGTGTCAGGCCTTTACCATTTAATCTTACTCGGTCCGAAAGGTCATCAAAAGACAAGTACCTTGAAAAGCCCAACGTTTCGTATAGTCCATTTCCCAGTGTTAATATGCAGTCTAAATCCCATTGCGACCAAAAACGCAAATTCTTTATAACTGAATAGCAAATGGACCATAATGCATTGCATGCGCACCGTTTCCCAGCAGATTCATCAAAACGAATATTGCCTTGACTAAATGATCCGCAAACTATTTTTGCAGGAAGAAAAGGGCCAGGATTCAATTCAATATCGCCGACCATAATCAAAATCATACTGACACAATGAAGTAAAGTATAAAACATTGGAATACAACAAGCCATCCTCGAATTCCCTACATAATTACTAAAAAACTTTGTATTAGAAACCTGGCAGATTTTAGTAGCATAATAACTACCAATTGCTACGCGATATGCTTCAATGGAGATCACATTGCTAGGAGGGAGGAGACAATAAGGAGACAATAAAAACAACTGACCGTTTATCGTTTATTAATATCTTTGATCACACTATTTATTTAAGTTTCGAGCTTTGAGCTTTGAGTTAAGAGTTTTTAGCTACGTGTTACGAGTTTGAGCTAAGCTTTGGTGTTCACCTCAGTGAACATTAGTTTCCACCAAATAAGGTGGCCCTCCCTCAAAGGAGGTGGCGGTTCTTTGCCAGGTATTTGAATTCCTAAAAATAAATGCAATAATTAGGTAAAAACAGTGTTATTTCAACACATTGATGTCATCATAAATCTCACTAAAAACAATAAAAAATGCAAGCTGGTGAAGTACAATCAGAGCAAAATAACATGCAAATTTAAGGTAGTTTTCCAAGATTTTGCGAAATTTATTTTTGCGATCAGTGTCTTTGATTGTGTTTATTCTGTGTTATTATTGGTCACGAGCGAGTTTAAGTCTTTTTTTGATATTGATAATATATCTCAAACTTTTCAAAAAGTCGAAATGAAATGGTTTTTAAAGCTTTTACAACCATCATTTAAAAATATTTGAAACTTTCCGAATATTGCGACATTTATTTTTGCAATTTCAGTAAATTTCAGTGTTTTTTCAACATTTGTCTACCCGCAAAAATTTGTCCTGAAGTAAATTCAATAATGAATTTGTGGTATTTTTAAAAGAGTATTTTAAAAATATTTCAAAGAGCGGAAAGTTTACAACAAGAGAAAATCTGTGAGGTAGAGATAGGTGGTGGGTACCGAATAGCTGAGGGGTCCATAATCGGGGTACAGTGACCAATATTTTCCCCAAATTATTTTTTTGCCCGTTTTTTTTTATTTTCCCCCGATAAGGTAAGGTATCATTTATTATCAGTTTAGCATCCATCTTGGTCATAAAGTGAGTCAGCTTTGTTGTCATAATGTTGAAACCTTCAGTAATTATCGAGCAAAGAACACCAATTCATCACATGGAGAGTCACCTACACACTATTCTTGTGTTTAACTACGTTATGTTGCTTTCTTGAAAAATGTTAAAATATTTTCTTAAGAACAAATGTTTCTAGCCTCTTAGGATGTTCTTAACTTTTAGACATCCGAAGTCTTTATTATTATAACCTTTGTTCTTATAAAAAAAAACCATGTATATATATATAGGACAAAAATTTTAGTTGAAAAATCTGTTTTTCTCCTCTCCTTTTTCCACCCACTGATCTCTAAAAAACGATTATGAGCAATAATGAAGTGAATTGGTTAATTTAATATTGTTTTCAGCTTGACTTGCAATTCTCCAATTTAATGAAATTCAATAGAAACTCCAACACGATGTCGTCTCATTTTTTGTGGGTGAAACTTTAAGTTCATACAACATTTACACCAGAGCAAATTGTTACGGATTCATGAGTCAAATTATATACCAAAAAAATAGAAATTATTACGGACAGCGCCTATATTAGAATTCTTGAATTTATACGGTTTAATAATTTTTACTATCTGGATGATATTTTTGATTATAAAAACCACCTGGTGAAACACATTGACAATATTTTCTTTTGTTATCAAATGAAAATAACAAAAAGAGAACTGCTATGTCAGGACTTGCCAAATTGGTGTACGTGCACTCGTAAGTACAACTACTTTAAGTAGCATACATGCATCTTTCACTTTTCTGTATGAAGGCCTACACAGACTTACTTTTTGTGTACGTGTGATTGATTGACGTACATTATTAAAGTTCAATATTGTACGTCTTCCACCTTGGTAGCCCATATTTAATCAGATTAATTGTCGGTTGCCGCATTTGATTAATGTATATTGTATTTGACATAATATAATAAATCACTTCCCATGAAGTTTTATTTTCCTAAAATAAAAATGGTAGCACAGTTGTTTAACTTCGAAGACGAGAGCCATTGTTGTTTATTTCATTTGTATTGAAAATAGAAGCTATGTTTTTTTTACTGAAAATTACGTAGTCTCACAGTTTTACCTGTACGTTGACGTACAGAGGGACTGGAAATTTTGTACACCTTCCAGTGTTGCCTAAAACAGAATTGGCAAGCCCTATACGTTTTACCTGCTTAGAGTATATAAACACCAAATAATTTACATGTTTTCAAAATCAGCATTTTAAAATGAATCCATAAAGATTATTAGTTGATAGCTGTCGTTGCTACATCTTATCAATTGGATGATGATAGATTTATAGATGGATTTTTAAAATTCTATATAGCTATACGATGAAATTTAAGATATTATATTTTTCTCCTACTATAAAACTTATATTTTTCATCTTCTCTTTGATGTGACGATGGGTGTAGTGATATAGCATATTCGGTTAATACTGTTAGTCAAAGAAAAACATCACAGGTTATTTTTTGTACTATTTTATTTTGGGCAAATATGATTATATCTTACATAACCTCAGAAAAATCATACGATGGAAGTTTGAAAATCAGAAAATTTCTGCTCTGATGTTCTCCAGTTCTGTTAAGTATTTGACAGTAAAAATAATTAAAAAATTTGATTAGTTTATAACTAGGTAGACAAAAGCCAGTAAAAACATAATGATAAAGATGGTAAAACATGAATGAATTAGCCAATGAATTAGCTTTCAGTAAATCTACCTTTTATTTAGTCAAATAACAAAATATCTAAACAACAAAAAGGTGACCTGGCTTGTACCTGTTTAGAATATTTGTAATCTGCACAACATGAAATCTGTTTCCTGTTCAAAACATTTCATTCATGGTTTTGGTAATCTTCAATTTTGGTTTTTAACTAAAAAATCTGTTTTTCTTGTGATATAAATTCATTGTTCTTTTTTGTTTTATGTGATTTAAGGAATTGTAAAGTTTAATTTGACACAAAAAGGTGACCTGATAGCTGATAGTGGTTCAAATCCGCGCACCAAAATTTATAAATAGTAGATGTGAACTTGCAAAATGATTAGAGATATGATTTGACACTATAGTGTTTATCTCTTCCCCATCTTATTTTTCATTGTTTAATTCATTTTGGTTCTACATAGAAAAAAGAGATCTTATTCATGGCGATTTTGAAGTTTGAATTATATATGGGATGTCTAAACGTTTCATCATTTTGGTGAAATATGACATGGTTCTTTATTTACCAATATTCCTCTTGAAGAGACTGTTAACATATGTACTGATCAGTTGTTTGACAACACAGACAAGGTTAGTGGTATCTCGAAACAAGATTTCCACAAGTTACTTACACTGGCTACCAATGAGTCTTATTTCATTTTTGATGACAGTACTTACCAACAAATTGACGGTGTAGCAATGGGTTACCACTAGGCCCTACATTAGCCAATGCATTTTTTGTCATATTATGAGAAACAATGGCTTGATAACTGTCCATCTGAATTTAAGCCTATTTATTATCGGAGATATGTGGATGATATTTTTGTTTTGTTCAAAAAACCCGAACATTTAGAATTTTTCAAAGACTACATGAATTCTTGTCATGCTAGTATTTCGTTCACCACAGAGACAGAAAAGTCTAATAAAATGTCTTTTTTAGACATCGAAATTACACGTGAAAATAACGTGCTCACCACTAATGTCTACCGTAAACCTACATTTAGTGGTGTTTATAGACATTTCGATAGTTTTGTTCCTCTGTCATTCAAATTTGGCATGATAGCGACGATTATTTTCCGATGTTTTAATCTTTGCTCCAGTTTCAGCTTATTTCATAAGGATCTCAATAAAGTTAAAGATATTTTCAGAAAAAATGGATATCCCATTTCTTTTATTGATAATTGCATCAGAACATTTTTGAACAAGTTACACAATCCTAAACAAGTCGTTACCACTGTTGAAAAGAAAATCCTTTTAATTGTTTTACCATATTTAGGCACTATTTCGCAACAAACTAAAAGAAGCCTTTACAAGGTTATTTCCAAAACATTGCCCTGTTGTAAACTCAATATCGTTTACAAATCTTCGTGCAGGTTGTCTAGTTTTTTTCGTTTTAAGGATCGCCCATCCAAAGATCTCATTTCTGGCGTTGTCTACAAATTTTCGTGTGGAAGTTGCAACACTTCTTATATTGGCCAAACTAAGCGCCATTTAAAAGTCAGAATGAGTGAGCATATGGGTATATCGCATTTAACAGGATAACATTCACATAGAACCAGGGTCATCTTACAGCTGTGCAAGAACATACTTTGTCTTGTGATCATTTTGTTGATTATGATAATTTTTCTGTCCTTGCACACACTAAAAATTCCTTTATGTTAGAACTCAAAGAGTCTCTTTTTATTATACGAGACAACCCGGTCCTTAATAAAACTATTCGCTCCACTCCATTATATCTTTATAATTAACGTGCACGGATAGATTTTTGATAATTTATGCATATAATCTTTTGTTTCTTATATGTGTTAATCTGGTAACTACTTGTAACATAGCTAATTATGCTTCACGCGTGTGAATACGCCTTTTATATAAAATGTTAGTTTACGTTGTATAAAAAAATTGACTTGATAATGAACGCTGTGTCGTTCGAAACGTTGTCAAAAATACATGGATTAGTCTAAACTTGTGTCGCCTTTTTTTTGTTTTGCCAAGTTTATAACTACAATATAAACAACTAATGTACTTGCCTGGCCAATTCTTTCTTGGATGCAAAAGTTATAAATTTCACCAAACCAAACGACAACTGTTTACACGTGAAGAAACTAGAAGGTTGATCCCAAAATGCACTGCGTTTAAATTTGGGATGAAGGGGCGCGTTGGAAAGGATAAATGGTTCTAATACTAACACTAATCATATACTAACAAATTAGATATTAAATCTTTAATAGGCAGCAGAGAAGTTGATTTTTAATTATCGAGAAACGTGCTTAAAAGTTTTCTTTTTGAATTGGAGGGCGTTATCACACGGGCGCAGAGAACTGCGGCATTACAGAATGACCGACAGACAGACAGACAGACACCGGTAAATGAAAGATCAGCTTCCTCGCGGCGCTGACCAATAAAAAAGTGAATATGTTACCTCTGTATCGAATTAAGTCACAGTCGGTTGTGATTTAGTTTTTAACAACAAATCTTCATCACCTTCTTCGAAAGCTTTTATAAATTGTTCACAATACCTAGCTTGGTTGCTTACACCAATCTACCAAATCTCAATCCAATCACAGGATGCAAATTTAGCGAAATTAGTATTTACAAAAGGGAAAGGTAAAACAAGCAAAAGAAGATTCAGTAAAGACCGACCTACACTAAGAGACTTTAGCGACGAATGCTGTGACGAATTGTCGTAATAGACTCGGAAAGATGATTTCATGAAATATCCTTCTACGTCTGTGTGGTCGCGAAAATCGTCTAATGAAGATCGGCCTCAAGAGATGAGGCGCAAAGGTTTCTTATGGTAGGATGGCGTAGGGCGTTTAGTTACTTCTCAAATACAATACTAATGTTGTAGAAAATCATTGACTAAAGAGAATGAGTGATTTTTATGTTTACACATTTTTATAAGCAACACAAAATATGGCACCCCATAAAAAAAGTCACCGGGAAAGAAAATAGGGTCAATGTACTAGTTTTTTTCCACTTTATACTGGGATGTCGCTTAGCCGTTTATCATTTTTTAAAAGAATTTAGAAAGGTGTTGCTTATAAAAAGCTGCTTATAAAAAGCATGGTACAGCCTGGTTTCTCATAACAAAGAAGAAATGTCCATTGTGATATGAGTTAGTGTCACCCATCTATGTTGATATGAGTGAAGATTAGTTAAAATTTAACGCTGATAAGTTGACTTACATTATAACACATATCAATATTTCCAACTCTTTTCAGAACTTCGATTCGATTTTTCATTGTTTCTGCTGATTTTATAAATCTAGGGTTGGAAATAGAAGGTTATTTCATTCAACATAAAAATCATATCAACACTTTCATATCAAATATTTTTCTTTCAAACATCTTTCTTCTAACTGAGATATGCATCAATGTACAATTTGCACTAAAGCCAGTTTTCCACTATAGATAATAAACAGCATGGAACGACTATTGTTTTCGCCACGTGATCACTAATTGAACCATTTGATTGGTTTGCAGAGTATTCCCCGGAGCAGAAAAATTGAACTTGATCCAACTTTATCGCCGACGCTTTTGGTGAAAACAAAAATATTCGGAATATAGGCGGAATGTTCCGCCTAGTGGAAAACCAATTTAACTGCAATTAAAATTTTCTAATGTAAACATACCCAAATTACAGTTGAGGCATCAGCAACAAAATCAACCAGAAGTTATTAATTAGCTGTTAAGTTTACAGTGAACAGCAAACAACAAACAACCCAATGTTTCAAAGTTTTAAGATACCAATCCTTTAGATAGATGCACTCCCAAATATGAAAACTTACTTGCAGTTCTTTGAGAAATAATCGAGCTGGGTCAAAGTCCACAACAGGGAGAAGAAGAGAATTTACTGCGTGTTTTATTGATGGCGGTTTCGGCTGCATAGTAGTATCGAGGAATTGATAATACTTTGGTACTTTGTCTTTATCAAGTTCGATAACAGCATCATAATCAGATAAAGTTGGACGAAAAATTTGCTAAAAATGTGAGCAGAATTACGATAAGGTAACAGACAAAAAAAAAGGGATTCAGTGGTCGATCTTTTTCAAGCCTGACAGTCGCCCACAGCTTAGGGTGCCATGGAAACCCCCATACCGAAGCAGGAATCTGATAACCGACTGTCCCGGACCACATTATTACATGAGTCATTCTTTCGTTGATATTCTATACATTTGATGAAGCCGAATTGCTTGTGGTGAATGTTTTTAAACCGTTTACTTTAAGAATGTAATTTGAGAATGTCAGCTATTTATTATTATTTATGTTTTTCTCTTTTAGATTAAAATTTGTATTATAATCCGTTTATCGACCCTGTGTGCCAGTATGAAGGTTGACTTTATTGGTCACACTATAATGATGAATAGCCCCGCACCGTTAACGCGGATACGCAACTGGAGAAAACAAAAGCCACTCCACAATGAATATCCTGTCTAGTAGAAAACCGGCTTTAGAATCATTTAAAATAATATAGATTTTATCGAAATTATAAATTGTATTTCTATCTCTTTCTTCTGTGTACTTCCATGGGGTTAGTTTGAAATTCGAATACTAAATAATTATGTATTGTTTTACCAATTTCACTACTTATTCTCGCAATTCCCCAGGTTAAGTCGTATAAAGTAATTATGAAACAATGAAAACAAGACAAAACTTCTTAAATAAGCCAAATGGTTGATTCATGCCAGTTTATTGAGCAAGTATATCGTCTCAAGGATAATGACATTTTCAGTACGGTCATAGCTGTGTTTCTACTGCTGTTCAGATTTTTCGGGGAAAAAGGATAAAAATGGCGAAATATAGTCGCATCTTATGCGAATCTTGTTGCTGACATTCTCAAATTACATTCTGAAAGTAAACGGTTTGAATATATTCACCACAAGCAATCCGGCTACGACAAATGTATAGAATATCAACCAAAGAATGACTCATGTAATAATGTGGTCCGGGACAGTCGATTATCAGATTCCTGCTTCGGTATGGGGGTTTCCATGGCACCCAAAGCTGTGGGCGACTGACAGGCTTGAAAAAGATCGACCACTGAATCCCTTCTTTTTTTTGTCTGTTACGTTATCGTAATTCTGCTCACATTTTTAGCAAATTTTTCGTCCAACTTTATCTGATTATGATGCTGTTATCGAACTTGATAAAGACAAAGTACCAAAGTATTATCAATTCCTCGATACTACTATACAGCCGAAACCGCCATCAATAAAACACGCAGTAAATTCTCTTCTTCTCCCTGTTGTGGACTTTGACCCAGCTCGATTATTTCTCAAAGAACTGCAAGTAAGTTTTCATATTTGGGAGTGCATCTATCTAAAGGATTGGTATCTTAAAACTTTTCGGTTGAACGTCTCTCTTTTTCGATTGGAAGAACGCGGCAGTTTTCACCACAAACTATTCAGATACAAATCCGTTAGTTGGACATTAGTTAAAGACCCAGATTTAAAGTCTTCGGACGAATATTCGGACGGTTTTAATTTCGAAGTTTTTTGTGTGTCTGTTTTAAACCACTTCTACACAATAAAGTTAAGATTGCCCTACATTGAATTCTTTATTAATGGCACCATTGCTGTCGATAATGACAAAATAATTGCAAGGTTTCTGTTGACAGGAAGGAGAATGGCTTCGATGAACCAGGGGAAAAGTCCAGTTAAGTAAATTGTGGAAACGCGAATTTTAAAAACTGTATGAAACCTCTACTATTTTAGCATGCGTTTTCCGATGTGGCATTGTTTTTTTACGATGAATGCGGCGGTATGAACATTGGAGTTGTATGGAAATGTTCTGTCCACCAACTACAACCTTTTAAGGTGGGTTATAGATTAATGGGAGAAACTTTTGTGGCTTAAGTTAACACGTTTGCTGCTGCTGAGGACGAGTTTACTCGTCATTATTAATTTTGCAAAATCTCAGTGCAATTTAAATTTTTGAGTAAAAACCAAAAACAACATTTATTAATTTAAAAATTAGCAAAAGCTTTTCGGTGAAACCATCGTTAAAGATACTTTTTCGTTTTTTTAAATTTTTTTTCTGTTTGCTGTAGGCGAGAGAGGCTTGCACAGAATCAATCGAAATTTTTGCAAAAATATGTTGATTTTCAAATCTCCGTCTGCAGTGAACGTGTTAAATTTGAGGGAATTCATTTTCGCTTTCATGCAAAATCCAACAATTTTTATGGTAAAAAGGTTTAATAGTCTAGCTGAAAAGACCGAAATATTCTGAACATCTACAAACTAAAACGAATATGCAGTGGATTGTCTCTTTTGAGAATTTTTCCCGAAAGAAACTATTATTAATATCGAATCATAAAGGGAAGCGGAAATCAGTTCATTATATCGAGAGATTTATCGTAATATCGATTTTTCGAATATTTCACTGCACTATTGAATCCAGTTTAATCCGGGCAACTTCCGGATTTTCCTTTCTCCTTTACTCGCCTCTTCCAAGATAAAAAGAATGGGCATAAAGTCTGTTACGTGATAACTCGAATATTTGGTAACTCGAACAATGTTCATCGGTCCCTTCTAAAGGTTCGAGTTATAGAGAGTTTATAATTACTATTTATAGGTTCTTCACGCACAATATAAAAAAGTGGTTGAAGAAAAGAAACATAAGAAAAAGGTTAGTTAGTTGAAACAACTTTTTTTTCAAATCTCATTCTTCAAACCAGTTAATTCATAAAACTGATGATATGTTTTTGTGATTCGATTTAGAAATCTGTTCTTGACGCATCCGAAAATAAAATGCAAGTGAATATACCAGCCATTATAACAGATTTTTATATGATGGGAAAAGGACTGGTGACGAACGTGAAGGAGAAATAAACATTTGTCAGTTTGATTTTATTAGAAATATAATATTTACTTACAGAAATTAACATGTTACTAGATGCATTAACCGAACCGTAATAAATGTTTTATTGACATATAAAATATTTTCTAACATAACGCTCCTTCAAAATCGGCAACTTCTTCTTCTTCGTGGTTTTCAAATTCTTCCAATTCACTGAGAGCTTGACTCTTCTTTTCTTTGAGTGTTGTTGTTGGTGCAAGTTTTAATGATTTGGCTAACCGAGCAATCTATGACGTAAAATAAATCTCCTCCTATCACGTTTTTGCCCTTTTCAATCTCACTGAAGATTAATTGTCAAAATTGAACGTTATCGAAATTACACCAATGCTACCTCCCCAGGGAATTTTGTTTTTTTTAAAATAACTCAAGATGTTTTTGAAAAATCATGGCAACCCAGGGAATACTACATCCGATGGTTGGCACTATGATTTATTTATATCGCGGAGGTTTAAAAATATAAACTGGGAAAATATTTGGTCATAATTCAATATTTTGGAGTAATTTGAGTGCGCTATATGCTGATGTCTTATAAAAGAACATTCAGGGGAAAATATATTACTTCAACAAGAACCTCAGGGAATTTTGCATCTTTTTCAATTGTGTTTTTGGGAATCAGGGAAAACTCGAGGAATTTTATTTTGAAAATGTTGTACGAACTCTGCCTCCACGCTAGAGGTTTTTTCGAAAGGGACCACAAGACATTGTATTTGTTCGAAATGCAGCTGACAAGAGAAAGAAGAAATAATGCAACTTTAAATCTGACTAGAGCCTGAAATTGCTTTGTTTTCGTTAAAAATACAAAACGTCAGGTATTTAAGATCATGCGTTAATAATGTTTTTTAATCACGTTAAAATGAATATATTTGAGGAGGTAAAAATTGTTGATGTCATGCAAAATGATAGAATGTAATTGGCGCAGTTCAACAATACAGTACATCACGGACGGTACAAAAGAAACCGGATAAGAAATCGGTGAATCGGAAATTTTTTTGAAGGGATCGTAGTTTCGTGACTGTAGTTTCGTGTTGGAGTTTGGATGAATGAAAATAAGAAAGTGAATATGTTACCTCCGTATCGAGATAAGTCACAGTCGGTTGTGATCTAGTTTTTAACAACAAATCTTCATCACCTTCTTCGAAAGCTTTTATAAATTGTTCACAATACATAGCTTGGTTGCTTACACCAAATCTATCTAATCTGTATGGAATCAAAGGATGTAAAATTAGTATTTACAAATGGGAAAGGTAAAACATGCAAATTGTCGTGCTGTGACAAATTGTCGTAATAGACTCCACAAGACGATTTCATGAAATATCTTTCTACGCCTGTGTGGTCGCGAAAATAGATGAGGCTAGAAGGTTTCTTATTAACCTATGTGAGGTCATGTATAACAGAACTGATTAAATATCAATATGTAATATAAATATCAAACATTTCATAAGTACAATGTTTAACTTACTGGAAGCCATCTTTATAAGCGTTATTAGCTGCTACTAAATCTCTCTCAGCAAGATATGTTATAATCATTCCTAACGTCACCTGATCAAAACCAACAATTTAATTTAATAAACATAAAAACAACAATATAAAAACAATAAAAACAAATCCTTCTTGAAAAGCATCATGATATCAGAGAAAGTACATTTCCTCACGCCAGCATGTTTATTCCGGTCAGTGCTGGGCGGTGGGGGCGGTGGGGGAGGTAGGATGGTTTAGGGCGTTTAGTTACTTCTCGAGTACAATACTAATGTTGTAGAAAATCATTGACTAAAGAGAATGAGTGATTTTTATGTTTACACATTTTTATAAGCAACACAAAATATGGCACCCCATAGAAAAAGTCACCTTGAACGTGTACGTGTGAACGTGTACTAGTTTTTTTTGCTGCGAAAAATCCACTTTATACTTTAAAAGATTTGAGAAAGATGTTGCTTATAAATGCTGGTTATAAAAAATTATGGTGCAGCCTGGTTTCTCATAACAAAGAAGAAATGTCCATTGTGATATGAGTTAGTGTCACCCATCTATGTTGATATGAGTGAAGATTAGTTAAAATTTAACGCTGATAAGTTGACTTACATTATAACACATATCAATATTTCCAACTCTTTTCAGAACTTCGATTCGTTTTTTCATTGTTTCTGCTGATTTTATAAATCTAGGGTTGGAAATAGAAGGTTATTTCATTCAACATAAAAATCATATCAACACTTTCACATCAAATATTTTTCTTTCAAACATCTTTCTTCTAACTGAGATATGCATCAATGTACAATTTGCACTAAAGCCAGTTCTCCACTATAGATAATAAACAGCATGGAACGACTATTGTTTTCTCCACGTGATCACTAATTGAACCATTTGATTGGTTTGCAGAGTATTCCCCGGAGCAGAAAAATTGAACTTGATCCAACTTTATCGCCGACCCTTGTGGTGAAAACAAAAATATTCGGAATATAGGCGGAATGTTCCGCCTAGTAGAAAAACAGACTTGACTGCAAATTATTAAAAAATCTTCTAATGTAAATATACCCAAATTACAGTTGAGGCATCAGCAACAATATCAACCAGAAGTTATTAATTAGCTGTTAAGTTTACAGTGAACAGCAAACAGCAAACAACCCATGTTTCTAACAAGCCTTCTGCTTTGCCCCATATAACAATTCCTTAGACATCTCTTTTTGATGGCTTCTAATGTATTGCTTATCATATTAAGTTCAGTTTAATATATATAAGCTGTTGGAAAGGGATTGGCCGAGAATATTTCGACGAGAATATTTCGACCAATATTAAAGAATTTATGGATGGTGCGGATTGAGAACATATAAATTTTCCTCAAATAATTATTTTTAAACATTCGAGAAAGATAAATTGTGGTGAATTGCGATTATACTGTATTTCCTTTTTTAACCAATCAACAATGACTGACATCATAGAAGTATAATTTTGAAGAAACGCGGGTACTAATATACTAACCCCATATACTAACTGTTTATTTCGGGCATTACCTTCGAATATTGACTTCCGTCATGTACTTTGACGTCAGTCAATATTCTCCGGTAATGCCCTTAAAACAAGTTAGTATAGGGTTAGTATAGACCGGAGTGACGTCACATTTAAGCATTATTTTCGTGTCAGTAAAGTAACCTCCAAAATAGCAATTCAAGAAATCTGAAATCTTCTTTTTTGTATGTTAATACCTTCTCAGTTTCAATTCCATCCTGACAGCTTGATTCAGATACTCAGCAGCATCTCGTAGTTTTTCATCATTCTGAAAGCAAACAATATTCCTTTCTTAAAGAATTAAAACGAATTATATGTTCCAAATTACGATAGAGAGTCTCAAATGATTAATACAGATAGGTCTAAAACTGTAACCAAGGAGATCAGTCCACGGAAAATTAGGGAGATTACATGGAAAAACCTTTATTAGAGAAACGACTTATATTTATGATTGCAATTGCATCAAAGAATCCGAACAATTGTTTTTCAAAATAGTTAAGGTATTGTAAAGAAAATACAATAACCATATTTGACACATTATCTAGTAAACCTTACTAAACCTCCAACACTTTCCCTTATTGATATGTGATGGGAAGAAAAAT
This sequence comes from Turritopsis rubra, assembly GCA_039566895.2. Classification (NCBI taxonomy): domain Eukaryota; kingdom Metazoa; phylum Cnidaria; class Hydrozoa; order Anthoathecata; family Oceaniidae; genus Turritopsis; species Turritopsis rubra. The sequence goes on along the minus strand of CM077629.1, from coordinate 1,928,303 downwards.
AGACAGGTTTCCTAGACACGTTGCCCTCATAGAAAATACAGAAATTCTTTTCTCTTGTACCATAAGGTTAGGTGAAACTAATCTTCATTACTGACATGTAAGAAATAAAGGTATTTTAATTTACCTCACATAACTCCGCTGCTTTCAAATACATATCAACTGATTTTTCTGGTAATGATACTTCACACATTCTTAAAAATAAGCACAGGACATTCTCAGTAAGTAAGTTCTCAAGGAACGACTACACATCAGCTGGTCACACTTACACACTTATTCCTCTTCACATTCTACTACTTAAGGTTGTTTTACATCTTATGAATCTCTTTTTGTAGCCAAACCATCAATCACATAACATTCAACTGTGTTACCGAAACTATTTTGGTGCCCCACCCTAAATACAAAAATTGTGGCACACTTGGCCAAACGATTCTAAATTCTAGATTGACGATTTAATCCTTCAGATTTAACAAAATTGATTCTATTTCTTAACAATGTCAAAATAATTATTTTTTAGTGCTCACTTAATTAGATTAGTTACATATTGAAATACATGGAGCAGGGGTCTTGATGGAGCAGCAGGTCTTGATACAACTTGATCAAGAAACCCTTACAGGTGGGGCCTCACAAAATTGCAGGGGTGCATACAGTACACTCTCTGTAATTCAAACATCCAAGGGAGTGTACAAAATGGTAGACTGTACGAATCAGGTGTAAGGGACTGTTCAATTTGGTTTGGATTATTTGGGAGAAGTTGAACTACAGAGGTTATATTGTAAAAAAACACTTTCAAATTGTTCTTACTTTCCAGCCTTTGATAAAGTCATTGCAGCAGTATCTGGAGAGCCATGCTGTCTGTATAACGAACTAAGACATAATGCAATCGTAAACTTTCTACATTATCTGTAACACAACAAAGATGACAACATTTAGCCCTTACCATGCTCTTTCCATCAGATTGATAACATCTTCAGCCTGTTTTAAATCAGCAGCTATAGTAGCTGCTTGTGTTAATAATCTAAACACAAACCACTTCGCCATGAAACAATAAATACCAACAAAAGCAACAAAAGCATCACAAAGTGGGTTTTCAAACTTACTTTGCACTGTGAAACAATCTGTAGTGTTTGTTAAGGAACATGTTAAAACAAACAACAAGCAACTAAATTTAAAATTTCATACAAAGAAAATTTTCTTATGAACATCTCTCTTACTTCTCCTTCCTTAGTTTCTTATGAATTACCATTATTGTTAAAATATGACATCACAAAGATCACTATGGTGAAAAAAGATATGATCCCAATTTTTCTTGCATTTCTGCAGCTTTGATATATGCATCTTTAGCTTTCTCTGAAGACCCACCCAGCTTGAAATTTGTGGCTAAATTAATCAATCCAAGGTATAATATTGACCATATGATGCTTAAGTTTTGTAGAGGATTATATAATTAAAGTAAGTGAAAACAGAATTCGTTTTGTACCAGCTCTTGTGTATTCACTAGCTGCTGTATCGTAATCAGGATTCCATTTCAAAAAACCAGTTTTTAACCTACAAAAATTAAGAGCTCGTAAAAGGAAAGTGTAGCCAGACTTAACAAATACAATATTTATTTGGATGAGTGCCACTACTCAAAAAAACGCCTCCTTCACGTGCCCGGCCACTCAATCGAATAAATAGGTATACAATGTATTGATTGATCTTCACAACAGGTAAAAATATTTGTTATGATTGGTTGGACTTACGCTTTTTCAGCAGCTTTCATTTGCTCCATGGCTTCTTGAAGTTTTGCTGACATTTTTGTATTTTTTTCAACACTACAATACATAGATTAATGGAGGAACTGTTTTCCGAATAAACAAATAAACAAATAATTACATGAATAATTACTTAAATATTTAAAAATAACAAAATCATGAAAGAGGTCGAGACATGAACAGATATTTTCTTCTGATATAAATAACACAAAATCTATTTGACAAAAATGAATCAATAGTGAAAATAAATAGTGAAAATAAATAGTGAAAATAAATCTCAGGGTTGTCGTTGCAAGCAAACATTTCAAAACAAAATTTCCACCAATTTAATTAGAAAATTGACAGATTTGCATTCCCATATAAAATAAGTTCTCTATGAACAGATAAAATAAATCATTAACACAATAAATGAGTTGACAATATTGATTAATTTTTAAATAATTCATAATTTAGGCACCAAAAATAAATATTGTCAGCAAGCACCTGATTATGTAAGAAGTTTTCTTCCTTACCAATTACTATTTTGTAAAGAAAAATAATTGAGTTTTCTGTTATATAATACTATTATAGTATAAAAATTTATATTATTATTTAATAGAATTATAACTCACAAGCTTCATTTTATGTTAAAACTCTATCAGATATTTTATCTTCACTATATATATTCAAACTCAATGAAGGTCACCATCAAAGAAGTTAAATAGTTTTTCACCCGAATAAATATTTTGTACCTGGTTCTTTACTTTCTAACTTGAATAAATTTTTAGAGGTTGAATATATATTTATTTCCTTTTCGTTTACCTGTTTACATATTTGTGTTTCTCAAGAGACAGAGACCTTGATATGCATCAAATCGTTGAATATGTAACCTTTCCTCTTCAAATTACCCAGAGAGAGAGGTATCTTAAAAAACTTGTTCAGTTTTGCCGTACCGTTACTTTTCCATTCACCTTTCAATGTTGCAATGCATGACAACTCTTCTTCCGACAGTTGATTGAATATTGTAACTTGAACACTGACAACCGTCTGATTTTCCTGACTGTATGTTATTTTCCAAGTCCGATCGTCGAATTCATCCTTGTAAATCAAAAGTGACGCATTGTTTTGATTGAAAGATTGAAATAATTCAGAAAGATATGCATGTTCATTATCTAATGTGTGTAATGTTGACGTGTTAATTTTCCATATGAAAAATCCATCCCTTGGCTTTGTAGCATCATACCGTATCATGAAGCCACGAAAGCGTTGTTTGTATGATATGGCATGTGATATATTGGCATAGTAACCATTTAATACATAATCCAGGCGAATACGTAATTTTTCGATATCATTGCTCACCACTTTAATGAACCTAGTTTCATCAATACCTTTATAACTTAAAGTTACATTCTTCTGAAATTCTATTAGTTCTTGATGAATGAATTTGTCAATAGGCTTCACAACTTGCAGAAGTTTTGATATCTTTTGCAACAAAGCATTTAGCTGCAATTTTAATTTAAAACTGAGCAGTCTAGAAAGTTCAACAGACTCAACAAGGTGAATGTCAACCAATGGAAAGATCAAATCATTTAAATAAACCATTGTGTTATGATATAAAGGCTGCAAACTGCTGATATTCTGAACAAAACCAAATTGGAGGCAATGTTCTTCAAATACACTAATGTTATGGTTAATTTTATGTCGAGTTTGCTCAATATGGACAAAAAACTTCTTGTCTAATGCAACAAGGGTGTGGTTACGTTCTTTGTAAAACAGTTGAATTTCATTTGATATGTCTTGCTCCTGTAACAGTAGTTCATCAACTTTTATTCTTATTATGAATTGATTCATTGTGTTAATGCAATGGTATATGTTACCAAGAGAATTCAATGTATCATTCCCTGCAGATGGTGCATGAACATTGAAATTCAAGTGATCTGATACATCTGAAGAGGCCTCTGTACTATTAGAAATAACATTTTCTTCTAAGTCAGTATTAATATCTTCATAATAAATATTGAATATCTTTGCAGTGATTGTATACGTAGATAACAGCATTAACATTAATAAAATGGTAATCATAAATTGATGTCTTGTAAAGAGGATTTGCTCCTTATTCTGCTTGTTGTCGTTGTTGTTGTTGTTGTAGTTGTTATTATTATTGTTATTATTGTTGTTTTTCTTTTGAAGTGTTTTCTTACTGGGAACTTGAATAGTTGACGGACTGTCGAAAATGAGGGAACATATGTTGCTTGATAAAAAATCAATTTTATTTTCGAGTGTGAAAATTTGTTCCATTACAGATAACAAGTTGTTTTTCTTGCGAAATAATTTTGATCTGGAACCAATTTTCTGGAAAGAAATAAAGAATCACAGTTTCTAAAAGCTTAATAAATGGTTTCATAATTCGACTGGATTTTACTTAATAAAGATGTGTTTCCATGTATAAATTACCAAAATTTAATTCATGACATTGTGTTTTCATTTAAGACTTTTGACAAGTTATAGAAACATTAGGTATAAAAGTTCTGCATACATAACCTGCTGTGTGACACAGCCAAACATCTTGTAAAAACCTCCTTAAATCTTTCAATATTAGGAATATCATTATGCATAACAAACCCGTGATTGAAGTTCCTCTACAGAACAGTTCAGATGCTTTTCATCTGTACAACATTCAAGATGTCCCTGAAAGAAATTTTGATAGAAATAAAACATTTCACTACTGAAGATTTCAGTCTTGACCAAATTAAAAATAAACAGTCATTTCTTACATCGAGCTCGCTCAATTCACCAACCCAGCCACAGTTACCAGAGCCATTCGTGCATTTCACATGTAACGACAAAATTAAACGATGAAGCATTATATTAGATATTACGTGATGCTCAACGATTATCTCACGGCACTGTGGACAACACGGAGCAATGGAACTAAAATCAATAAGAATTAGAACTAAAACAAAAGAAGGTAAAAACGAACCAAGGTTCAAAGTTCCTATTCATTTTTTAACTGAACATCAAACTCGCAAAAAATAAAGATTACTCTACCTTAACAGCGTTTTTAAATAAGTATCCTTTAATCAAAATAATCAAATTGATTGAAAATAACTACCTGTGTTTTGCTTTATAGTACAAACATTTATAACAAGAATAACACATGCCATGGCCACATTTGAATTGAACAGGGTTCCTCATTAACTTCAAACATATCACACAGTTAAGATCATTTAAGACCTCATCCAACACTTCAACATCGTAACCTTCTAAATATCCCATCAAGTAATTCAGGTAAAACAAAAACAATCGTCACTATTTCACTGATTCATTTATTCTTCTAAAAAAAAAAACATTTAAAGGAGAATTAACGTCAAGAGAAAACCTTTTTTTTTTCATTGAGAAATGTTGCTTAAAATCAAGGTTTTATAAAGTCACATGGTATAAATCGTGATGTCAGTATAGCGGATATGATTTTCTTCATGTTCAAAGTTCAGTATAATTTTATGTGTCTAAAATGGAGTTAATGAGGTGAGTAATTTTGTAAAAACCAGGTGAAAATGAAAGAAAAATCTGCAAAATTTATTCAATCCCCAGTGCACATGATATCCCTTATAAATTTAAAGTATTATACAGTAAACATATCTTATGAATAAGTATAACAATGAATAAACCACGCCTTACTATTTTGAAAATAGAAAACAAAAGAGAGCCATGCATTAACATCATTTTAAAGATTATATAAAAAAAACAGCTGCAAAAAAATCATCCGCTATAATGACGTCATGATTCACTTAGTTTGTAAGACTTCAAAACCTTACATGTTTTAAATTATTTCACCAAAATAAATAAAATTTGGTAGGTAATCATATTTTTTAAAGAAGAATCGATTTATGCAAAGAATATGGTGGTAAATTTTGACGTCAATTTTCCCTCAAAGTACAACAAATGAGACATTTTGAGAAACCTTTCAATCAAATAGAGGTTCATGACATTTGGTATTAGTGTAAGTAATTCATTGTTACCATCTATAAATTTATAACAACACATAGTTCACAAATACATACAGATAAAAAGGACCTGACATAATAGAAAAGGGGAACAAAATAGTATAAAAACCTTCTTTAGCGTATATTGCGAATATGAAAATTGTCTTTAATCTACCGATATTTTACTCGTTCTATAGCAACATATAAATTTTGTAAATTGTTTGTATCTTGGTACCCTATAGGACCAAGCTCACAATCAGCACAAATCAAATATTTCAATCCATCAACAGTTTTTGTAAATCCAATATTTTCAAATGTCATCATGTCCTTTACCAACCAGAACTTATCAATGTGATCTAACTGATTTAGCAAAGAAGTCCCATCTTTATCTTTTGCCGCCATAAATGGTAAAGAAAACTAAAAAAAACACATTAAGAAAATTGTATAATATTTTACAAAATCTCTCAAACTTACAAGTGTACACATAGAAACAACTTCTTTGTTGAATTTCTGCAAAGCAAGAAATACATTACAACCAGCTTTCTTTTTGTTTTTCTTGGTTTTCTTACTGTCCAAAACACAGTGATTTTACTTCAAAGTTTACTTCAAAGATTCGGAATAAAGGTTTTGTTTGGAATAAAGAAATCACTGTCACCTGTCCAAGAGGAGCAGAGGAGATTGCTTCATAAAAAAGGAGATTCCTGATTAAGTTAGCAGGTCTGAGAATGCCTCACTTATCATATGTAATGAGCTTAGTTGGCAATGTGGCATTAGTTTGTTTTGGGCCTTTAAATTTCGATTTTTGTTTGAGAGAAATTGTATAATAGACGACTTTCCAAGTGTGACGTATTATTTACAAATTTTTGTGTTCTTTGCAAAGGACACAAATTTGTCGATAATTTGCGATTTTATAAACAAAAAATTGTAAATATAGCTAGAATAAATCGCATTAGAAGCTATAAATATATTGTTGAAATATCCCTGAAAGAAGGACAAAAACATGGTTACAGTGGAGAGCCAGAAATCAGAAAAGCCTTCACTATCCTTTTTAGCTATTATATAATAAAAAAAATTTATATAGCTAAAAGTTGGGTAAAAGACCAAAGTACCTACCGCTGTCTCCGTAATGCGACATGTATTTTCCTTCAAAATCTTGCTACCACAAAATTGACAGACAATTAATTTTGTATTCTGTAAACTTTCTTTATCAACTAAATTTTCACCTTCAGACCAAGTGAGCAGTACTTCTTCCGCCATGATTAAGAATTGCACGGAAAAACTTAAAGGTTCGTTTACACTCACAAAAAATTTAACCTATCATGACTCCTCTACCTGTGCTACTGCGCTAACGAAGGCGTTAAATGGCGCAAGCAAGTGGCACAGTGACGCGCTATACTCTCTCTGACAAAAGCAAGGACATCAATTAAGGTAATAAATTTGTCTCTGGATTTTAGAAAAAGCTTCTGGAGATGTCCAAATGTCAAAAACAAGCAAAATCAGGGAAATGCTGATTTGGCCTTCAAGGATTAAAACTATCAAAACCCCGTTTGCAACAGAAATTAGATAATAAACGATGTTGATAGATAAGAAAGAGGATATAATTCCACAACAACAACCAAAGCCACACAAAATAATCAAATATTAAGCAGTATTTCTGTTATGTGAACACAAGTAAAAACATGAATAACAAAAGGTTTCCATAGCAATGAAGCTACAGTACCGTTGGTATGTCATATGACTATCAATCCTAGTATTTTTTTATATATATATAAAATGCGAAATTACACGGTAAAAATTATCTTATAAATATACTTTTTATTTAGCGAAGGTTTCCTTTCATGTTCAGGTTTTTGAGAATTTGTTCTTTCAAGTGCTTTAATAAGAATTTTTACCAAAAAGTGTGATTGTTTTTCAGGATTCGCAGTAGTTACGTTTGTTGTTAAAAACTGTTTTATAAAGTTGTTGAATTTGAGACGAATAAGACTGTATCTAAGATTGGAATATAGATTGTAAATATGCGAACGATCTCCACGGTTCCATACTAAGATGACACTACTACTTAAAGATGATATGTTTCTTTTTTTCTTTGTGTTGTAACAAACAGTTATTTTTGTTTCTGAGCGAAGCGAATTAGATAGCCTTCAATACTCACAAAACGTATGGAAAGGGAAAGCACTTCTGTGTCTGTCATTTTTCTGTCTCTCAATATTTTATTTTAAAGAAAAACAACCTTTTAGAAACTTCAAAACGTTCTTTCTCTAAACTCTAGTCCCTATCGAAAAGCCAAGAAGTCCTGGGACGAGGTTGCTACGAACATGCCGTTTAGGAAAACCAACTACAAAAGCTTGGATGTAATTGATCAATTCTTTCCAGGGGGGTAAAGTTTCAAACGGGTAAAAAGACGAATACCATATTTCAGTAGGTTTTCCCAACGTGCTTTAAAAATGATCTATGTACAAAATGTAAATGCAAATTAATTAATTTATCTATAATACAAATAAATATTCACAAGTTGAGGATAAATCTCTACCATAAAAAGTGTTCTCCCCAGATATCTGGAATTCTCTTCGACAAGCCAATCAAATTAATCTGTCTTTGTTATCAGGGTCAATGGTCCTTCAAAACCCGATAAACCCGAAATTAACTGTAATTCTTGTGCTTGAAAGGGACAGTTTTCGATTTTGAGAAAAAATTGTTGGATCTGACGATATGAAAGTGCAACAGAGAAAAACGAGATATTTGACTCGATAATCTTAAAATAGTTCATCGTCCAAGTCATATTTTCTGCTAACAATCAAGTCCATTCTTTTTTTAACAGACTGTGAGCCTGAGTGAGTTTCTTCATCTTTTTCAAAATCTCTCAAAAGCTCATGTGATTTTCTCAGCGAACGTTTTCTTTCAAATCTTTCTTCACTCTGAAAATAAGAAAAGGTCTTATAAAAAAAAAAACCCAAGCTTTTACGTTTAAAAAATACGATCACTGATACCTGTTTGGCTTTTTTTTGTGAACCACTTTTTGCCCATTTATTTTGGAGATCGACGTTTTCATTATCTACAAATAAGATTCGTGTACCGTTTATTTTGATCGTAGTATCCCGATAGAAACCTCAGTTTCGCCTTAGTTTTGCATATAGCGAATAAGAAAAACACGCAAAATTGCGTGGAGCGTACTGAGAACAAGAAGATATACAGCTGATGTACCGACTTCTAACCAGCTAAGTTTGGATATCGTAAACACAACAAAGTTCTACCTGCAGATTGTTTTCTGAATTTTTTGGAGCTTTTACTCATTGATAAGACATCTTCGTCACTTTCATCGACGACCTTCGGTTTCTCCCATGGTGAAGACGAAGATTTTAATTTATTTATTGTTACTTCTGAAACGAAATCAGAATTTATAACTCAGCATATGAGTCTATATTGTGAGGAATGGTTTGCATATTACATAAACAATGCTCGGACAGTAGAAACATACTTGCTGACTCATCATTACGAAACCTTTGCGACAATTCTTCATAATCTTTATGACGTTGATCATCATCGTTCAAGAAATCCGAAATCCCGTTACTACGACCACCGGAATAGTGTCTATAAAGCAAGATAATAATTTTTACATTAATATCAGTTGGTTAAGACTTGTCATCATAAGTAGTTTGCAGTCAAAACTTTGTTATTTTTGTCTGGGTTAACGAGAAAATTGTTGCGTATGGCTTCGTTCTCTCAAACGAAAACAAGAGACTTTCAACCAAAACGTTTTGTGATTGCAAAATAGAATGTCTACTGTCTCCTGTTCATTCTTGTGTGAAAAATCAGTTTCTGCATGATTCATTTCACAACATTTTGTTTTTGTTAATAAATAAAATTGATGTTTTTTTTCTTTGAATGCTTTCATCATCTCCTTTGTTTTCAATTAGAAAATAAATCAATATATTCATTAACCAACCATATTTATTATTTATCAGCCAATCGGATTCCAGGGATTCGTTCTCTTTTCCGTGAATATTCAATATCCGTGTTAAAAGGCATATTTTGAATACAAGGCTATCAACATACACAAACATCCAAAGAACAACAACAATTAGGCCATCTCTTGAGGCCTATTACCTGTCTCTACCAACGTATGGCTTCGCATCAGGATCTGTGAAATATTTTGGATTTCTCGGACGACGGGTCGGTTTTTTCTCGTCTCGATACTTTGATAAGCTAGCGCTGCTGCCAATAACCACGTCATCATCATCATCGTCGTCGTCGTCGTCACTGACGAATTCAGGATAATAAAATGGGCGTTGGTCGGCTAATCATAAGATATGGAGAATTCAAATAAATTGTTATTATCAGACGATCATAATGACGGCAGATGTTATAATCAGACAGTCATAATGACAGAACTAGAGAAGTACCACTGTTCCCACAAACACACTGGATCGAACATTGAAATTGAAGCACAATTGCTAATTAGTGAAATGGAGTAAGTTACTTCTTATATATGTTATATATTATATATGAAGTTACTTCTTATTTATATAACGATAGGTTATCTTGTTCTATTAGCATTAGTTTTATTGCAACGCATGCGTCCTACCAATATGCCGATGAAAAAGTTTCAACTGTGATATCCAAAACAGTAGGTTGGTTGCTCAAGGCTTTTTTAGATCGGTAAGAAGTAGGCGTACAGAAATGGGAGAGGTCTATGGCGATGCAATCTTGCTCACAAGACAAGACAAAATTTTGGTTTCTACAGTAGCTTTGTTTTCGGATATAATTGTAAAATAAAAAAATAAACTGATAATAATGAATAATAATCAAACCCATCCTTCTTTATGTTTAGAATAAAAATAAAAATATTTTTTTTAATACAGAAAATCTGGTAGCTAATTCAATAATGAATTTTCAAATTTTAGTTTTTTGTTTTTGAAAAATAATTTTTGGCGTAGCACTCAAGTGGTTGACTATGTCCAAAACATTTCATCACCACATCCATCGCTATTAGCAACAAGAAATAACAACACGCAGGTGGTGGATTGGCATGGTTTTCGTAGGTGCACACAATTTTGAGTTTATTCTACGTATTGAGGATTGGGAGAAGATCATCATATTGAAGAATTAATTAGGGGCAATATTAATCAGTCTACGCATTCAACCTATTCACGATTTTTCTTTCTTTCAGAATTACGTTAGATGGTGTAGTGGATATCTTATCAGTAAAAAAAAGTCGGCAAAAAGTGACTAAATTTTCGTCAAGTGATTAAATTTTTGCCGATTTTTTTTTTACCGACCAAACTTTTTTGCCGATTTTTTTTCTTTGTTTTTTTGTTGCCAATTTTTCTTTTTGGCTTATTCTTTGCTTTCATAATATGAGATGAAAATTTTCAGTAAAGAGAACACGTCTAACAACATTGTATCAGTATATTTGACGCTCATCTTTACAAGTTTTGAACCAATCTTAACAAAAAACACAATATAAACATTTTTTCTTTAAAAGCAAATAACGAAATCGTAAATCGAAATATAAAACGATGTTCGTTCATGAAATTGATTGATCTTAAATTTCTATCTTACCTTTTTGTTGTTGTTTTTGTTGAAAGACAAAACTATGAAAATTCAAACTTTCTTGGTAATTTTTTTTTAGAAATTAGTTGGCAAAAAATGACTAAATTCAATAATTAACTAAAAAGTGACTAATTTTTTTGCCGACTTTTTATTTTTGCCGACTTTTTTTTTAACCGCTTTGGTTTGTGTTCGAGTCTCAGTCATGTCTTTTCTCGATACTTCACTCCGATGCACTTTAAAAGCAGCACATTTGAAACCATTGACCGACATCAACCATAACGGATGAAAGTGGAAAACTGTGTAAACTTCAGGTTATTACTTACTTACTAACAGAAAGTAGGCGCAGTATGTTGAGCCCGGTAAAGGTTTATATTGTAACGCCAAAGGGCGGTAAAAGGCGTTGACGGCATTCAGGTAGCATCCGTTTACACTGGAACGCATTTAGCTACTAAAACCTATGACTCATCCATTCTGTCTTTTCTTCCTTAAGGATTTTTCTCTAAGTCATATATATATATATATATATATATATATATATATATATATATATATATTTTGATTCATTCAGTTGTTCATACGGACCTCGTTTTGATGCGTTACATTGTATTTCGGTATGTATTTTCCTCGACTGTTCATCGGTGTGAGACAATTTTCGGTAATTTTCAACACGGTAACGAATTGCGTGGGGACAACTGAGCGTCAAAAAACAAATAAAACCAGCTTATATATAAACTGAAAGCATGGAATGAAACAAAAAGAAAGTTGAAGAATCTTACCTTCAATATCACGTGAATAGGTCGGAGACTTGTACCTAAGGAGGAAGATGCATTTTTATCACATCTGTGTAAATAAAAAGTAAGTTTATTTTTAGTAAAAGTGGGAGCACACAAAGAAATATTCTCTTAAAAAGTTGACTAAAAGAAAAAGTGAAGTTCATCCTTTTTTTTTTAGAATTACCTTTCCATGTTAATCAATATTGTGTTTGGAGAAGTAGCGGGTAAGAATTAAACATTTATTTTTTTCATAAATTTTTTTCATCACTATGTTATTATTTCTTAAACAACTTATTCGCTTTGAAATACAATGATAAATTTGAAATACAATGATAAATTTGAAATACAATGATAAATTTGAAATACAATGATAAATTTGAAATACAATGATAAATTTGGCAATGTGTGTAGTTGTATCGCTAAATACCGCTACGTGGTAAAACAAAAGTATAACTTTGCATTGGATCTATATCAAAGATTGTGAAGACTTTTTGTTTTCGGTTTGTGTCATCATTTGCCTATCACTTTTTTAGCTCCTTCACTGTTTCAAAAAGCGCCAGTATCAGTATAATTTAAAGTCATTTACCTTGATTTTGTCTTGCCTAACACATTTTTTCTTGATGTATGTCCCCTGAATGCTGCTTGTATAAGTAACACATCATCATCATCCAACCTTGTGTCTTGTTCAGACACAGTCTGTTGAAGATATGCTGTTCGTTTTTTATGACCACGCCAAGCAGATTGAATGGAAATGATCGCCTGCAAGAAAAAAAAACCGCTTAAACTCCACCAGCCCATGAATGATATTTTATCTCTTATATTCTATACACTTTTCCCCAATTTATGTTTTAACGTCGTTATTAAACCAAATTTGCCTCGTTTTGATGTTTCTCAATGTTCAACACAGAAACGAGGCCTGTTACGACAACCACACCAAAACAAGACATATAAACAGAAATTGGAGAAAGGTGTTTTGTACCCAAAAATAAAAAAGGGACTTACATCCTCTAGTTCATCTTCCTCATCTTTATATATTTCGTTGTTCTGAAAAGAAAGAAAAAAGATAAAAAGATGTGACGTCATAGAACTTCAAGGGGTCACTTCAAACATCGAAAAATATTTCCGACAGATTTTTTGCGTGACGGTAAACGTCAACAAGAATCGGTGACAGCTTATCATACGAAACTTCTATAACCTTGTCTGGTCTATTTCTCCAACCACGTTGAATAGTTTTAGCAGCACGACTCTCCTGTAATGCCTTTACTTTCTCCTCTCTCTCCTCCGTGGATTCTTTCTTTTTTAACGACGTAGAAGTTCTTTTCTCTGCAGATCTCCGGGGTGTCAATCCTGAAGATTTTCTCCTAAAATAATTTTTAAAACTGTTTATGTTTATTTAAAAAATTTATCGTTATATGGGTTCCACAAGTATAGAGTGTCTTGCTTACAATTTAAATTCACAGTCGAAACTCTATAAATAATGTTTGAAAGAACGAGACAAGTCTGCAAACTTCCAACAGAATTAAGAGACTTTTCTACCAAAAAAATAATTTTCAATTCTACATGAAGCGCTATTTGGTCCCTCTCCTAAAACAAAAACAAACATACAAAGTATTGAAATATTATAACCTCTGTAAAAAAAAAAGAGAAAAAAAATGGAGTTAAGACGAGCAAAAGCCATGGATTGGTTGGAATTTAATCATGTGATCAAAAAGTGTGCAAAACCAAGTTTGCCTATTAAAAAGATCGAAGAAAAAATTGTCAAAAACTTATAATAGACTTCCAGGGAATTTTCAAATAACTATCAAATGGAAAAACATGAAGATTGTTTGAAAGCGACAAGATTTAATTCAACTTCTAAATCAAGTTTTTTTGTAATTATACTGAATCAGCCAGAGAAGATAAACATAGGAGAAGGATGCTTGTGAGCATCGTAAGATTCGCAGTTTCATTAGTTCAGCTTGTTCATTTGTTTACACTTCTCTTAACAAACTTCATCTTTGACGTAATTTTGAAAAGATTTTTTCCTAAAATTTGATTGGTTCATTAAACAGAGTGGCGACTTTGATTGGTTAGTTGATCCAGATGTGCAATTATGATTGACTAGTTGGTTTTATATAATCTTTATGTTGCTTGTACCGTTTGGTACATGTTGATATCACAAATTATTTTCTATCTACAGTTAAATTCCGCTAAGTCGTTTCCCGGATAACTCTGAGTTTCCCGATTTTCTAACTACCTTGATGGTCCCTACTTATCGGAATTCAACTGGTTTTTTTTGTATCTATTCCGTTTTCTCATGTTCTGTGTTTTATCACTCTTGCATAAAATAATAGAGATACATAAAATAATAGAGATTGAGTCATCAAGACTAGACTGGTAAACAAAGACATGGGAGGAATGAATACGACATCAGGAAATCTGACGTCGAATGGGAATTGCAAGATAGAGATTGCCACGATGATCTATACGATAATGTGCAGCGTCGTCATCGTACTTGTCATCACATGTAACGCTTTTGTTCTGATCAAATTAAACCCGTTCGGATTACATCGCCGACCAAACATACAGATCTTGATTTTATACTTGAGTGCATTCGATTTAATGGCGTCGGTCATGCTAATATTTGACGTCTACGATAACCTCACATGTTTCCGGAAATGGCCGCTTGGTGAAATTGGCTGTAAATTAGTTTATCCGTCGTATCATGTGTCGTTGAACATGTCGGTATGTATACTGATAATTATGTCTGTTGATAGATGCCGATCGATCGTCACGCCGTTGAAGAAAAAATTTAACCGGAAATACATTCATCTAGCTGCGTTCTGTTCTATATGTATGTCCATTTCAATGGCTTGGTATCAATTCTATGGTTTTGTTTACAATGAGAAGAAGCAAAGGTGTTCCGCCAATCGAAGCTCACCATTGTACGCCATCCCTCACGTGATTTTGACGATAACACGTGATTATACGTTCATAGCTGTTTTCACTCAAACATCTTACTTCATCTATCTGGCAATCACCAAAAATGACGTGCTAGACGTCTACTATAACGTTCGAAAGAAGATTGAAACGCAAAGAGTTATTATAATGTTGGTGATAATGGAAATTGTTTTCACTTTGCTTGTGGTGCCGTACGATATGTATGATTGTGCTATGTTCATCTCAAGAATGTTGCCAGAGCGTTTCAAAATTCACTACACGTAAATATATCTTTCACTTAATGTCGTTCGTAAGTAGCGCTGAAGTATAATATTTAGAAAATTAGAATATTCCCGTTTTCGTTGAATAAGTTCGTTCGTTCAGTGAAAGGCAAAAGTGAAAAGGTGTGGAAAGGGTTTTGGAAATCGGAAATTTGCTAAAGCACCATTTACATTAGTAGATTACTTGAACTTCGGTTTGGTTTTGATTTCTAATTAAATTGCAAAAACAAAGAAAATCGATCGAATTCTTTTCGAACACTATTCGAATGGTGAGAATATGGAAAATGAGATTGCGAAGTTTTTATTTTTAGACGGAATATGTATCACATCGACAGAATATTAACCATACTTCAGATGACAAATAGCTTTGCCAACTGCTTCATATATGCAAAGATGCATCGTTTCATCCACATCCGCTCCACCAGCGGAACCAACTCGTCGATAACAGATAACGTTGCAAGAAGAGGAACAAGACAAGAGGTATTCTGGCCAAATAGACAGTTATCTGGTCCATTACCATAACTAAAGTGTCAAAATGAGGCAAGAAAGAAAAAACACCATCAACAACTTTATTCGATTTAATCGCAGGTTGTGATCAAGCAAACTGTGGCAAAAATCTAGAACTTAAAAAGAACATCCAAACGGGTTGGTTTAACCACGGTGTTTCATAGAGTGCAATAAACATCTGTGATGGAGAACATTTTATAAATGTAGATGTAGTGTTTGTTTATAGATTTAATGAGAGAAATCTGATCCACGTTCTTTTTAAATTTCACTTGCAGTTAATTTTCCCTTCCTTTAATTTGTGACCCTTTAACTTTCATCCCTATCAAGACCCAGAATTCCATAGCCATGACTTTAAACATAGCAGGGCTTAAAATAGTGGTAACTGTTTCCTCTCAGATGTTTTCAGTTCTTGTATATTGCAAAAAAAATTTAAAAGTATAAAAAGTATTATGATAAAGTATGAAATTTGAACGAAATAATATGGATTTTGATAATAATATGTAACGGAAATGTAATGTAAATTTTAAAGCCGTCTCCAAGAATATTTTAGATCATACTCCATATTCTCTTTACCTTGTTTTGACGGATTCACTCTTGACGGAAGCTGTGTCGGATATATTGTCAGCATTATTTTTATTGGATGACGATTGATCGAGTTGTTGTCTATACACAAACGGAAAACAAATAATTCAGTTCCAAACTTCCCTATATACAACTCCCCTCTCTAATTCGAACTACTTTTAAAGGTCCTTTCACCACCTGTCCGAATTACGCGGAGAGTCCCCTTATTAGAATACAATGGAATCATACATCAATAAAACCTTTTCAAACATTTTCACACATTAATAAAATTATGTTAAAACATTTTCCAACCTGTAGTCATCGTTCATTTTTCGATAATGAGATCGATCTTCTTTCAATTTTTTAACGGTATTTTCCAACCGTTCCACGTCACCAAGTAACTCCCTTTCTCTTGCTCGCAATTGTTTTAATTGTTGTGGTAGCGGACCTCGTAACTCGATACAGCCTGAAATCAAATGAAAATCTTTTCATCAACAATAAACAATATGTCCGACGTATGATTGAGTGCTGGTAAAATCTCCTGAAGTTTCTTCACATGCTACGCTAACAAGATGTAGTCAACACAAAATTGCTGAGAAAAATTTATTATTTCTGTTTGACTAAGAAAAGTACAGTTCAGGTCAAGTCTTGTTCTATCAAATACGTTACGGAGGCTTTCATCCAAAACGTCACAAACGAAAAATTCGCAAATTTGAATATCAACAAATGAAAACCGGGCTTAACATTCTACCAGCAAAACAATAGTTTCCATAAAGTCCGATACTCACGTTCGTCAATTTGTTCAGCATCCACTTCTTCTCCTTTGTTTTCTGTTTTCTCACTTTTTACAGTTTGACTCTCCTCTTCTTTCAATTTCTGATAAATGAAATTTAAAACTTTTCAATTGTTTACAAAAACAAAACTTACGTCCATAACACTTGGTGAAAACTAAGCTTAAAGAAAACAAAGAAATTATCTCCTTGCTAGTGATTGCCAATGATATATTATAAGCGTGGAAGCCATTATTGATAGTTCTCATTAATTATTGCTGACCAATTGCTGACCGTTGCTTGTCACGCAAAAACTGTTTTTGTAGCCTTTTGCATATAGACCTTCTGGTATTCAAGATATCAAACAAGAAGTCAACAACACAAATGAATCAATACCTTACTTGTATTTAGTTATGCATGAGAATTGCTTGTGGGACAATTAGATTTATTTTTAAGAATCTTCTACGAATTTGCAAAAATTTGTCCCGCCATTACTTCTCCTGCAAATTACTTGTAAGGCAGTTCCCTCTGCATACAAACATTCAGGCCACAAAACTGCTTTAATGATTGCGCAGCTATTTTTAAATTTATTTCGTGTTTTTGAAAATTTATTAACGCCTTTAAATGCCTCCATTTTATTGCATTTCCTTCAGCATCATGAAATTCTTTCAAATCAGCTTATGCATTCCTGGTTAACTTCAACATATATATGGCAAGGGTCAGGCTTAGAGCAAGCTCATGACCAGAAAAATCAAAATTACATTTCATTGTTGACAAATCTGACCCAAACTAGCAACCAAATGTTTTTATGCAGTCAAAATTTGCCCGTTCCATCGCATATGATGCTGTGAAGAGGGATCACATTATTGCTAAATGCTAATTGCAAGGCATTCTTTGTAAGTGAGTATAAATTTGTTAAGTTTATGTTGCTGCATATAATACGTACCCAACTGGACATTCTCAATGACCCTGCAAGCCAACAAGAATGCATAAACAGAATGTTTCAGTGGCCACCTTATCCTCATCAAACGTAAATTTTTACACATTTGGTAAATAAGTCCCGGTTTTCGATTGGAAATGGATGAAAATGGATGCTACAACCTTTCTGAAAAGGATTTGTACATCCATAATCAACACAAGAATTAACTATGGCTTCATGTTTTTTTATTTTTTAGTACGTATATATTAAGCGAGATCACTTTCGTTTTCACTCTTGCCACTAATAGTGTCTTCCAAAAAAAATTTGGCCTCACCACAGGAACTGTAGTCGGACATCTAGCGCTTCGCACTTATATATCATTGGTGATTGCTTTCCGAAAAGTCAAAATGGTAACCGTAAAAATGGATATGAAAACAGGATTTTTTTATTCATGTTATGATGACTTCTTCAAGTTTTGCCATACATTACTTACCTGTTCCAAAGTGAGAATCTTTTGTAGCAGTTCAGATCGGTTCATATCTTCATAATCTACAAAAAATTTAACAGTAATAAAAGTTAAGAGAAAAAAAGTGGAATGAATTTTTAAGGAAGAAGTGGGCAACGATCTGATTGTGAGCCAAAAAAAAAGCTCTCATAACTTAAATTTTAATTAAAGTCTCTTATCTTGACATTTCGACATTTTCATATGTCATCATCAGGTTTTGAGAAGTTTAATAATGACTGTTTTGTGCATCTGTACTGAAAAATAATGCCAGAGGTCGAGCTTGCTACCATTTTTAGCAGGCATTATTGATTTGTAATAACTGGTTTCTGAGCCAATCAAATTTACCCATTTCCCGTATTAACTTCCTTCGTAATAACCTCCAGGTAATAAGGTCTAATAACATACTTAACTTACTTATGATATAAACTTATAGAACTCAACTAACTCTATAAAATCCTCTGGCTGTGTTGGATATCAATGACATATCAAGGACAGGATATCCCTCACTGAATGGAACCATTTCAAAAAATAAGAGCATGAAATTGTTGATGTTACTAGCCTGTGTTGTAAACATTGAATAAGTGAATGGATTAAGGAATTAAACAATGAAGAAAATCATCAATATATATTGATTAAAAACTGGTCAAAAAAAAATTACCCTTCTCCAAATTGATGGTATCCGACATGACTGGTTGAGTTAACTTCATTAAATCATTTTTTAATGATTTGTTTTCCAGCACCAATGAATGATTGTCTTCTGTAAAATCAAATAGTTGTAAAAAAAGAAAAAGAAGAATTCATGTACTAGATGCAAGTTGTTGCTGATAGTGTACAAGTTAATACCTGTAAGCCTTTTGATCAAGATTTGCGCTTTTCTCCCTTTTCCATCTTTCAGAGCGTCATTAATTTCACTAAAGATAAAATGTGATTGGTTGAATAATTTCAACAACTAATTATTAAGTAAATAAAGGATTTACTTACTTTTCCGAAACTATATTCATTGTTCCAGATTGATTTTCCTGTAAAATCTGATTAAGCCTTTGTATCTAGATTAGGGATACATTATTTTGTCAGTGCAAAATGCTGCACAACATGTGAATATAAAATAGAAATCAAACAAACATGGTACAAATAAACCCAAAACTTACTTCATATAAATACATTTCATTCTCGAATTTTAGTTCTTCAAAGTTGGTCACTTTCAGCTCACTGTTGATTTTTCTATTTTAAGAACATTAACTTTAATTGCATGTCAATAGAAAAAAAAAAGAAGTTGTACAAATGTAAAAAAAAACAACAACAATACAACAATACTATATAATATTAAGATTTCCAAAGAAAAATTCTCTTTATACTTAATTCCCTCAACACATAGGGAAGTACTTCTCATGAATTTCGCAGTTTTTGTCTGAAATTCGCAAAAATTTCTTCTCATGAAAAGTTCTTTGATAGTCAATTTGCAAAAATAACTTCTCACAAAATAGCTCCTGGGGATCACTAAAATTTCTTCTCAAAAAACACAATTGATTTTTTAAAAAAAGCTCAAAAACGTCCTCCTAACCTGAGATCATTTTCTTTACTTCGCAGATTTTCTTCCAGCTTATGAATTTTTCTCCGTAAACTCATTACAACCTAATTTGTAAATAAATAAACGTGAAAATTCAAAAAAACAAATACACCAAAAAATGAGACAAAAACACCCAATATAATTTCAATATTATTATAACGTTATTAATTTATTTAAATCATTTTATTTCATATTTTCTATATAACAAAAGTCTTTCCAACAGACCTCACTCGCATCAAGTTTCTTTGATCCTAATGTTCGTCTCAAATCATTGTTCTAAAAATGATATATAATAATAATAATGTAATAATATAAAAATGATATAATATAATAATGGAATGGAATAACAAAGAACAATTTTGAACAAAATGTTCAGATTTTCTTGGATGAATTCTGTTAATATAATGATGTATATATGCTGATAAGTTTGTTAATGGAGCCATAAAACTGTAACTAATAATTAACACTGAATGCACTTTTGTATGAATGTAATTTTTGCAATAGTGAGAATAGAATAGAGACCTGTGTATCAGGATTCAGTAACTCATCGATTTTTCGAGATTTCGCAACAAGTTCATCTTCCAATCGGTTATTTTTAGCTTTGAGTAAATCCAACTCAGTTTTGGATTGTTTCATCATCTTTAACCAAAATAAAAATAAAAAATTAAAACTACTGGAGCCCAGAAAGATGAAAAGTGTTCAACAGGTAGATTGATCTGGATTTTCTTGTAACTTCTTCATAACTTCATAACACCTACTCTTGATTTCTTTTCAAATTTAAGCTTTTTGTACAGACTAATGAAACTATTCAATTTTAGACAAGTCTCTGTGGAGGAGTGTTTGATACATACTCTTTTAAGAACTTGAATTTCATCATAATATGATTCTGGATCTTTATAGACTGGTCCTGACCCACCAGCTCTTGCTACCAAAGAAATGAATAAAAAAAATGAACTTCAGTACATTTCAAGACTATTAAGAAATCAAGAAATTCACACAGTTAACATACCACTGGCTGGCCTATTAGATTTTCCTGTTACCTAGAGTAGAAAGTAGAAAATCGTAGAATAGTACCACAAACATACTTCTGCAAGGTAATACAGATATAATGTTTTCTTTAAAGTGAGAACTAAAACATAAGAAGTCAACTCACAGGCATGTTAAGTTGTTCCATCAAAAATTTACTGGCATTTGGACGGTTTTTGAGATTACTTGGTTTCCCATAAATCCATGTATTCATACCAGAACTTTCAGCACTAATTCCTGATTACAAATAGATTACGAATATACACATCTTTCCAAACAGAATTTTTTTCATACGACAGTGTTTTACCATTTTATAAAGTTTGCTTGAAATATAAAGTTATATAAAATATAAAGCTGCGTAAAGCATAACATAAAACCTTAAAATCCTACCGGCACCATTTTTCACTGCACTCATCCACACTTCACGTCCTGTTTTCTTTGATGTTTTTTTTGGTGATGATTTTAATGGACCGCCATAAGGTGAAGCTGTAATTATCAAAACAACTATCTTTGAGCCATCACATAATTAACGAAATTAAACAACAAAACTATATATATAATATAATATAAAATATATATAATAAATTATATATAAACAAAAATTACAACATACCTGCAGCCTTTTTTGATTTTCTCCGATCTATGTTTGAACAGAATTATAATTAATATTTAAAATAATTAAAAATAACAATACTTTTTTTTAATTGACATTATTTTTCGAAATCAAGCTCACCTGTTGTTCTCCCAGTCTCCAATGCAGCGCCATCAGATACACTACGCTAAATACACAATGAACTTATTTTTCTATTCATATATTCATATACTGAATTTGAATGAAAGAATTCCAGACTTTTTAAGGAAATGTTGTACATTAGAACTATTTTTAACAATTTACAAATTTTTAACAATTTACCAGGATGAATTTTGAAATGAAAGGTGGAAAGTTCTACGCAGACTAAGTATGTACATAATTTTGATTGTTTTAATAGCTCAAAGCTTTTTATATATATATATATACTTTGAACCAACTGGTAAGCAAGAATAAAAATGCTTAAAATTAGAGCCAAAATTTTGTTTTTATGATTTTCAAAAACATTTACAGGACTTTTTCTGGAATATTTTCTAATTTTTCAGCTTTTCAATTTTATAAGAACACGAGCTTCAGATTTGGCCAAAAAATAAGAACAAAATAAGAACAACCCAAGGCTTAAATCATTGTTTTCAAAAATTAAGCTTAAAAGTGCATTTTTTAAAATAATCGCTTGAGCCTGAATTTTATTGTAAAAAAAGAACGATTCAGAATGTGAGTTCTCTTGCAAGCTTTATTTATTTATTTAAAACAGTTTAAATAAAAGCATTGTTTTTGCATGTGTTTATTTTTTCTCACCTACAGTAAATGTGTGAAATATATATATATATAATAATATATTTGTGATGGTGCAATATGTGGCCTGCTTTTATGTACATAATTCGAGCCATGTCAGTGGCTTCCCTTGTTTACAGCAAAAAAAGGACATTTATATAGTTATATAATTTATATTTATATATTTATATAGTTATGGTTTTTCCAGGTTTCAAGTTTGGAATCATATCATTATCATCAAACCATTGAATTTCCATTGATTAATTAATTGATTAATATCATTGGAAAGTATTTTTTATTAGTTATCACATGATATAAAAATTATTTGGGAAGACTTTGAAAACACGCACTCTCAAAACAAAAACAACCTCTTTTACAAAACAACTTAGTCATCAGTGCTAATTCTGAGCGTTTTAGAATCACAAAGATGTAAGTAAACATGTTTTTTTTAATTTTTTTGTTCTAAAAGCCTCCTTTCCAAGTTATTTAATTTTCCCTGAAAAGTGCATTTTTTTTTCCATTCAATCTTATGACATATCTTATAATATATTATAATTCAATTTTCGGCAAAAAAAAAACCGGTTTGAGATAAACCTATATGCTTAAACATGGAAGCAGTCTCTCCCCCAGAGCTTATTTAGTTTTGTAAAAGAGATCCAAAACGTAGTAAGGGCTTCACTAAAAAAAAACATTGTGAAAAAGCGTTTTAAAAGTTTTGCAAAAGATCACATGCAAAGCATGCCCATAATGAGAGGCAACACTTTGACAGGTGATACTATTATTAATAGATTTAAAAACCATGTCTATTTAAATTATATTTATTCAAAAAGTGTTGAAAATAAGTCTAAGAAAATCATGATCAAACCACTTTCCAATAAAAAGAAAATTAAAAATAGTTGTAGCAGTTTAGAGTTTTTTAGATAGATTGCTAGGAAAATGTTTTTTTCAATTTTTTAGATGTATGAAACATATACTGTGTCCTTAAGTGAGTGACCTCTTAAGTACAAAATAAGAGCAAAAGGCTTACTGGACTCGACTGGTTCTTATAAAACAAAAGCATGTATTTTCGATAAGAAAATACATGATGAATGTAACATGTGCACTATATTTATGATTTTTAATAGAAGGTAAATGTTATGAACACATGATCAAAATATTATTATTTCATCTGAACGAGACTCTTTAATCTACAGACAAGAGCCCAAAATGACATAAACTTATCAACTTTTTCAAGTTGATGAATTGAAGACCTAATGGAAATGTTTTGCTTAAAATATGCTCTTTGTATCGTATTGAAGCAACTATCAGCGAATGAAGGTTGTGTTACCAGAACAAAAGGAGTGTTTATAAAAGATAGTTAATGAAATAAATACAAACCAATGATATTACAGAACCAAGTGAGAGCTGGTCAGTTTCCTAAAAAACAACCATAAAAAATATTAATAATTTGCCTTTGATATAAATCAATACTGTCTGTGTTGTCTAAAAGTCTGTGTTGATTAAAACTAAATAAATACAAACCTTCATGCTGATGTAATATTATGACATTAAGACTTTCAAAATATGACTATATTTTATTTTTGTCTAAGAAAGAAAAATGAAGGCATTACATATAAAAATCAAGATAGGCATCACAGAAGACGTGTCAAAATTTTAGGCCTGAAATTTATTTACTTCCATCTTCTTTGTACTAAATTTTTAAACCTTCAACTTTTTACAGGCTAAAGCATATTTTCCAACTGTAGCGTTTTGAATGGGAAATTCCTGTTTTGAAAATATACCTCCCATATTCCCAATTCTTTCATATATCTCCCGTTTTGTAACTAAAAACTATAGGCCATATCTTTGCACATCATGTGAACATAAATACAAAATAAATGATGTGATACTCTTAGAACGTACAACCTCAGGTATTTACATATTGAAATTAAAGTTCTACAACTAGAAGAAATCATATCCTGCAAATTTATATCATGCATTAAAAAATGTGTTCTAAACATGTAGCAGCTGCTTCGCAACAATAGTCTACTTGTCTTCATATCTGGTTTGGACAATGAGTATTAGTTAAGTTCTGATAACAGCAAGGTAGTGCTTAGAAAACGTGAGTTTTCTTTTTCCACCAATGGTGATGTTATCTCAGACACATCACACAAAAGAATATATAATATTTAACGTAAAAACAAGAAATGTGGGTGCTATTTTTTTTTGCAACCCTTATCCATTCCAAATGTTCCAAGGAACTTACATATCGTGAAAAGTCAAAATTACTTCCAAGAACTTAATAAAATAATAAAATAATGTAAAATTAAAGATTTCTATCTGAGTTTGTTGTTTGAGGTAAAAAAGAAGAGGGTTTGACAACAATGACAATAAAGAACTGTTATAAATAGAACTGAGGGTCATAGTGTCCTGATGTCAGCAGTGGGAAGAGATGGGTCTGGAAGGAGCAGTTGACTTATATCAAAATGGCAAACAAATGAGGTAAACAAATGATTGGCTGACTCAGTTTTCTCATGACTTTATAACAGTTCATTACCTTTAACGAAAGCATCATCCATATTTTTTATCTAAGTTGACTCTTCACCAGGGAAGTTGCACAGAGGGAAGCTGTGTCTTGTTGTTGTACAGGGCCAAGTGATTGCTTTTGCTGTCTTGTAGCCACCAAAGAATTTATTACCTCAGACAAGAACAGCTTTACTGATTACTTTCTTGTGAATGCTACTCAGAAGAGCACATTCTTCTGAAACGGTAATACTTTCTACACATGGAAACAATTTCCTAATCTGGAAAAATCAATCTTAACTATTATTTCTTTATATAGTAAATGTTTCTTGATATGGAAATTGTGTAAATTAATTTTCTTATGTTTACTCTATACGGTTCCTTTGTAGGACAATCTACCATTTTTAAACAGATTTCTTTATTTGGAAATAGGGAACTTATTGGAATGTAATTCTCCCAAAGCTTTGGTGAATTTTTTTTAATCTTCAAATAATTTATTCAAAATTTAGAAATAATACAGAGCAAATATATATCTATTTAATTTCACTTTGTTACGGAAATCAAAAATTATCTGGAAATTGTTTGAATGTGTGGAAAATATTGCCGTTTCAGAAGAATGTTCCCTACTTCTACTCCCAATAAAGGGGAACGTAATTCAACAGAGCAGACACAGAGAAACAGAATAGGAAAATACTTGAATTTAATTTACAACTTCTTTAATGTTCTTACCCATTGAAAATGGGGAAGTATCGTTAGCGTAGCTGCCGATGTTAATATTTTGGAAGAGAAAATTAGGTCACATATGAATGTAAGAACAAAGGACCTAATATCAATCCTTGTGGTACTCCATACTTGATATTCATCCTTGTGGTACTCCATACTTGATATTCATCCTTGCAGTATACTCATTATTTATTCTTACCTTCTGTCTCTTTAGTCTTTCATCTTCCGTGCATTTTAAGCTGTGGGAATGAGTAATTAAGCAGCCAAATATTCACCTGAAATTCATTTTTAGGCCGTTTAAGAGATCCTAGAATTCAAAATTTTCTTTATCGTACAACCATGGTGGCCGACGAAATAAGGCATTATTACATCGTAAATTAAACAAATTTTTAAATTCAAAGAATTATCCCTCGAAACAAAAAGTGAAAATCATAGCTCATTCATGGCTCTAACTTACAGAAGTGTTAATGCACAGAAGGGTTTTTATAATAAGGGTATGAAATCATAGTTATGATTGAAGGACAGAGGGCATCTATAAAACATGCGCCTGTGTTTTTTGCATCTATTATCCGTTAGATCATAAACTTCTGTTTCAAACTTTACCTAAGAAACACAAATTCTGATTCGGTACTAGTTATAGAAAACATAAGGTAGTTTCATCTACGCTCCACATGCTTCTATTCTCGACACACCTTAATATTGAAGCAATTAATCAATGAGAAAAAAATGAAAAACATTTGAAAAGGAAGATTACAGTAAATACTTTTGACTCAATAGTTTAAATTTGAAATATGGCTTAATAATTGGAGGTAAATTCAAGATGAATCTGAAACCTCTTTAAACAAATCCAAACACAAAAATTTGACTGAAATGAAGTTGTTGATATTCATGTGTGCTGTTATCGTCACGTCTTGTTTACTACTGGAACGGAAAGATTGGCCATGGGACTTTAAATCATGACTTTTAAATCCCCGTTTTGAAAGCAGATTTCCATATAGGGGTGGGTGGGGGTTCTGTTCCTTGGTGCGATTGTTATGTTCTCAACATGCTAAATAACCAGCTGGTTATCAGAGTTTGTTTGCATCGTGATGTAATAGTTATGAAAATGTTACGAGTAGCTTCAACAGTAATTAGCAGTAAAGAAAAGAAATACCATCTCTAGTGTTTCCTTTGGGACTATTACAGCACGTGGTTTGTACGGTATCTACTTTGTTTTATTTTTGTTTTTGTTTTATTTATTTGATACATAGGTTGAAAATTCAGTTACATTCCGATGTGGACCTACAACATAAAATTCATAAATAAAATAAAATTTGTTTAAGATAAAAGCATTATTCCCAGTCTGCTTCAGAGGAGCACACTGAGAATAGATACGGTGAATGTAACAAATCAGTGTATAATACATTAAATATAAAATAGAAGTTAAACAAACAAACAAATAAATCAATTAGTAGACAGGCAATAAAAATATTCAGATAATATACAAATAAAATACAGCATAAGATCATATTATTGAACTTAGAGAAAGTATTGGAAGTAATGATGTGATGGAATGTATAGTACAATGACAACGTGATGTTACCCAGTAGGGAAGAGCACAATGTCATTCAAAAAGCTATGGCAACACAAACTTTGTATACCCACTAACGAAAGGAAATCATCAGAAATCAAAAATTAAAAAATTAAAATATTCAAAATTTAGAAGTAAATATAGTTATCATCAATATTTGTTATTCCACTGTTCTGTATTATATAATTAGAGTTTATCATGTCATAGACCGGTTGTTTTTGTTTGCGACGTTTCGACAGTTACTACTGTCATCATCGGGCGTTTGTAAATGAATGATGTAAAGTTTATATATGTTTTCAGTAGGATCGAAATTAGGATCGAAATTATTTCGGACCTGGAAGGAAGCAATGTCAATATTTCGGACCTGGAAGGAAGCAATGTCAATAATTTGTTTTGCGTAGAGCTGGAAACCATATCGCAGGAACATTATACGATGTACTATTAATACTGGAATTGTTTTTGACACTGTATATAGTCTCTTTGACTTTTCGAGCAGTCCATCCTTTTTCCTTGTCAAGGATCTTTCTATTCTTCCAGTATTAATAGTACATCGTATAATGTTCCTGCGATATGGTTTCCAGCTCTACGCAAAACAAATTATTGACATTGCTTCCTTCCAGGTCCGAAATATTGACATTGCTTCCTTCCAGGTCCGAAATAATTTCGATCCTAATTTCGATCCTACTGAAAACATATATAAACTTTACATCATTCATTTACAAACGCCCGATGATGACAGTAGTAACTGTCGAAACGTCGCAAACAAAAACAACCGGTCTATGACATGATAAACTCTAATTATATATTATGAATACTAGACTGACAAACAATATAAATATATCCACTGTTCTGTGTTTTATCTCTAAATTGTTTTGAAAATTGTTTTGTTGAGAAAAGAATATATGGTTGAACAAGGACGTATCCTCCCATTCTTTTTCTCCTCTGTTTATCTAATCTTCAAAGGAAAAAATATCTTTATATTTTTATTGCTAATGTTGTTTTGATATTGTATTTCATATCTTACATCCTTTTTAACTTAAGTTAGGTTTCCTTTTTCATTTATTGGATTCTAAAGTTGTTTTGTAGAACATAGATGAAACTACCTTACAGTTTTTCATGTCCGGCACAGTGTACCATCCAAATGTTTTGTTGTTCTTTAAAAAAGAAAAGTAAAACAGTCAGGAAATAGTACAGGTTAGGATATTATCAGTTAATTCAGATATTCTCCTAATTAGGATGTAAAAAACTCTCCTAATTAAGATATGTCAAGTTCAAAACAGCCCGTTTTCTAGCACATGCATCATAATCGCATCTTATATTTGCTCCTTTTCTGTAGCAAAATCAAATGAGCGTTTTTTAAAAATAAAAATAAACGATCATAATTTTTGATTCCACGATACATTTCATTAGAATATTTTTGAGTTGAGGCACTAGGTGGTACAGAATAGTTTGAGATAGAAGGAAAGAACATGCAATTCCTCAAAATATTTATGAAAATTGGGGGTTAAAAGTATAAACAAAGTCAACTACCACCGGGAGACATCTCTCAAAAAGAGGTTAAGAAAATAAAAGAAGCTGTCTTTTTTTTCGGACACCTAGATACAGCAGACAGCGAAGAGATGTAAAGCAATGCTGTGACTGTGGTGCTGTGTAGAATTATTTGTGGATCCCCGCCCGGTGGCCGACGGAGAATGGGATGGGGTGGTGGTATGGTGTGTGTCCTCCCTCTTTCTTCTCCTCTCTTCTCTTCTTCTTCTCTCTCTTCTCTCCTCCTCTTCCTTTTCGTTTGTTTGTCTTGTATTGCGCATGCAATGACAATAACACAACCAACAAAACCTAACCATTTAGTAACATAGTATTTTTAACAATAATTAATATATCAATCAATATAATATATGTTTTCCATATCTGTAGCTATAAGGTTATTTTTGTTGCTACAGTCACAAACCGCAACACCTTCCATTCGCCGCCATTTATTTTGGAAATATCGACGGCACCGAGGCGACCCGGCTAGAAGAAACCTTTAAAATGGACATTCTTTGCAGATAATTATACCCATTCTCTCTTATTTATAGGGTGTTTTTATTTTTTCTTAGTGTAGGATTCTTATTTTTTTTACTTATTTAGGTGGGGCTGTTACCACATCCATTTATGCATTTAAGGATCGTTTTTTAACTGTGCTGGTGGTGTATTTGTAGACTTACAAAATGCATTTGACACTGATCACAACATTCTACTTAATAAATTATTTCACTATGGAATTCGTGGAACTGCTCTTACTATATTCAGATCATACCTCTCAAATCGAAAACAGTTTGTCTCTACCAATGGAGTGAATTCTAGGTTTATCAAACATGGTGTTCCACAAGGCTTGGTGCTTGGAGCTTTACTTTTTTTATTATATATTAATGATCTAGTTTATGCTATTAAATATGCAAATGTCCATCATTTTGCCGATGATACTAATTTGATTAATGTTAGTGACTCTTTGAAAGAACTCTCAAAATGAATGAACTTGGACTTAAAGTTCCTTTCCCATTGGCTAAACACTAATAACATGATCTCTTTAAATACTAGTAAAACAAAATATATTATTTTTAAACATGCTCTAAAGCCTCTAAACTATGATTTTAGGTTATTTATCAATGGGAAGCGCCTTCATTCCAGTCCAACTATTAAGTACCTCTTGGTGTTCTCCTAGACAATGATCTTAGCTGGAAGTCCCAAATTAATAGTGTTGCAACTAAACTCAAACGTGTCACTGGGGCTCTTTCAAAAATTCGCTATCTTGTACCTCCTGCAGTATTAAAGTCAATCTACTATGCCATTTTCCATTCACACCTACAATATTGCTGCCAAATATAGGGGCAACCTAATTCTGTCCTCATCAAACGAATCTCTGTCCTTCAAAACTACGCAATGAGACTCATGGCATTTAAACCTCGTACTGAGTCTACAAGCAGTCTCTATTCCAAATTTAGAGTACTTAAGTTCTCGGACATAATTCATTTACAAAATGTTCTACTTCTCCATTATCTATCCCACCATAAAATGCCTGATGCAATTCAAGTTACTTTCGCCTATAACCCCTTACATGGCAAAACTACTCGTGCATATGAATCTGGCCTTTTAAAACTCCCCCTTGTCAATACAACTAGTCTTGGAAAAAATTCGATCAGATACAATGCGCTTTGTTCTTAGAACCACATCCAGTCCCTACTACTACCTACTAAGCTAACTAATTTCCTCTTAGCTTCTTACTAATTCTGTTCCCACTATCCACACTCCTGATCTACTGTTTGTCCTGTGTTTTGTGTCATCTGGTGTGTCCTGTTCCTTGTCCACCTGTATTTGTCCCAAGGGGTGGCCATTGCCTTTGTCTTAGTTTTTGCTAGTAGCAATGGTCTCCCTCCTTTAGCATATTTTTTTTTCTTTGAAACTTGTAATTTTTTTGATTTGATTAAATCTATATATTATGCGATTGGTAAATAAATTGATTGATTGTTGATTGATTGATTGTATCCGGAGCTGACTTCTGTATAAAGTGTAGCTAGGGTTTTTAATTTTTTGGCTTATTTAGGTGGGGACTTTAGACTTAACTTTTAAGATCAATGTGAAAACCCAGGTTTTCCAAAAAGAAAGCATTACTGTTCCATCTTGTGGAAACGTTTCTAATTGCAATTTTTGACAACAGTGTAACTTTATGATGGTGTTTTATTATTATTATTATTTATTAATAACGTTTAGCTACACCCAGGATAGCCTCTTCAGTTCTCTGATAGAACTGTTATCAGTAATGAGGGTCCTGCATCATATAGGAGGTCCTCCTAGAGCATTTAAGAACCCTATTTGGGCTACAGAAGGCACATGTCCACTTCCAACTGCTCAACTAGACAACTCCCTTTAGACACATCAATCTCCTGCTCTCAACCTGAGTGGATTGATTCACACTGTTGATAATATTCGTGGATAAATATTCTCTGTTTTTCTTTTAGAAATTAACTTTAGTGAGTTAATTTTGCTGCTAATTATCCTTCATGTTGCTAACTCACCAACAACACTTTCAACTTTGCTCCGTTTGTAAATATCTTGTCCAATCATTCCAATCAATCAAAGTCATCATTTTTACTTATCTCATCTGCTATATTTGCTTACATTTTTCATATCTCACGATCGTACCAAAAACTTAACTGCCAAATTCTGTTAAAAAATTCAAAATTTGATTGTCGACGACCCCTAATTTCTGTGATATTTGATGATGTTAAAAAGCCCAGGAGAAAACTCAAGTGGCTAGAAGAAAAGAAGAAAAGGACCTACATGATTCTATCTTGGTTTCTATCTTGGACTTTCATTGAATCTCAGTGCCCAAACAGTTATCACTATGAAATTTAAGTTGTAATTTCCTGTGGTTAAACATGTTCAAAAATGTTTGGCAACATTATTTTGAAGGCAAATTTTGGTGAGAATGTTGGCCAATTTTTTTTAAACACTGACACTGACAATTATATATTTTAAGCAGTCAATTTAGATAAAATTCTGAATTATACATATATATATATTCATTATATTTCCAGAGTAAGCAAGAAAGTGAAGCTAAAGAATGTTTTTGAATAGATGCATTCCAGAGTTCCTTCGTTCATCTAGAAGCTTGTGTAATGTTGTGTTCAAAAAGTCATGGTATAACCAACCAATAATGTGCATGTCAACATGGTTACCTTCCCATTTACCAAAATATATTGATGGATTCAATGATATTCCAGAGTTAGAAAATGCTAATGAAACTGTGCAAAAGTTGTTTAGCTTAGAAATGGCGGATAATAAAGAAATTAGGAAAGCGGTTAGAACAATGAATGCCGAGAAATACGAAACCGATTTAGAAAAGAACATTGCAAATAATACGAGTCATATTCGAATGCTGGTTGAAAGTTTACAAAAACATAAAAAAGAAAAGAAAGGCAAGGTGTTCTTGATTTGGGCGATTGACCAAAGAAAGAAACGTTTAAGAAGATTACAAAAGCTGGATATCAACAAATACATGAACATTATTGAGGAGCTTAACATTCCTCCACTGCAAAGTCCACATGAACCACAAAATAAATATAAATTTCGAAAATTTAAGATCAATGTTCCAATGCAGAAAAAGAGGAATATTGAAGATTTTGAACATGACAGAGTTTATTGATGTATATTCATCGGTATTTGTTTTGAAGTTGAAGAAAAAGTTTTTTTACATAGTTTTGCGTTTGTTTTACCTTTTATCTCCATAAGTTCTTTTTTTGTGTGTGAGAACAACATTTCATAAGAACAAGAACATACGATACTCACATTTGGCTAAGTTTTAAGTAGAGTATTATTAGTCCAATTTAGAAGTCACACTGTCGATTCATTAAATTTCAGATTGGTGCCTATATCGTAACTAATCTGGCCTGACTTCGGTAGCTTATTGAACACACCTGTTTTTAATTAATCTCCGAAGTCACGCGTCTTTTTAGAATAGTTAAATATATTTAACTAAACGTAACTCAACATTTTGTTTAGTTCAATCAGATCAAGTACATTCAAGTTTAACTAATCTAAACTGAACTAATCTACAAGTATCAACAACCATATTGACAAACAAAGTGGAAATCGTTCTCATGAAATATTTTCCCGCGAAATAATTCTGATCAAATTGTTTCCGTTCGAAAAAAGGTTCGGTGGAAACACCTTGTCCCCAGGGGCTTCTTCGCCTTTGATATACAAAGAAGTCTTGTGACAAGATTGGGAGGAAATCACACTTAATTGTGATGTTTGGCAATACACATTTCCCAAATTTCTGTTTAAACACCGTGTTAATGCTTTGTTATCAAGTTTAGCCTCGTTTCTATGCATTTGATTGTTTTACTATAATTTCTTAGCGTTATTACCAAATAATAGTATAGAATAATAAAAATAGAATAATAGAATAATAAAAAGCAATTATGAACTTAAAATCGAGGCCATATTTGTTGACTAGGCCATAACATAGTATCTTGAATATATATACTAGGTGACACCAACGTTAAATAAATTGGAAAATAAATAAATAAATAAATAAACACGATGTTTACCCAGAAATTCGGGAAAGGTCTATTTTTTTAAGGTCATGTCTGTAACTAAAACAATTTAACGAGACAAGAGAATATTTGCCATATATTTACTAAACATTATATTATACAAGATTGATTTATTTATTTATTTATTAACGTCATAGAGAGCACTTAAAGCCCTCATTTAGGCGCTATGGAAGTAACACGTCCGTTTAAACCGAAAAATAGACAACACCATTAGACATCAATGACGCTCTTTCTTAAGCTGAGTAGATCACAAAAAGCTCAGGAGAGGAGGTTGGGGACTATGAAATGTTTTGTTGGTTGGCATGGTGCTTATATCAGGCAAGATGGTGGTAGCAGCAGCGCTTTTGAATTTCTGGATGTATTGTGTGAGTTATGCAGATGGAATTGCATCCCGCCTACCACCACTCACACAATACAACGATAATTTACTTAAGGAGAAATGGGTGGAAGTATCCCTCCTTTATCGCTTCCTTTATTTGATGTCGTTGCCAGGGGTGATTTAGGGCTTCAGCAGCTGTCAGTCTTTTTTTCACCATTCCGAATAAAAAGTTTCCCGAAGAAGTTTCTCAAATCTAAAAACAAAGAATGATTCGAAATATACACGACCACTCAACCCTTTGAACTTCTGTTATTATTTCATATTCATTCTCATTTACTATAAATATATCACTATTGATAAATTTCTCTTGCAAAAATTTTGTTGTTATCACACAGTATTTAATATTTTGAAGCTCCTCATACTTTTCTGGTTTATCATTAGCCATAAAAATATCGAACAATATCTTGCTTTAAGAAAAAACGGTTTATCAGAAACTCTATTCGCTTAGCCTCGGTTAGGAATTCAAACCCACTCTGAGAAATTGAAAGGATAACTTTTTCATTGTAAAAGAAAAGGGCGTTTGAATGTTCGTTGGATGTGAAATGACCATTTTTTTCGTGGGATGTACACATGAAAGCAATGGAAGCAACTGAAGTTTCTTTAAAAGTTTGTGTGAGAAAATCTTTAAGAATGACAGGGATTGAAATGCTTTGTTTCTTATATAAAAAAAACTACATTGAATGGAATATATACATCGACTACAACTTCTTCGTATTGGCTTTTAGTAATATTTCTTAAGGGATTTCAACATCCCTTTACGATTATACTTGAACGGTCAGGTGGACGTGAACAAACGATAAGCCTTTGGTGTGCCGACCTGTCGGCTTCCCGACCATAATATCTATAACAAGAAATTCAACGTTAAAATCATGTTTGTTATAATCACGACAGGAAGGATGCATGTTTGTTTGTTTGTTTGTTTGTTTGTTTTTCAGAATAAATATTTGCTTACTGCTGACATGTATTGAGCAGTTCCAAAACTGTCGTAATACATTTCATTGCTAGTTTCAATAGAAATTCCGAAATCAATTATCTGAATTTCCAGGCGCTCATTAACAATTAAATTATCCTCCTTAATGTCCATGTGGGCGATTTTCATGTTGTGAAGGTATTGAAGGCCATGTAATATTTACTGTGTGAAAAAGCATAAAATCGTTTCGCTAAACAAAACAACTTTTTTTCGGTATGTGGCAAGTGAG
Source organism: Turritopsis rubra (assembly GCA_039566895.2). Lineage (NCBI taxonomy): Eukaryota > Metazoa > Cnidaria > Hydrozoa > Anthoathecata > Oceaniidae > Turritopsis > Turritopsis rubra. The sequence goes on along the minus strand of CM077629.1, from coordinate 1,893,381 downwards.
ATGGTACAAGTCCCTTGAACTTGCATAACAATTTGATGGTATCGAGAATTGGCTGATTGACATCGGTACTAAAATAGAACAAAATGAAGTATTATAGAATCAATCATAATGAAGAAAAAAAGAAAGTTTTTTCTCTACACAGTGTTATAAGTTCCATACTCCCTCTCCCACTATCTCCCACTCCTCCCAAGTCACTGGGAGTCTATACAGTAGCCCTTTACAAAAAGTAATGACTGGTTTGTAGAGCTGATAAAGTCCGTGGTACCAGAGGTCACCAGAAACGAATTGACATTGTGCAAACTGTAGGTATCATCTCCTGATGAAGGACCTGCAGTTCTGCCCTTGTTTTGTCCAACTTCTCTCCTCCCCAACCTCATTTGTTTTGCTTTTCGTTTCGTTTTATTCTTCTTTTTTTAAAAACGAAATGCGTATAACACTTCACCATACACTTTCATTTACTACAGAAACAACTTGACCAAACCACAACACTGACAATAACAAACGACAATATATCCACACACGCCACCACCACCAGCACCACCACAACCACCACCACCACCAGCTAACATAACATTACAAAAACAAGGACGTGATACACGACAAAAATAATTCACCATTCACTTATAAATGCACCACACTTCCACACATACGATACAATCCCGGTCTGATCACCTAATATTATTAGATAGAAACGTTTTTATTTCCCACCTTAATTATAATACAGTGGAATCTGTCTAAAGCGGACACGGTATAAAGCGGACATCTGCTTAAAGCGGACGCAATCTCGTGGAACGGAATGATTTACGGTCAAATTCTCATAAAAAAATCTCTATAAAGCGAACAGTTATAAAGCGGACAGTACTAAAGCGGACACTTTTTTTTTGCACCAAATGAAGGTTTCCCCTAAAAAATCTCGGCATAAAGCGGACACAAAGTAACACAATATATCTTTCATCAATTTGTACATTTTTCAACTTTTTTGTTTACAATTTCAAGTATTATATATTTACATCTCAGTAGGATTATTGTAAAAGACTTTTCATGTTAGATATTTGTTCTCTTAGCTGCATTTAAAGTGCCTGTTTTTGTTCCGTTGTTGTTGTTGTTTTATAGCCTGAGAACGAAGTGAACCATACACGAGATAAAAATACAGCTTTTGGTAAATTTGGACCATAAAAATCAGTTTTAGGAAAACTCTCTATAAAGCGGACATCTATCTAAAGCGGACACTTTCTTTCGCACCAATGGTGTCCGCTTTAGACAGATTCCACTGTACACCAAAAACTCATCAACCACTTTCTCTCTAAGTATATTCACTGCTTATGCTGCAACCTCATTCACTGAATTACTGAATTGCATAGTTTTTATTTACTGAAGAAAACACTCAAAAAATTCTTAATTTTACGCGTTTTTATTCTTCTGTATTTTTTACCTCGATTTTATCAAATCTACAGTCGAATAGATAAACTAAGGGTATTTTTAAGTTACAAAATACTGGTTTATTAAAAAAATGTCGGTAGGAATATTTATCGGTAAAAAAAATTCGTCACCAAGAGAGAAATTCGTCATTTTTTGTCGACTTATTTTTTACCGATAAGGTAGATTATGATTATAATACAGTCGAGCTTCACTTCCCAGGGCAAAGTAAGGAACAAAGTACATTCAATACACGCATAGATACCATAGATACCAGTACCTTGACTAATATTGACAAATTCTTCAAATACACACATATAACATCTTACCTATCTTCGTCTTTATTTTCGTTTTTTCTTCGGGCCACATGTCTTTCGGGCTACATGTCTTTCCCACATCCATATACAAATCCCATCATTCACTAGAGTTCAAATATTACAACGACTGTTTATCACTCTCCACACCAACAGTACATTCACACACATTCTGCTAGACCGTTTTCACACCATTTTGCACTAAATTTTTGCATTCGATACCCTAATCTTAAAAGCACAGTCCGTCTATTAAAATTTATAATCACATCGATATTGTCTCTTATGGAATGTTTAAACACATTTCAATGCACATTCGAAAGAATTTCGAATTTTTAAGGAATATACTCTTGTGACACATGAAGAAAGTTATCATGTTTATATAATACTCTTGGGACAAAAATGAAGAAAATATATCATGTATACCATTAAATATATTTCATATAGCATTGATTCACTTCCTTACAAAATTTCACAAAATGTCGTATGTCGTATGTCATATAGATGTCGTATGAAACATTTGTAAACAGCAACGAACACATATCACTAAAAAAAGCATCCAAACGATACAAGAGGAGCTCAAAGACTTTTCTCCATTCGCGCCATGAGAATTTCAAAAACATTGACGATGATGCTTTCTTTCTGTTGCACTACTGACCTCTGCACATACAAATGATTTTCTGGGATACACCGATTTCTGACAAAAATACATTCAAACTCATATTATTCGCTCATGGAAATGAATGTGCACAAAGACAAAATTAACAAACGCTACTACCAAATCAAATGGATATGTACCAACCTGAGGACAAAAATATTCTCAATGGTACTATTACAACCTAACAAATAAAATAAAAACACTTAATGGCACAATAAAATCAAGAACTGAACAACACGTAATGAACGGGAAATAAACACATACAGTATAACCCCGTTAAGTCGGACTCTCAGGGGACCGAAATAATCGGTCTGACTTATCGGGAGTCCGACCTATCCGAACTTCGTCTTAAGTCAGACTCTACTTATTCCAAATCCAAGGGGGACAAGGTTTTAGTCCGACTTAAAGAAAAGTCTGACTTAAACCGTGTCCGACTTAACGGGGTTATACTGTATTGGACGAAAAATAATCCATATTTTCTTATCACATTCAGGCGAATATGAATTCATCTAACTAAATATATTCAATCCACCTCTGAACAAACACCAATCGATCCACCACCAAAACCATTTCTAACGCCTACAAAACCACCTGTCACATCCAAGAAGATATTTCAAAGCATGGACATTCACCTCTACAACAAAACACCTCATCAGCAAAGAGCAGTCCACAGCAGACATGAAAACAACCACTACTTCCAACACTAAAGGCGAGCACTCTTACCAACTCCTACACACCTAAACACCACTTTTACCAACGCCCACACCAAAAAAAGAATTCAGGGTTCATGCAAAACAAACATCGCAAGCACAACAAACACGAAGAACACGACTTCCAACACCAACACAACAACAACCGGCACCCATTATTAACAACCATTTTTTCTTTTTCCGTTGAAAAAGCTCAGTATGTTGCAAAGTTTTACTCATAAAGTTGTATGCGATGTTATATTTGTAAATTATATGATAGTGTTCCTTCGTCAATATTAAATACATTCATGAGCTTCAGACATTTTTCAGCTCAACCCTCGCATCCTGTTCTCCATATCCCCGTAGCATCCAGTTAAGCTGATTAACTTAGATTGCACGATTTTCTAAAAGCGAGAACAACTGCACGTCATAATGTCACCAACACAACAGCAAAAGCCACTAAAACATAAGCAAAAATGACAAATCTGAAACAAAAATACTCTCAACCAACTATCCACAATCTCTATCACGACTGACCATGCTTCAAATCAAAATATCACAACTACGCCCAGCGATGCAAACTTGCCATCCAGCAATCATCGTGAACACGCAAAAATTTAATCATCAAGACGTCATCAACCACACTTACATCAGCACGAAAAAAAAATACTATCCAAAGGATAAGACCAACTCTCATCCAACACAGCAAAATGCCATGCATTCTGAGACACACAAATAAACAGAAATAAACAGAAATTCGGGAAAGGTCTATATTCTTTTAAGATAATATCTGAAACTAAAACTATTTAACAAAACGAAATGTTGTTGATGGATGTTGGGCATATTGCATTCCGTGTCCGGATACTGCTTCTGTTGCAGGACTATGCAACCTCGTCTCCAGGGCTTTGCCTTATCGATATACTAGAAGATATCGAAAAGACAAAAAGCTCAGGGGAGGGGGTTGGGGGTTGGTTTTGTTGGTTAGAATGGTGTTTATATCAGGCAAGATGGTGGTAGCAGCAGCGCCTTTGAATTTCTGGATGTATTGTGTGAGTTATGCAGATGAAATTGCATCCCGTCCACCACCACTCACACAATACAACAATAGTTTACTTAAGGAGAAATGGGTGGAAGTATTCCTCCTTTATCGCGTCTTTTATTTGATGTCGTTGCCAGGGGTGATTTAGGGCTTCAGCAGCTGTCAGTCTTTTTTCACCATTTCGAATAAAAAATTTCCCGAAGAAGTTTCTCAAATCTAAAAACAAAGAATGATTCGAAATGTACACTCAACCCTCTGAACTTGTGTTATTTGATTTGATATTCATTGTCATTAGCTATAAATATATCACTATTGATAAATTTCTCTTGCAAAGTTTTTGTCGTTATCACACAACACAGTATTTAATATTTGATAGCTCCTCATACTTTTCTGGTTATTTTCTTATAAAAAAACTACAAACATTGAATGGAATATATACCTTTACTACACCTTCTTCGTATTGGCTTATAATGATATTTCTTAAGAGATTTTAACATCCCTTTATGATTATACTCGAACGGCCAGGTGGACGTAAACAAACGATAAGCTGAACACCCAAAAGCCCACATGTCGGCTTCCGGACCATAATATCTATAACAAGGAATTCAACGTAAAATCATGTTTGTCATAATCATAACAGGAAGGATGTATATTTGTTTGTTTGTTTGTTTGTTTTTCAGAAAAAATATTTGCTTACCCTGTACAGAATTGTAACTCTGGTGACATGTATTGAGCAGTTCCAAAACTGTCGTAATACATTTCATTGCTAGTTTCAATAGAAATTCCGAAATCAATTATCTGAATTTCCAGGCGCTCATTAATAATTAAATTATCCTCCTTAATGTCCATGTGGGCGATCTTCATGCTGTGAAGGTATTGAAGACCATGTAATATTTGCCGTGTGAAAAAGCATAAAATCATTTCGCTAAACGAAACAACTTTTTTTCGGTATGTGGCAAGTGAGATGGTACAAGTCCCATGAACTTGCATAACAATTTGATGGTATCGAGAATTGGCTGATTGACATCGGTACTAAAATAGAACAAAATGAAGTATTAGGCAGCAATGTTCAGGGTTGTATACATTCGTTATTCATTCATATGTTACTGGTTTACTTACCTTCACTATGTTCTTATGGTTAAGTCGCTTCATAAACGAAACCTCACTTGGTTCGTTTTCATCCCCTTCTCTCTCTACAATTTTGGCGACGACTCTCTGTTTTGTGTATTTGGTTTGTGCTTCAAATACCCAGCCAAATGAACCACCACCAAGATATCTTTTAATGATGAATGCGTTGCTAAAACGCCCTTCAATCATAGCAGGAGAAAGTTCATCCACAGTAAGGGTTGCTGGAGTAATGGCGTTAATGGCAGGAGGTTCGTTTGCGCCCAATATTCGCTTTCTTCTTTCAGCACCAATCGGTGTTGGCAATTGCCGATTCACTTCAACGGAATGTCGTCTATTAATTGGTTGACTGCTACTACGAAGTGCTTGGGTAGATGATGTTTTCGTCACCATGTTCAAAATAGGAAGCAAAGAGCTACCCCTTGAACCGTTAAAACCATTAGTAAAGTATGAAAATGAATCGACATCACTCTAAACAGTATAATGAAAATAATTCTTAGTAAAATATTGCTTGGTAAGACTAAAATGTTTAATGGTTAAGTGAATTTCCGTATGATAAAAATCCGTATGATAACACTAACCAGTTGTTCAACCCATGACTTGTACGAATCGTGAGATACCGAGTATTGCGAAAATTTTCCCATCACAGCAAACAACTGCAAACTAGAAGAAACATAAATATAAAGAAATGTAAACTTGCTGTAACCTTTCCTATATATGGTTTTTACCTTACCTTATATGGTTTACATTTTCCTATATATGGTTTACCTTACCTTATATGGTTTACCTTACCTTACGAAAAAAACGCTCTTTCCTCAACAAGTTTCAATATCAGAAACAAAATGTTATCACATGACGTCAAATTTATTGAACCTTTAGGTGACGTAAGATTTTTAAAAAATGGGCAGGTCAATTATAATGTATGTTTTCTTCATTATTCCCGCTACCATTTTTGTTTTTCTCTAGCACAATAATTCCTAATGACAACTAATGTTGTGTGGAAAACTAATTATATCTACAAACACCAATGAGGAAAATTGCATAACTGAAGATTTGACTTTTACATGATAAAACTCATGCAGGTATGAATATCGCTTCTGTTTGCATGGTCTGTTTTCGTGCAGTCTTACCTGAAGTTTTCACTATTTTCTTTTGATTACGCATGCGTGATATCAAATAAGTCAATTTCATGCCGGCATTACATGAGATTCATACCGGCACGAGTTTCATATCGCCTAAATTGTGTTAACGCTGGAACTAATCGCAGATAGGTATGAGTTTCATGCCGACATGGTTTAATATTATGATGGGCAGTTTACATATCGAGCAAATTTATTGTTGACTGTGCAGTGTGTAATCTGGCACCATGTGAGGATATGTAACCACCGCCATCATTGGATCTTTTTACCATCAGATAGCTCCTGCAATTCTGCTAACATCTTTCCTTGTCCTTGCCCTTCAACAAAAACTACGGGCGTCTTCCCAAACCTTGAAACGCCAGCCGAAATCATCGCGTTCTTTGGAAAAGCTGGTCTACTTTGGGAAAATCATTTCAGTGTATCTATGCATTGCTTTAAATGTTGACTTTTTTTTCTTTGTATGCCGTCAAACCGAGTGAAAAAATTGAAAATAAAAGAACTTTTTGAGATTTTAATAAAGCATGACCAATTTGACTTTTATGACTTCCTGCGTTGTCTTTTTCTTCAACGATTGGAATAGAATCTTCACCAATCACTGTGTACGGACTTTCACCATCTGGAAGTCGATAAATACTCCCAGTTTGATGGATCTTTTCAAACATAAACCTCATCTTACCTTAATAATATTCTAACTCCATAGCCTTAATCTAATAAGCAATACTCACTTCTGTCCTCTTTTGTGAACAACATTTTGAATCTAACCTAATCTGACAACGTTTTGCACAAAGACGCTTTGCTATGTTGCTAATTTGAACATTTGATAATATGTTGCAATGCTTCAGGTTCAATAAATTAATTGGAGTAGATGGGAAGGAATAATACAATATTTACTAGCGGGGCCTTTTTTCTGAAAGATATAACTGAGATATGAGAACAGGTAATTCGATGTATAAATGAATGATTGTTCGTTGCTTGCTGTATAAACAAAAACAAAAACAATAGACTTTCTCGTAATCCCCTTGTAAGTATCTCCTTCATTCTCACAGTCATTAGAAAATTCCCTGGTCTGGAAGTCTATTGTAAAGTTGTGTTGTCGGTAGTTTCGAACTTGAACTATCTAACTGTAGTTTGTTTTGCATTCACTTTGATCACGTGATAGAAAATAATTACAATGCATTGGTTGTAATATGTCATGTGATCAAAGTGAGTGCATGATTAAGTTTGCCTATTGAAAAGATCAAAGAAAAAACGAACAATAAGTTGTTATAATAGGTTTCCAGATCATATGATTCTCATCTCATGAAATAAACAATTCATCGTGTTGATGCATTCCATATGCAATTCTTTATGAAGAAGGAGCAGACAAAGTATTTAAAACATATTTCCTTACCACTCTTCAGACCTTCAAAAAAATAACAGCAACCAAAATCTTCACCAAAACAAAATGAAACAAAAAACACGTTCAAAGTTAAGTCAGAATTTCTTCCAACAAGGAAACGTAATTGACGTCAAATTATATATAGACAGACACGTTCGTTCCCAAACCTCCTGACTTCTTTTTCATGTCTTCCAAGGAATACGCGGGAACTATAGCAATAATGTGTAAAAGCGTTTTACGTTTTTGCTCCATAAAATGTTTTTACACCCCATTTTCTGAAATATTACAGCAAAGTGCAAGTCTATAGACATAAACGTCTTCCGGAGAGGCCCATTTTAGTGGCATGCTAAATTCCATCAGGTCAGAAGTTGTTACAGATTGATGATCTTTATAACAACCACAAAGAATCAATTTTAGTGATGTTGTTTCTCTGGAAAGCTTTTTTCTCAATATAACAGCAACTTTCGCCAGTTTAGTAAAAGCTTGCACTCAAGCTTGCAAGGAAATGTCTAAACAAGATATCTTTCCAAAAAACACTTCGTATAATGGTGCGAACAAACATTTACGGCAGACGAAAATGTCCGTAACAGATTCACGTTGATTATTATATTTCCGTAAGGTTTCCCAGTATATCGCCGACATGTTGGTTATCAGCCGCAATAGGTTGACTAAATGAGGCATATTTAATCACGCCAATTAATCAGTACATCATCTGTTCGATATCTAAAAACAAAATGGATAACTAAGAATTTGCGTAATGTTTATACCCCTCCATCATTTTTTCTTCACTCACCTTTGTGTGCACCATGTATCTTCAATAGGTGTTACGTGACCAGCACGAAACATTTCCCATCCAGCTTGAGCTATCATGACGCCATTATCAATACAAAATCTGTTAATAGAATATATAGAACATAAATACAATGTATAGAACATCAACAACAACAACAAGAAACATGTTTACAAACAAAACGCATCAAAACAAACATTTACCTCTCGTCTGTAGCAAATAGAGTAGCGTTTCGTTCTTCCGCCATCACACCTAAAAAATTACGCTATCTATCATGCTCGTTGTATTAGTGGGTGGTGTGGGGCAGGGTGTGGTAACATGTACGGAACAATGATATCCCCATGAACGTTACGTTACCGCGTTCCAGTGAAACTATCGCAAAAATTTACGGTAAATTTCCAAAAAAAATAGTCCACCATGGTAGGTGTCCTCTTTCTGCTTCGTGTAAGTGTTAATATTATCTTTTGATAACTCGAAAACAACTACTCACCCATCATCTCTTGCAATCTCTTATTGCCTGAAAAGAAAAGAAAAACTGAAGTTAAATATTAGAAAGTAATAAATAAAATAGTAGAAAATTTGTCCGCTTTGGAAATCTCTTATAATAAGTTATTGTCAATTCTTTCCATGATCTTTTCAATAGGCAAATTTTATCGTGCACTTACTTTGATCACATGAAATCTTTAAACCAATGCAAAGTAATTATTTTCTATCATGTGATAGAAAAGTGAATGCAAAACAAACTGCACACAAGTTAAAAATACCGACAATAGAACTTGATATAAGCTTACAGACTAGGGAATTTTAAGACTATTTTATGACTCTGATAAAATGTGATCACTTAAGCTGCAGTATAACCTATATAAAGTCTTACAGCCAACACCCCCAACAATCAGTACTTCATCTGAACCACAATGCGCCATGGCACGTTCTAAAGGAAAGAATAAGTAAAATTAAAGAAGGGATATCAATAGGAAAGCTCACTGGAGGATTTGTTGACGAAGTATATTTCTAACACCAGCATCTGAACAATCCATCAATTCCTAAAACATAGTGAAGTCATCTAGAAGTTTGAAACGAGATAAAAAATCTTAAAAAAGTTTGAAAGAATTTTTAGTTTGATTAAATATCAACATCCCCGATGGAAATCAACTACAGATCAGAACGAACGGCAACGACAGAACACATTTCAATTTTTGCAAAAAAGTTCTAACTTCAAACTTCAAGAATCTACTTTTCCATTCTAAATCTAATGACGTCACAACAATAAATAAGTAAATAATAATAATATAATATAATAATAATAATCATCATTTATTAAACTAGTAAATGCGTACCCAAATCTAAAAGCATGAAATAAATAAATAAATAAATAAATAAATAAATAAATAAATAAATAAATAAATAAATAAATAAAACCATTAATAAACAACAACCTGTAATCTCTATCAGCATTGCAAAAACTGTTTCCTAAAGAAAGAAAGAAGACAACTAAAAATGGCGCGAAAACATGTGTAATGTAATTGCCAAGGTTACGAAATTAATATTCAAAAAAAGTTTATGAAAGATAGTGTAATATTGAAGTCACACTGACGAGCAAAGGTGTGGAACAAAGAAAGCCATATAAACCCACCTCTTCACCATCTCGTATTTTATGTGAAAGTAATCGTAAACACTCGCTTTCAAGTTATAGTGGTAAAAAATCCTCGAGGTGTATGAGATGTTTTCTGACTACGGAAAATAGATTGGCTCACTTGTAATGAAAAACAAAGATCTTCTTTTGTACATTGTTCGTTCTTTAACATTCGGTCTGCCGCAGACTAAACAAAACAATCAATACATTAAAAATGGTTGAAATTTTTGCTGACGTCATCCGCAAGGAAAGTCTCCATGGTAATAGCACCCGTCTAATCTGATCAAAATAGGAGGCATTTTCGAAAATAATAGAAACTTTATTTTCATAGGGTTAGAATCTAAAGTATGGTTTTTCGAAGATCTCTACTTTTATACTCTTTTAAATTTTTATTTCCATTCAAGTTTAACATGTGAACCACCACTAAAAATGTTTGTGTTGTTCGATGAGTGTTTGAATCAAAGGAGAATTTTGGAGTTGTGAAAAGCTTTTACCTCTATATAGGATAAGATTCCAGAAAAACTAACATCCATTCCTTTCACTGTATATGGAAGCTCGATCAGTTTTCTTCCTCTAGAAAAAAAACATTATACTGAAGTCCTCGAATAAACGCCCATGCTAAGAATGAACGCCCATGCTAAGATCAATGATTTCTTCATTGGTTTAAGATTAGTAGTTTGAAAGTATCTCGTTTCTTTCAATTTCGTTAGAATTTTTCAATTATGGGTTTTCAAATAAGCGCCCCCTCAAAAAAAATTAATAAATATCCAAGAAAACGCCTATCAAAGCTTCTTTTTTGACATATCATGTAATCAAGATATAAATTATAAATAACGTAAAAAAAGAAGAAAGAATTAATAGATAAACAAGAACTAGAAGAAAAAATACACGCCCTACTTTTTCGCTAGCTGTTCAATATTGTATCCTGGACTGGGATCATTGGATAACTAAATGGGAACACAAACAACATTCAAGAAAACAAAACACAAATAGCCTTTCATCAGATCGTTGTGAGCATCAACAATCATTACGTCATACTCTTTTTATATGGAAGCCGATTGTCAAATATTTTTGATATTCTTAGAGGCCGCTTACATGAAACCCGAAGTGAACTCAAACCGGTTTGAAATGAAAAACTTCACTTCAATGCATGATGCAATTCTTATTACTGTTTACATGACTTCGGGCGAAGTGAAACTCACTTCGAGTTTAAAATTTCCATGTAAACACTGCTCCCCGAAGTGAAAGTCTGTTTATCGATACAACGGTTTATCGATACAACGGTTTGGTTTTTCTATACAGCACATCATTAAATAACACGAAACTCAGAGTACTAAAAATGTCAAGTTAGTTTTTACTCATCCTATTCGTATATAGCTCTTAAACTTTATTTTTTGGTAACCATGCAAGTATTTTTACTATGAATATCGGCTTATATCCCGATGTAATTAAAAGCAATTGCAATATATGTGTAAGGAAAATAGATATTGAAGTTATGGTCTCGATGATACAAAAATGACGATGATGATATATTTACAACTAATCTTAAACAGGAAAATAGAAAAATTAAAAGTCAAGAACACCCGTTTCCTTTGTTAAATAATTTTGAAACTTCATCCTATATTCAGGTTGTGTGTCAACAATATACTTACAATCACCAAATTCGCTTCTTTGAACCATCTCTCTATTGATATAGTGTACAGCGTTATCGTTGGGATGCTGTCTGGAATTATGGTGAGCAAGACAAGAAAAGTGCTGACTTGTGTTTTTTCGTTGACCGTTAATTTCCGATTCACGTTCTTAAATTTGATATACCAGGTATATCACTTGATAATACCTAGTATATCAGACCTTACTATAGATATCAGTTGATATTCATAGTTAAGAAGGAAAAAACTTGATATTCTTAGTATATCAACTAAATATCAAAACTATGTGACAATTGGCTTCCATACTTTTAACGTTATTTCTCCTTCTTAAATTGGTTACTCTGTATTCAAATTTACGGCACACCGAAAAATCTAAAAGTTCAAAACTTTGTAGCTAAAATGGTGATAATGATATTAATAAAGGACTTCGATCACCTTTTTATAGGTTGAAGTTCAAACACTAAAACATAATGAGTATCCGCCCTCCCCCTCCATGAGGATTTACCCAAATATCGTAAACAATAGATGACGCAACCATCTGGGGTCAGGGGAAAAATTATTATTATATTATATTATTATATTTAATTATTATATTATATTATTATATTATTATATTTAATTATTATATTTAATTATTATATTATATTATTATATTAAATTATTATATTATTTAAAGACTCAAAAGATCAAACATAAATAGTTTTGAATATGTCAGCAGAAAAACAATGAATTCCTACTTTTAGTACTCTAGCAAAGCGATCCAAACAGTTGCCAATAGCAATATCTATTGTCTCGCCAAATATACGGTAGCGATTTTTAAGGTATGCGATAACCTGAAAAAAAGTCATTGAACAATTTGTTACTAAACATGGGAAGGCGCTTCATAAGGAATAATATTTGATTAATAAATGGAATATCTAAATGGAATATTCATCATATCCAAAGTTTTTCTCGAAATTATAAGAAGATTATTGTTATTGTTAACCAGTTATTGATAACAACCCAAGTTGTGTGAACCTTTCTGTTATCATAGACACAAGAAAACTACTCACAAAAACAAGCTAATATTCTCACCTGCGTGTTTCCACCACTGACATACAGAACTACCGGATTTTTTGCACCAGTTATCAATCTACCCATTTCAATATCTGATACAATATAGAGTTAAGGTTTCATAGTGATTGAGTGTGAAACAATTTGAAAACTGACAACTTGAAAACTGATAACTTGAAAACTGACAACTTATTTGAAAACTGACAACTTGAAAACACTTTACAGTCATAGTCAGGATACCCTAACAGGCTCTGACGTTCTTCCCCAATATATATTTTTCTTTGTATTTGCTTAACTGATCTCATTTTACAAATATATAGGTTGAAGAGCCATTGTAATATATGGAAATATTTTGAAATATAATTATTGGAAAGCATAGAAACCATCGGTGTTTTTCTTTTTTTTCTTTTTTTCTGCCCAAACCTAGCATGAAACGCGGAACTGTCAATCATGCGCTAATTAGGTCAATGTGGCAAATGGTCAATGGCAAAACGTATATTTATTTCCATCAAATATGATTTTTTTTATCTCTCAATATCATTTTGCAAATTAAAATTCAAAGAAAATACTTATAAAATCTGTTTTTATGCATTGTTTAAGTGCATACATTTGATTTGGAGTATTCAATGTCTTTACAACTTTCAAACTATCAACTTTTGGAAAACACAACTTTCTTTTCACTTTTTTTTTGCTTAATAAAAGCTGGTTTGATATTTTTATGTTGTTTTGTTAATTAGCTGCTCTTCTCACACGATCAACAAATGTTGCAGAAATTTTTTTGCCTGTAATGGCATCTAGTTTATTTATTTATTTATAATTGTTAATTCAAATAATTCATTTTGTAAAATACTGTCCCAATTACACCATCAATTACATCATTCGCCACTACTTCCCAATTTCTTGCTAAACATCACTGACCTTCTTTAACCAAACAAAAATTAAGAAAATCTTCTACCAAAGAACAGGTTCTTTCAAATAATTACCTATATTTGGTATAGTTACCGACTAACATGGTCAGACAAATGAATTATTTATTCATTTTACCCAGGAATGAGTTGTTGTTGAACAACCCAAACCAGAAATAAAAGACGTAAATGATTTCTACTTGAAGAGATAGGAAAAGATACGTCCTACACAATGATTCACTGCCACTAGTGGTTTATTCCACAGTTGTGCAACTGTTCTTGCAACCACAGCAGTGGATACTAATGGTGCCCCCATACCAGGCCCTAGAAAACCGATCACATAACATTCCACCGTTGTCACTTGATAGTAGCCATTTATGAAAAAAACATGGTGTTTCCATTACCTTTGGTGAAACTGACAGCATCGATATCTTGCGGTTTAACTTGAGCTTCCTCCAATGATCTAAACCATCACAAAAGACATGCATGAAGAAAGTCTCTTTATGAAGGGAAAACAAGACATTTCCAACAAACAAATAGGTAAATACTTACTTTTTCAATACCTCAAGAATGTGTTCTTGATGGTGTTTTGCTGTATCTCTGGGTAGGAAACCTCAAAGAAATATAAAATCTGGAGTCATGCTGAACAAGAGAATAAGACAGAATTAAATCCATAATTTGAATTCTTATTTCTCGAATGTCTTGATTGGATGAAAATAACGGGGCAGAAACTTAGAATTAGGAAGTAACCTACCTTGGCCAGGAGGGGTAATATAAGTATGACGGACGTTTGATAAAACTTTTCCATCATTAATGATACCAATTCCTAATTTGTTTGCACTGCCCTCAAAACCAATAATGATGGTCATTTTTGTATGTTTTGCTGAAATCAAGAGATGCATATTAGAATCACGAGAAATGGCTTCTTGAAATAAATGGTTCAAGTGAATTATTAGGATTTGTTCCATTTCCTTTTCTTAAAACATTTGAATTATCAAATATGGATACAGAGATCAGTTGAAGTATACTTTGAATTTAAAGAGTTGTAAGAGGTACATCACTAAAAAAATGTGGGACAAAAATATGGAAAGAGTCAAGAAAAATTTCAATGAATTGTAATTTTCCAGTACATATAAGCAACCAGGAGACTTTTAGCATCAGCATAAGCAACTAACAGAGAAGTGTATTAAATTAGCACTATTTTCTTAAAAAACCCTTCAAGTGATTTTATTATAATCATCTTTAGCCCACGGTGGTATTGTTGTTTCATATTCCCAATCAGGTCCCTAAAAATAAAAATAAAAATAAAAATAAAAATAGAAACTAAAATATGATTTTATCACTCAAACTGCTCGCTGATAAGTTTTGGAATAAAAACGAGAACAAGAGAATGTTACAACTTGCATTTTGGAAACTTTATCAACTCCATCAACAGATTACCTTATATCGAAGAGCATGTAAAAACATGATCAGCTCAGATTTAAAAGGCTCCTTCCATTTTCTTTTGCATTCGGTACAATCCGTGTTGTAATATTGTTCACCAATGTCTAACGAGGTGTAAACAACACGATTACTCTCATCATGAGTCCCTTCACTTTTCACAAAGGAATTTTCTTGCTGCTTCAAGGTTATTATTTCTGCTCCTTTCACACAGTTATCTTCTGTCTTCTCGTCAACTGCTTCTTTACATTGCGAAACATCCAGTTGGTCAGTTTTGATTTTTTTTCTTGATGGACCATCATCAGTTTTATCCCCTTTTATTTCTGTACCATCAATTTCATCTCTATTTTGCAATTCCACAACATTACTTTCATTACCTGGTGAAAGTTCTTCCAGATCAGGTTTGTTAGTGTGGAGTTGTGAGTCATATGAATTATCTTTTCGAGTTCGTATTAACTCAGCTATTACCTAAACATCATCATAAACCAAGTGTAAATATCAAATGCCTGATGCAGAATATCTCACAGCTTTCTAAATACGAAATACCTTTTTAATATCTAAATTACTATCTTTGGTGCCAATCCAGTCCGCCCATGCAGTAGGATGATTATAAATGGGATCATTAACGATAGGGTGGCCCAGCCATTGTAAATGGACACGGATTTGATGCATTCTTCCTGTATATGGCTTACCTATAAATCATCAAGTTATTCATAATTCATAGCTAATATTGTTATGTTATTTTCGTTGCTTTAAATCTGAACTAAAGCTGGTTTGACATTATTTAACACTATGGGCTCAGTTTATAGGAATAAGTAGTAGCAATTGGACAAAAGAATAACGAGATGTCTTGGAAGCTTTGTGAACTTCAAATTCTTAGTTACTCACTACAAAAGTAAATAAATTTAATGAAATGATTTACATGAAACAACACTGCTGTGTCCATCAAAACTTATCCGTTGGAATAATGTTTTACATGGCTTTCCATCTGGATGAACATAACATACACCAATCTTATGAGATGCTGTTATCATCGGTTCTTCTACCAACACTTCATCACTATGGCAACACAAATCATCATAAGGATTTTAAGAAATTTAAACAGTTTTTAATAACAAATGAAAAATACCATTATTTTCTTGGTTTAGCCCCTCCCTCTAATAAGCCTCCTTTATTTTGAACCCTGCATATCACACACACCCTTTTTTTAAATTGTTCAGAAATTGTTGATTACCTGGGGAATTCACCAACTACTCTTGCCAAATATTCTTTTTCAACATTTCGACCATGGACAGCTTTTTCCATTTCTCTTGCCTTACCAGTTGTTCTAATAAAAACATAATTTATTTCTGAAACAACCCAGAATAACAAACTGAAAAACATGAAAGAAAAAGAACATATCAAGACTGGATTGTTATGATGTTATCTGATAGTTTATATAAAATCTCACTTGGCAAACATGAGAATCCCAGATGTTAATCGATCAATTCGGTGGATGGCTGACAAGAAAAATAAGCATTTTCATAAATAAACATGAAGGTAAAAGAATTTAAAAAAAAATTCATCTATCTTTAGGGATTTATCTAAAAGGAGCCAGCATCCACTTATTAGACACTGCCCTTCCTAGTGATTTCAGTACAAATATTAAGGAGTGCAACAGTCATACTTTTAAACTAAATCTTCATGTGAAAAATAACACAGGTTTACTACGAAGTTATTTAGTTTGGGTGTAGTACCACAAATGTGGGCAATACTTTGTAAAGCTAACATAAATTGAACGTAAATTGGTGAAACATAAAAATAACGTACTATGGAGTTGCTTTAGGCCATGTTCTTTACCAAGAATAAAGACAATGGTGTTGTGTCGATATCTTCCACATGGATGCACCTATTTTAAACATGCGACGGAAACTATTCATAAACACAATATTTCAAAAAACATTTTCAAGTCACATAAAATTCTTTGAGACTGTGGCGTAGAATTCAGAAACACAAGGACAGGTTGATTTCTAAACAGACACAAACATAAACGTAAACACAATCCTTTTCTTCTCCAAAAAAAGAACAAAATCTAAAAAATCTCCAAAACATTTCCATGCATTTTTTAACTTTTTAACATTTTTTAATTTTTTAACTATAAAACTGTGCCCTGAATTTTAACCTTTCATTTACGTAAACATTCCTTAGTACAGTGTAAGAAGAACACTTACAGGAACTGATGCAGGTTTATTGATGACAACCATCTCATCGTCATTTTTCAAAAACTCAATTTCTTTATGAATTACAGGAGGTTCATGTCTTAAAAGAAAAAGAAAAAATAGTATCGTAGATTTGAATAAAGTCTTGAAGAATATGTCATAAAAATGTTCTATGTAAAGTACCTATGCACAGTTGTCTTCAATACTTCATTGTTCTTCAGAATTTTTGTTGGAGACACTATTTCATCATTTACTAAAACGAGTGATAAACACAATTTAGTTCAACATCAACAACAGAAAAATGGATGTGAGGCTATTAATGATTTCGAATTTTGAATATTATTTAGATGATAAAGTAATCAATACCATTGTAAAAGAACGTCAAAATTTGTGGAGGAGTGTAAAGTTATTAATTATGCAAAAAATGATTAAGATTGTCACTGATATAAACACTCCTCCACAGATGATCAATGTACCTTGAATCCACCTTTGATGGCAAACAAGGAACTGCTTAATACAAAGAACAATTTTATAAAAAGAACAAAATTAAAACAATGTAAAATATACCTCGAATTTTTCCAGTACTGATTGCATTTTTCTACAAATATAATTCATCTTAATTATGCAGCTCATTTTGTGGAACATGGTTTTATAACACTGTGAAGAAGAGATGTTTTATTACATAGTATTCCACTGTTTCCATATGAAATTCTTTTTGAAATAGCTGCAGTATCTCCAAACCTAACCACCTCTTCTTTATGTACGCAGTAAACGTAAATGCATAGGGATAAACAAAGCGTAACTCTAAAATGAAACAGCATAACTTTATAAGGTAATAATAAGGTATAATGCTATCTGAGAAGAACAAATGAGATTCCTGTAATTTCAAATTTCACAAAATGATTTTCATGTATTATAATAATACCTCTTTTAAAATAATATTCAGTCTCCTCAAACATTCCTTCGTGAAAGCCTGGTTTTCTTTTTTTCGGTTTTGTGGCTTGTTTTCCATTATTTTGCAATCCTGAGGAATCCTGAATGTTAAAAAAAGCTCATTACACTAAATAAAAAGAATATTGAGATGCAAAAATTCAGTGATATCAGTATTGTAGGGAAAGAAGAGAACAACAAACTAGTCTACTCACTGCAGTAATATTAGTCTGTGCTTCTAATGAATCCATCATCTAATAGTTTCAAGACATTTATTGGATGGAACTAAAAATGATAAATCTTGTTCTAAAAGTAAATTTTTGTTTTAAAAAAATGTCCACTGAGTCTTGAGATCCTTTATTGAAAATACCCTTTTGAGTGTGGTGTTTCAACTCTAGTATGTTAAATTCTTATCAGTGCCGTAGCTAAAAGGGGTCCAATTATGGGTCATCCTAAATTGCATTAAATATCTTATAACACAAATAAAAGCACTCCCTCCCGCAACTTCCTCCCATGTATCAGTCAACGTTAACTTCAACAAACATTGAAACATATCAAGATCTATCTCAGAAACTTAATGACTGATAATATATTGAACCATTTGTTAACATCACACATTTTGAAAGAGCTAGATGCTATGGATCCCCAAAATGTACCTAACAAACAAGTTTATAAAAACACGAGAAAACCGTGTAGCAACATTTGGGTTATTCAAGTAGTATTTTTTTCAAATTTTTGTCTATTTTGTCTTTTTGTTTATAATTATCTATGAAACAAAGATCCAGTCTGTTTGTCTTTTATATACTTTTTCTTAAAAAAGCTGTGGCTTTTCTGGTGATACAGTCTTTGAAAATCACAAACTTTTCCTCCCCTAAGGGACAACCACAGGAAAATCAATCACAGTAAATTAAATTTCCAGCTGAGGCCCCTGAAACATGGTGACTCATAGGGTAACTCTAATTGGATGTGGAGTGCAAATCTAGCTACGATTTTCAGGAGCTTGAATGAGAAGTGTGCCCCATCATGACAAAAGAACATCCAGATTTAAATCTGTAGCTATGGCACTGTTTATTGCAAAAACAAAACAAAAAACAAAAACGGTTTGCATTCTCTAAACAATAAAGAATATCCAAAAAAGAAGGATTGCAAGGGGGCTTCATGCTGAAATTCACCTGCAGGTGATGACCACATCAACCATAAGAAAAAAAAAACTATATTTAATCATGTTTTCTTTCTTAATCACAATTTAATTTTACCTTTATTATTTATGACACTGAAATTGTTGAACAATCCATGGATCAAATCATGAATTCAAATTGTAACTTAGGGCCTGATTATATAAGGTGGGTTGACCCAGAGCCAGCTCCTTTTAAAGGGAAATTTATTTTTTAATGCCAACTGGCTATTGCAGAAGATTGGTTGTAAAAAAGTTTCAATTATATGAGGCGGGTTGAAAACGGGTATGCTCACTCGCCAAACTGGCTCCTTTTTCAAACCTGGGTCAACTCATTTGGCTCGCTCATGTAATAGCTAATCCCGGGACAGAAACGGGTTGGAGCATGCGAAATAGCTCAATTATGAAACATCAATGGTAGCTGAGCAGTGTCAAGAGTGTTTTTCCCAGGTTGTAAACAATTTGGCATGGTTTCTGCTCGTTTGAACTTTTTCCATATTATAGGTTGTAAACGAGCCAGCACTGGATCAACCCAGGTCCTTAGGTTTCCACAACTGGTTACAGTACAGCCTGAAATAAAACTTTACATGTTTGTGTAAAATAATTAGCTTTCACAAAGGTGTCTTCTGAAGTGTTGGTGTCTTCTGAACAGTTAACAGTCTTTCGTTTATTTAACATGCATTTTAATCGCCTAAACAAACTGCGTAAAATAATAAAAGAATTTAATAACGACTACACGGAAATCTTAAGTGTTTTCATGTGAAAATTCATTCCAGCGTTAAGTTTCTTTCGGGATGTACTGCATGATTACGTTATGACAGTTATTTTATATTATTTACTTTCGTATCCAGTTAATTCACACACTTTTCAAGTCTTTATTCAACTGCTAACTGGGTTTCTTGCAATTAAATTAAAAAGTATTTTGAAAGTATGACTATAGGAAATTATATTGAAGAAAATGACATTGGTACTCTTCTAAGTTTAATAAAAAAATCAGTATTAAATGGTCAGATAAATGATAAAAGATTTTCCCTACATCCTCAATTATGAAATTAGCATATTTAAATAAATCCAAATCTAAATTATTTTATAATAAATATTCAAATACCTTCTTGTGGTTGAACAAGCAAACAATTCCCTGAATCCAGCCGTACAAGCTCTTGAAATAATCGTTCATAAAGCTGTACAATCACCATTAAAAACAAAAATATGTAAACTTATACAGCAATAAAAATCTGAAGAGCAATTACACTGAAATTAAATAACAGGTTTATAAATTTCATAAATTTCAAGAAGTAGCTCCTATGTTTTCTTCCTCGTCGTTATTTGTAGTTTGCTTGACAGCCATATGAAGCAATACGGCAAAGAGTCCACCACATAGAAGCAAACAAGAACACAAGGAGAACATGTGAGTGATCCCGTGAGAACTGTGACTATCGTGCAGATATAACAATACAAAACTCGCTATCAAGTTCAAGGGAATGCGAAACCAATTCATAATGGCTGAATGATGCGAGGCTGGTAGAATCTTTGATCGTAACCGACCCATAGCTGGAAAATACATTCCACACAAGAATTCAATAAAAAGAAATAACCCAAAAGATGTACGCGGATGATTAGCACTGGCAAATGCGGCACCTGCGTTAGCAAACATGACACCATAGACAACCATGCCCACAATTACAGTTAACGGTATTTTTCTATTTATCAAGTAATCAAATGTACTGCCACCAATCCATATTGAACACATAAAACTTCCAAAGACAATACCTAACGGTGGGTTTGCTGGCATTAGTACTGGTGTCCATAAGAACACAAATATATACATTACACTTTCAAACATACTCTGAACAGCTCCGATGAGAAAAACCGATTTATTTAGAAGAATTGCTCTTAAACTCTCCATGCAGCCTTTGCAAAAATGACCTGACTTTCCATAGTTTTCAGTCCAGTTAACCTGAATCAAAATGCCAGCAATAATCAGGAACGGAACTGCAAATAGAAAAGGAGCAACGGGACCAAGATTCAACCATTCTGATAACGCGTTTGCAATGAAACCGGATGATATAGCCAGAATACTATTGTAAAATGTTGCTTTCGAAAAAGTAATATCTAGCCATTCGGAAGGGAATTGATAGGTTTGTGTATGTTCGTGTATATACCATGAATCAAATGCTGAAAATAATAGACTTGTAGAAATGCCACCAAGAACACGTCCAATGCATAAGACCATGAAATTTCTTGAAACCTTGCTGATGCAACAAATTGAATAAAGGATGGTAAACAAAACACAGATTTTTTTCCTTCCCCAACGATCAGCAACAGCGCCAGTGTAGGTGCCAAATAATATACTTGAAACAAATCCACACACATATATAATCCCAATATACGGATCAACAAAACCATAGTAACTATACAGCTTGTATAAATATGGTCCTTGCAGCCATTCTGCTAACAAGGCTAAAAAGTATACACTGAAATATTTGTTTTGAAACTGCACAAATGCAGGATTGTTGACCACGATTTGATCTTTTTTACTTTTCCATGATTTAAAACCAAGAATCAGACCAACACTGAGTAATCCCACAAAAACAAAGTAAGCTATTATTAGCATTGTTTTAATCTAAAAGATAAATGTTAAAATCTTTTAATAAACACAGCAAGGTAACT
Organism: Turritopsis rubra; assembly: GCA_039566895.2. Classification (NCBI taxonomy): domain Eukaryota; kingdom Metazoa; phylum Cnidaria; class Hydrozoa; order Anthoathecata; family Oceaniidae; genus Turritopsis; species Turritopsis rubra. The sequence continues at coordinate 1,871,184 of CM077629.1, read as the reverse complement.
TGCAATAAAAACACCCTTGATTTTAAATGAGTTGTATTTTGAAAAGACAGTGGCAATATACCAAATTTCTTGAAAAGTTCCTTTTAATAAGAAATATTACACAAAAAACTTTAGAAAAAAGTAGAGAAATGATTATAATTGTCATCATTGTCATTATTATGTTCATATATACACAAGACCTTCTCATTTATAATTTTAAATACTTTATTGGTGTTTGAAAGTTCCCTGTGACTCGTAATAAAATTAAGCTCATGAATCAACAAGATGTAATTCTCCTTTGAAGGGTACAAAACAGCAAGCGTAGAGCCATTGAAGTTGCATCAGTTAGAATGTTTTTCTTTAGAAAGTTTTTTGAAATTAATACAATAAGGATAACTTATAAACCGGTTTGTAGCAATTTCAAGTTCCTTTTCCCTACTATGTAATTATTTGAGAAACGTATCTTAATTTCCTTTTCAGTGTCTTTCTTTTATATGCTGCATCATCATGCACATCAGGATCCAAAGAATTTTTCGATTCTAGAATGTTGTTAGTTATTGACACAGAATGTACACTACCAAAAAAATCAGTCAGTAAAGTTTCATCCAGCCTTCGATCAAATAAATCTTTTCTGACAGTAGGTTGAGATCTGACTTGGTGATAATTGCTAGTCTGGTCAAAAAAATCCTGCATCGTTTTTTTACTACCTGGTTTTACACTCTCCAAAAATTGCAAAATATAATATGTCCATCGATCAATAACAGGAACACCCAAGGTTGGATCATCATGATGTGATAAAGAGTCTTCCCCTACACGACTACTTGCAGCTGCTAATATGTTAGGTGAGTAACATTTCTGATACAAAGAAGCCGCTTGACATGTGTCTGCCAGCAACAGCAACTCGTTGTACCTTCCTTTCTGCCACATTTGTTCGAAAACATCAGCTAACTCAATGTTTGTAATTTCCTCAGCTTCTTGAAATTTAATGAAGCCATCACCACCATGCCCTGTTAAATATACCAACAAATTACTTGTTTCGTCAGAAAGCAACTGTTTCGATCGGGGAACACTTCCATGAACACGACCAGTTAACACCCGAACAAGATTTTCAGCTGTCACTTCATATCCTTTATAATCCACTTCGACATCATCACCATAAACATTTATATGTTGGTTTGCATTATTGAAAACGGTAGCAGGTCGTGGATTCCGGGGATTACAAGGCATTTCATCCCCAAGCATTAGAATAATATGACTATCTGGTATACCAAGCCTTTTTATACTACGATAAATAGACAATGCATTTGCAATATGTCTATAATTAAACCAATACCTTGAGGTACATACAATTACAGCCCAGTTATTTGTATGGTTACTTTGAAACATCTTTGCTGAACAGTAACATATTAAAAAAACTTGTGAAAGCAATAATCTATACATTGTCATTATACCCTAAAATAAAACAATATTTTAATCATTTAAGAAATGTTAAGATATTTCATTTATTTATTTAAACTTTATTTAAACTCGGTTTGCAAATAAATACATGATAGTGTTTCCCTGCAGGAGAGTGCATCTTTTTTTCTCTCTAACTTTTGATCAATTCAATTTAAATGGAAAATTACATTAGATTAGTTTATGCGACACACATTGTTTTCTGGCAGTATTATATACTGTAAATGACCGAATAACCACTCAGTGCTCGAATAAACACCCAATCCAAATAAGCACCCTAAGGCAGATTTTTTTAAATACCCCTCCCCAGGCCGAATTAGCGCCCATGGTCTTAGACTAGGCTCTAATTCGGAGTTATAGGGAAATACTGGTAAAACGAGTTGTTAATTGAGAAAAAGGATAATGAGAAGCTTCATGGTTGTTTATAACCTATATATAGGACCTCACATTCCAAAGGTCATTGTCAAAGAGTTGTTAATTAGTATAATTTTTCTTATATATTTTCATGATAAATAATAGGGTTTTTTTAAAAGTGATTTCTCTGCAATGGTTGCTTAAAATGTGAATATTCTTGAAAATTCTACCAAATACCAAAGCAGTTGTAATGACATTGTATTTCCAACATTTTTAAATAAGCACTCAGTGCCCAAATAAGTGCACAGTCCTAATAAGCGCCCACCCCAAACATTGAAAATTAAATAAGCACCCAGGTGGTCATTCGGTCATTTACAGTATATATACTTCTGATTTGTTGTTGTGCAAGTTAACCTAAAAGAAATTCTTCAAGCCTCCATTTGGTGGGAAAATTAGTTATTGTTTTTTAGTGCATTTATACTTTTAAACTTCTTTGAGATTAGAAAAGTTAGAGTCAGTATGATTCATTTATAAGCTAGGTATAGGTATAGACAATTTTCCAATGTTTTTATCAGGTTAATTACAAGTATTCCCTGTCCGAACTAAAAATAAAATAAGATGCATGAAATTGTATATATAGAAAACACTAATCAGGGTGCCAAATAAAATGTGAAAGAGCATTAATTTTTTGCACAATTATGCATGTTCAAAGAAAACGGCACTTGATATTCAGCCATTATTGGGCAAACATTATGTAAGGACAGTTATAAATAATTATATGTAATTTGTTATTGAAATTGCAATTTATGTAATTTGGACAAAATATAATAAAATATGTTATTTGGAAAGTCATCTATAGCATATTGTGGTAGAGAAGGTGGAGGTAAGTTACACCATTTTTTATACAAAGCACATAACATAAGATTTCTATAGATGATGTTCCATTACTGAATATTTTAACATAGAATATCAATGATCAATTGTCTAGCTACCAACATGTGCACATCACAACATCTCAGTTGTTAGCAAATTTAAATATGCTCTTTTATACATCACTTCCGGAGTTGTCTCTCCTACGGGTCGTAAATGAAATGTAAATAACATTTTTTCAACAGACATTAGCACTTTATCTGTATTTTCATGGATTTTGTTTGATTTCGAGTTTACACAGCTTGTAATGCTTTTCTTTTATTTCCTTGATTGATAAAAATGACATTCCCTACCACATGCCATAGAAATAAAACAAATGGTATAATGACAAACATTCGGCACGAATTTTACGAAGGGGAGACATACTCCGGCCGTGATGTTTATGCATAACTTACATGACACCTCGAATAGTCGAAAAGAAAAAGCGAAGTGGAAGTTCCAATAATAGAGATAAGTCAGGTCACACCCAGAGAGAAAACGCAAAGATCGTAAAAGTAATTTTTTTCGGTTTAACTTCGCGCCTCACGAAAATTTAATTACTATACGTGTGATCTGCATCTTCTTGAACCGACATCATATTCCACTTTGTTTACTTTCGTTTTTAAAAGAATGATAACGAAGGAATTCTATATGGTGTGATGAGAGAGAGAATACAGTTGTTTTGAGGAGGTTAAGTTAATTTTTTTCGGATAAGAAGATGAAGAAAAATTCTTTTAAATATGTAACATAAAACACTTTTGTTTGTTTTCTAGTTTTATTACACTATTACAACGTTGTGTTGGCCTTGGCTCAAACCTGCAATCTTTCTGTCGCCAGCTAGATAAATTTTCTAAAACATACCTTAGTGATATACTTTTTTCTGTAGCATAATTGTGTTTAGTAGTGTTATAGCCCAAAAGATTTTTTTGGTGTTCGCGAGGAATCTCCCACATGAAAATCTTTTATGTTCATTCAACAATTTGTTTATACATGCTGAAAACAATATAGTTTTATTCCGTTTTCAACAGCACACGACAAAAAATAATTCCAGCCGAATGTGCTACATAGTGCAACCAATGGTGCAACAGCATTCTTTAACTAAACAAATTAAATGTCAAAAAATAGTCACGTGTGTGTGTAAACTGAAACTGTAAAAAGTAAAAGAAGTTAAGAGTGGAAATCAGCTCAGACTTCAGAGAGGTAGCCAGAGCTCTGTCAAAATTTGTGAAGGGCAGTTTAGTCATTTAAAGTAGAAAAGAAAAACGTGCAAGTAACCTATCGACATTTAAGACTGAAAAGAATTATCATAACGTTGGACTCCTCCACCTTTCTTTGACTGACCTTGAATACGCCTATGGACTTTATTTATAATAAACTGCAAACTATCATGAACTATAATGAGAAGTGCGTGTATATCGCGCTTGCGGGAAACTATAATGAGAAGCGCGTGTATATCGCGCTTACGGGAAAAATGAAAGTGTTGGTGCTGAGAGAGTGTCTGCAACATAACTGTTGTATAATTTTGCAGAATAATCGCATAGTTGATGACCGGAGTATGTCTCCCCTTCTTAAAATTCATTCGGAATTCTAATCGCCATCTTTAATTTAACACACGCAAAGTATATGTAAAGTCATCGATTCCTGAAGAAAATGCAGTCGTCAGCGAAGGAAAGAGCGGCGTTTAATCTGCTTGGGAAGGAAAGACGGGGGGGTTTAATCTGCTTGGGTTTTCTTTGTTGTTATTGTTGTTTCTTTTTCTTTTATCGAGGAAATGTAAAATTTTAAACTGAAAAAATGTATGTAAATACTGATTAAAAGAAGAAAAAGAAAAATTGGCGAAGTTACAAAGCCACCCTTTTACAGGTTTGCGTCTCTAAAATCAACAGTTTTTTTACATAAACGTTATTCCTGTGAACTTAGCAGTGGTAATGTTTTTGTATATAACATAGAAATACGAGAAGAGATTATTATCTCTCCCTCCAAGTCGCACGAAACAGATTTTATGGTGCAACAACAAACTTCTACTGCTGGGCGTGATATCGTAAATTGAATCTAGACACTCTCCTCAACTGATTTCTCGGTAAACGTTTCTATTGCCGATGTTTTGAAGTTGGGAAAAGTAAATATTTTCGTGTTCAGCGTAGCAGAAGAATCTAAAGCCGGCATTACACGATCAGATTTGTATGATCAAATTTGTTGAACTCACTTTTGTATTTCAACATGTTTTGGACTATTACATGTACTCAATATATTGAAGTGTTTGTCACTTCTCAACAATGGACTCGGGCCAAGAGGAGACTCTTGTACTGGTTCTTATTACAGAAGCATAGAAGTATAGAAGAAAAAAAGCATTGCAAAAGAAAAATGACATAATGAAAGTGGTTTAAGGAAAGTTATCAATTTTCTTTGAAATGCTATTATCCCGTTCATTGCAACTTTCTATACATTATCATTCTTGCCAAAGTTCAGTATCTTCTTCCTGTTGCGCTTTCTTTGCCATGTTTATGTTTATGTGAACTTTGGACTTATATTTTCCCAAAATCTGTCTCTCTTTCATGTTTAAAACTTTCGATTAGTTGAACAACTTGTATGATCATGCTGAAGAGGACGAGGGTGCTAAAGAAACTCCTTGTTATCGGTCCGATCATCTTAGATTATCTATATGCTATACAATTATTCGTTGTTTGAAAAATTTTGAGCCATAAAATGCCAGGGAGGGATATTCTTCGCCCTTTTCTGATCTGTGTTTTTGCATAAGGATTTTAAAATATTCCCACACGTGCTACTTCAGCTCAATTTAGGGATTCACAATTCATTATCACAATGGCGGAGTGCTCTTCTGATCACTATTCCACCGCAGAGTCATCTTTCAATCTTTATCCAACTACTCTATTCATCACCAGTTTGCGGTCAAAACTTTATTGTTTCTGTCTGGGTTAACGGAAACATTGTTGAGTGATGCCTCGTTCTTTCAAACGAAAGAGACTTTCAACAACAACAAAAAAAACACACTCCAAGAAGGCAAGAAAACACAAGAGTATTTTTTAATTATGTTCTTTTTATTCGAAAAAATATTTCTATTATTTTGTAAATATACTTTTTGTCCAGTCCTTCTAATATTTCAACTTTATTTTATGTCTTTATAACTTCGTTTTTAGATGTTAACACTGTTTACTCATTATGAAGAACTTGAATGAAATAATTTGCGATAAAGCAGTTATACACATCAAACGAAATTATTTTAATAAACCAGGGACGCACATTCCGGGATAAACATCTGAAAACGAAGTCAGCTTTTCGCTCGGAATATAAAATAGTTCAGATATTTTACTTTAATGGTTTCGACAAACGTTTAGTCTTCAAAAAAGTAACTTTTCAAAAAGGGTTTAGAAATGACTTGCAGTTGAATCCAGATAAAGGCTTATTTCCCATTCCACGAAAGCGAAGCCGGCGGGTAGTCTTTTTACGCTGAAATATGCTTCCATCTTTAATAAACTTTGGAGGGCACACATTTTCATATTTTTCTCTTAGTCAGCACAAATAAAGCATTCTGATTGATGTTTTTGTCCATCTATTTTTTCTTGGTTTGAGCTAAATTCAGGAAGTTTTGACTTCACAACGTATCTATTACCACTAGCTCAGTTTTTGTGAAATGGAAATCAGTCTTAAGTCGGACCATTATCTACGAACATTCGTTAAGTCGGACCTTGGATTCTCCAACCTTTACTCGCACGTACATTGAGGATCCGACTTCATCGGGATTGAACTGTGCCTTCAAAAAAAATCCTTACAAAGTCTATAACCGACATACTTATCCTATTAATCACTAAGCCCTGAAAGATATAATTTCATCCTGAATTCCTGTTGATATCACAGCACAAATCGTGACGTCATAATGACATCATAAGGATGAACTGAAAGAGAACTGTTAAAATTTTCGTTAAAACAATTTAAAAAAATACTACCTACCGCGCCATCAAGTCAAAAATTGCTTAGCATTAGAAATTATTGAAAAAATAGTTTATTCCGTACTGGACTCGTCACTAGATACTAAGTTAATGATGTTCACATTTTTGTCAGCCGTCGCTCGTTCTTTCGCAACAACGTCTTCTGAAGATTCACTGTCAGTAATGAATATCGTGTTATTACCATCATTATTCATCTCTCTTGAAGTCTCACTTAGCGGAGATTTGAAATTATCGTCACTTATATCTACGACATCGCAGTCTGTCGGCAAAGGTGAATATGAAGGTTCACCCACGTCAACTGATAGGCTTGTGTTTCCACTCACTTTCTTAATAGGATTCGTAGGAGCCGCACAATCGTTCGTTTTAATACCTGGACTTACATTCGTAACTTCATGGTCCCGGGTCGTATCGATACCAGAATTCTCTGCAACGAAGTTTTTCTGATTACCTTTATTAAAATCAGAAGATGGATCTCGAAGCCATGTTGGTAAATTTCTGTATTGGTTGGATGACGAAATCTCTTTAGTGAAGACTAGATTACTGCCTCTCCGCGGGGGTGATGCGATTCGCGGGGAAGAAATCTTGGGTGAGCGAATAAAATTCATTTTCTTTGTTCTATCTGTGACGTTTTGATAATTATTTTTTCGTGCATACAAGGACGATGGCAGGCTTCCGTTCGATCGATATGATGAAGAGAAGAAAACATTCTCAATAGTTTGTGTATTATTACCTTTTACTGGAGAATAAACAGGAGTAGTTGGAGGTTGTATTTGTTCTACTTGTTGTGTGGTAAAAACACCGGGCACATAGCCAACCTGTTGCATTTGTAAAGGACTAACATCGTTGGAATGTGAATGCAAATTTCTATTCAACTCCGTGGTATGGATCAGTGTGTTCTTCTCGTTGGCCATGTTTTGAAGAATTACTTGAGGTCTTTGTATAGAATTATTTCCAAAGAATGCGACAGGACTGTACGACACAACGTTCGAGTTCGTCGTATACGGTGAAAATGGTGGCGTCACAACGGATACATGCTGTGTATACGGGCTTGTTGGAGTAGGTAATAAAGCCGGACGACAATTTGTCGGATATTGAGGTAACGTCATACGATAAATTGGTGAAGACGGGATGGGACAGGAAGGTACGGCTACCGAAATTTTAGAAAGATCGTATGTCTCCTTAACCCAGCAACGATAACGGATTAAGTCTTGTGGTACTGACAGAATACGACTGAGGTAAGTGCTGAGTAAGCAAAAATTTCACAGTAAACAATAAGATTGAATGAAGTGAATAAAATATAGAAAAACAAGAAAATCAAAATATTAACATATTTAATCTCTAGCCTACCTATTTGGATTGACTTTAAAGTAGTTTTCATTTCTTAGGGCACTATGTACAACATTAAAAGCATATTCAAATGCCTCTTTGACACGTAGTATTCCATACGAACTTCGCCCTATGTCACAGCCTAAGAAAAAAGAAATCGAATAATTAGTCTGTGAGACATGAAACCTTCGTGTGCATCAAATAACTGCAATGCTTACCAAAAGTAACGGGATCTTCAATGCATAACAGTGCTGGATATTCACCGTTATCGAGTTCTTTCATTATCTAGATGTAAACAAAAATCAAAAACTTTCAAAAGCTTGGTATCCACAGTTGAGAATTACAAATTGAAATTCTCATGCAAATTGCAAAACTCTCATTGGTGGAGACCAAATTTTACGACAATTTCGATATTATCAATCGAACTAAGATTTTTTACTGTTCTGTAAAGTTCAAACACAAAATCAAAAATAACAATCAACCTTAACATTGTCAACAACACTGTCAAAGGTTTTTCGCGTGTACCTCTGTTTTACTGATGTATCGGCCTCCATCCCGTATTTTAATCCCAGTTCTTTGATAGTTAAAATTACGTCCATACAGTTCGAAAAATTCCATCAGCAACACACCAAGGTTCACCTTGTGTTTCTCTTTTTTGACATCGTCTCTCGGATGAAGCTGTTGCATAGATTGAAAAATATACACAAAGTAGATGGAAGAACCACATTTAAAGAGTCTCTCTACGGATGAAATCATAATAATAACAATAGATTTCATAGGTAGCGAGACTCTTTAACAAAACGTAAAAGAGGAGAGATTATTAGAAACACACCTGTAGAAAGCTTACAGTCAGCAACATCAAACGTAAAAGAGGAGAGATTATTAGAAACGCACCTGTAGAAAGCTTACAGTCAGCAACATCAAGCGTAAAAGAGGAGAGATTATTAGACACGCACCTGTAGAAAGCTTACAGTCAGCAACATCAAACGTAAAAGAGGAGAGATTATTAGAAACGCACCTGTAGAAAGCTTACAGTCAGCAACATCAAAAGAGGAGAGATTATTAGACACGCACCTGTAGAAAGCTTACAGTCAGCAACATCAAGCGTAAAAGAGGAGAGATTATTAGAAACGCACCTGTAGAAAGCTTACAGTCAGCAACATCAAGCAATAGGAACTGATACCACCAGTAAACACTTCATTTAAGTCTCGTTGCATTAAGAAGTGTTTTAAAGTCATGAATAAATACGGGAGAATATCATATTCCTGGATGTAGCTCTAAGAATCACAAAAGAAAAATAGGTTTAATATTTTGAAAAATAAATTTCAACATTTTTGGTGTTATTCTCTGAAACTGACAATTAGTAGCTATGACAACCATCGACAACAGATTTTAGAGATAAAATAACAAAATATGTTTTTGAGAGAATACGAGTTACATAAAAAGTATAAGTTGGAAAATATCTATTCGAAAAATAAAAATACTGTGGTCATCAGATAGTTTTGGCCGCTGATAATTTTGAAAAAAGATCTTTCAATCTGAAAGACCTATTAGACAGGAAACTAATAAACTATGCTCAAAACATACTCAAAATAGGTTAGTTTACAGAATAGTTTGTGTATTTTACCTAAATTATTCAAATAATTAATCGATTGACATCAATGAAAAAAAAAAAAATCAATTTCTATTATGAAAGAAGTTTCTACTTTTCGCAAAATTTATCTAATAGTCAACTATTTGACAGGACCTTTAAATTTCTTTCCGAAACATAAAAAATTGAAGCTATAAAACAAGTGTTTGACAAGCTAGCTGTTACCTTGACCATTTCAACACTTTTGACTGAAGATTCAGTATTGAAACTGATATCTACACGAATCTTGCTCAATTTATCAGTAAGCTTTATAATTGGTACCTAAAATCATTGTCACACAAACTATTAATGATTTTTCGTTTTTTGAAGAACAATTATTGTTACATACTAAATTAAAGACATACCGTGGCTTTATCTAAAACTTTTATAGATGCAGGGTCAGCAACCCCTTGGCTAATCAAAGCCTTCTCAATAGTAAATAGTGGCAATTTTTCCCATTTCCCAAATACAGCTAAATCAATATCACTAAAAAAACAATAACTCAAATAGATAGAATGTGCTTATGTGCGCGGAAATTGAATATCAAAAGAAGGGGGGCAATAGCAAATAATTTTATTAGTAAAACACTAGTAAAAGTTGGGAGAAAAAAACATTCAAACGTTTATCTGACAGTATTTTAGGTGCAATGAAAATCAAAATAAACAAATATAACTTTTCAATTGAGTATACCTTGTTGGTAAATAAAGATTAGTACTAAAACTGCCAAAAACTTCAACCTATGATAAAAAAAGTAAGCTTGATAATACTGTATTTGAATCGATCACATTCTCCAGATGTGGGCTTTCACTACATTCCAATAGTACCATGGTGCCGCTAAACCGGAAATGAGTGGAAGTTATGAACATTTCTGTACTTAAGCTAAGATATACCTTTGCAGCAGGCCAAATGCTCAAAATTAAATCAGTCATTCTTTTAACGACTTCATTACGCATGTATTCTTCTTCAGGTAATGGAGAAATATATTTATAAAAGTCAATGATTTCCATATGCAATCTAAAGACAAAAGAAGCAGTTGAAGGCCTGAAAAATGCATTGTGCAAAAATGTCCAATATTTCTTTGCAACAAATTCACAGGAGTACAATAGTATGAATAAACAGATTTTGGTTTAAGGTTCCTAATTGATAAGGTTAATGCCATTTTCCATTAGACAGAATCGGCCACAGGGAGTTACACAGATTTGATTTGGCGGAATGGTCTCTTGCCTAATAGTAAAAATTTTGAGTGCACCCCAGCAATCTCTTGGTGGATGACTGAAGTTGGAGCTCTTCCAACATCAATTGAGAGGATTTGCATGCTGACCAATGAGATTTCAAATTATCACACAAGCTTGGGTGCTCTAGGGAATACACTTGAAGCTATAATTAATTTTTTCATATCATCTGAACCCAGCTTTAAGATTTATCACCAAAAGAAAAACTCATTAATGGAGAGCATATAAAAAATTATACAAAAAATATGGACACAGATTTAATTTAATAATTATGATAAATTTTAACATACAAAATATTCAGGAGTACATCGATGCATATATCGATTACTCAATTTATTTTGATGTTAAATTATATTACCAGCCCTATAAATCCACCAAATTTTATGTTTTCAGAATTTTGCCGTTGCATCTACCCACAATCATAATAAATTTAAGGCAGCAAAAGTTTGCAGACACTAGACTTCATAACAAAATAACGTTTTTTTAAGTTTTAAAAAAAAAATGTACCACACTTTCTTGATTTCAATTTTTTGTCTTCAATATTAAATTTGCATAGCAATCTTCAAAAATGAGTCTTGTTTACAGTGAAACCAGCGTTTACAACAAAACCGAAACGCCATTAAATAATACAAATTGCCAACATACATTAAACAACGGGTGGTTTAATAATACGGAACAAAAATTAACGTAGTTTTAATTAACGCAAATATTTCCAATTCACGTTAATTAGTATACCTTCGAATTTTGTGTAATATGCTATTTAGTCTTTTATTTACTTTTTCAATAACGCCACAACATGAAGTATTATATTTTCTTTCCTTCCTTTTAGACAACTGGTGTCTTGTGTAAACAAAATGAAAATTTCATTTTCAGCAAAAAAAGTACAACCACCTGTCCTGATATCTTCAATCTTTTTCCGTTTCAAACATTTTTCAAGAGGTACAAACTAAACAGCCAAAATGAAGAACATGAAGAACAAGAAGTTATGGATACATGGAAATGTGTACATTAATAAAGCCCTACATTTTTAGCAGTATATTCTGCTGAATTGCTTTCCTCTGAAATTTTGAATATTTTTACTGACAATATCTTTTTGTTTTCAAATTCTTTTTGAAATAAAATTTCTATAATATTATTTGATTGGCTTTGATGCTCTCCATTGTTGTTTTTGACAAAGGAGGTGAAAATAAGAGTTTTGTAAGAGAGAAATAGATTATCTGATATATCTAAACTTTCAACAGAAGTTATCCACTAAAACTCAAATTTCCTCCTAATACTCTCTTATAAAGGCCACCCTCAAAAATATGTTGGGTTGACATCCTTTTGGTCATTAAAAGTGAGTTTGGATTTTCTTTGTATTTCATCATAGCAAATCGGAAAATTAGAACCTGATTTCTTATCACCCTCTCAACACCACCAGTTGGGAAAGGGACTATTAAACATTTCAACATATTTTTCTATTAAAACTGTTCTTAAAAATCTTTCCAGACTTCAAGAATTATAATTTTCTACCCATCTACAAGTAAAAGACTGTAACTTCTTCGTTACGTTACATTACTTCGTTCTTCTGTAACGACTCTTCGTTTGGCCATATGTTTGTATTGTGTGTTTACTTAGTAAGGCAATCACTGTTCTAGGTCATTGATTCTAAAGCATCTCTTGCATAACTTTGGCTAAATAGATGGTCTCCTGTGCTAGCTATGATTTCTTTCTTTTTGTTCTCTTTGTCTACTCTATTTAGGTGGTTCCCTGGAAAATTCTTGGTTTGTGTTTTCTGACCGACTGCTGCATATCTCAAAAAATATTAAAAATTTTATTTTGGTGATTCTGTAAAATCGCAAAAAAAACCCAACTCACTACCTTCACTACCACAGTTTATATTTTGTTCGATTTCACATTATCTTTACACACAATCATGAAAATTTCATTGCTAAAGTTGTATTTCCTTCGAAGATGTCTGTGCTATGAACCGCTCTAATAAAAACTCTAAAATTTGACATCTGTTGAGTTTGAAAGAAAAAAATATTAATTTTTCAATTACCGACCGGCCAACTGACTCAATTTAGAAGAGGTGAGGAAAACGACAAACCAAGGATTTTTCAGGGAATGGATTATACTTTTTTCCACCATAGCTAAAGCTAGGCTACACATAAAAAATAATATATAAAATAAAAATAAATAAAATGGAAAACTCACTAAATAATTTACTCAGATGGCTAGATGCCTTGAAATTGAGAACAGAACATATGTGTTCCACAACTTTTCTTCAATAAGATAAGATGATTGATGACTCACCCATATGGACTTTCAGGGTATTTTCCTTGACATTTCCAAGGTGCATAATCAATGTTTTGTGGACACTCATCATCACTATCTTCAGAACTTTCAGAACTTTGGGATTTTTTTCTTTTAGATTTCTTTTCAAGGCCGTTATTCTCGGGCACTATATCATCATCTTTTAGTGAGATAAATTCTTCTGCTGGGTGGAGTAACGGTGATTTCATGCTATTAAACTGGAATCCAACTGGTTTCATGACTTTCCCCATTGTTGTTTGCATAATCAGTTGCCAAGTTCTCAATGCAGGTCCGTCGTGTTCCGGTAAACACTCCAAACGAGGGTCCAATGCCATGTTTTAGGATTGCGAACTAAGATTGTGATTGCGAACAGAACCACAGTTTCTGTCACGATTAACAGAGAAAAATAAATCGAGATTTCCATAATGGTAGCATTTTTCATACAAGAGCTTGTCGTTCGGGTCGGGTTGACTTTACTCATTTTTCAGGTAATAATTTAGAATTTCCAGTGTAACGAACTGAAATTGTTACTATGTGATAGAGCTTGAGAAGCTTACAATGAACCGTTACTGAGATATCGTTGTTCACAAAGATCTTCTTCTTGACGTCATTGATGTGACGTCACAAACAGTCCCCCAAAAAATTTTGCCACACACATGCCTTGTGGTCACATCGGACCCCAAATTACGTCAGTTATTTCCATCAGTTATCGAGATTTTTGCCCCTAAACATCCACGCTCTTGTGGGTTCTTCCCCAGAAGAAGCAAGTCCACCACCAAAATGTTGCACTGTTGCTCTCTAGCATGCGTGGTGAATATATGATGGGCTTCGCATGTGAATATAGACAAGTGTTTTTAATGTTTTATTACGTTAATTACAAGTTTGTGCCCTGTACAAACGTATAAACAATGAAATAATGTCTCCTCAGAGAACAAAAAAATCGGAAAATTTTGTTTAGTGTGTGTATTATATATATAATAAAGAGAATTAACATTCCTGCGAGCATGCGTGCTCATCGTCGCAGAGAATTGAGTTGATAATTAATATTTCATATGAAAACAATCTGCAATAATTGAGAAAAGGCAGTGGAAATTTGTAAACAATACGTCAATTGGCAAGTCGTCTTTAGTTATAGGTTTCTGCTGCGTGGTGAACAAATGTCATATGATGTCAATTTTCACAATTATTGGAACATAAAGAGGGTATTGTAGCTGAATGCAGACAGCAGAGGGTCAAAATAAACTTGCGACCAATAATTGCGTTGAACAACGTGTAGTAAAGAAACTTGTTTTGATTGAAGCCTAATTAAGAGTATGTGTTCTTAATGGGGTCCCTGAGCCACTAAATTAGGAATAGTAAACTTAATTTGGATCTTTCAAATTCCGAAGCCTAATTTGAAGTTGTCCCTGCTGACTGGCAAGTTAGAGTGTAAAAAATTGAGTTTAAGATAAATGAAATATACATTTCATTTCTCTTTCAAGCACACCCTGGTGCTTTTATTGATTGAAAATACTTAATTTAGAATCACTGAAATAACATTGATTATATGGTGGTGAGGTATATAAATAGCAAAATTAAAAATTGTGGAACTGGGTTTCCATTGTTATCATAAGGTGAGCAGTTTGTTTGTTTCTGTTCTGATTTCTGTAATGGCTTTTTTTAGGTATTGTCTTCTTAATAGCTGTATGATTCCAAATGATGTATCATTATTGATGAGGGATTTTTGCTAACTTGTTTATTAACTGGAAATAATAGTTTTTTAAAATAAATTTGGCTTTTTTTCGTCTTAATAATGAAATTATAATGGAAAATTATAGTTTTTTTATTACCCCCGGTGTATTTTCTTTTGAAATATAATTTTTCCTCATTGACTATTTATTAATCATTTGCATGAAATTATTTAGAAGGCCTATATTCATGTAGAAACCTATATCCACACAAGCGTTTATAACTCGTCTAGTCGAGCTAGAGGGGTAAACTCTTCTTAATTTAGCGGTACAGTCTAGTAGAGAAACGCCTAAACAGAAGAATTATATTTGCTAAACTTGGAGAATGATAGCTTTTAAACAAACAAATTCTTTAAACTTCATAGATTCATTTAAATGATAACTCTTTTGTGCAATCTAATGTTATTTGCCTAAACAACACTACGCCTAATTAAGCTTTTTTACACCACACAGGTTAGATTCCTGTGGAGGTCACGTTTAAAAACATCCAGAACCTCCTACCGCTAGACCAACTCAGCCTTCTGTCCTTCTGAGGTGGGTAAATGAGTACCAGGTAATATTGGGACTAACAAACGGGTTACTAATGATGAGGGTGTCCAGGAACAAATTCAGCTGTGAATCTCAGTCAAAGTGTATAATATAGTGAATCTTTACTCAACAGCAGCAAGTGGTGGATCAATTAGTTAGAATACAGCTTATTTAAGGGATTTCCTGGACTGTTTTATGATGCGGACTGATGTCAGAGTTTCTATAGCTAGAAATTTTTCATGTATATGTCATATGGGTTCTGTCCCTACGGAACTGGCTTAGGGTCGCTCCTATGGGACTATGTAATAAGGATTGTGCAGCCATATTCAATATACAAAGATTTTGCAGCTGTGAGCTAAAAGGCCTCAATGTCTATGATCAACGCATGTTATATACATGCCGATTTCGATACAATTTGACATCTCAGTCTAGATTAAAATATTTTTAATTTTAGAGTTAGAAATGATTTTAACCAATGAGAATACAATGATAAACAATGTTTGTCATGGAAAGTAATTGATTTTCATCCATGTGTATTCCTTATTTCTGGATAATTGAGTCTCGCCAAGGTTTGTTAAAAACAGTCACATAATTACCAAATGTTTTTGGGGTTTTGAAGCACGTCCATGACATAAAAATATTGATTTAGTATTGCTTCCAAAGATGCCCCTATGCCATCTCTCCAAAGAGGGCAAAAGGTGAAAGCCTTATATTTTTATTAGTTGCTTTGGAATGCTTCTGGTGAATAGAGGGCTAACAAGACATATAAATGATGTGGTTTTTTTTTTCAATACCTTGTAGTGTCTTTTATAACATAAAATATTGCATCTCAATTTTTCGATAGACAACTATTCAAATGTCAATTCAAAATGTAATATATCTTTCCAACATGAATTCCGTTTTTTTCTTTTCATCATTATCTTTGAAATATTGCAGATACGTGTGTCGCATATATTATTATGTTTAAATTATTTTTAGGATTAAACATCAACCTTAAACTGATTAATCCATGAAGGAAACAAGGTTTGAGACTCCTTGCAAGATGCTACTGAAAGTTCTGCTTCTACTACACTGCTTTGTAAAAGTGGAGAATGTGATTTACAGTCGTACACTCACAGAAATCCTGGATTATTATGAAATCCTTCATAAACAACATATCAGCCATCATATAGTGAGGCGTAGCAACTACGAAAACACACATACCAGATACGTGAATTTCAGTAGTCATGGTCAAGATTTTCAGTTGAAACTTGTGACATCGACTTCTGTTTTTGCTTCCGGGTTTGATGCTGTTGTTGTGAATGGGCAGGGTGTAGAAGAGCCACTACCTGTAAACCAAGACACTTTTTACGATGGTTACCTTATTCATGATTATAATTCGCGCGCATCAGCGCATATTGAAGATGGTATAGTTACTGCTTCAGTTCATGCTAGTGATGATGTATATATGCTTGAACCTATGTGGATGCATGTTGAAAGTGATGCTGAGCTTTATGTTGATAAAATGATTGTTTACAAAATCAGTGACCTCAAACAGAACTTGACATTCTCAAATAGCAGTACAAAGTTTAATCTTCATACACCTACTTGCAGTGTGGATTCAGTAAAGAAGTTTGTTGTTGATGATGATGATATTTTACATGAAAACACTCTTGACTCATCATCATCCTCATCGGAAGAACTAAATAAACTATATAAAAAAAGAGAAAAACGAAGTACAAATAGGAAAGTGACATATAAAAACATGTGTAATTTAGTCCTTGTAAGTGATTATTTGTTTTATAAAAAAATGCAAACAGCTACTTATGCGGTAAACTATATGTTGCAAGTGGTGACATTTGTAAATGATATTTTTACAAATACCTATTGGCCTGATGTTGGATCTGGTGTTGGTTTTCAAGTCAAGAAAGTTATTGTACACAAAGAATTTAGTGACGGTGATGGACCAAGGTATGTTTCTAGATCATTTTGTTAAGCACTTTTTTATTAGAAGTTTTATATAGATGGTGATGTTTTCAGTCACATTCCCAAGTATAGATTGTTGAATCCCTTGGTCTAGCATTTAGAGGTCCTATGGCACAGCAATGAGGTCATTCATATATTATTTATTATTTATTAATGTTTACCAAGGATAGCCTCTTCAGTTCTGATAGAACTGATATCAATGATGGTCCTGCACAGGAGGTCCTAGAGCATTTAAAGCTCCCATTTGCATGTCTAGACAACCCCTTAGATATCAATCCCGCTCTCAAGGTGAGTGCTATTGTGAATTGATTCACACTGTTATAGTCACTGGCATGACTTGGCCAGGATTTGAACCAAGCGCTCTACCACAAGGCCAGTAAAGAATTCACTTTTTTGGGTACTTTGAAGAACCAGGGTAATGATGTAGTTTAGTCAAACTCAATGAAAGTTTTTGAGTAGCTGTGAAAACTGAGAAAAACAAAAACAAATCTGAATAATAAACCAAATAAAAAAATCTGCTATAGACCATGATCCCAACCACCTTGTGTGGCTAAAGGAACTTGCCTTTTCCTAGCATTTCTGAGTTTGAGTGAGTTTTAAATTAAAAAAGTTCCCACACTTTATGTGTTAACTTATATGCAAATTGTTAATTCCTCTACTCAAAATAGGAAATTAACCACAAAAAATTAAAACAAGAAAATGATTTTAAAATTTAAGTCTAAAACTCAATTTTAGAATCACTTTCATCATCATCACCATCACTTTCATCACCATCACCATCACATGGTAGATCAACATCGTGAAAAGTGTTGTCATCCTGGTTTTCAAGTTGTTTTTTATTTAAACACCCATTACATTTACATACCATTTGGCGATAGCTTCAATAACTGACAAAACATCGTGCTCATCTCTTGTTTCTCTAGATTTGTCCAAGTCCTTCCTTGAGCTGCAAAAGACAACAGAAGTACGATGTAGATATAGAAAAATTATGAATAACTCACAAACGTTGTAGATGTACAGTCACGTAATAAGAAAAATTAAATAAAAACACTTCATTTCTAACCAATAACAAGTAGCATATTGTGAATAGTTGACAGGATTAGTGACAAAAATCCAAAGTAGCATAGATTTCACAACAGAAACATGAAGTTTCCAATCACCAGTACGTGTAGCTCTAATATGTAGTGGCATCAACTCTACCATCTCGATGTACGTGCACCAGAACTGAAATAAATCTGATTTTCTACATTTGATTTTCAATGAAGACATCATATTTCTCGATAATTTCCAGAATTACAGGGCTGCAGATGTAATTATCAAAATTTTTATTATCAAAGTCTTCTTGCATCAAACCAATAAAATTAACAATTTCGTCCTCTTCTTGTTCAGTGAGGGAATGAAGAGAGGATTGACCCAGCAGTAACAATACCAGATTCAATCAATATATCTTATAAGAATAGCATGGAATAAAAAACCTTTCTATAGGATTAAAATGCTTTAGCATGGAATAGAAAAGAACCTACCTGTAAACCTGTAAACCTGTAACCTGTAAACCTGCCTCGTTAAAGATTTTAGCAATAGCAGTGAGGATAGACAATATTGTATGAAAATCACACAAGCGAACAACAATGTGATTTTAAAATCTATATTATGCTTCCATCTCAACATTTGAATTTTAAAGTATACTGCTTCATCAAATACCATAACTATTTGTGAAAAACATAATTTATTTGCAATATCAATTTCATTCCTTAAAATTGCACAGATGTTGGATATATCAGATATTGGTGCGTTGATTATCGGAAGATATGATATTCTTGACAAAGGCTTAGAATTTTCATTATGGAATTCTGATCAAATGGTGTCCATTTGAGAGGATTAACTGTACTTTCAAATTTACACAAAATGTAAGCCAAATCAAGGTTTCGTAAATGATACTGGAATGGGTCATTTGAAAAATCAAGTGATAAATTTGAACAAAATTATTGAATGTTCAAGTTCAAGGTAGTTCCTTCAGGTGTCACATTACAAGAGCGAATGTGTTTATTGATATTTTCGTGTGTAGTGTCAACAAGTAAACCACTATCTGTCTGTATGCAAATACCATGAGTTACATGGGTGGAACCAGTACCACTCAAGGTTTCTTCAAAAAATCACATTTATCATAAACCAGTGTTGTATACAAAGATGGAATAACACATTTTGGTAACGTAACTTTTTCTTTATCAGCATTACTTAAAGTCACACACTTTCAAAACCTCGTAATGTTATTGATGACAACAATGCCCAAAACCATTGAGTACATTGATAACTTTATGTGAACCAGAAAATTGTTTTACTGCTGTAGCCAGTGCTAAAGATTTGTATTTTTGTGTTCTGCCTTTGGTTTGAATTTATACCATATCCTGTGCCACAAGAGCACTTTCAACTTCTGCTTTTCTTCAACACCAACATTAGTTATCTGTGATTACATCATTAGTAAATCCAAGAAGAAGTTAAAGAATTTTGGAGAAATGGAACTCATACAATTTTCAACTGTAAAATCTTTAGAATGAGGAGGCCATACATTTTTATTCTAGAAGCATCTTTGGTTTCGTTTTGAGATTGGGAATCTATCATATCTTCATTCTCTCCAATTAGTGTGCTTTGGTTCTCTTTTTTGAAAAAACAGCTCACTAGGCTGTTGATTGGATGGTTGAATATAAGTTTGGGGTAATGTTTTTTCAACTATGTTTTTAACGAGAACCTGAGTATTTACTTCCATCTTGATTTTCCATTTGTTGAACACGTTTAACAAATAATTCCAACAGTTTAGTAAGTTTATATACTTTGCAATCAATTTATCTTCAATGATAGTTTTGCAAAACTGTTGGAATGATACTTCATATGAATAAGACAAATTTTCTGATGCTGATGATGTTTGCTGTTTCTGAAGATTTTTTAACACAATTTGTGTAATCATTGTAGTTTTTTTTATGATAATGGACTTCAATAGCAACAAAATCTTTGTCCCTGATTTGTGTCTATATTTTTTCATCGTTTTTCATTTTGGCAGCCTTATGTATAAGACCTCCATCAATAGTTTCACTGAGTGTAAGTCGTTGTTTTTTCTTTTCTTGTCATGAGGATTAGATACATAACATTCCTTTTATGACTTTGCTTTCATTTTACTTTTTTACTGCAGTGTTTATAGCTGTTTATAGTGTTTCAATTTTAGTAATGTCAGTAAAATATCATTAACATTTATGATGATAATATTGTGTCTGCAAATCTTCTGTGTAATGATTAGGAAAGTGCTCCGTTTTTTACCAACGTTTACAGCTTCTACATCACAGTTTCTATCTCGATCCATTCTCTCTGTCTAACAATTACTTTATCGTATGTTTTCGGAGTAAAATAACAAATATCGTCACTATTAGATATTACATTCAACTGAAGTAGGATAGTAAGCGATCAAAATTGACAGAAGGATATTATCGTGCAAAAATGGAAAAAAAGTCCCATTTTCTCAAAGCTGCAGGGTTATATTTATACTTAGTAACTTAGTAACTTTGTAACTTTCAACAGGACGTAAGTTTTCTTAGCTCTGTTTTATGCATCACAGAGTGACAGAAAAAGATTGCTCGGATCATGGCCTACTATTTTATACCAGAAAAGTGGTTTAATATTTGTGAATCGCCCTTAATTAAAGCTATTTAAAGCTAAACTCGTCCACATTCAGCCTACATCCTCAGTCACTGAGAATTCACGAAAACTTAAATGAACCAATTAGTAACGAAAAGTATTATCTTGTAGAACTCAAAATTCTGATCAAGAAAATGTATAGGATCATGTCTCTTCAACGAACCGTTACAGAGATATCTTTGATCAAGGATTTTAATGATGTCACAGCACCCCATTCCTAAAATTTTCCAAAAATACTTGAATATGTCACATACATACAAAAATATGTCATCTCTTACGTTACTGACTCCCCGATCTCTCTCACTACTCGTGTCCACCATTTTGCGTGACAGACCAACAAACAGACAAACAAATGAACAGGGAATCAGATATTAATATATAGGATAATACAAACATTTGTTTGTATTATTTTTATGGAATTGGTGTTGGAGATTAGGCAGGGAAAAGAAAAAATGCAAGATGATAGCAAAAATCCATCTTTGCCTTTATCAGCAAGTTTTGAATTGATATGTCATGATGATGTTGATGATGACAATGATGATGATGAGGATAATGATGATGATGTTGATGACGATGATGTTGTGGACGATGATGTTGATAACCAATCTAGTTTATCACAAAGAACTGACATATGGAAAAGTGACGATAATTATCAAGTGGGAAAATTGTCGATAATCAAGAATATAGGAAATGGAGGGATGTTAAATTGATACTGTAAGGCCATGATGGAATATAATACCAGCAGTGAAAAGTTTGTATAAGGTCTTCCTAAAGATGCAAGGGAACAGCAGTCATGTTGCATAGATTAGTCTCTCATTTTGAAAATATATTATTGTTTAGTTTATCCAAATCACTTAATCAATTCAGCAATTTGTAAACCGCTTCAGTGACTTGCAGAAGTGATTGTCTAATTTTGTAAATCAATGATTCACGAACCGATCTAGCCATAAATATCCTTTTCCTAAAATCGTCGCTATGTCATCAATGACCTCATTGAATTTTCTGAATATTTAAAAAGGCGTTGTTTTAAGGTTTAAAGAATTAATGTGTTTAAAAAAATTATAAATTACATATTCATATGCCAATGTAAGATGAAAAATTTACAGGACCCACCCTTTTAAGGTCTGAAATAGTCTACACAAGAGAAAAACACCCAATGTTGACAGGTTATGTGAAGGGATGTGTTAGGAAAAATATTTTAGACTGAAATTCAGAACTTTCCCAGCAATTCTCATAATGAAAATAATTTATTAGGTTGAATTTTTGGTCTGTTTGCTCCAGTGATTTGATAAGCTTGCTTTACTCGAGATATTTTTTTCGTATTTAGATACAATCGTCAAGAAAAGTCCACTGCTTGGGATGTTGACAGATTATTAACAGAGTTTAGCCGTAGTGACTGGAAAGGTTACTGTCTTGCGCACCTGTTTACCTATCAAGATTTTGAGAGAGGTGTTATTGGGTTAGCTTATGTTGCTAGCCCTTCAATACATGAAGTTGGTGGAATTTGCACAAGGTCTTACTATGATGTTGTTGGTGAAAGACACTTAAATTCCGGCCTAAGCAGTGGTCAAAATTGGGGCCGGCAATTGCTTACTCAAGAAGCACAGCTGGTTACTGCTCATGAATTGGGTCACAACTTTGGATCTAACCATGACCCAAGTAGTTGTACTCAAGATTCTGGAGGTAAATATGTGATGTATGCAGCATCAGTTGCTGGTGACAAGCCAAACAACAAGAAATTTTCAATCTGTAGTCGAAATACAATAGCCTCGGTTTTGAAATCTAAAAGAACAATATGCTTTCAAGATCATGAAGGTAGTTTCTGTGGCAACAGGAAAGTTGAAGAAAAGGAAGAATGCGACCCTGGACCTGATGATGGTGGTAATTTAGATGAGTGTTGTGATAAATGCCAATTACGGAAAGGCAAACAGTGTAGTGATTCGAACAGTGCTTGTTGTAAAGGTTGCAGATTTGCGACTGCTGGAACTGTCTGTCGTGAAGCTTTTTCTTTGGAATGTAAAGGAGAGACTAAGTGTGATGGTTCATCAGCTGATTGTCCTTCTTCAGCTCCCATATTAACGGAGGGAGAAAAATGTGGGCATAGCCGAGGAAATTGTATCAATGGTTACAACTGTACTTCGTTGTGCGAGCAGCATGGTATGCTATCATGTCTGTGTAGTGCTGGTAACGATGCTTGTAAAGTTTGTTGTAAACATAAAGGAGCTTGCAAACCTTTGAAGATAAGTAGCAACATAGAAAATGATGGTGTATTATGCTATTTGTCAAATGGAAACCAAGGATATTGTGAGAAAGGTATTTGTGTAGAGCCGAAATCAAATGTTAAAGATGAGTTTGGGGATTTACTAAGTGATTTTACTTTTAGCAAATTTGCTCGATTCATGGAGGCTAACATTGTGGGTACTATTTTAGTATTTTCGTTATTTTTATGGGTCCCTGCTGCATGCATAGTAAATTACTTAGATAAAAAGCAAGATGAAGAACATGAGGAGATGAAACATTGGTTGAATCCATTCAGTCGTGACTTGTTGCATGCGGGGTCACCCAATAAGTTTATAAATCTTTTCCTTAAAAAAGATACTCCAGAACAAAAATTACCTCGAACTCAATACCACATATCATCGTAAGTTTCAATGTTGCACATAACTTATTATCTTAGTTTTTTACAACACCAATTTATTTAAGCATTATTTATTTATTTATTAAAACCTATCTAATAGAAGCCATGAAAAAGCCGTTTTATTTGCATTTGCATTTGTTTTTTTGTATATTTGTAACAGTTCTAGAGTCCTTTTTATTTAGAGCTATGACTTATAAGCTATACTCCAATTTTAGCAATAAGAATCTTGAAGGAAAATCAGCAACTGTTTGTGATTCGCAAGCAGTTCATAACAGGTCATAACAGGTCATAACTTGAAGGACCATAAGGTCCTACTGAAAAGGATTTTTGTCGTAAATTTTACATTTTTTGTTTATTCTTGTTTTTCGTTACTATAGTTAATTAAAAATCCCAGCATACAGAACATACATGCAGAACATATACATCTCATATATAACATACACAACATATATCCTCAATAACAAAATGGAGCAACCTTGTGTGAGATTCTCACGAAATGGTAACTTCGTTAACAGAGAATGACATTAAGTTTTAAGAATTAATTAAGAATTAAGTTTTGTTTTTTCCCTGCATATTGTCTTATTATAGCCTGTTTGATAGTTTTTGAAACATTTTGAAATGTAATAATTTGTTTACCTCATTTGGCCTCATGTTTTCTCTCTCAAAAATTTTGTTCACATTTTTAGCTGATTAAGCAATAAATAAAAGTATTTATGTTGTTGCTACTAATTGCCTTTAGAAAAGTATTTGCAATATACAGCCTCCATCTGGCCCAGAAACTATGCCTTTTTTGCCAAACAGTTAAAAGCCGCTCATGGTGTCGAATGAGTTAAGGTCTTCCTGTTTTCTTTATTTTGTTTTGTTTGTTTGTTTCTTAGGGAAATAAACATCGTCATTACGCTAAACTTCCATTACCTTTTAGGCGCTCATCCTAAAGCATTTTATTTTACTCAATCCTCAATAAATCTGGTCTTTTTCATATCATGGCTAACCATATCTAATGGTTCACCTGGAATGAGTGAGAGAAACGAACTCCAAAATACTATTTGATTGTTGACATAGGATAATGATTTTGTAAACCCCCTATTGTGTACCCCAATCTATTTACCCAGTTTTTGCTTGAAATTCTTATATTCAAGATAATGTGAATTGCTTTAATTCTTTAGAAGCACAATATCATACAACAATGTTACTGAGCAATGTTATGCTTTTACAACTCTTAAACTGTTTTGTAATAGTGAAGAATGTGCTTCACAGTCGTACACTCACAGAAATCCTGGATTATTATGAAATCCTTCATAAACAACATATCAGCCATCATATAGTGAGGCGTAGCAACTACGAAAACACACATACCAGATACGTGAATTTCAGTAGTCATGGTCAAGATTTTCAGTTGAAACTTGTGACATCGACTTCTGTTTTTGCTTCCGGGTTTGATGCTGTTGTTGTGAATGGGCAGGGTGTAGAAGAGCCACTACCTGTAAACCAAGACACTTTTTACGATGGTTACCTTATTCATGATTATAATTCGCGCGCATCAGCGCATATTGAAGATGGTATAGTTACTGCTTCAGTTCATGCTAGTGATGATGTATATATGCTTGAACCTATGTGGATGCATGTTGAAAGTGATGCTGAGCTTTATGTTGATAAAATGATTGTTTACAAAATCAGTGACCTCAAACAGAACTTGACATTCTCAAATAGCAGTACAAAGTTTAATCTTCATACACCTACTTGCAGTGTGGATTCAGTAAAGAAGTTTGTTGTTGATGATGATGATATTTTACATGAAAACACTCTTGACTCATCATCATCCTCATCGGAAGAACTAAATAAACTATATAAAAAAAGAGAAAAACGAAGTACAAATACGAAAAAAAACATGTGTAATTTAGTCCTTGTAAGTGATTATTTGTTTTATAAAAAAATGCAAACAGCTACTTATGCGGTAAACTATATGTTGCAAGTGGTGACATTTGTAAATGATATTTTTACAAATACCTATTGGCCTGATGTTGGATCTGGTATTGGTTTTCAAGTCAAGAAAATTATTGTACATAGTGAATTTAGTGGTTTTAATGGACCAAGGTAGAATTTTTAAAATTAAACAATGACTCTGTGGTTCTCATTTCTAAAGATTTATTGGGTTTTTTTATGATTTTAGATACAATCGAGGAAGAAATGGTGCATGGGATGTGAATAAGCTATTGACAGAGTTCAGCCGCACTTACTGGGGAAGATTCTGTCTAGCTCATCTGTTTACATATCAAGATTTTAATAAAGGTGTCATTGGTTTAGCTTATGTTGCTACACCTTATAACTTTCGTGCTGGTGGCATTTGTACGCCACGTTTAAATTGCGGTCTAAGTAGTGGTGAAAATTGGGGTCGGCAGTTACTAACTAGAGAAGCACAGTTGGTGACAGCTCATGAATTAGGTCATAATTTTGGTGCTAACCACGACCTTGGCAGTTGTGCATCCAGCTCTGGTGGGGAGTATCTTATGCATGCTACTTCTGTTGCTGGTGACAAGCCAAACAATGACAGATTTTCAATTTGCAGTAAAGGAGAAATAGCAGCTGTTTTAAAAACCAAACAAAAATGTTTCAAAGTTCCTGAAGGTCGATTCTGTGGTAATTCCATTGTTGAAGAAGGTGAAGAATGCGATGCAGGACTTCTAGATGACGATGCAGGACTTCTAGATGACGATCCTTGCTGTGATCGAAAGTGTAAATTACGGGTTGGGAAACAATGCAGTGATTCTAACAGCATCTGTTGCAAAAATTGTTCAATTGCTCCTGTTGGTATGTTGTGTCGCAAAGCTTTTCCATTAGAATGTAAAGGAATTATAAAGTGTGATGGGAGATCAGCGAAGTGTCCTTCAACAGTTCCGATATTAAAGCAGGGTGAAAAATGTGGGCATAGCCGAGGAAATTGTATCAATGGTTACAACTGTACTTCGTTGTGCAAGCAGCATGATATGGAAGCGTGCCTGTGTAGTGCTGGTAATGATGCTTGTAAAGTTTGTTGTAAACATAAAGGAGCTTGCAAACCTCTGAAGATAAGTGACAACATAGAAAATGATGGTGTATTATGCTATTTGTCAAATGGAAACCAAGGATATTGTGAGAAAGGTGTTTGTGTAGAGCCGAAATCAAATGTTAAAGATGAATTTGGGGGTTTACTAAGTGATTTTAGTTTTAGCAAATTTGCTCGATTCATGGAGGCTAACATTGTGGGTACTATTTTAGTATTTTCGTTATTTTTATGGGTCCCTGCTGCATGCATAGTAAATTACTTAGATAAAAAGCAAGATGAAGAACACGAGGAGATGAAACATTGGTTGAACCCATTCAATCGTGACTTGTTACGGAAAGGAGCTTCAAGCAAACTTTTACGCCTATTTCACAGAGGAAATTTTCCTGAACAGAAATTACCTCGAACACAATACCATATATCAACATGAGAACCTATTTTTTATTGAAATTCCTTTTTACCTTTGTTGAAATTCCTTTTTAAATATTTTTTTATTTTTTTGATGTGCTGTAATCATGAATGTGAATCTTAGAGGAAAAAGAAACTTTTTTTTTAAGATTTTTCATCATATAATCTAATCATTCCCAGAAAAATTGAAAAAGAAAGAGAAACATAAGCTTCTGCCATACATCTATTTAAAAAAAAATATTATTTTTTATTATTTTTTATTATTAAATGATATCTTGTATATTTTTATTTTTTTCCATGCAGTTTATGTTTATATTTCGAAATGGTGATTTTCATTTCACGAAATTGAAGTGGGTGGGCTGATTTTCTTTGCTGAAATGTGCTTTCTTCGCTTTCATCTCCACTAAGGTTCGGTGGGCGCAGAGTTTCATAATTTTGTCTTAGTCAGCACAAATGAAGCATTCTGATTTGAAGTAAATTTAGAATTTTTGACTTATTTTGATTTATTGTACACTCAGTTTTTGTGGAATGGAAATCAACCATTAACTTGGTGGTTTGAAAACATTATGTTTGTTTAAAGTGTTTTGGAATATTGTTCTGGTATCTGTTCAACTTTAAGGGAAGAGAGGGAAAGTCCTATCTTAAACCAGGAAGGAGAGTTCATGAAACTGATATCTGTTTAAACCAGGAAGGAGGGTTCATGAAACTGATATCTGTTTAAACAGTAGTCAGATCTCACCTACCGTATTTTCAGGGATATAACCTCCACATTGTATAACCCGCATCTGTTAAGAAAAATTTTCAATTAGCCCAGTATTTCATATGAGTAAGTGTACTTCAAATTTCACAATGATTGATCAAATAATAACAAATTTATCATCAGATTACTCGCACCACACTATAACCCTCAGCCATAATTAACACATAACCTGCGGGTTATTTCCCGGAAAATAAGGTAGTCTGTGTTCATAATAACCGTCTGAGTAAACCTTGTTTGTGTATCAGGGTGTCCAAGGAAATATGATATAAGGAGATTGCTTTTGTGGATTTACCATTTTCATTGAATTTTGCGCAATTCATTTTGAACGAATTTTCTTTGTTTTCTTTGGAGTTTATTTTGGCAGATAAGGGCAAAAACCAAAAATGAATTCCTCAAAAATTTCTTCCCTAATGGTGTTACATTTTTTAAAAACTTCGTTTATTTCTATACTTCTACTTACAAAAGTCATTAAAATGAAGAGGAGTGTGGTTGAATGCATTTCATATTTAAAACCATCTAATGGAAACGTGCTCCCATTATCTTCACTATTCAAACGAACTGTGACGACCAAGAAAAACAAAGAAACACCACATTCTTATTATAGATGGGGATACAAACAACTTCCAACGCAGACTATTTTAGGTAAACATTTTTTTGATTATTTTTTATCCTAACGTGTCAAGTATACGTCATCAAGTATACGTCATCAAGTATACGTCATCAGGTATGATTTTTATGATCTTTTATTATTATACTATAATAACTTATAATAATTTCTTTGCATTATCACCTTCTGTTTATCTACTTTATTATATTTAGTTCTTATTATTACTTGATACCTAGATGAGAGAAATCCACACTTTGCAGTGCGTCCTCCAGACTTTAAACTCCCAAAAGCAAATAGTAGGTTATCTAGGAAGGACTGGCGCAAAAGGATTGCTGAGCTTCAAGAATGTCGAAATGATCCTGTGTTAGAGAAGTTGGCAAGAGAGAGAAAATGTGAGTGAATTATGTTTTGTTTTGTATGGTAGTTTAATGAAACCTCTCAATATGTACGATTTCTTCATAACCTTGTACCCAAGGGTCTCTCGCCTTTTCGATATTCGGATGGCAGCGAAGAAGAAACCTCTTTCAGCATGAACCATTTCATTATATTTGCTATCGATCTCCAAGTTGGAGGTTGGTGAAATCTTTCTGCTGATTGTTTACTGACAACTTCTCCTCCATAAAGATTTACGGTCAAAAGTCTAAAAACATAACCTGACTCTAACCTCATTAACCCAGACAAAATTTAAAAAACTTAGGTGAGGAGAAATTGTTAGTTGAGTTAAATGTTACTAACCAGGAATTCTAAGCCCGTGTGCTTCCATTTCTAACGCTTGACTTTCTTCCTGCCGTTACCTTCTTCATTCCAAACCTTTCCAAGGTACTGTGTTACGATTTGAAGGATTTTATTTGGTGTGAGTTTTGGCTGTGCACTTCCACATGACTGGGACTGGATCTAAAGTATATATAACGTACGACAGGAATCTTAAGGTTGGAGTTGAAATGGCCTGCTGAACTAGACGAAAATATATTTAATTTCTTAAATATAATTTTTGTTATTTCTGATACATTTCCTTCGTAGTAATGATTTCATTAGAAGAAGTCGATGCTGAATGGAGAAAAGAATATGGCCTCACTGACCTTAATAATCTGTCAAAGTTTTATGGAATCAACCGTGATTTATATCATGGTAATGATATCATTATGAAAACATGGTTAAATGTTATGTTTGATGATGTGAAGATACACAGAGGAAATATAATTGAACCACGACATGTATATATCTTTTTGACGTTAATTTATATTTCTGAATAATAGGTTCATGTTGGTCGCGTTTGCAACTTCATAATATTGTGAATTCTCCATTTGGAATATTGAATGATTCGAATTCAATTGTTTTTTTCAGCTGTTGAATGTTCCCACTGTCTCGTTTGACTTGGATAACGATGATTGTTTGCACACCCTTATCCTATCCAATGTCGATGGTCATCCGTTAGATTCTAATAAAGAACTGGTGCATTGGCTCGTGTAAGTGTGACCATTTATATGCCTCTTACTCTTAACCACTCACCTTCTCAATTGACAAGAAGTGCAATCAAATCTCCCCTCGCCTACTTAAAAGGAACGATCGATGTGATTGTATGAGTTTTTGCTGTTTGTGGTGTATAAGAAAATGATGAGAAGGAAGGAAGGAGAATATCTAAAAATAAGCGTAAAGATGAAAAGTATCGTCAAATCTTTGTTTGTAGTTTCTGGCATTCCAACTCTCCCTATTTCCAATTTGTTTGAAAGATCCCTTCAGCAATGATATTGTGTGTAGGCACGAATCTCCGTAATTTTAATACTCTGTAAATCGAAACATTCTGTGCAGTCCCTTGGATTATTGAAGTAGATCTATTGTTATCTGTATAATACTAGTCTATTTTTTTCCTTTAAAGGTGTAACATAAAGAAAGGTGATGTAAGGACTGGTGACCAAGTGGTTTCGTATTTACCTCCTATTCCTTGGAAAGGGACTGGATATCATAGGCTAGTCTTCTCTTTATATGAACAAACTAAAGAAATAAATATTGAAAACTACAAGACTGATCAATCCAGGTAAGAAGAAGGTCGAAAATTTCTGTTTGTATGTTGTGTTTTGAATTGGTTGACATTTCTGTGTAGTAGATTATCCAACGGAGGTTTACAGTTGAGCAAAATATTAAAAATGAGAATAACTGGACTGTGTTTGTCTTCTAACAAGATGCGATCATGAAACGTTTTGGTTGAAAGTCTCTTATTTTCGTTTGAAAAAACGAGGCATTACGCTACAATGTTCTTGTTAACCTAAAATTACTCTTTCAAAATATAGGGGTAACAAAAAATACAATCACACTATCCAAAAGAATAAGAACCACTGAGTTGTAGAGCTCGAAAAGCTGATCAAAAAAATGTATGGGATCGTCTGTGTTCGACTAACCGTTACGGAGATATCCTCGATCAAAGATTCTAATGACGTCACACCCGTTCCCCAAAACGTTTTAGACACAATTTTTTTCGTCACCCCATCGCCAATATCGCACTCCCAAAGTGACGTCAGTTATTCCCATTGGTTATCGAGATATTTGACACTGAAAATTGAAAAGGGTGCAAAGCAATGTTCCATCTGACGTGAAATTCCTTTTATAATACTAATCGCTATTGCACTCGCAACTCAGTTACGTGCGATCTAAAATGTCACTTATATAATTTTCCATACGAACATTCCTTTCCAGTTCTTTTATTCACACTGACTAAAATAAAAGTGTTATGCATTTTACCCATGTTAATATTGAAAGCAAGGCGGGCAATATAGACTAAGTCATAATGCTGGGTTTAAACCGTTTAAAAAGGTCTATGTTTATAAGTATGCTGTGTCAGCACAAATTCAGATCAAACGTTTCGGTGAAAGGTCTTTGAAAGCGTTTGAGAGAACAAGGCGTCACGTGACCTAATCCTCACTGACCCAAACAAATTTAACAATGTTTTAAACTGGCAGGTAACCTTTGTTTTGAAAGAAAGCGTTTCTATATTTGTTTTTCTGAATGATTTTGGTTTATAGTACGATAAAAGCAAGATCATTCTCATCACCGTCATTTCAAGATTCGTCGCATTGTTTCCCTGTTTCTCTTGCTTGGTGTCAATTGCAATGGGATGAAAGTGTTGGACAAACTTGTCAACTTCTTGAAGGTAACTTTAATAATATTAGTTCTTCTTCTGTGATAGATTACAAGAGTCTTTTGTAAGTATTTTTTATTTCAGATCTGAAAGAGGAACCAGTGTTTGATTGGGAAGAATATATTGAACCAAAAGAAGAACAAAAACTCTTGAAAATCCAACTGAGTGAATTACGATATAGAAACATGTAAACAAAAATTGGATCATAAAAAATCTTTAATCTTGTCTGTTTATCCAATATTTGTCTCGTTTATTCACACAGGAAGATAAGCTTGTATCAATCATTGGCTTAAGCTGACAAGATGCGATCATAAGATTTTCGGTTTTCTTTGAAAGGCACGACGTATCCGCGAAGGCTTTCAATCAGACAACTCTGTTGATGATGCATTCTTGTTAGCTTAACTGAATGCAGGCGCGTACTTTGGAGGTGTCGTTGGGTTCGACCCATCACTTTTTTTTTTTTTGAAGGAAATGAATCAACTACCTGTCGCAGTGGTTTTATTTTTATAATAGCTATTTAAGTAAATTCATATTGTTTGTCCATTTAAACTCGTCATTCGCGTAAAACTCGTCATGGTTTGTCAGTTTTGACGAGTTGATAATGACGTTGTTTTTCTGAGAATACAGGCGTGTGGAAGCTTAAAGTTTTTCATTCTGAAAGTACATAAAATTATATGCAAAACCAACTTTATTTTGCCATTCTTCGCGTGGCGACGTCACACTGGTTCTCGTGGAGTTTGTTTTTTAATTTCGGTTATGCAATTATCTTTGATAATGAAAAGATAAAGTAAAAGAACCTCCTTTTCTCCTTCTTTTCCTCTTCTTTTGGATACACATGCGCTGTAGGTAAGAGTAATAATCGAGGAAACTATTACTCGATAAAGAGAGTTACATAGCACCCTTAAGGGGCACCGAGTGGCGCCACTAGTTAAGAAACATGCCCAATCAGAGAGTGATACACAAAGGATGATCAGAATAGAATCTAAATGGGTGTATAAAAAACGGATTGTGCGTGATTGTGCGTGACACCTTTAAAACTTTCAGTGTACAACAAATAGATAATTGAAATCACAAAAGTTGATATGAGTATATGTGATATGCATTGTTCTTTTGATGTGGGTCTACAAGTTATTTCCTGGTTGAGCAATTCCATGCAAAAACGATCAATCTAAACTAAAATGATGGAATAAGCCCCCGGGGGTTATTTTTCAAAATCAGTTTTGGGGGTGTGGTGGGGGCTTATTCGGGAGGAGAGGTTATTAATTTATGTAACATTTCCATATGCAAGAAATAAAAGACGATTTTAATAACACAATCTATCTTTTAATCATGAATTTCTTGTTTACCGACAAACTTCTTGAAAGCAGCTCCTGAAAACAAGGTCGTAGTTTGTTACTTTTCTGCAAAGCTTTTCTCGCTGGGGTGATTTCATCTAATCTGGTCATTTAAGTATTTTGATTAAATGGGCCACGATTTTGTTCTACATCTGTGGTTGAGTTCATTGTTACTGATTACATCAGGCAATTTACTGTTTAAAACTTCATTTCTTTTGTTGTTTAATAAACGAAACGACCATCTTTAACTTCCATTTAAATCTTCCTTTCAGATTCCTCTGGTCTATAGGTATCCCATTCCAGAAAATAATGTATATATTAAGAATATCCGAGGCTCTAAATTGCAGTTTTCTTAAGAATATTGAGGCTCGCTCAAATTTTTAACATTCTTATAAAGAAAAGGAGTGTATTTATTGTACGCGTAGACAGGACACGGAGTTTTGTGTTGATAGTGATCTTCTTATTGAGGAAAGTATATTTAAGTTGCACGGCTGCGTTTATTGCAAGATTTTTTCGTCAGTTGATGTCGTTTTCGGTATGTAATAAAGAACCCAGTAGTTTGCAATTTTTTCATTTATTTTTATTTTGCAAGATGTTGTATCTATAGGTATCCCATTCCAGTAAATAATGTATATAGTCCTCGTCTTTTCAAAAGCTCTGGTATCGTTTTTTTCATTTCTTGAAAGATATTATTGGATGTCGGGATTTTACTTATGTCGTCAGCGTAGTGTTGATAAGTAGTCAGATGGTTTACAAATGGAATTGTGCATTACTTATGTTCTTGCAGGTGATCGGGTATACTGGAAGTTTTGTGTTTGTGTTTGAAGATGGTATTAGTGGTATTAGTATTAGTGCAGTCGTGTATTTTACAAAAGTCAATTAAAATATTAACGTTTTGGTTGAGTTCACATAAATTTCTGCTTTGGGTAATTTTATTTTGGCATTGAAATCACCTCCTATGATTAATACTTCTCTTCCTTTAAAGGAGTCCACTAGGCTCGAAAGATCGTCGTAAAACTTTTGAGTTATTTCTGGGGTTTTGATAGTGTTCTTCAGTGTAGGTACGTAGGCTAATACGATGTTACAGACGATATTCTTTTGCAATTTGATTTACACTGCGGCAATTCTGTCAGACACTACTGAACGAAACATTGTTATTTTTATCGATTTTTATTCCTTCTCCCTGGATGCATTTAGGATTATTTCCAGAGTTGTATAGGGTACATGTTTTACTTTTTGATGATTTTAATATATGTATAGCGGTACTTTTGATATGAGTTTCTTGTACTGTCATTGCGGTGAGTTTAAAGTTGAAGAAATCGTCAGCGATGTGCATTTGTTTGATCGAATTGTTTATTTTTTTTAAAATCATATATTTTGCTTCCATTATATAATGGTTGTTATGCATATAGATAACATCAACATAACAACAAGATAAAGGAATTGGTGAATTGGATGAGGTATAAAATAGAGTCACCACTTAAAGTGGCATTAATAGAGTCACCACTTAAAGTGGCATTAAGTTAAACCTTGACAATTGAAAGTTGCGAAATTTATTAGTTTATCTTTCATGTTGATAAGATGTGTTTGATAAGCGATGTTAGCGGATATCGTTGAAATGTTCAATGATCCAGGAGGTGCTAATTCTTGACGACTTAAGCGGAGTATTTTGGCTTCATTAGGATTGTCAAATCCAAGGCGGACAAGAAGTCAAAGTTATCCGAGGTACGACTAAACATGATTCTACTATAATAATTACGAACCAAGAGACGAATTATGTTAACAAATCAGCTTTAAGGGGCTACGACGAGAATCACGTGATCTTAAGAATTGTGCAGCACCATTATTCAATCGGAGGCGATAAAGTGATTCATGTCGTTGCCCGTTCAAAAATTTGAGCAAAGGTGAAAAATCGAAGACATTGCAGTGTATAGTGGACATATCCTAATTACGCGAAATTCCCAAAACCATTTTGGTGGGGGCAGTCAAGAGCATTACTTTCCCATGTTTGATAACTAAGGACAATGGTGGTAAAGGAAGCATGTTAGCAAATACCAAACAGATGGACCCTAAAACGGGACACTTAAAACGCCAATATACCCAATAAAATATCTAAAACGACATAACTTGAGATTTTGACGCAGAATCAACTTCATAACTTTGTAAGACTTTCTTATAACGACCACGTCCAGTCGCATTAATTTGTTTTCCGAACAACAGAAAGTGCCGACTTCGGCTAAATTAACAATTTTTGCAAACTTCGCAAACACGATCTATTTGCGTTCCAATAGATCACAACTTGAAGGACATCGATTTTCGCTTAATTCTTGGTTTTATGTTCATTTGCTTGTAGAAATCTAATGGATAACCTGAGGTAACTTAAAGTGAGGGATAAAGGACAAAAAGGTTTAGTGCTGCCATTATATCTAAATTGCAAGCAATACTATTTAAGACATCCCAAAAGTTAAAATCAAATATTTCGAAGTTTTAAATATCTTAAGCTTCATCTTCGTCCTCTTCCGCCTCGTCAAATTCTCCTTCCTCTTCTGCAGTGGCATCTTGGTATTGTTGATATTCGGATACAAGATCATTCATGTTAGATTCAGCTTCAGTGAATTCCATTTCATCCATACCCTCACCAGTGTACCAATGAAGGAAAGCCTTTCTTCGGAACATAGCAGTAAATTGCTCACTGATACGTTTGAAAAGCTCTTGAATTGCAGTGCTGTTACCAATGAAGGTGGCAGACATTTTCAAACCACGTGGTGGAATATCACAGACGGCTGTCTTGACATTGTTGGGGATCCATTCCACAAAGTAGGAGCTGTTCTTGTTTTGAACGTTGAGCATTTGTTCATCAACTTCTTTCATGGACATTCTTCCTCGGAACATAGCAGCCACTGTAAGGTAACGTCCATGACGAGGATCACAGGCAGCCATCATGTTTTTAGCATCGAACATTTGTTGAGTGAGTTCAGGAACAGTCAGTGCTCTGTATTGTTGAGAACCACGGCTTGTCAATGGAGCAAAACCAGGCATGAAGAAGTGGAGACGTGGGAAGGGAACCATGTTGACTGCAAGTTTACGCAAATCAGCATTAAGCTATAAAATAAAAATTAAGAAAAATTTGGAATGTTTGAATATTTTTTAATAAGTGACAGAGCAAATTTGAAATAGTTGAAATTGTTTCAGCCACAAGACAAAAGAAACTAACCTGACCAGGGAAACGAAGACAGGTTGTCACACCACTCATTGTAGCTGAGACAAGGTGGTTCAAATCTCCATAAGTAGGTGTTGTTAATTTCAAGGTTCGGAAACAAATATCGTAAAGGGCTTCATTATCAATACAGAAGGTTTCGTCAGTATTTTCAACAAGTTGATGCACGGAAAGAGTGGCATTGTATGGTTCAACAACAGTGTCTGAGACTTTCGGAGATGGAACAACACTGAAGGTGTTCATAATTCTGTCGGGATATTCTTCTCTGATTTTTGAGATAAGAAGTGTACCCATGCCGGAACCAGTACCACCACCCAATGAATGTGTCAACTGAAATCCTTGCAAGCAATCACAACTTTCTGCCTCTTTCCTTACAACATCTAATACAGAGTCTACAAGTTCGGCTCCTTCTGTGTAATGGCCTTTAGCCCAGTTATTACCAGCTCCACTCTGTCCAAAGACAAAATTATCTGGTCTGAATATTTGTCCAAAAGGTCCTGATCTAACGGAATCCATTGTACCAGGTTCCAAATCAACCAGAACTGCACGAGGTACATATTTGCCACCTGAAAAAAAAGATAAACGAAGTTTAATTTTTATTATTGTTTAGAAAATAAACACAGAAACATAACACCAGCACGAGGAAATAAATCAAAGCCAAAGCAGTACCTGTGGCTTCATTATAATATACATTGATTCTTTCTAACTGAAGGTCTGAGTCCCCATGATATGTACCAGTTGGATCGATACCATGTTCATCTGAGATAACTTCCCAAAACTATAACAGAAAATGGATGTTGCATGGGCGTTGCTAACCAAAAAATGTTTCTCAATGAACCAGCGGCTAAAAGAACACCAAAGAAAATACAAGATAAAATAAAACTAACCTTGGCACCAATTTGGTTACCACATTGACCGGCTTGTAAATGTACAATTTCTCGCATCTTGAAATTTAAATTTAGATAGTGTTACAACACCTTACTTTTAATGAAGTTGGTTATCGTTTATGAACTCTTATGAGCCGTCTGCTTCTTGCAATGAATAGTGATTCGTAAAATTTGCAAAATCAGTTATTCTAGTCGCGCTGGTGATAAAAACAAAGGGGGTAAAATGCAAGAATGGGAAAGCAGTTTCCTTTTTATATGGATAATTAAAGCTAAAAAAGTAAATTAAAAATATAATTTTTGTCATTGTTATAAGTAAAAATTAATTTATTAAGTTAATGTGAAACAAATATAATAAATATATTCTTAATATCTTTAAACTGACCCCCGGCTACAAATGTAAAGCTTTTTCAAAAAATATACTTGTATTGGCCAATCATATAACAGAATGCTCTGAATAATTGATCTGATTGGTTTGTTTTACTACATTTGGCGCGTTTTACATTTAGTTGTTAAGAAACAAAAAAGTAAACGATTCAGTCACCATGTGAGCAAATTTTGTTTATCACGCATCACCAAAAGTTCACTCAGTTGTTATCATCGACAAAATTTCATGGTTATCCAGGAGAATCGGGGAGCGGGAAAATGCGTACAAATTATTTATGGAAAAAAGCTTAAGAATTAATGTTATTCTCTTAACAGACATAAGAACTCACCGAATGTAATTTGATGAGTGTTTATTTAGCTAAGTACAAACTTATGAATAATTTCGAACAGGTTTCTTTGAGAACAATTCACGCTATATTTCATGTAAAGGGAATTCATCATTCGTATATTCAGCAAGTTTCGAGTTCCCAATTTAGGCAAATTAAATTAGTTGTTCAATCAAGCTTAGGCTATGTGGTTTCAATCGAAAAAATCAATATTTCGTCCATATTCGGCTTCTTTTCTTTGTTTCAACCAGTGCTTGCCGAACACTTTTTTTGCGTTGTTTACCATTTTGACGGCAAACCTTTAAGAACTGACAGAATGAGAAAAAAACATGTAGGAACTTCGAAAATCCAGCAGCACTTTCATTAAACCGAACAATATAATACTGTCTACAAAAACAGCTGATTATCAGATTACCGTAAATCGTCGAGATAATGGTATTTCAACAATCGCTTTATTATCGATAAAATTGTTCTGTTTCTAGGCGAACGTGACACAAAATAATTAAGTTTTTCATCAGGTAAATTATCAATAAAGCCTCTATGCTGATCTTGTTGACAACTTATATCGAGAGGTGGAATCTGTGAATTAAAATTTGTGTTATTATATGAGAGGATGCATATAGTCACAAGGTTATATTAATGTGCTTGACAACGATCGATATACAAGTGCTAAAAGGTTTTTCGGATGAAATCAGGTTATCCGGAATTCATTGTAAACGTAATGAAACTTCCTCTTGTTGGGAGGATGGGGGCGTATCTATAAATATTTTTGACAGACACAAAGAAACGATTCAATAAGTTATATTCCCTAATCTTCCCGGAATTCATGCACTTTTACATGGTAGTCAAGAAATTTTATTTTTCATTCTTTCAATGTTCACAAGTTTGAAAGTTAATCCCTCAATTATAATAAGGTTGGGGATGGATGATCAGATAAAACAAAAGGTTTTCTAAAAACGTAATCTCTAGCACTTTATAATGGCGAGAAAGCATTCCAAACACCTTTTTATCGATAAATGATTTTCTCAGAATATATTACGTCTCAGAGAATTTGTAAACAACGCCCGTTATATTTTTGTCCAAGAAAAATTTGAGACACTGTCTAATGCACAAATGAATTATTTAACAATTTGGTCTGCCAATAATCAGATTGGAATTTCTTTTGAAATAAGAATTTCTAATTAAGTCTTTGTTTTTATTGAATGAAGGAAAGTATTTTCAGATAACGGTTGAAAATCAGTGATTGAAAGTTTTGTTTAAACAATGGGAAATAAATAACCCAACATTCGATCTCATGCCAAGTTCATTTGCAAACCGAATAAATAATGCTTGTTTCTGCTTCCTACAACAACTCAGCGAAGAATACTGGAGGATTGGGAACGATTTTCTCCTGATATTCAAACTTCGAATGACGTCATCACAACACACAAGGCGTCCAATTACTGCTGGATGAGCAACCAGATTTTGTAACATCTGACGATTTTGAAGAAAAAATCCCACATTTTACACATAGAAACTAAAAGAAAACCACCTGGCCCGATAAAAAGGAGGAAAAACTAAATGAGAAGCGAGACAAATATTTTTTACTAAAAAAATTCTATTCACAAAATTTCTTTTCATCATAATTACTAATATTATACTCGACTTAACAACAAAAAATTTGGAAAGATATAAATTAGAAGTGGTTGGTCAACCGATGAAAAAATTTTCACAAAATAATTAACTTCATCAACTGGAGATGGGTAGAAGAAAATTGGCTTCTACAAAAAGAAAGAGGAAATGCGTAAAGCAACAAATTTTTTGCGTGAAAAACAATAGCAAAGGACATAGAAAACAACATCTATATTCAAGTATTTTCGAACTATACAAAAAAATATGGAAAAAAAAAAGAATTATATAGACTACAAAAGGTTTATTCTTGAACATGTCCTCCCCCTTTCATTCTACCATTTTTAGGTAGAGTACTATAAACAACTACAAACAAAATATCAATATAAAATAAAATAAAATAATAAAAAAAATAATAAGGAACTTAAAATGTTTGTAACTTCCAATAATCACGTTTTTTTCAAAGGACATATATTGAAGATTGATCGGGTTTCAAATGACTTTCTTTTTTAACTGTCGAACTCCTCCTACGAAGTTTAAAATTGAAATTAAGATTAAAATTTTGCAATTTTTTTCAAAGATTCAAAAGCTAGAATACGATGTCGATACAAATAAAAGGAGAAACTCTGACCCCTTACTAATCGCTAACAAACCAGATGTTTTTGTTCGGTTTAAAAACTTGACACAGTAGTCAAACCTGTGTGCATACCGCTGGAGTTTTTCCGTTTTAACCGTATATATATATATACAAAGTTACATATATATATATAAATTCAATAATTTTGAGGATTCCTGTCGTCGGAAAGTGCAAAGGAAGAAAGATTTTATTATTAAACATACAAAAGTGTCATTTTTTACTTTTAAAATTCATATTCATCATTATCATTACAATCGGGTTATCTTGTGAGCAAAGAGAGATCACGTGGCCATAACTATTAACAATAAAAAATATGCAGAGAGGTATAAGAAGGGACTTTTCATTTCTTAACAAAGATTATGCACTTAACACAACAGTTTGCAACGTTAAAAACAGAGCTCAGTGTGTTGAACATGAAGTTCCGCCAACCTTAAAGGATAGATTTGTAAGAATTAAAGATTACCATCATGGTAATAGAAATTGTAGTTATCAGGTTCCCTGGGAATAGGTGGGGGACGGTCTGGTATCCTAACATCTTCCAAATCTAACAGGAGAAGTTTCATTTCCATATTCAGTAGCATGTCCAAATCTTCATGAAATTCTTTTGACGTCATCTAAATAAAGAATATATTCAAATTTCAGTATAACAGTCTCCTTTCGTCCGACTTACTGAGCTATCACCTGTCTCGATTATTCTGCTTTCTCTTAATCCTTTTCTTGAAGCAGTGTGGGATATGATATTAAAATTATTGTGAACGTAACCATACCTTATTCCCGGATAACGTCGAAAGTGCATCCGTCCAGACTGATAACTAAAAGGAAAAACATAGATTGTTTGTGAGGAACTTAAACTATATGAAAAGTTGTCAATTTATCAACATTACAGTTCCAATACACCTTCTTCTTTTATCTATTTTAACTGCTTCAAATAATTTACCACAAATTTCGGATAACCAGTTTACTTGGACTCTCAAGGGACCAAAGAAATTTTAGTTAATCAACCCTTAAGCGGGACTTAAATTTCAAGGAACCTGCCGAATCGGTCAAACTAAAGAAAAGTCACAGTCAAATCTTAAACTTACTATTTGTGGTGACGGGGCGATGAAATCCAGATGGTCTTCCTGGCCATGCATAACCGAAAATGCTAAATGCGTATAACTCTATGAAAAAAAAAAACATAAAAAGTAATGGTTCATGTTGATGTGAAATTTTTGGAGGTGACGAAAATTTTGGGCAAGATTTGTTGTTTTTTTTCTTTCTTTTTCCCTCCATTTTCTCTATTTGCTTTTACTTTTATATAAAATCGGTGTTTCGGAATTCCGCTTGCCATAAAGGGTTTCGGTAAATCATATGAAATTTCGGAAAAGTACAAAAATTATCGTTGGACACTTTTTATGACAGAAATTCAATAGGGCAAAGAAAATGCAGCTGCCTTCAAACTTTTTTGCAAAACTTTGACAAAAGATATACCTTATTTCCTTTCCAGTTTTTAACATGTGGACAATCTTTACCAGTCACTAAGTTATTCATGTCGGAGAGTGGTACTTTATAGGAAAGAGAAAGGTTATAGAAATCAAATCTGTTTGTTGTAGATAACTAAGTGCATATGAAAATTATTTACAATATCATCCACACAAACATTATACAAGTGCAGTATTTTCTCAGAACTTTAACAAAATGAAGATAGATTCAAGGCAAAAATTCATGAAATTCCAGGAAAATTCCAGTCTGAACTGGAACAACCTTGCTTGAACAAGAAGAAGAAATATTAAGTAAACCAAAGAAAATGCATCTCACAGAAAATTGGTAAACTTACATTTATTACTGAGCAAATCAATAGATGGTTGCATGTCTTTACTTTCAACATCTCCATAATGTAGAAAACGATGATTGGGGGAGAGACAACAAAACCAATATTTTTCTAAATAACATTGAAGAAGATAGTAATTAAAACCAAAAAAATGACAGCAAAATAACCAAGGAGTATAACATTTACACATTAAACTTCAGGACACTGCAAAAAGCAATTAAGGTTACTGGATGCTGTAACTCTCAAAAGTGAAAATGTCATCAAGCTACTTACCCTTGCTTTTTCCTTTATTTGAGAAATAACTAAAACATTGTCCCTGCACTAATTGCGCTAACCGTTGCTGTCGTACCAATTCTCGTATTTCTGGTTCAATAAGTTCCCGAAGTTCCCTGGACCGAAACAAAGATAACTTTCAGTAAAACTGTAAAAGTGGTTCGATTTATGGAGAGTTCATATTATGAAGGTTCATTTACAAAGAGAGTTCGAATTATGGAGGTTCGAACTACAGAGAAGAAGACCAACAATAACAATAACAATTTCCTACATGACCGGTTTGGTTTGTGAATCAAGAATGTTTCGTTCTTGAGCTTCTTGTTGCATTAAGCGAAGTATCTGTTGATATGTTAATCCAAATGCTTTTGTCTAAAATTCAATTGTTGATGATTATCAGCATTTCCGAAAAACTAACGACTGACAAAGGATACAAAAAAAAATAGTAAAAAATAAATTAAAATAAACTGAAGTACGCATTGTTCAACTTTTACCTTAAACTTATCAATAGTCTCTGGTTTTTCATTCAATACTCTTTTGACTTGATCCTTAACAACACCAATGACCTGAAAGTGTTTGAAAATATCCACCAAACTTAAAAAAAGGACAGTTATAACAAATCTTTAATAAATTAACGAAATAGAATTCAAACTGAATGATACCCTGGCAAAATCTTGAGATGTTGCTCTCATTTCTTTCCAAGTTTTGTTAAATAATTGAGTTGTAACACAGAACAGCTCTTCAAAAACATTGGCAGTTGAGAAAACAATAGGTTGATAATCTTCACTCATTTCTGAGATAGATGCACCAACATTGAGTACTTCACATAACACTTTCGTAAGATGTTTGGTACATTTTCCAAAAGGACATTCATACTCTTCATCACGACCAAAATTTTCATGAATGAGCTAAACACAAAGTCAAAGGTAAATAATAATGATCTCATAACATATTATCATTATCATTATTATTATTATTATAATTATTATTATAATTATTATTAATGTTTACCCAGGATTGCCTCTTCAGTTCTGATAGAACTGTTATCAATGAGGGTCCTGCGAAGTCCCAGAGCATTTTAAGCCCCCATTTGGCTACGGAAGCCAAGTATGCTTCAAATGCTCAACCAGACAACCGCCCTAGATATCAATCCCGCTCTCAAGCTGAGTGCTAAGCTGAGTGGATCAATTCACATTGTTATAGTCGCTGGCATGACTCAGCCAGGATTTGAACCCTAACCTCCCGAAGGCGAGCACTCTACTACAAGGCCACCAGTCAGTCAGTAATGAACAATAATGAACAAATAATCATAAACATTAAGTGAACAAAATATTGATAAAATTACCTTGATATACTGGTCATGGTGTTTTCGTGCGAAGTACATCATCACATCGTGTGCAAGAATACCAGGAGGACACTCTTCAAAGTCTATCAAGGGTGCTGCACCATTCTAAAACATGTTTGTAGCCAAATCATTTGTTGTGTATTGATAGTAACAGTACATAATCATCAAAATCAATATAGTCATAAGGTCATAAGGAAAGGACCTCATTAGTTGATAAATACATTTTGTCACAAATTTTTAAAGTAAAGTAAAGATGTCAGTTCTCTTTTTAATTCGCAATCATAAGAAAAACTTACAGTG
The DNA here is from genome assembly GCA_039566895.2 of Turritopsis rubra. Classification (NCBI taxonomy): domain Eukaryota; kingdom Metazoa; phylum Cnidaria; class Hydrozoa; order Anthoathecata; family Oceaniidae; genus Turritopsis; species Turritopsis rubra. Next base: position 1,827,428 of record CM077629.1, on the reverse strand, counting down.
AAACCTAATTTTCTAAAATCGGGCTTTCCCGCCGTCCGCTCCTTATCTTTCATGGGTGCTGATTCAAATGCCATTTGGTAAATATCATAAAGATCTGTCAGCAGAGACTAAATCAAGGATTGCATTTCATAACAATAACGAAAATTGTTCAAAAGTACATTCACCATTCACTTATAATAATTGCAGCACACTCCAAAGCATACAGATGTATTCCAGGAAAAAACAACTACTATTAGGTAGCAACCTTTTTCGCGATGTTATTTTGACACACAAACTACCCAAAAAAAATTCATTAACCACTTTCTCTCTTAGGTATTCAGTGCTTGTGCTGCAACTATAGAAATAGGATATCGACCTGTATATGAATGGTCAAAATATGAACAAAAAACACAAATTGTTTATGAAAAACATTTACATATCATATCATAATGAACAAACCTGGTCACCAAAATCTGGCTTTGAATTCATTCTAGGGACGAGGAGACTTAATAAGAATGATTGATAAATATACAACTGATGATTCATTTCACTTGATAATGGTGTAGCTTGAAGGTTGGCTTTGCCAACAATCTAGAAAAATGGTTCATTAGTTTACATCAAAATAAGAATTAATAGGATACCATGCCACTACAAAATAAATATAAGTTATCGAATACTTACTTTTTGCAGCGATTCTGTAAAACCTTTATTTGACAATTCATGTGAAAATTTCTATAACAAAATAATAATACAATGTTATTGTCAATTAACTTTAGGGACAATTTTGGAAATTTAGGTGTACGCTTGTAGTCTTAAAAGAATCGACATCAATTATGAAACATTTCAATTTACACATGAATTTGGGGGAATTTTACTATATGGGAACTTTGTATTATTGACATGAAATATAATAACAGGTTTACTTTGTTTACAAACATAGTTCAATCCATTTTCTACCTTTCTGTTTTCATGCTCCATCCTTTTTAATATACTGTTACATAAAGACAAGGCACTCAAATGAAGCTTTGGATTATTACTGAAACAGAAAAGCCAAAACAAGATATTATTGAAACAGAAAGTTAAGAAAAATACAAATAACAATTAGAACAAATAAAATTGTCGGATAAAGTAAAGGCTTGAATTTTTATGAAAATTTGCACTTAGGACAATTAAAAAAATTAAAATTTCTCTCCTTAAGGTAGAAGTAGCAGAGAAAGAGATAATTTTTGAAAATTATTGAAATTTGCAAATGTGTTTTTTATAATCAGCTCTTTCTTATTTTAGATGGAGTTTATAATAAAAAAAGTCTATCTAATTGTTGTGTTATCTACTAAACAACAGATGTTCTTCTAAAGGAATGAATAACACCCGCAAAAGAAAACATGGTACCATTTCTGCGCCATCAGAAGATGCGTTAAATGAGTTTATTAAGAGACATTGGTTTCAGCAGAAACTGTCTAGGTGTTGTCTATAGAGAGGTTTGAGTGTAAAACTGACCTTTTCAAATGATGGACAAGGTTTTGCAACCCTATTTTGTTCATAACCAGGATAAACCAAGTATTTGAAACACTGAAAGAATATAATGAAATTATTTGGGAAAACTTTCAAAAAATTTAGTTGTTACTCATGATTATTAAATTGCAACTAAATGTTATATCACCTGGCAGTAACAACATTATCAAGAAGGGATAATGCTTTCTGAATAATCTTTTGATCAGTTCCTGGGTCAGTTTTGTTTGCATATAGCAAGATCTACAAAGAAAGATTAAACTAGAAATACATGCATCACCTACGAAGTAAAAAAAAAATTTACTTTGATCAGGCTTCTTATTAAAAAAATAGCTGGTATACAGTAAATTGCACTCCTTGACTGGACGGGGCGTGCTACTTGCACAATGGTTACTTCTAAAACCATGCCAACACACTTAAGTGTTTTAATCTATTATTGCCATGAAGTTGATGCTATGATAAACTCAGGTGATCACAAAACACTAGTTTACTCGCATGCAGCACACAGTTTACACGTCTCTAGAACACTGTCTTTGAATCATAAAAATGATCCATCATGAAAAATAAACATGGTTGTTTTGGTGGAATAATTTCCGTTATGAATAAGGCTCTGAAAGAAAAGCTTGAGGGGAACTTCTAGGACGTTTTTTTCATTGTACACTGGAGTGACTCCCCTATGCTCCTACTGCAAGCTTTTACGGTATCGTGAATGTCTGGCAGCATTATGGAACATGTTAGAGGTTGCATTTGCTTCCTAAGGGTGTCAGTGTCAGAGTGAAACATACATCAGTGTTTCAATGCATAAAAATCAATAGAATTAAAAACTATAACATCACTGCGCCTGATTGGACTATTCAGTAAAAGGCATCGGGGGAAAATTCTAGGCTCCACAAATAGGTTGTTTTTTGTAGGTATGTATATCTTTTGTTCCTCATTCCTATCCTTGTAGATTCTTTATTCATCGTTACTAGCATTTGTAGAAAATCCAAAACTAATTCGGTGGTTTTACGTGTGAAGAATTGCAAGTATAAAAATAGTTTCACTGATTATTGAGGTGTGCAATTAAAAGCGCACCTGACACAAGTTTGGGAAGCAAAATGTGAAGCTTGTTTGATAGATTTTTGCAGATGTTACCTTTTCTACAAATTTTTGATTGACACTGCGATCCCAAGTCGCAAAACCATGTTCTAACAGATCTTGGATACCAGCCATTGCTTGTGCAACAACATCCGAAGCTCTAATCATAACATAAAATAAAAAAGAGTTTCAAGTGTTCCAGCTATTTCCAGTGGGCAAAATCTTCAAAAAGCCTCCGTGGAGGAGTGTTTTTTTAATTGAAACAGCAGTCGATATTGCTTGCCATCTTCTTATACTAATACGCAATCTTGCTTTTTTCTTACCTAACTGTTAAAGAAAGAACGTTAGGTAAAATTTCTCGGGAAGTTCGTCAATGGATGTTTGTTTTTCCGTATTAGTATAGGGAGAATCTCCCATTAGGAGAATCACTAGCTCCATCTTACGGGGTTTTATTACTTCATGGAGTGTTGTACCTTAAGAAAGACATCATAAAGCCGCCCGGAGGAGAAGGCAATGCAATGTTTTTTGCGTTCGAAAGTTCATCAAATTTTCTGAACGTTCATTTCTTTAAAGAAAAATGAAGACGCTGCGTGTTAAATTTTTTGGTTTTGGTTTTAATTTTTTTATTCAACGCTTTAAGTTCAGTAATAAAGAATAACAACATTGATCGGTATCAGTAACTATTCTATCCGACGTGATAGACGATGTAGACCTGTTATTATGTGTTATCAGTTTATCATTTTCTACCGCTGTCTATTTTTTTAATGTGTTTGAACGTATCTTTTACGTATCAGTTGTTTTGACTACTATGCTGAGATGTGTAGCTAGCAGTATATTTGGTATTTCATTGTAGTGTGTGGATTGTTATTATTAAGGTAAACCAAGGTAGCAAGATCATTATCATATTGTTTTGATAGTATTTGAATGATACCTTTTTTAGATTATAAAATTGAATAGTATAAATGATTGTAATGCAAGAAGAGTGATTACATACATATTTACATGGTTTTTGTATGATGATGCACAAGTGGAGTTTTGGGTTTTGACATTTCCACAATTAATATCAAAATAAAGAATTGAAAGATAAAAACGCCTGAGAAGGTATTGTTTTTGTTAGCTTTAGTTAATAGGGAAATGTGAAGGTATTTTCTTATATATCAGAAGTTTATCATGGTTAGGTAGGAGTATCCATTGGTTAGGTAGGAGTATACGTTGTATTGTCTCTTTTCTAAATCTCTGAACATTGGAATTTTAGCTTTTAGTTTAACTGTACAACTTTAGAAATCTATAAATAGGCCAAATAGCACTGAAAAATAGGGATAATAGCATTCTTTGAATGATTGATCCAAAATATTTGTGTTAAATATGATATAATTCCAACATGGAGAAACACAAATTTTTTTGTATATACACAGACTTATCATGGCAGTATTGCGTGTAAAAAACAATTTATGGAGAAAAACTGTAAAAATTTTTTACACGCTACACTAGTTCCTATAGAAAACACTCCTCCTCATAGACGTTTTGAAGACTTTGCCCATTGGGTTTCCAGGAATGTAAATGGTTATTTTTTATAAACAGACTTATCCACACTTATTCCTCTCCTTTCCAAGATTTTGGCTCCTATCCACAAGTAAAAGGTTGTTAATGCCATATCATCAAAGTGTTACAATGATATATAAACAATGACCATGCTACTAAAACTTGGCCTCCTTTAATCGAGGTTATAGTTCAAGTTAGGGTTAGGGAAATTGGGCTAAATTGTTAACTCTCCTTTAGTTAATGTGACATATTTATTTAATTCATTTTTTGGAATTTTAATGTTGATGTAAGTCTCACTTGTTGTAAGTTGAAGTGCATGATTAAAGACCCATTCATTCATGCTATCGCCTCAAAAAGCAGAACAGAAAGCAAAGAACAAACTTTATCTTTCAATGTTGAATCAGCTGAATTCTGTTTGCATAAGTATTTCAATTAGAAAATTCTTTTCACAGAGAATCATAAAAGAAAAATTAAATGTGGAGTACTGATAATTTTTTGGAAGAAGGCTATGCTTGGCAAGTAATGGTAGTGTACACTAAACCATCTTTACTTTGTGAGTTCTATTAAAACAATTTCAATCAGAATTTTTAATCTTTGAAGTACTAGCCGGCATCTCTGGTTCCTTAGTGTGTGAATGGAACCTTGAAGTACCTCACAAATGAAAGTATATACTTACTCTGAGTTACTTTCAACTATGTGGACTAACGCACTGATACCATTTCGGTTGATAAACTCTTTTGCAAAGTTCGGATCATCAGCTTGGCCAGCTCCATCAATGCCAGCTAGCTGATTTAGAGCAGATCGTTTTATTGTCATATCGGGCTGTTCAATGTCAGAAAGGAATTTTGCTGCAGCAAGTTCCTAAAACATTCATCAGAAAAAAGTATATCATTTCTTGTGTTTACTCTACCACACAGGTGTCCTGCCATTATCACATTTGTGAGCATCAAGACAAGAGGAAAAACAATTTTGTTATTTCATTATTCAGTACTTCCCCAGGCTATCTAAAATTTGAACATGGGATCATAAAAAGGTGTTCGAATTACGTAGGTTCATTTGCAAGGAAAGGGTCTTTCAAATTGGATTGAGTTTTGCAAGGTTGGACTATAATACTTTGAAAGGCTGTTCTTACGACTAACAATTCCTTTTAACAACCAAATTGCTTACCAGATTAAAAGTAATCGTCAAGATCTCACCATCCAGAATATCTTTTTGATTCTAAAAAAAGTCAAAAATTCAACTATAAAGAATCAAAAATTTGAAAACATATTCGAAAACTTCAAATTCGTTAAATACATAGTGCATCAACTTGTTTGTGTACTTAAATTACGATGAAACTTTTTAGATATATATACCAATATCAGTGATCTAAACAAACTCAGAGACCACTGCATTACGTCTCCAAAAGAAGCATGACATTTACAGCCAAATAACTTTATCAGTAAAGGTCAGGTGGTATAAAAATAGAAATTCTTTACTTTTATATTTTCAAAGTACAAATCGTTCTAAACGTTCAAAAACGTTCTTTCTCCAAAACATTACAACTAAAACTTTAAACAGGCATGTATGTTATTTGATTCAATACACAACTTGAAATGAAATTATTGAAGTTTTAACAATCAGATAAAAATAGAATAAAACAAGTTGTACATTTCTTGCTTCAAAAATCAATAATAAGGAATTTGACACAAAAAAACTTATCATACAAATACATTGTGCAATCACCTTTTGTTACTTTGTAACTAATCGTTTGTGCACCCGAATATATGGTGAAATTTTAAGCGACGAGAACTTCAAGAATTTGACTTCTTATCATTTGTTAGGAAGTGGTGGTGGCAGTGTGTTGGTGTGTGGTACCGAGGTAGGGGCGAGGGGTCATGTAAAGATAAGAATCTAGTAAATTGATTGAAATCAAAACTAACCTCTTGGGTAATATAGATCTTGGTATCAAGGTATTGAAGTGCATACTCTTCAGACTTACTCAAGGTCCATCTAAAAAATGATTAAGTCATATATGGTCATTATATTAAAAATCTCACATCTTTTCTTTGCCAACCTTTGAGAAGGGTGGATTATCTTAACATTGATTCAAAGGCCTGTATTATTAACAAGAGAGTTTTGCTGATATTTCTTGTTTTGGAGGAAAGTAGCCATTCTTTAAATTACCAGCCAAATATTTTGACCATTATCTCTCAATAAGCATAATTAGATAATTTCTAGAATCCAACAAAATGAACTGCAATGTATTATTTGTCTAATAATAATATAACAAACTATTTGAAGCTATATAACAGCATATGTATGCATTGAAATTTACTTGGCACAAATTTCTTTCACCACCTCTTCTAACGGGGTATCCTAAAGTAACATTACTTAGAAATTAAATAATAGTAATTTTTGTTTATTTACCTTAAAAGATTTTGATTCACAGTAGTGGAGAAATGAAAAAAATATATGCTATTTTGCCAAAGTTAGTACATAAGCAGATTCTATATGAATTAAATGAGAAGAACATACCGTTTTCCAATGATACAAAATAGGGAAATAACCCTCTTTCTTTATTGCAACTCTTCTGAATCCATCTTTAGCCATAACAAATTATTGTATTTATATCAACCTAGAGGTAACACATAGTTATATATATATACACAACATATACATTATACAACAAGGATATCCTCAAAATGAACTATTTAAATCTTAGGAAGTACCAACCTTAACCCTTCATATATGATGACAATGCGACTTAAAGGGGCTGACCTGCTCATTGAAAGATGTATTGCATCGGACGTATAAAGTAAGTGACTGGAAAGAATAATTTTTCAGGTTATTTCAGTTTTTCTGGATTTCTCGTAAGATCTTTTATATATATATATATATATAAAAATATGAACGGGTGAACCCCTTCTAATAAAATCAACGATAACGATATTATCTTAGTAGAATTTGAAAATGTGGAAAATCAGGAATAGCAACGACTAATTTTTATATTTTGATCTTTGTTGCAAATTAATACCGACTGGTGGCCTTGTGGTAGAGTGCTCGCTTCCAGTGGAGGTCAGGGTTCAAATCCTGGCTGAGTCATGCCAGCGACTATAACAGTGTGAATCAATCCACTCAGCTTAACACTCAGCTTGAGAGGGGGATTGATATCTAAGGGGTTGTGAAAACGAAAAACTATCAGGGGCTTTAAATGCTCTAGGACATCCTACACAGGACCCTCAATGATAACAGTTCTATCAGAACTGAAGAGGCTACCCTGGGTGAACAATAATAAATAGATAATAATTGGTATATATAATTAATTATTGGTTAATTGCATTGCTTTTTTGCAGTTAATTATTGGTAATGATTGTTACAGTAAGCAGACATATTTTTTACGGAGTTAAAAAACTTATACACAGATTTTATTTATTCACCTGGGAGATTTGATAAAGCTGAACACTGCTGAACAAAGTTTTAAAGATATTGAAGTAGTTAAATACACTATCAGTAATATAAGACCATTGGGATGAAATATGTTTAGAAATATATTTTAGATAAGTACTCTATATAGATGATTTGCTGTTGATTTGTGATTCGTGTTTACATTGCACCCATAGCTACAGCCAATTTGCAGTTTTTACCATTTGTATTTCGCGTAAATGTTGTGGGTGTGAATATTAAATCTTGAGTATGTGCATTGCATGGCAGTATTGTAAGAATTTAAACAATGCAAATCTTCTGTTGTATTATCTGTTTTATTCTCCATAGCAGTGTCATATTTTTTGTGGTTCCACACTTTGTTTCCAATAGGAGGGTGACACATTGTCAATTTAGGAAAGATGAATTGATAGATGAATTTTTAAAAATGAAAGTTTAGATATTTAAAAAAATCTGTTTTTCTCCAATCTCCAATCTCAAAATAACAATGGAGAGCATTAAAGCAAATCGGTTAATACTACTATCACATATCAATCCCATGATGCAAAAAGTATTAAAGCCACTAGTCTTAGACACCATAAGCAAATCTGCAGGTTAGTTAAAAATGGGGGGAGGAAGGTATCTTCATTTCTTCACATGGTTTTCTCCATCTCATCCAGTGGAGCATATTCTTGTAAAATGGCAATAATTTCCACACATGGAAAAAATCCTTATCTGAAAAAGTCAATCTAAACTACTCTATCTTTATTATAGGAAATGTTTCTTGACATGGAAATTGCATAAATTAATTTTTTTACATTTTGTGTATATGTTTCCTCTTTAGTAGAACAAGCCTATTTTTAAATAGATTTATTTATCTGGAAATTGGGAACTATTCTTAATTGTATTGAAAATTGCCGGACACCCTAGAGATATATAGTGTAAAAAAAGCTTTAAAAGTCAACATTATTATGACCTGCTCCTTCCACACAATTCTGTAAAACATAAAGAAATCATTTCAAAAACAAGTGAAAGCAAAGTCATTTATATTGCTGCTAAAAAATCTAGCTACACAAGGCAGACAGGATAACCACCCAGTAGACGGGTAAAAAAAACCCCAATTTTTTCCCTTTGCATGTATAGATTTTGTGAATGTAAATATAGCTTTAAACTCACTTGTGTATGAAGAAAAATTATTTCAGTGGAAAACCTGTCTTTTGTTCAGAAGACGTGCTCTGTGTAATGAGTTGAAACAAAATGTTGTTCAATATATTATTATTATTATCGGCACTTATTACAGGAAATGAGTTAAAGATATTTCATAGTGTGTCTCGCATTGTTAGCGTGAATCAATTTTTAATACACAAGGAATTAAGGAGTTATTCCTTTTCAAAATCGAACACCTGTAGAATGTGAATCTGTAAAATTTAAGCTACATTTCCGTTATATCAATTGAAATAGGAATTTTAATCAGAATCCTATTCTGCCAAAAAAGATTATTGATTTCATAAAGAAGGTAAAATTGTTTGAAATTCTTCTTCTTTTTCATTAATGTAAGAGCAGCTATATCTGGAAAATTGATGCGTTTGCTTTTGTGTGTGTGTAAATGAGATTTAATAAAAAAATCATTATTGTAAACAAAACTATTTCTCCTTGAATGATCATTTTTAGAAAGTTTTATTTAAAATTTGTTTCAATTTTAAAATTAATAAAAGCTTTGTTTATCATCGTATGACACGAACTTCGCAATATCGCAACGTGAACTTATCATCATATGGTGAGTAGTTTCTTCTAAACAATGCAGATTTCCAACATAATAAAGAAGCACTCTGAAGATGTATCATATTTGAATTCAATATAAGACTTCATCAGACTTTCGTCCTCAAATTCGCTCTTAATTCGTCCTAGAATTCATCCTTAATTCGTCCAAGATTCGCTCTTTATTATTCTTAAATGAAATTCGTCTTCTAACTAATTCGTCCATTTGAATTTGATTTTTTTATAGAAAATCGGCTAGCCTGTTTGCAATAGAATCCATAATGGCTGCATTTGCCTAACAGTATAGGAAAAATTGATTAAAAAGTTCCGTTTTTCTTCTAAAAAGGCCGGACCAAGTGCAGAAAGTTCTCCTAAACAGTTCAGAATAAAAATAGGTGAAGAAGAAAATCAACAATACATCATTTCATGGTTTCAGAATTTCAGCAGCACACATTATTCAGTTTAGAGAAATGGGAAGAAAAAATGAATAAATTAATAAGAGTTTGACCAGAAGGAAAAGTGAAAATATTTTTTATTTCCTGAAATGTTGAGTATTTTGCTTAGATCTTTTTATATGTTATGGGAAATAAGTATCCTCAAAGAAAATGTAAAGGAATTGATAACTTTCTTTTCAAAATTTTTCCAAAAAAATTATTTTCACTTCTGCAAATCGTCGTGTATCAAGACATTCTCTATGTAAACATAGTAAAAAAAAGTACACATGCAGTGAAGTATGCCCTACTAATGCAGCTTGGATAAATTGAGACTAAAGAGCAAAGATACATAAGTACAAAGAAAAACACCCACAAATGACAAACGAAGAAAACGGACAGCATTTTTGCGGAGCGATTTTTTTTTATAGCTTGTTTGGCATGTCAACAAAGTCAAAAAGTGGTTCGGAATGGAGTGCCCAATCTTCTTTTATTATTTCATGCAAAAACATTTATGACAGCTTTGGCATTCCACATTTTTGCTTATCAATGGCGCTAACTTGCAAGGTCTCTGCAAGATCAGTTTCCTGCCCCTTCTTCTCTCCTTAGTCAGAACACGGAATACAAAATCAAAGAATTGTTTAAAAATACGCCAAAAGTGCTAGCTATATAATGTGTCTTGAAAGAAATTTAATTATGTTATCAAAAATGTCTCCTCAGAGAACAAAAAGTAATGAACAAATTAAGTAGAGTTTGACACTACTACCAGAAGAAAAAGTGAAAATATTTTTTATTTCCTAAAATGTTGAGTATTTTGCCTAGATCTTTTTATTTTTATGAGAAATAAGTATCTTCAAAGAATATATGTAAAGGAATTGATAACTTTCTTTTCAAAAAAAGTTATCTTAAAAAAATTATTTTCAGTTCAGTTCAGATCAGAGTTTGTTAATTTATTCTATTTTACTTCCCTATTCACATACTGAATAAGAGTTTAATAGTCAGGGTGCTGAGTGCCACTTTTTAATGAATGGAAGATGAACATCACAAATGCAACTTGAATTAAAAGCTGACAGTTTGAGGGGTCAGAAATTGTTTACCGTCTCGGCAACATTGATCAGTGAAGAAGTATATAACATATTTCACACGGCGGTAAAAATTTGATTTGATTGGAAAATTTTATGACAGTTGCATATTTTTTAAGGAAAATTTTGCATTAATAAGTAAAAAAAAACAACAGAAAAAACAGAAAAAAGAAATTGCTAATTGAACAATGTCATTTATACGGGGCATGAACTGCGAATGTCCTGGTTTCCTGACATACTTTCAAATGTTTTTGAAAAAACAATAACAGTAAAGAAAAGATGGCGAACTAAGTGCTGCAAGATTTGTTACCACAATGAAAGGTAATCTTTTGTTATTGTTTTTGATATTGCAAGAAAATGTTTTGAACATGTTTTTGAAATGACCATGCAATTTGTAAGTGAAATGACTTTTTTTGGTACTCAGTGCCCTGACTATGAAAACAATGAAAATTTAAAGTAAGCTATTTATTATGTTTCCCAAACTGTGAACTCGTGTATTCTATAAGTTTTCTTATAGATAGATTCTTTGGTTGTTACATTTGCTATTATTACGTTTACACCATCAAATATTTGCTAAAGACTTTTTGAGATTCTCCTATTTTGAAATCTTTATTACAAACTAATGACCCCATTATTGTTATTAACAGTACTAACTTTGTATATAGTGTATATATTTAAGTTTAAGTTGGGCAGGCATGTATGCAGAACAAATTGGCCTTGATAATTGAATACTTTTATTGTAACATCAGACATTTGGTAACAGTATACGTCATGGCGGATCCATCTATCCAGGGCTATTTTGAAGAAGATTTTCTAGAGACTCGTGAAAGATTATGTAAACGGAAATTATCAAAAATGTCTCAAACAGATGTTTTCTGAATGTTTCTGTAATGGCTTCTAGAATTTGCGGTTTCTTTTATATATTAATAACAGTATCACAGATGTTTTCTAAATTTCTAGAAGTATAAATTTTAGCTTAATTTATAACATGGGAAAGCATGATAGATGTTGTGTTGGAGGCTGTAACAATGACAAGAGGTATAAGGAAAAATATGTTATTCATGGAAATGTCAAAAGTGGAAAATTGATATTTCACAGATTTCCATTTGGAGAGCCTAACCGACAGGCTTGGACTCAACAAGTTCTTAGAGGACGTCGATTTTGGAAACCTGGTAACTATGCCTATGTATGTTCAAATCACTTCGTTGATGGGAAGCCAACCGATCGAAATCCAGTTCCCACGTTGTTCATGTCAGTATCTACTGACGCTAGGACACCAACGAAGAGGAAGTCCCCAATAAAAAGGAAGTTGGATACAGATATGAAAGGTGAGAATGATCAGAGGAGCCTGTGTATTTCCTTGTTTGGAGAGCATGATCCTGACTTCGATGTTATGGTAGAAGATGGTGAAAAAGGTGTGTTTGTCCAAACAGATGAAACAGCAGTTTTGGCTGGCAACTCTGACTCTACTTCTTCTGTTGGCTGTTTCCTATTCACTTCTATCTGGATGACTTATCATAATTTTCTTCTTTTTCTTCAATAAGTCTACGTTTCTTGTACTTCTTCTTGTACTACATTTCTTCTTTATTCTGAGTATTTCTTTTACCTGTAAAGTGAAAAAAAGTGAAAATAAAATTATTGAAATTGAAATGGACGTTCAAGGTGCCTCCAAACTATGGGGGAGTGAAAGTACAGATAGTTCATGATGCGCCATCTCTCGTTTTTGTGTTTTTTCTGTATCATAAGACCATGGTGTGCCAAAGTGTTTGGGATTAAGCAGATTAAGCTGTTCATGCTGTCTGGACATGGTCTTGTAGTTTTTCTGGGTTTGTGTGCCCATTATCTGAAAGCTTAAGCATATTCGAACACACCCATTTTAGTTTAATATTAATATTTTAATATTTAAGTTTAATATTAACCAATAAATATAATTCATTTAAATTTGAATGTGTTTATATTTCAGCAATGATGGAATCATGTATAAATATATCAGAAGAAACAGAAGCTTTAGTTTCTAATAAATTGCAAGCATCAGGGAAAGATTGTGTCAATACAACATCAAATTTAATGAACATGTCAAAGCATGGGACATCTCCAAATTTTGCTGAGCATGGATACAGTAAAAGTCCAGATGAAATAAAAACAAAATCACCACATGTCAACACTGATGTTATCAAGTTATCGTTCCAAAAGAGGAAACGTAAAAGAAAGAAAATGCCTGTTTTTAATGATGATTATGCAAGAATTTCATTACTAGATGATGACGAAGAATATATACCATCACTTTCGAAGTCTCGTCGAGAATTTTGTCCATCTCTTACACAAAAGCAGATATATATGCTGTTGTCATTCCTTGACAATCCAAAGAACTATTTACATGATAGCATGTTTTTAACTTCATTCATATCATGTCACTCATCCAGATTGTCTAGTTATGCGGTTTCTAATCAACTGCAGGTCTGGATGAAAATTTTGAGCAAACGAAAGGTTAATGGTGTTGAAATGTTGTGTTTGCAGCACTCAAAGAAGCTTATTTTACCAAAAGAAAAATACAGTCAAATCATAGAAGAAGCACATTTAGGTACTGGAGCATTCATTTGGAGCACTATTTCAAGGGACGAGAAAGGCATGGCCCAGCACAATAGTTACTATCAGACATTCAAATTGGTGAGTTGTGTACAAATTGTAGTTCGATAAAAATATTTTCTCCATGAAAAGGAGTATACTATGTATAGGGTATACTATGTATGCTCATTCTGTTCCCTCTACAACAATGTGAGAGTGATTCACCTACATCTATTTCAAGAAAGTGAATCCACAGCAAGTTGTAAGATCTTGTCTAGATAATACTTGATCAAAGAATTAAAAAATATATGCTATTGATTCAGCCAATACAAAAGAAACAGAATATTTACTGGTATCTATGGTCAATACGACTTTGGGGACAGAACTTGTTGTGTCGTGACACTCCAAATTGTTAATGAAAAATCATCAAGGAAAACAAAGGTTTTATTTCCCAAGCACAATACTTTTAAATAACATTTTCAACAAAATAAATAGCGTGTTTCGTAAAAAAATGTTGTTTCCTTGTTTCCAAAACGTATGATTACAAACTTTCAGAAGCCAATACCTTCATTTAAAGTCCAAATGTCAAATGTGAAATTAACAATTAATTGCACTCTCTCGTTTTAAACAAAAACCTCCAAACACCTGTAACACTATTCTCATAGTCTAAAAATATCCTTAATATTCCTAAATGATTTTAAATTGGTCCTACTTTTACTAAACTTGGTTTTCGAATGATCTTTATTTAGTTAGACACTACAGTGGCTCAAATATATTTTGGCAAAATTATGTTCCTATTGCATCTGCATGATTCTATTATATTCATTGGAATGAAATGACTCCAATAATTATTCCAGGTGATTAAAATAATAAACCAAAAAATTGATCATTCAATATTCAAAACCTATGGGAAACATTTTTTGTGTGATTATTTTTAGATTGAAACTGACTATGGGGTGGGGGACAAAGAATTTGGAATGGATAGATACCAAATTTATGAGTTCATAGCGAACTGTAAAGGTTGCTCATACACAGTGAAAAAATTACCACCTATCACCAAAGTCCTTCCGACAACCTCAAATTTATCTCTTCCTCCTGCTGAGATGAACACACCCATTGACGGAAATGAAAGCGATCACATTGACCTGACAAATGCACCAATGACAATGTTGCGGCCACCACCTGCTACAGGTTCAGTGTGGTTTGATCAGAAAGGTAATGGAATACACTCTGTTTTTAATATTCACCCTAGACCACCCTAGGCTCAATATCATAGTGAAGAAAAAATTTTTTCCTGTCCCTTACACTTTCTCTTCCTCAAAGAAACAGGTAGTCTTTCTTTCTTAAGTTAGGGTATAGGTAGTAGGTGGTTTTGGAAGTTTTGAAGACATATATTCTAATTTCTTGTTATATCAAAAAGCACCACTTATGTACCAGAGCAGGCTCAAAATAGCGAACAAAATAAGCAGCAATCACCCTGGCTGATTTTTCCCGGTGTTTATAAAAAAAGTAATTCATATTATTAGGATCATGACAATTTACTTTTCAGGATTGGCTTCTGAGAAAAATACATATAAGAAATTACTTGGGGTTATCAATGAACTTGGTTTAGAATTGGGCGCACTTGCACAAGGAGATTCCTCTACCAAAGACAGATTTATGACAAGTATATTTTTTATTTATTTATAAGTGTACATTCCAGTTTATTGATGTTGTGAATGTTTTTGGTATAGTATTATTTATAATTAACGTATTTCTGCAAAGACTGTGAACTATGGCATAATGTATATAGTGAATGTTGTTACATTGTAAGCAAGAAAAAGGATAAGTAAATTAGTATAAAGATTACATGATTGTGAACTATCCATCTTTTTTTTGCCAGAATATTAATTAAATGATCAGGTTGAATATTGATATTTTCACCTTACTTTTGAATTTTTTATCATGATTGTTTTTTTACTATTTAATGATTTTAATTTATTTTTATTTACCTGTTTTTATATTTTATTTATTATTATTTATTTTGTTGTTATAGAGCTGTACTGTGCAGATAGATTTGTGAAGGAGATAAAACAGAAGGTCACATCGAAAGAGGTGCCGCTAAACACTAACAATCTGCTTCAAGATTATTTGTTGTTACAACAGGAGTATGTGAAGATGGGGAAAATGGATTTGTTTTTATATGATGTTAACATCCTTGCTATCAAATACAACTTGACAAAGAATGCCACGTATGTGTAATGTTGTTGTTGTTGTTATTGTGGTGTTTGTCAGTATTTCAGGAATACTAATACTTGTCAACAAATAACGAATGACAAAATCATTGAATTATTACAAATTCAGATAAATAACAAGTTTGTGGCCGAATAAGATTGACGGATTGTATTGACAGTCGTTATCAAATCTTTGACTTTCGAATGCTTTTTGTTCCTTTAAAATTAAGTTGAAGTTTAAGTTCCCTTTAAAATCTTTATTGTAATCTTAAGTGTTTATTTTTATGTATAAAAATACTTTTCCTTTTCAGTTTTATGAGAACAATCAATGACTGCGTACATCACTTCAATAAAAGTAATGATGTCATCAAAAAAATTCAATCCAATATCTCTGTGAAACCGAAAAACCATACACAATCAAATCAATTTTCTCAACGTCCTTTATCAACATCTAGTACTAACATTGTATCAGGCGATTTAACTACCAGTACTTCATTTGGTGCTGCATCGGTTGCAAGAGTTGTTTTAACTCCTGGACCAAGTGAACAACCTAGTGCTGCTTACAAATTGATTTCAAGTTTTATGACTAAGGAGAGCTCCGTATCAAGTGTTACACCTGGTCAGAATCTTACATATCTTACCACAGATACTAGTGCAAGTTCAAGTGTTGAATCTTCTGGCAATGTTCAGTTATGTCCAGCTTCTAGCACAAATGCAACAACATCGAACATATCTTCATCTGCGCATAGTAGTACATCAAATGTTACGTCTGATGCATTAGTTGTTTCCACTTCCAGTACAAATCTTGTATCAACAAGTGCGGATTCTCATAAGAATGTTATGACCAGCAATGAAAAATTTAAAGATATATCCCTTGGTAAAGAAATGTTAAACAAAATAGGACAAATGGTTCAAAAACATTTTGCATCACCAAAAGAGAGTTAAAGATGTAATCTTTACAAATGTATTTATATCAAATAGGCAAACTATATCTTGAAATTTTCAATTAGCAACATTAATATATTTTTCTCCTTTACTAATCATTGTGAATATCAAAACTTATGAGGTGTGTTGTTAAATGCCAATCTTCTTATTGGGCTGTCCTCTTGAACAACTAGCCTAAGTATTAGATTAGAATTTCTTTTCTCAATTGAACTTTTTTGGAAGGAACTTTTGGTCATTAACAAAGTTTTCCGGAGTGCTTTGTGATTATGGGATCTTCAGTATCCATAAAATTAAAGCTTCAAAGGAAATTAATGTATGTATATGTAAATTATATGCTTGTTGTTAATAGTCTGCTAGTGATGTCATTTTTAGAAGAGAAACAAAAATTTGCTAATGATGTTGCTCACAAGTGTTTTGCCATATACAAATCTCTTGGTAAGAAGGGCAAACCTCAAGTTGGACGAGAGTGGACCAAAATGGCCTGCATTATCAAAACAGACAAAACTGGTAAGCGAGGAAGAAGGAAAAATGGATGTTTTCCCGTTAAAGTTCACTTTGTCTCATTTGATTACAGATAGGTAAAAATCTAACTGCCATTTTTATTTTTTTAAGGGTCGATTGAAGTTCTTACTCTTGCTACTGGTACAAAATGCATTGGTGCGAATCATCGCTCAAACCGGGGTACGTCTCTAAACTAAAATTATTTTGGCTGTCTGATAATACATTTTTTCTCAAAGCATTTTGGTACTAGAGTAACTATTTATATTGATGTGTGCAGGTGACATCCTGAATGATAGTCATGCAGAAATACTTGCTAGAAGGCTGTTTTTAAAGTAAGAACCTTCTTGTTTGAACTTTTGAAGTGTGATGTTAGTTTTTTTTATCTTGATCCTTGTTCCGCACTCCATTGCTGTTTATCTCTGTTCATTATAACTATTTCTTCTTCAGATACTTATACAAACAAATATTGCTGACTGAACAAGATGGTAGCAACAATAATGGTATCCTTCAAAAGTGTGACAGCATGGAAAAGTTTTATTTAAAAGAAGACATCAAGATACATTTATTCACAACTGATACGCCATGTTAGTATTTTTACTATTCGATTGTTTGAAGTGAACTTAAATAAGAAACTTAGCATTTTACACTACTGTAAATCCTCTAATAGACGCCCGGGCGATTTGAGGAGGCGTTTACTGGAGAGAGAGAAAGAGAGAAAGGGCGTTTGATTTACCATATATCTAAATTGTTATGAGTTGAAAATCTACTGATTAAATGTTGTTATAGTAAACCTTTCCATGGCTGTTACTGTCGGGATACTAATACCACGTGACCACCTGAGAACTAAGAAGGACTCTACTCCACCGAAGTGAACTTAATCTTTAAATGTTTTTCTTGTAGGTGGAGATGCTTCCATTTTTCCGAAAGAGGTCATCATAAATAAAAGAAAATTTGAGGACATAGAAGATCTCACTGAACGAACATGTTTCCATGATACAAACTGTACAAATGAAGAAAGCGCGGCGAAAACAGCCAAATTAAAGAAGGTGGATGTTACTTCGTTAAGCAGTAAGAATTATGAAACAATACGGTGTCGTGTAGACAGTAGCTTGCTGATGAAAAAACCGGCGGAAATGAAGGACATATATAGAACTGGTGCAAAATGTGTTCCTGGTGGTTTGCAAGACCCGCATAAAAATGGTGAAGGTTTTCATGTAACTGGAGCCTTACGTATCAAACCTGGGCGAGGTGATCAAACTCTATCGATGTCGTGTTCTGATAAAATTCTCAAGTGGTGTGTCCTGGGACTACAAGGTGGCCTTTTATCGAATCTGTTGAAACAACCTATCTTTTTGTCCAGTGTAATATTAAGTGATGGACCTTTTAACAAATGTGCATTTCAACGAGCGCTATCCACTCGCGGTCGATGTGATGATAATGAACTTCGTGCTCACGTTCCTATACTTTGTCAAGCCAATGTCAAGTTTGATGATTGTAAAGAAAGAATTCTAGCAAAAAGTGCTGGAAATGGAAAAATAGCTCCTGCTGGAACATGTAATTAAAATAATAATCTTCATTTGATAACTATGCTTCATGAACTCGAACAGGGATATTTTTTTAGTTTTCTTGTTGTAGTTAGCAAACGAAACAACGTTTTTGTTAGGTTAACTGTACAATCAAAAGTTACTTTGAAAACAAACATCTATAGTTCTATAAACCTCTATAAATCTCTCCTTACTTCCAACTTATTTGAACTCACTTATTATTTCTTTATAAACCTTCTTAATTTTAACACTTTGTAAATCAAACCATTTCTTACACTGTCCCTTGGATGTTGGAATTAGTCTACTTTGTTCAGAAGGGGAACTTTTCTTTTAGCTATTCTTTACTGTGGCTATTGCAACCTTCACGAGATTTCCGCTAATGGCAGAAAACACGGAATAACCAAGAAAGACCTACACACTTCAAAAGCTCGGTTAGTTTGGATTTTGTTTACTATGAAACTTATACACTTCGGGAAAAAAGTGCAGAGATAAACTTTCGCATTCTTTTCGATTGATTTTTCGATTTCGATTTTTCGATTTCCCGATTGATTGATTGATTCCAACTTATTTTCATTTTTATTCAGAACAGCGATTTGTGAACAGTCTCTGTATGAAGATTTTCGTCAGTGCCACGAGATACTTGGTTCCAGTGATTTGTAAGTTTTACAGACATTTTCACAATTTCTCAACATGGTACTGCCACTATAGTTGTCTTGGAATGAAATTGTCCTTTGCTTTGAAATAATTGGAAGGTAGTTTTAACATATTGCTTATAGTATCATTCTGTTTAGACCGGAAACGTATTTTCTTTGCAAGCACCACTGTCAAGAATATGTTGAGAGAAGAAAGAAATTTTTTCAAGTGTTCCACGAATGGATACAGAAACCAGTTGGAATTGAATGAAATGCTCGGTTATTTATTGCTACGGCTATTTCTGTGTCTGACTGAAAACATGTCCGGTTATCCGAACATGTGCGTTAAATCGAAAAAATAGTCAAGAAGTTTTAAGTAGTCTTCTTCTCTTTGTATTTCTTTGTTCAGAGTAAAAAGAGTCAAAAAAGGGACACGTTTTTCGCACCCGATATGGGATTTCCCACCCTTACGGCTAACCCTACGTCTTGGAAAGTTACTTGAACTGAAATAGATACAAAATATCGTTCTCAATGTTTTCAATTATTAAAGGCATACCGAACTAGCGTGGTTCATGCACGTAAATTATGCGGACCAGAAATAATATTTTTTTTAATTTTGAACTTATAATATTTTTATTAATCACGTCTCTATTAGTTTGCTGACCATGGAAAGTTAGCTGTGTCTCAACTCATAGCCTTCATAATTCACATCTTAGTATTCGAATTGCATGGGTTTTATTGTTTAAAAAAAAAAATATGCAAAAATTTGTTTATATTTTTTTTATTCAACACTTACGCATATATTACTGCTTATCTTACGCTATTTCAGTAGAATAACCAATTATAAATATTTTGGAACTGAAATATAATCCCTTGTCAAAGGAACATGTTGGAACAAATTTGGAGGAACGAATGTTTAAAAAGCGTACCGTATTTCCTCTAATAAACGCCGCGGCGTTTATTACAAATTGCAGATTTTGGATGCGGCGTTTAATAGAGGGCGGCGTTTATCAGAGGGCGGCGTTTATTACAGAATGAAAAATCAAATAAAAACAGACTTTAAACAACAATGTTTTCTCTTCCTAAAAAACTGTCTAAGCTAATAGCATTTTACATTGAAATTGACGGTGATCACGTGCACGCAATCGTAAATGGTAAAAGAGAAGTACGAGAAGTTGGTTTGAGTGTTCCTGCGCAATTCAACTGTTACACAGCAAGTAAAGTTCATGCAAAAATTCTTCATGACGAACTGTTGAAGAGGAAAATACAATATTCGTTTTTATCTTTAGTTGTGGAAGAATTTGTTGATAGAAAACAAGTCCAACTCGTGTAAACCATTTTCTGTTGCTTATTTAGTCTCTTTTCTAATAAATGCCGCTTTTCAAGATGCGGCGTTTATTAGAAGGCGGCGTTTATTACAAATGCTTGGCTATAAGTGCGGCGTTTAATAGAGGGAGGCGTTTATTAGAGGAAATACGGTATACCTTATCGGCCCTTTTTACGCACGCCCAAATTTAACGCCGGTCTTTATTGGCGTTATTTTTGAAAAGTCCACGGTGAAGCTCTCACCAAAAACATCTAATGCCGCCCCTTTTAAACGCCAAGTCACGAACATTAACGCCATTTAGGGCTGGCGTAAAAAGGTCCAATCAGGTAAGGGTTTATTTGGAACCGAAAAAATAAAACATTTAACCCTGCTTTTCGCCTTTTCTCATCAGACAAAGCGTGAAATTATCTTAACTTGAATCCTCATTCAAAGTTAGAGTTACTAGAAAATTTAAGAGGCCGTTAGAAAATGAATCGTTCTTTTTCCGAATTCCCGCCGCTGTCACACTGAATTAAAATACTCCAGAGTTTATATCGTTTCGAATCATCCACTTGTGAGCAAAGCCTTATCTTGGGGATATCTTAATTTTTCGTAGACCTGGAAGCGAAATTTTCTCAAATTAACCTTCTTTTCTTCTTCCATGTTTTCACAAGTTTTGAGCGTCTACATAGACCGCATCTGTTCATTCGTCGCGAAATTTAGATTTTCAAGTAGAGCATTTTCCAGTCTTAAAAAGCATTGCAGATACAGACTTTATTTTAAACGGATGTTGCGTCTCTCCTGTGTAACCGGTGGAATTGTTGCCACGTGGCATCAGTGTGTGGTAAAGGGTTAAGCTTCTGCGGAGTTCAGATTGTTTTTAACGAACATGCAAGTAAAAAAACGTTATTTTAACAGGTGCGCTGGCCGCAGAGGAAGCGTATATGCATGAAGAGTGATGCATTTGTCGGCATGTAGGCCTTTACGGAAGCTTAGCTAATTTGAAATAGATAAAATTTCATATGCAATTATTCAAAATTTTTGCGTTCTTAGTGCAACCAGTCGTTTCAGCGCTTTTCGTGGAACAAATAAAACCCTTTTGGCAAAATTAGAAAATTTTGTACATTGAGCGACTCATTCACGCGAAATGTCAGCTCGATTCTTGCGAATTAAGACGGATCTCTATTTAGAGATTTTTGAGCGCGCGCGATCACCAGCTATTATGCGCTCAAAAATCGGATATCCGGCATTATTCGTGAGAACTGTAACCATCCTATAGTATACAGCTGTTACATAGCAAATATGACCACACTTGTACTAGATATTCATTCTTTCATAAAATCTACAAATATTTTCAACATAAAATCAGAATTACACACAAACACAAAGGAAAGTTAACACGCAGTCGAGTGGTGTGTATCAAGCAGATCACAACAATTACCATAGCACCATTAAAACAAAGATAACTCAAACATCACTAAGCGTTGTTCAGAAAAACTCAACAGGCAAGTTAGGAAATGATCATTTTGAGTAGACTTTCACAAAGTAATAAATTCTTCTCATAGCTCCAGACATTGAACTTCCTTTTTAATTTACTTTCTGAGAGGGAAGTTTGTTTGTAACTAAACAGATGTCCCTGAAATGTTCAAAAAGTATTGGCGAAAACGTTTTATTTGTAGTAGTTCTATAAAAATGCCTTTAGTTGAAAGAATTTGCACAGAAGCAAATGAGTTAGTTTTACCAAAAATTTCGCCTTACATTTTGTGAAGTCTTGAAAGAAAAACCCCACTGTGACCTCACTAACCCAGATAAAATTAATAAGGTTTGCACCATAAACTTAGGAGAGGAGGTTAGTTAAACTATAATGGCATCTACAGCAGCACTGGTGTAAACATGGACAAATTTGAAGTGGAACCAGTGTGATGAATTGTATATATTGTAAACTATATTCTCGCAATGTGTACTAACCAATCAGCGCGAAGGTTAAAGATTGAGCGGAAATTGAACTCACGATCTTTGCGGTGATTGGAAAGTGCATTCTGCGAATATAGTTTACTTGATAAATTTGTTTAGGTTTTGGAGTCAGGTAATGCCTCGATCTTTCAAACCCTTCTTTAAGAGTTTTTCATCGGAGAAGTTAGCTGGTTTTCTCGAAACAAATTGTTCAAATTACGTGCGAGAGCTTCTTTGTAAAGTTCCTCAAATAATTTGGTTTTCCATTTTGGTTTTGTTGGTATGTGTGTTTGCGATCATAATACTTTTGGTTGAAAGTCAGCTATTTTCGCTTGTAAGAACCAGACATTACGCAACAATATTCTCGTTAACCCAAACTTAGATAACATAGGAAAGTTTTGATCACAAACTAGTGATGAGACAACCCTATAGCTAATACGAAAGCAGACATTGAAGCTTGTGTTGTTGGCACACATCGAAAGTGCCAACTGATTTCTTGATAAAGAAAGAAAACATAACATTACTACAAAGGAGGAACAGATCTCTGTATGCGTTCATAACACAAAAAAGAACTAAATAAAGTAGAATATATATATATAAAGGGAAGACAAAAAAATATTTAAAAAAAATGACGATATAAAATTATCTTCCACAGTGACAGATTGGCATGTCGTGAGAAATACGTTTGAAAATGAATTCCACCATCAAACGATACATCGATACGATACATTGAATTAGTGAAATTAGTTTGGGGAAAAGGAAAGTAAAAGTTCTGAAATGATTAAAAGTGCTTCGTTTCGCAAATTTCCTAATGAGTGCAACTTAATTTCGTTCTGTTGGACTAATGTAAATCACGGAAATCAGAATCCCTTACCACTAAACTATTCTACAACATGTACAGTCAAAATTACAAATAAGTTGGATAGAGCAGTCCGAGCACGTTGATTTTTCTACGAAAACAATAACAAAAAATAATAATAACTTAAAAAATACACAGTCAGTAAACAAACAAACAAACCAAAATATCATTTCAGATAAACATTTCTTTTTCAGTATAATATTATTTATGATTATTCACTCTCTGATTCAGCTGTTCGTGTCTCAATTCTTGTGCTCGTTTAGCCAAACCGTTCATCGGCCTCTTTGGCAATGTTGGACCATTTTCTTCATCCAAATCGAGAATGACTTTGCGGCGTGTACCACCTTTTATCATGGCGTTTATTTCATTCAATTTCTATAAGAAAAAACAGGACTGTCGACTTTAGATGACAGTGCAGATGTGTGTGGTATGATTATTTGATTTCCTCGTTACAAGATAAATAAATAAATAAATAAATAAATAAATAAATAAATAAATAAATAAATAAATAAATAAATAAATAAATAAATAAATAAATATTTCTTTAAGTATAAATCAGTAAATAAAATAAAACAATTACCTTCGGTGAATCGGAATCAAAACAATACAACATTTTACTTCGTGGAGTCATTTGTGTTGCTAATATAACAATTCAGAAAAATGCAAAGATGATGCACCATAACTTTCTAAAACCTCACATAAAATCTTGCGTTTTTCATACAAGCCTCTTATCTTAACTAAGAAGATTTGAACTATCAAGGAGGAGTGTCATATGACATGAAATAAAATGGCTTCTATTATATATTTTTTGAGGTGGAAAAAATATGGAAACCTGGTTTTATCGGCGAAATATAAATTTGATGCTGCTTCGAAACTTGACGCGGAGAAGCAGCTTGTTTACGAGACACAGGTAGCGGTGAAAGCGGAGGAGCGTCGAGCTGAAAACGAAATAGGAACCAAAGTGGATATCGTATAACAAGTGTTACTTTCATCAGCAAAACAATACAAAAAACGGTCAGCGAAATCATGTCTTACCGTCACTTTATTTGAAGCGAACTTTAGCGCAAAATCCTTAATCTTTTTTATGTAAACCTAAAGAAAAACATGTATATATGGGCTCAAGAAATTTATCTAAATGGAATTCTTTTCTCAGGAAGTTCAACTAAAAACTTACTATGTTGTAAAATTGTATTAAATCATTATATATGTCTCTATTTTCTTCATTATCATCATTATTGTCTCGATTATTACTGACATCTTCTTCTTTTTTGATAAATGCCGTTTCTTTTGGAGCTTCTTTTAAATCTTCCATTTCTTCTCTTTTGACGTTGTCATTTTCAACCTCTGTTTTTTCATCTCCAGTATTTTGGTCTAGCTTTGTGTCTCTTTTAACCAAAACGCACCTATAAATCTAACAAAAGAAAATTTGAATAAGTACGTCAAGAAAAAATGGGAATTCCCTGTTTTTCAAAATCACCACTCAGAGTGTGTTTCAAAGCAGCTAAATTCTGAAAAGAATGAGGTATAAAGGGGCGTTTACACGGTATGATTTGTAGTAAACAGCACCGTGTAAACGAAACCTTAACCAGATTCAACCCTCACTAATCTAAACAAATTTTGCAATGTTTACACCACGAACTTTGTTTAAGCTAGTTTAAAATCTTCGAAGTAGTCTATGTTGTAACTTACATCACTTGTAGCTTGAGGTTGCATTCGATAAAATTTCATGATATCATGGAATGACTTGTCTTCTTTCGTGACTTTACACATGACATACACAGCACACATCAACAGTTGATCGATATGGCGATCACGTAACATGTCTATATCTTCCACTAGATTGTGTTCAAAGCATGTCCAGATTCTAGATAAACAAAATCGTAGTAAGGTAACCATCAAACCCAGGCTATCAGTGGAATTTCATAGTATAAACCCATGAAAACAATCTAACAAGAAATTTTAAAACAATATCTTTTTTCTAGTAAAAATTTGCAAAGGATTATGGGATTACTTACTTTTTTTGGAGTTCATTTCCAATCCCCAACTTTACACACAAATCCTTTAGTCGTAAACTGGACATGTGGTAAAGCTTCCTGAAAAATATCCCCAATGAACCATATTTTTTAGAATTAGTTTTATTTGGACTTGCTTGTATTCGGATGACACCCGCTCGAGGTGGGGTACCACGTTGGGGAGTTACTGCGTACAAACGGACAGGGCTTGATCCAGGAGAGGTTAGCATTATAGGAAACCTAACGGACGATAACGGACTAGCTAGAAATAAATATATAGGAATATATAATACATAATACATATTCATTTATAAACAGAATTTAATGTGTACACACATAACTCACACATAGCAAGTGTAAATGCATCATTCACACATAGCGAGGGCAAAGACAGTTTTAATTTTATCAGAATTGTTCGTTGGGCAAGTCTTCCATACCTTTAAGGATAAGCTATTGTACTTCTGAACATAATAATAAAGGGTATTAGATTTCTATGACTTTTATAGTTTTTGTCTTTGGATTTTGTAACAACTTTGCTTATAAGAGAGCATTTACCGGAAGTTTTCGGTGGTAACACTACAGTGTTTGCATGTTTGTTATTTGTGTTACTAACTGATGCTGGTGGTGTTTCTATTTTCACAGGTGAACCAAATAAATTTCTTCTTGCAGGACTACCAGGAGGAGTGGCGAATCGTTCTTTTAATGATGCAATAGGGGACTGATGGACATTACCTACAAGAGACATTTTCCAACCTTTAAAATATCTGGATTTTATCTCAGTAAGACAAAACTATCCCAATAACATACAAATATTTTGAAAAAATACCATCTTTGCTCATGCGTATTGTTGTTGGTGACATAAAAAACCAAGGAGTAACACTGGAAGAATCGGCAGCCACTTCTTGACATTTTGGCACACCATGGCTCTTTATAGATTCGTGTATAGGAGATTTAGATTTCCAACTTAGAGTTTCCAAACATTGTTCCTCTATCTGAAAAAATGACAGGATGAGTAACGACATTATTATTTTTTTTTTTATTATTTATATTTATACAAAATGACTTCTTCAGTGGAAAATGAATTACAACAAACTGATAACTGATCAAATCAAACTAATCTAAGTCTCGTGAAATAACAGAAAAAATATAACAAACTCGAAAAATATTTGCGGTATTGCACTTGGCACTGTGCGATAACTAATACAAAGTGCTGACATACCCTACTTAGATGTTTTATAACACCACGTGACAAATCTTCACCACGTATTACCAATTCAATCACCTTAAATAATGTTCAATATCTCTTCAAGAAAACATACTGTGTGTATTGCAGTGTTTCATTAATTTTAAAGTGATGTTATCATAGAACAGGTGCTCAAATCTGCATGAGCAGTGTTTTGAAGGATGAAAGTAAATAAACAAATAAATAAATAAATAAATAAATAATAAAATAAGATACTTACTTTAAAAAAGAAATAAGGTTTGAGATCAAAAATTTTGATTACCCAAGGAAACACCCTGAAATAAGAAAAACAAAACAACTATAACACTCGTTCAATGAAGAGTGATTTTTGAGGTAAGAACTAAAGCATTATGCCCAGTCTATTTCTCAAAACTGCTAAAATTATTATTATTATTTATTATTGTTATACCCAGGATCATGGAATTTTTCTACAAGGAAAGTTTTAAGACTTGCAATCTTTCTTTTCCTTCCTTCACAAAAAAATACAAAAGAATAACATAAATAAGTAAATAAAGAATTTCCAATTGTTCCCAAAGTTTGAGTCCTAAAAATGAAATGAGGTGATAAAATTAACTTAAAAAGAATATTCATTACTACCCTTAACAGTGGCTGCTTGCTTTTATTTTCAATTTTTTACATATTTTTTGGTGAAAAAAACTTTTTTTCTTGGTGTTTAAATAATTTTTTAGCGATATCATTTTTTGTGATCGTTATTATTATTATTATTAGTTCTGATAAAACTGTTATCAATGAGGATCCTGCATAATACTACTCAGTAAATCTGCAGACCAGTTGCAGGAATACTACTCAGTAAATCTGCAGACCAGTTGCAGGAACCACATTGAATGTGCTTGTGAGCGAGCAAAAAGTTTATTTTACTCAAGAAATTAAGATAAAGCAAATAAAATAATATTAGATACAATAGCACAATAATTAATTAATAAAATTAATAAATTAAGATAAAAATCTTTTTTCAGAAAGTACAGGCTGAGTTTCGCGAGAACCTGTGTCAAATACACTAAACCACTTTCAGGTAAATTGTCATTAACCTCAGACATTTATATCTCGGACATTTGGGGAATATTTCTCTTGAATTAGTATCGGTTACACTCATGGACAGTTTATGAATAACTTTCTTGCTTTATTTTGCTGTTGACATGGTTATTGTGAAATCATTGTCGTTGTGTTGTGTTTATCAATAACTTCCTTTTATCTTCGTACATTGTACATGATTAATGTGACTGCTTCACATTTCTTGGATTGTGACAAGTATGTTTCCGTTTGTTGTTTTTAAGGTGAAGTGATAGTTGGCCAGCACTTTCTGAAATAAGATTTTTATCAAAACGTTTTTATCACGTTGAAGAGATATTTTATTTTGAATTGAAATTCAGTAAATGTCTACTGAAAAAAATTGTCTATGATAGACGCTTGGTCAATTGGGAATTCGTAATTGCCGAAAACAAAAGAATTAAATTAAATTATTTTGAGTTAAAATATTATTTTAACCTATAAGAACGCAAGGATAGACAATGTTTGTCATGGAAACTAATTGAATTTTATCCACATGCTTTCATTAAGTAACGGTACTGTATATGCGAGTTTTGCCAAATACTTCAGTCAAGTTGTGAGCCAATAATAATTGTGGAACGCAATTCTTTTCTTACGATATCTGCACCAGGAAAAGGAAGTCGACTGTTTTGTCAAAAGTAAGTTGAAAAAAACAAAACAAAAACAAAACAACAAAGCGAAACGAAACAAAAGGCAACAACAACAACAAAAACAAAGAATTCAGAAAGTTTTTCAGGTATTGAAGCATGACCCGACATAAAAATTTAGAATTGCACTCCAACATGTCTCTATGCCATCTCGTCAAAGTGCTTGTGGTGAGTAGAGGGGCTAGCATCACATGCACATAGTGTAGAAATTGTTTCGAAAGGTTGCAGAGCAGTTAAACACAAACTCTAGTGTCTCATTTTCTTAATTTTTGTTTTGTTTATATTTTGGCCAGAATTCACGTGTAACAACGTTTAATATAGACTGAAGTGTCAAGTTTTTTTGGATTATGCAGTTATGTGTTGATTTTGTGCTCATTATATTTTTCATATTACAAACAGAAAATAATTAAAGACAGTGTGTTGTAATAAATAAAGCAAAATCTGACATCATGATGACATCATCACATGAGCATGATCAATAACAACAGGTGAGAGACAGGAATTGTTGTATTGTTTCATTTTCATAAAAGTAGCACGTGAATTATCGTTTGGTAAAAGATAAGCTACTGTTTTTGTTGCTTTTAATGATATCAGCACGAGGTGGTACCTCTGGCGGTATTTATAACAACACATTGTCTTTAAGTAGTGTATAAAAAAGTTGTTTGGAAACTGGTGTTTTGGAAAATTGATGTTTTTAAAAATATTGTGGTTTTGAAATCACAGTATGATGAGTATGAAATGCAAGATATCAATCAAATAGTTTCCTACAAACCCACAGATTCAATCAGAATTGTAAGATGAGAAGGAAGCGAATTTTTGCAGAGGTTTTTGAAAAATTTTTGAGTTGCCAAAATGTTAGTAATTTAGCAGGTATAATTTTATCCAATCAATCAATCAATCAATCAATCAATCAATCAATCAATCAATCAATCAATCAATCAATCATTCAATGCCCAATTTAAGACTGTTGTAATTTTTTATTCATCATTTACAACTTTTCAAACACATCATGCATATTATCTCCGTCATCACCCTACCATTATCGTCCATCAAATGTTTGTAGCAAGACCGACAAAATGACAGACAGATAACAACAACGCCCTGTTTGTAAATGATAAGTTTTTTAAAAAGGAAAATAAACCAAAATTGTCTGTATACATATTTTTCGTGTCTATTTCTTTCTGTGAAACATGGGTATCAAGCATATTTTTCGGGAATGACATTTCGCAAAAAGAAAGTTCTGGTTTATTTTACACTTAAAGGGTAATTGGTTGCGGAACAAAAGAAGTGTGAGGGAGAGAATAAAAGAAGTGTGAGGGAGAGAATAAAAGAAGTGTGAGGGAGAGAACAAAAATGATATAAACACACACAATAAAGTTTTTTTTCAAATCATTCTCCAAATTCTTAATAAACCCCCTCCTCTTATAACCAAGTTGAAAGCGAAATGAAAGTTTGTCGCTAACATTAGAAAAAAATCTATCCGGTGCATGTTCAGAACTGTTGTATCCTCCCGAATTATGTTGCCGCAAGATTGTCCTCAGCATGTGAAGTATCCAATTTCAAATCATACATGAGTGAGGTTTAGGTTAGCGCTGACCTTCAAGCTTCAAGCTCTAAACTGTGTTCATTTTTCCTCGCCTCAAATCGAATTTTGGTGCTGCACCAAAATTCTTAAGATCACGTGATTCATGTTGTAGCTTCTAATTCACAAGCAATCGAAAATTTAGAAAACTTGTAAACAAACAATTCCTTGTACAGTCATATTTATTTACCTTGAAGAGTTGTATGAATATATAACTATTTCCAAACAGCAAGCAAACAAGCATTTTATGAAAATTTGTTGTTGAAGCAGTGTCTAGAACAAGAACAGGTAAGGTAAGTTATCAAGGGAAATATCATTCTTATGTAATTTTTTCAGTTAAAAGTATGATGAGTCTGGCACTTAGAAATACTAACTGAAAGATCAGCAGTTGACTTCTTTTTCTCAGCCACCAGAAAATTTTCTAATATCTAAATATCATAATAAAAGTTTAATAAACATGTAATATATAGAAGTACATATAAATAAGACAATTAGAAGTTATTACAGTGGCTGTTCTCATCCCAAAAGTTGGAATTAATTCAAAACATCTTAACAGGGGGATAACAAAGCAGCCTCTGAACCGTTCATTGAAGCAAAGCGATAGTACGCATTTTAAAGGAATGGTCCAGTGAAAATTTCGTCTTTTTAAAAATGGTATAAAATGATTCAGTACATTTAGATTGGCAGGAAAAAAATGATTTTATAAATTTTGGAACCTTATTTCCTTTAGAATTTTCCATTAAAGTTCTTATTAATTGCGGACCTTATGGACGTCTTTAACTTATGACGTCATTGGCGAGACATTAGCATTTATATATATCAGTAAACATGATGTATATTTTTCAATGTTTTTGAAAATGTCTGCATTAAATGATGAGGAAAATGTTTTATTGTCTGAAAATGAAGACGAACCATCAGATGAAAACAAAGAACTTTGCAACAGTAATATAGACGAGTACTCCGAAGTTTTTAATGGCTTTTATCCGTACAGTTTTGAGTCTATAAAAGAACACACATCAGATGAAACAAGGACCTCTGATGAGGAGGAAACAGACAATTCAGATAATGAGGAAGAGAAAGATTGTCAACAGAAGGATCGCTGTGGAAATAAAGAGTGGTGCAGTTGTGGAATGTGTCACGTGGAAGAGAGGGAGATAGACTGTTTATGTTGTCAAGAGGAATCTGCTATAAATTTTGAGAAATTCGAAGGTACATTTTTTATTTAAATTTTTCTTTGAAATATTTAGTTTTCCTACGATTCATTTTTCCATTTACTTCGTTTTGCTTTCACTTCAGTTTACTTATTTTTAATTTACAATATTCCTTGTTACATGTAAGAAAAATCTTGTCGAACATAAACTTCACCTCTTTGTTATTACTCATTTATTTTCTTCCATTACTATTCATGTAAAAATGTCAGGTGTTCACCATTTAAAATGTTTATGTTTCGCCAATTATACCACACAAAGGATCCTCAATAATTCTCGCGTATTTTTTAGGAAAGAAATGTTCTTGTCCATCCGTCCTTTTCCGTTTCCCATGCATCATTTGCAACCCCAAAGAAATACTTCTTCTGTAATTCATAATAGGTAGATTTTGATATCCATGTGATACCAGCAAGTTGGAAGTATTTTTGTAATTTCATGAATGTATTGGAACTAAAAAGAACACTAGCTGCCATTTTGATGTTACCAAGATTGAATCCGTTTACTACTGGTTGTGATCGCCAAACGCCGTGGTGACCTTTGGTACTAGCTAATTTTTATGTGTAGAATTCAAATATCTGCATTAAAATTTCACTGGACCATTCCTTTAACGGTGGTTAAACTTCCTGAAGTCCCTCTATGATCTGGCTTGCCCCTTGATACAGGGTGGCCACTCAAATTGGAAATTGAAATTCCATGACTTTCCCATGACTTTTTGGCTTGACTAAATTCCTCAGTACAGGTGAAGATAATTAATAAAGTCAAGAGAAGAACAAAAACTAGACAACCAGAAACAATTTGTGTACATTTCAAGAAAATGGTTAACAGCAAAAAGGTAGCCTATCCAGTCCATTTCTTCAACGTCAACAAAATCCTACCCTGTCCTGTTATCCCGCATTAAAGGACATGTATCAACGAATATTTTATTTTTTCAAGTTTTTAAAAAAAAGTTTTTTCAGATATAAGGCCAAGCGCTTATAAAATTTGGGTGCATTTTATCTTTTGTAAGCTGGTGGAAAAGAGAAAGCAACGGTAACAAGACCCCGTCAAAATAAAAGAAATAACGGCTTGGAAATCCCCAGTAAATACATATTAAAAGGTCAAAAATATGCAATGGACAAGACAATAGTTGTAGTATATGATATTTTAATGAGAACAAGCAATAAAACTTGATGGACCGGCTCATTTTCACGACTCTTTCTGGGGAAAGTTGTAATTGGAGGTTTTAGGTGCACTGGTTATCAACTTATAAGGCCATAGTTTTTTATCCAGAATTTAAGGACATACCCTTAAATAGGTGGCTTTGTATGCGGAGTAATAGGGTAAGAGTAATTAATCGTAAAATCTGCTGAATTAAACATAGAAATAGACTTTCCATAAATCCTACTCCAATATCATTACAATTTCTTCATAAATGTTTTGGTCTATGTGACTGTTCTTCTAAAAGCATTTTCTTTCTGAGTAGAATAAAACAAAACAAATGCACTCCTTTCTTCAAAATTAACGAAAACCCAAGAACTGGCTAATAAATAAAATCTATTATAAAGGACTATAGAATAGTCAATATCTCAACTTTCTTTGTGTAAATCCTGCTCCAATTTGATTTGTTTAATCAGTTCTTTCTTTTGTGTGACTTTTAAACGTGTTTGCTTTAACTAATAACTGTTTTGCTTTTCTACATGAACCTGCACAGTAAAAAGTTCCATGACTTTTCCATGATTTCCATAATTTCCATGACTAGTGGCCACCCTGTGATATTATCCAAATTGTAGTATTGTTTATTCAAATTCATCAAATTGTTATTTGACCTAAATAATTTACTTGACTTTCGGGCAAGTGGGTGTCATTTAGCTTAGTTTTACTTGTCCAACACTGATATTGTCTTGTGGAATCGGGCAAGGGTTAAGTTTTTCCACTGTTTAAAAAAAGCTTCCTCTATCTGAAAACCTTTGGCATTTTGTCCCTTTGGCATTTCGTAGAGAAATTATAAAACATTTCTATTGTAAGCATGAAATGACATAATATACCTTATAAAACAAGACAATAGCTAAATGTAATCTTGCTTTCGCAAAATCTATATTGTTAGTTTCAGACTTTAATTCCGATTTCGATGGTAGACAATTCTCCAGTGGCTATAACAAAATAAACACCATATAATGAAATACATGCCCTTACTACAGACAAAAGGATTTCTGATCTTTATGCAGAATTAAGAAGAGCTTCCTATTAAGACACTATATCAACAAATTCTAAATATGAAGTTTTAAATTTAATTAACACGGATTTCCGTACTGGTTGATAAAAAAAGAAAATGCCTGATGTTTGATTTAAGGCCAAAGAAAATAAAAACTAATTGCTAATTCTTGTTTGTGTCCTTTATGAATGGTAGATGTATTGTTTACATACATAGAAATAGAAATATAAAGTTCATGTATGTTTGAAAGGATTCAGGTCAAAGTTAAAAGTGACTTTCCGGGAAGCATTAACAGCCTCTGTTTAACCCCCATTCAAAACAACTTGAATTAGGAAATTAAAACAAGAGTCCCTTAATTGATGGATTTTTAAAAAACAAACATTAAATAACCTGTTACAAATCAAATTAACACAGTTAACAAGTACCTGCACTATAAGGTATATTTTAGTTGGCAATTCCATGTTTCGTCCAAGGTTTGGACAGAAAAAAGAAAAACCTTTGCAATAATTTATGTTTTTATTCATTTACAAACTGATTTTGAAACTTGTTATATCTGTATTGTAACAAAAAGTTCATCTAACCTTTGTGTATTCATCCAAAAATACAGACGATAACTGATTGAGGGATGATTTTAAACTTTCTTCTGGGTTTTCGTTGCATGACCTAACAACCAAGACACAGATAAATAGTATTAACACAATCATTAATTGCCAAATGTACGGAATGCACAACTAAGGAACATTGGTGTTAAACATCTAAACAATGCAAAAGAAATGCGACGATTTCAGGGAAAATTAGGACAAGCCGTAATTAGTGATAATTATTGATAATCACCATTCTTCCCCTGAAACAAAAACCAAACAAAAAAACAAACCAATAGCATCAATGCTATTTCTTGAGTTTATCGTAAATAACTCAAAAAAATTCTTACTCAAACATGCTTTTCAGATTTTCACTGGGGGAGGGCTTCAATCCCTTAACAAGCTCTTGTAACCTATATGCAGAAGATGTTATTGATGGAGATTCATCGGATCCAGGACTAAAAGAAAAACAGTCCTTTTTATCAATTTCCTCTACTTCACACCATCTCTAACCTTGACCTACACTATGAAACTGCAAGCAAAATACTAATATCAAAACTAAAGCTCTTCCGGAGAAATACCTACCTAGCGCTTTTTCCATCTAACCAACGTTTTCCAGTAAATGGAGTCTGTGGTACAAAACCCTTTACCTATAATATTACAGACTTTCTAAATCAAATCTTCATTTTTTCTAGAGATTGGTTCTCTTTTCGTGAATCCTTCCCAATCAATCAATCAATGCACTGTTTTGTTTTTTCAAACGTTTGATTTTAAGAATTTAAGATTCATAACTTGTTCAATTGAATGTCTTCCCAGTCTTTATTTTTTGTGAAAGATGATTTCAAGTTCCGATTGATTTCAGAAGAACAAACTTGAGTATGGTATCCATTTTATGTGATTACAAACAAAATCTCATTCACTTATTAGCTGTTTTCTTTATGAGTGTCAACCTGTGAGAAACTGTGAATTTTAGAGACTTTGGCTTACACATAAAATATCGATATTGTATCTTACAAATATTTTTGGGGGTTTAAAATGTAAATAGGTTCAATCAGTTATGGAAATAAAATTTATAATTCATATCATTGCGAAAAAGTGTATCTTAAATAATGGTGAAGGATCAGACCCGCTGCTGTGTTTACAGCAATTATAAAGACCATTACTTCAGTACACATCCTGAAATTAGACTGGTTGACATTTTAAAACAAAAGATAAGAAATACAAAACTGAGAAAAGAGAAAATAACAAATCTTAAAATACCTTGTTAAAATATTCCTGTAAATTCCTCTTCACTTGCGACCTATACATGAATTTTAACCCCTTATTCAAAGAAATGAAAATCAAAGAAAATCTCCGGAAGCTTTAAACTAACAACGATATGTGTTTTAGACTTTCTCATTTAAATCCTTCTAACCTAGGATTATACGACAACTAACCACAAATTGTACATTGTCAGTTGTACACTGTCACTAAAGAGCTATCACACAGATAAAATGTTTCTGTAAACAAACAATGTACCTTTCTTTTTCGTCTTCATCTGTAAAAACTGTTACACGTTTTGTTGGTGTGCCAATTTGAGTCGGAGCATCATCTTTAATAAAAATCCTTTCATCTATATCTCCTCTTTGTAATATATGTTTTTCATAACTTTCGTTCAAGTACTTCCTAGGAGAGGAAAAGAATCATAAATAAGAAATACAGAGTGTAGCTTTTCAGCACTTGCTTCAGAAGCTTCAGAATTGTTAGCCGCAAGTATGCTTCAACTGCACAACCAGACAACCTCCTTAGATATCAACCCCGCACTCTCAAGCTGAGTGCTAGGCTGAGTGGATCGATTCATGTTATAATTGCTGGCAAAAATCGGCCAGGATTTGAACCCTGCCCTCCTGCATTTGAGGCAAGCACTCCACCACAAGGCCACCAGTCAGTGGTATAAAGCAGAAGTAATTCGCTGTAACATTTCCTTGAGTGGAAAGAATAAGGTTTATATTTTTTTATCTATCTGTTTTGATATGATTCATTTAATATTCTTCCTTAAAATAAAAGAGAAAGTCTAGTTCTAATCTTAACCACCATTCTTGTTTAAAAATTGATTGCCTGCATTAACAGAACAACAACACAATTAAAGAAGTCTGTCTAAAGGAGAAATAAAACAACAGATCCACAGCAAGACTCTTTCAGTTTAGTTCTCACTGCAGCAATAACTTGATTTCTTTTTATTCAATATATTTAATGTAGACATTTACAATAGAAGATTTCATAAAAAATCTACCTGTTCTGAACACCAAATATGGAAAAAGGTCAAGCAGATTCATGGCTGCAAAAATTTAGAATGAACTTCAAATTCATATGTTAGCTTTTATAAACGATTTAAATTTTTCACACAGGATACATATGGAAAAAAGCATTTATGTTTATGGATTATCTTGTATAAATCTGTTAAATAAATAAATAAATAAATATGAATTTGGTGAGAACACATGGTGATGAGAGAAGGTTCTCTCGAAACGTAACCAAACCTAAATAATCAGGTCCATCAGATGATAAACATATTTTGAACAAAACTTATTATGAACAATACCAGTCTCGCAAAGAAATTGTATATTTTTTACAACCATGAGAATGGAAAATTTATAAAAACATTTGATAGAGTATGTGATGATCCATCATATTTAAAATGAAGTGTTTTGTAAAATATAGGAGAACATACTAACTTGGAATTTTTCCCCTATCCATCAAACACACCTCCATTAAAACTTCACAATAAGCCACTTCAGTTTTTTCTTTCTTCCCTATTTTGGTTCCTTTTTATTTTATTTCCATAAAATCATGTTAAATGAAGCTTAAAGAATTTTTTACTTATTCTTAATGTTATACTTTTTCTGTTTTACTTTTTTCCAACGCAAATGTTAAGCGATCAGAAAATGAACGACAAGTGGAAACACATCAATGATGAGCTACGAGTGTAAAACTTTGAAGAACTAGAATTTAGAGTGAAAAGCCATGACACTTATTGGCATTGACATTTATTGACTAAGATTCCTTCCAAAAAAAACAACAAAGGAACTTGAAAAGTTTGTTAATTAACAAAATTTATCCATTAAAAATGGTTCTTACGTATTATATTCAAAATTTCCAGAGTCCAACAAATCTACTTTTTTGTCGATGCTTCCTTTTAAATTCTAAAAAAGTTAAAATGGACCAGTTGAAATCAAAAGAAAAAAAACCCCAAGAAAATGGTGTGACATGAAAAACTCTCAAAATTCGTTAATAATACTGATATCGGATGAATTATATTACTTACATTTTGTTTTATTAAATCTTCTAAGAATGAACGCAAATATTGACGTCGGATTATTTTCGTTTCAATTGTCAAGCCTAAACAAGACGGAAACAAGAGCTAATTATTGAGCATGATCAAGATTATATTTGACAGTTTTTTGATGATTTCTTAACACAAATATGAAGGTTAAGTCACACAATGGACATAGCGAGCAATTAGCAAGAACAATAATTATTTCCCCATGGTTCTACAATAACAAGCATTTTACACAGGACTTAATAATACCTTCATAAAGCTGACATAAACCATCCAGGATACTAGGTCCATCAGGAAACTCTTGGTTAAGATATCCTGATGGAAGACCTGATAAAAACAATAGTTAACATCCTCAGTAAACTACATTAATTCCAAATGTTTTATATCAAGATTCTTTATGTTGTTACCTTTAAAATCTGGATTAGCAGCGCTTTTCAACGGTTTTGACGTCAATGTGTTTGAAAATATTAAATCCAAACAACATAGTAACAAATGATATGAATTCACGAGGTCATCACTGATATCTGGATATTGAGCTGCAATTAGAAATGAAATTCAACAAAATTCAAGGAGACCATTGACATAAATAGATAAAAATATATTAATGATCACAACATACCTTTAGCCCTAATGTATAAAGTCCAACAAAAGTTGAATATGTCTTTGGTAGTCAATGCATGTTTTTTTGCCCTGAAATATAAAATTGGTTGACAAATTATATAACCAGGGTCTTAACCAGCATTGTGGGGGACCGTTGAACGAAATAGGAAACCCCTAACCCAATCCCAATTCACTTTTTAGACTTAAACCCTCTCAAAAACTGTTACATAGAATTAACAAATTTTTAAGAAAACGAAAAGAAAAGAAAAGAAAAGAAAAGAGAAGATAAAAAAAAGGTTTTGTTATTTCCCAACTAATTGAAACCCTGATAACTGTCAATATCAATAAGAAAAAAAAAATCAAAACAAAACAATGTTAAGCTATGTTTCCTTTACAGTAATGAAAAAATAGATTTATATAACAAACAGTTGACCAACCCTCTTCCACGTTTGACTGGTTCAGTCCAACCTTCAAGATATAAATCTTTAAAAATCACTAAGTATTTTTCATACACAATTGATGATACAGAGAAGTTCCGTTCCAACTGCTCAATCTGCTTATTGAGAATGTTATTTTGGCTTCCCATGTCAATCCACTTTCGAAGCTTGCGAAAGAACTGTAGCAAACTGAAAAGCAACACAATGTTATTTAATTATAATCTGAAGTTACAGTAACATATAATGATGAAAATAATTAAGACCACTGTCAGTTAATAGTTAATAATGCAGAAAGTTTATTAACAAGGGCTTTTTCCAAAAATTTACGCCTATTTTATTTTTTTGAAAAACATATTTGAGAAAGATTAAACTGAAGTATCCAACCTAATTTTACAATTTAAATTAAAAATGGGAAGTTGTTCAAGAAGCTATAATTGTAACTTTCTTAAAAAACGTTAAAGTAAAATAATAATAACAATAAAGTGTATGCAGCTCTGTAATATTTCCTAACTGTTTGAAGGATAAACAAACTATTTACAACGGCCTAATAAACAAAGACAGCTGGTATAAAAACTTTGCACTAAAAATATCTCCTTCAACAGATAAATCCATCTTGACTGCAAATAAATTTTGTTAGGATACCTTAACTTTGCAGTGTTTATGATTCTTGACAATGGTAATTGACATGTATTAATTGATAACTGTTCCTTGATTAAGGCAGATTTCCTGCAGGTGACATACAATGAACATACAAGCCAATGCATTGGATCACCCTAATAAAAACCAAAGAAAAAACGTCAGTGTGTTTATTAAAACATATTTATAAGTCCTTAATCCTTTTGCATCATTGTACCTCTAATCATACATCATACAATAGCACATTTTTGACAAATTTGGGTACTTTTAAAAATACACAATTGGTTCCACTGACATCTCACTGGAGTGTAGCATTTTGTGTATGGACTTTACTTTAATAATAAGTTTGAAATTTCAGACCTGTATTAATTTTGTTCTGTTAAATGTTTTTTTGTTAGTTAACAATAACACCTGTGAAAACATTTCTTTTAACCGTTACATCCAATTAGGCATTCCAATTTTAGCATTTAGCTATAACATTGTATTGTTTATTTATTGAGTTTTATAATATTCTTAGATATTGTATTCTTCAGTATTGCTGAAGAAGATTCGTTATGTTGGAAATATCAGAATGCTTTGCTTTGATACGAGTGTTTATTTAATCACAGCTGCTTTATCAATTTTCCCTAATACAAAGAAACTGTTGTATCACGTGTGTTTAGGTAGTGAAGTTGCACTTAAAACCAAATCAAAATCAAAATCCTAAAGGAACAGATAAAAATATACTTCAAGTCGTAAAAACAAACCTCCAGTGTAACATTTCTGTTGATTTGCTGGAATGATACCCAAGCTTCATCGCGTAACATATCATCAATACTTATATCATGACAAAGCTTTATAAAAGATTTCTTAAAATTTGCTTGTTCATCATTTTCATTTTCTTCATTTTCCATTTTTAAAATCCACCCTTTCTAAAACACAGAAAAGTTTTTAACCAAATGATCGTTTTTCTTTTTTGATAATGGATGCCACGATGTAACGCTATAATTACATTTTATACACCCATAGCTTTAACTCCTTGATTTCATTAAGCTGATCATTGGTAACTTATATGCAAAAACAGGCTCTCTATTCGATGTAGCTCTACCTAGCAACTCTCTCAAAAAACCAAATAAAACGTAATTTAGGGAACTCCACAAATATATATTCAATTCTAGATTAGACAAAATTACAGCACTTATCAGAAAAAATGAAATTCCCGAAGGCTGTTGAAACAGAAGGAAGGTAGGAAAATCCAGATGACAAGTGGTACGATTTATCAATTTATCACATCATAATCAACAAATTTTTAGTCTACGCGCCGTCTCTGTTTTGGCGCGAAAACACATCGAATTGTGGGTCTGCTAAGCCACCCAGTGGACAACTTTACGGTATCCGGGAATTGAACTACGAACAAACCGATCAAGTTAGAAATTTCGCATCAGGAGCACGTGTTAGGACAGAAGCTGCTGTGCTGTTGATAAGTAGCAGTCAAATCTGTATTATAGCTAACATACTATTTCCATAAAATTTACTTAGATACCTGTGGCTGGGTTATGATTGCCTCAATATAACCAGAGGACAAATTCATGAGGGAATAAAAAGAGAGTCAATCAATGTTAAATTAAGGGGGCCGGTGTTGTGGTGAGAGTGCAAATGGCAGACCCGGATGCGGAAAGTGATGATGACTTCGTAGACAACCCAGATTATTATTCCGTACTAAATGTTCGAAAGGATGTATGTTTTGTTTTTCATTGAATTCAGTTTGCAAATTGACAACGGGAAAATGAATTCCTTATTTTAAGAATATCCAATCACAAACTTTTTAACATGAACACAAACTGTGACATAATATTAAAACAAAACAAATGACATTTAACTTGTACTTGTTCTCTTATAAGGTTGGTGAAGAAGAAATCAAAGCAGCATATAGACGTATGTGCGTCATGTATCATCCAGATAAACACCCAAACCCAAAAGATAAGCTGGTGTGTATTCTTCATCTTTTCTTGTGAAGAGTGTTGTTGGCCTATGATTTGTTATCCAGTAGAGGGCACATTCTCCTAAAACTGCAATATTTTCCACACATGGAAACAATTTCCTTATCTAGAAATTAAATTTAAGACCTATTGGGAAATAATTTCCAAATAAGGAAACTGATATCAGGATTTTTGATTTTAAAGTGAAATTAAATAGATATTTGCTTGTAATTCTTTCAAAATTTTGAACAAATTACCAGAAGGTTCAAAAAAAATTCACCGAAGCTTTGTGAAATTACAATAAATATATAAGTTTCCAGATAAAGAAATCTGTTTAAAAACGGTAGGCTTGTTCTACAGAGGAAACGTATACAGAAAACATAAGAAAATTAATTTATGCAATTTCCATATCAAGAAACATTTACTATAAAAAGAAAAAGTAGTTTAGTTTTTTCCAGATAAGGAAATTGTTTATGTGTGGAAAATATTGCCATTTTAGAAACTTTTATAAGAGAGAAATAGGAAAAAATTAGAGTTTTAGTGGATAAAAACGCTGTTGTCGCATTTTGTTTTCAATAGAGAGTTGATTATTAAAGACATACCAAACTACCCAGGGTCTATCTTAC
Organism: Turritopsis rubra; assembly: GCA_039566895.2. NCBI lineage: Eukaryota > Metazoa > Cnidaria > Hydrozoa > Anthoathecata > Oceaniidae > Turritopsis > Turritopsis rubra. The sequence continues at coordinate 1,786,022 of CM077629.1, read as the reverse complement.
AAACAGAGAATACTATTCTTTTCACCAAAATATTAGTATCTAAGGCTGTCCAGGGTCTATCTTACAAACAGAGAATACTATTCTTTTCACCAAAATATTAGTATCTAAGGCTGTCCAGGGTCTATCTTACAAACAGGGAATACTATTCTTTTCACCAAAATATTAGTATCTAAGGCTGTCCAGGGTCTATCTTACAAACAGAGAATACTATTCTTTTCACCAAAATATTAGTAAGGCTATTATGGCTAACTATTTATCAGAAAAATAAAACCAAGAAAAGTTCTGTAGAATTGCACAGAACATAACTGGAAATAAAGAATATATTTTTATTATCTTTGTTGTAGTGCAACTGTGTGCATCGAATATTGCCAACGAAAATTGATCTTGATTCTTCTTTTTATTTCTCTCTGGGTTATTTTGATAAAAAAACAATGAAGAATTTGAACAGTGGTAATAATACAGACCAGCTAACTTTCCACGGTCAGCAGATTAGTGGAGGCACGATTAATAAAAATACAATATATATAAGTTCAAAATAAAAAAAAATTACTTCCAGTCCACATAATTCATGAGCATGAATCACGCTGTGACTTACCCACAATGCACTCACAATGCGTGGTACCCTGGGTAGTTCAGTATGTCTTTAAGGAAAGATGGATTGATACAGTACAGCCAAAAAGAAACTTAATGGGTCCCTGAAGGAATGAATTTTTACATGAAAACACAAAAGATTTTAGTGTAAAGTTTTATCTGTTCCATAAAGTCATTATGTTTTTAACACGTTTTTTTGGAAATCTAAAGATGGTGACTCTTTGCGAAACTAACTATCTTACGTGGAATGTAAAGTTTCTTTTGGGCTGTATAGATATTTTTTTCTCCTGTAAAACTCCTTATAATTTTTCTCCTTCTTTGATGTTAAAAACAATGATGGAGAGCAACAAAATGAATCAATTAATATACATAAGATTAAACAATCTGTATTTCAACTTTTCTTTTTGGATTATTGATTGTTTATTTTATAGGTTGCAGAAAGAATCTTCAGCAAAGTCCATAAGGCACATGAAGGTAATGTTTATATAATATGTATTATAATTATAATTCTATATTATATTATAATATAATAATTCAAGAAAAACCTCAAAAATAAGTTTTAGCTTTAAGTTTCTGAAAGATTTTAGTCCAATTGCAATTCACAGTGTAATTCACTGTACAGTTATTTTGTTTTAGTGTTGTCAAAGCCATACACCCGTATGATTTATGATATTTATGGTCAAAAAGGATTAGATGCTGGATGGGAGGTATCTATTATTAATTATTTCACGGTATATGTAAGGAGTAGGCCCAGGATTTAAAATAGGCAGCTCAAGAACATGGTTGGCCAAAAATACCACATTTTTAAAACCTAAAAAAAATAATTAGAAATTATAACCTTTCACTTTGACAAATCAAATGTGTGGATATAATTGTTCTAACACTTTTCGATAATCAAGGTCCTGAAGCAGATTCCATTATTGGGTTTCTTTCTAATTATGTCTGTGTGGAATATTTTATGCAAAAGTACCTGAAGTGGATTTACGTACTCGTACTGAAGCTTGAATGAGCAAATTTTAAGTCCTATGTATGCAATGGCTAGTGAAATCTCAAGCTTGCCTGATATCTCACATTCTCGTACAAACTCTATAAACGTTGATTTGATATTCCTACAGAATACACATAGGTAATTTCTTTTTTTAAACTTAAGTTCTATATTGGCATGAACATTCTGTACAACGCCGCTTCACAAATATTAAAACGCTTAAATCATTAGTGAAGACTTGATTGATATGTGTCAACAGTAAAAGATGTGTAAATGATGTTGATTATGCACATGCACAATGTTAAGAAGACATATTTTGAAAGTGTTTGAATTACATTGTCTATGAAGCATTCTTCCTTTTTTTTAGGTAATTGAGAGAAAACGAACTGCTAATGAGGTTAGTTTTTCACAATAAACCTGTTAATGTCATTTAAACTAATTGATGAATCATAGTGATTTTGATTTTTACAACAAAATCTGAACTTGGATAACTTTAGTTGTTGTTAATGAATTGTAATGAAATTTTCCAGAAACTCTTTTGGACGAGATTATTTCATTGTGAAAAGGACTTTTCTTGGACTATTTTATTTGTTGTAGAAACCAAAATCACTTCCATTAAGGGCAGTGCTAAAATATGCTACATGCTACGAAGTTAGATGTACAGTAATATTACTTCATTATCAAACATGTATTTATATATTCGAAGTAGCATGCTACAAGTTACAGTTGAATTGTTTTTGAATGGTGTTCAAATGTGCAATACATAATAATGGTTGAAATGCATTCAAAATGTTTATAAAATGTACAAAGCAATAAAGCAAGGCTGCCAGAAAGACGAGTCTTCCATATCAGACGAGCAATCTTACGATGGACAGTAAACCAAAAACTTCTCTGAATCCACTTTCTTTCTTGCATTCTCCATTTTCTTCCAGAGTTTCTAGAATTACTATGTTTAATAACTAATACTTTAATACAACTTCACTTCATGGTTGGTTCTTTAACAATTTGTTTGAGAGGGTAAACATGAAATAAATGTTTTGCAATTTTTCAGGTAGTATATATGCTATATGCTACCTCTGTAGCTAAAACAATATTATAATTTGGACATCAGAATCCAACTTTGTAGCATGTAATAATATAGCAATGGTTTTCCCAGTTCTTTATTCGAATAATGCTAACACTTCTAATGACTTCCTTGATAGATTCGAGAAGAATATGAAAGACTGCAACGGGAAGCAGAGCAGAGAAGAATAGAACAGAAAACTAACCCCAAAGTAATTCTGCTGTTTTACTTATTTTTACAAAGCAAAAAAAAATAGAATTCTATAATATTCATTCCTTCGACGAAGACAGGTTTCTTCATGAATATTCACCAAATATTCGGTGATGAGAATTGTTTATTGTCTAATTAGAATGTATTATATTCTATTCTATTCAGCTGTTGTTATTTTGGTTACTTTCTCATGTTTTAGTATATAGCCATTTGTATTAAATATCCTTTGTTTACAATAGTGACCTTTTCTTACTTTGGACATTCAATTCTCATTTATTTGCCTCATTGTATACATTATAAATACAAGTTAGATAACGGAAAATACAACATACATTTAGGCCAGGAAACAACCCCATATGTAGTCATATTATTCTAGGGAGCAGGGCTTCTGGAAAATCTTTAGAAAAATCTTTTAGTTAAAAACAGACTTAGTAACTAAGAGGATAAAAACGAAATTAGCAAAATACTGTCAAAAAAGATCCTGGAAGATGAAGTGATTTAAATTTGGAAAGTTAGATTGAATTCAGGTCCCAGTTAAAACGAGACTGCAAACAATTCCAATTAAGTATACTGGTAGCAAATTAAAAGCAAACCCAAGATACTCGTTGTTCTATTAATATCTTTTCATAGTTGAATTTCAGCTTCATGTATCATCAATTTTTCCTTGGATCTCCACTCAAACAGATATAAAGTGATCACCTGCAGTATTCTTGTTTTAATTTACTAGATCTGCAGAAAGGTGGAAAAGTTTTAGTAAATTTCTTTCAAAATCTTTTTGAAACGTTCCTACCTTGTTTCCCTGTTACCACTGTTTCATGAATTTCCATCAGTCCACACAACAGGTTTAACATTCAAATTTTCTTTCAAGACACAAATCATGGGAAACAAATTTTATTAATCTGATGTATTTGATGGTTTTATCTGTTTTTGTGTCCTAAAGCTATTCCAATATAAGTGAAAAAGTATTGCAGTATGTTAATCTTTTTACTAGGGTTCTGTTACTCTTCGTATTGATGCATCTGACATCTTCACAAGTGCTGAACAAAATGATGATCCTTTTTATCAAGATGAATCTAGGTAGGGATGGTTTTCTTCTTTGATAAAATAATTTTTTTTTAATAAGATTCTCACTGTTTTCACTCAAATTTATAAATTTAAACAAAACTGTATTTTAGTAGTTCCTGCAAAAATAAAGGATTATGTTTAGCTGTATAACGAGTTCCCTGAAATGCTTGATTTTGGATTTTGGATCATGTGTTCTCTGTCAATGTTCTGTCCCTTATTCATGTCCGTCATTTCTGCAGTATGTGTATATTTTTCATTAGTTGGGGGAAGTTGAATATATATTCCATTTTTAGATCATTACCAAGTGTGGAAATTCGTGGAATAAGTATAAATCAGTCTATAGAGGTGTGTGTCATTTCTTTCATGTCATATATTGATGTCAGGTTTTTGATTATCAAATCTCATAAAACTGAGGTCACAATCTATTATTGAAACCAATGTATTAAAACCAAAATGGTGTCTGAAACGCCTTATTAATGAAGAAAATCTTTGAAACCGGCTTAAGCGGGATGTACACTATTTGATTAGAACCAATTTTTTTTTTTACTAAAAATCAAATAGTGTAAACAGAGAATTTGATTGATTTATCTATGCTTCACAATTTGATTTGTCGTAGGAGTATTGAGAAAATATTTGAAAGAGGGATTTAAAAACATTGTTTAAGAGATACATATTACGATGATTTGTGTTTTGTAGGCACCTTTAACAACAGATAGTACAGCTGTGTTATCTGGTGTTGTGCAGCATCAAAATGGGAATGGTACTGGCAATGTCAATGTCAATATACGAAAAATATTTTCAACTAAATCATGGGGAGAGGTACATCTACTAATTGTTTAGCTAATAGTTTTGAAAAGCATGAAATACTTCCGATAAAAACATAGTCTTAAATGTCTTTAGTATGACATCCCTAGTATGAGTTGATATGTTTAGGTTGAGGCTGTTTTTGCATCGTTTTCAGACCAGCTACTTCTGCATTAAAAATTCTTGTAAAAGTGTTTGAAAGACCAAGACATAGCCAGCCCTAGCCAGCCTGAACCAGCCTGATCCCTCCCTGATCCCTCCCTGACCCAAACAAATTTTACAATGTTTACACCACAAAGATTGGTGGTCTGGAGTCATCAACTGCATGATATTTGGGTAGCAAAACAAACTTTTTCTAGATGGAAGTTGGCATTGGTGATGGACCAGTAATTCGCTGCAAAGGATTCCGAAATCTTGGAAAGAAAACATTTTCTACTATATCATTAAACTCATCTTTAAAACAAAATAGATTAATGGCAGGGTTACAAGCCAGTAAGTGTTTCATACCATTATATAACAAACAAATTATGTAACAAACAAATTAAGATCAAATTCATTAACTTATTGTCTGAATAGACCTTTTCATAAACAACATGACAGCAGAGGCAAGCTGATTAGTAATTATGTTTGCTTTGTTTACCTCGGAAAAATTATTTTACCATCCTTAAGAATGTACTAACCAACATCCGAAAAACTTATTTTCATTTTAGTGGTAGGTCGACAAATTTCAAAACAAACTATGGGTTACCTTTCGTGGACAGGAGGATCAATGTCTGCCATGGCAACAACAATCGTTCGGAACACAGAAAAGTATCATTTCTTGGCTCAATTACAGGTACCTTTCATGATTGCAGAATATTGTTTGATTTTTCACATGTGCAATCATTAACTTGTTCAACTTTTCATTGGATAATATCTTAACCAATATTTGTGATAACCATGTCAACCATGCAGATATAGCATTTCTTTGATATTTTGAAATTAGTTTGGTATCCCACATTCCTTTGCTGCTGTTTCATATACACATAAATTTGGTTCTGATAATAAAGCGAAAATTGCTCTACGGTATGTCACCACCTATGTAGTTATTTATTTTGAGGGAACAGTGGGGAAACTATTAAAGTTTCAGTTTATTCTGTAGGGTACCAGTTTGAGTCCAGTAACTAACTGTGATTTTGTACCATTACAAGAATTGATAATTCATTATTTAAAAATATTTATGCTCAAACCTGTTCTTATAGATTTGGAATGTTAGGTTTTTCATTTGATTATGGTTGTGAAAACAAAATCACATCTCTCACTCGCCTTGGTGCTACCATGAGTATTGGCCAAGCCACTGGTGTCACACTCAAAATTAAGTAAGTGTTCAGTGTTGATATATATTCAGTATTAGAAATTCCGTTGCGTACTGCCCTGGCAAGCTCGGACTTTACTTTGACGTCAGTCAATATTCTCCGGTAATGCCCTCATAACCAGTTAGTATAGGGTTAAGATAAGTTTCTTTCTTATAAATTTCTTCATTTCTTTTATTTTGCACTTGAAAATGTAAACAGGGTCTACCAAAAGCTTCATGTTCATTTTTAAAGGCTTGTTTACAGTTCGCCCTAATTAATCTTGTGCATCTAGTGACTGGATCGTGCAATATAGGGACAAGAGTTTTACAGTTAGCGCAAATGAGTCTACAAAAGCTGCTAATTTTGATGAAATTTTTGTTAATTCATAATTTATTCATAATTTGTATATAATTATATAATTACTATATATAACAGATTCAGTCAGTTTTTTTAATAGTTTTCCTTATTGTATTATTGTAGATTACATCGTCATACTCAAACATTTCATTTTCCAATTCTGCTATGTGAAGACCTTCTACCATCAGCTGTGTTTTATGGTACATTTATTCCAGTTATCACATATGTGACAATGAAAGCTCTTCTACTGGCTCCTATGATACGAAAGCAAAAAGACAAGTAAGCTCTACTGCAGTGTGTCTACACAAATCATGTTGAAGGAAGTTCAGAATCAGGTTATGGTGAACTTACTGAAAATTTCAGCTGTCGACTTTATTTTATAGACAAGCTGAAGAAACACGCAAAAAATATGCTGATTTAGTGTATAAAAAACGTAAAGAAGCCCAATCCGCGGTTAGTTCTGTTAAATGTTATCTTTTAAATACTTACTTAGTGCATTTCAAAACCAGCTAGCAGAGTGTGCTTATAGGTACCACTCTAGAGCAATGTGTGTTCAATAAAGTAATGAAAAGTAGATGTTAAAAAACTTTAAAAGGCTAAAGTCTTGCATTCGTCCCGTGTCGTACTTGGAATAAGCAGATGAACGTTGTTACAAAAACAACTTTTGTTGCCCTGCAAAGTCTCAAGACCTTGAACTTGTTAAAGTCACTTACACAAATGTCCTCTGTAGTCCCGTTTCAACCAGACCGCAACCGGGAGGGAAACTGTAAGATATGTTCTGAAAAGAATATGCTGAAACAACCATAGAAATTGATCATTGAAATTGGCTGCCCATCACTGAAAAAATTGATAAGAATATAGAAAGCCATAAGTATTCTTAATTGGTTAGCATTATCATACACACCTCAAAGCAAAATCTCACTATTCTTGTTAGCGTTTATAAAGGAGAACATATGCGCTTAACAACTTTTTTTGTTTCGGGCAGATAAATTTGATGTTAACTTCCTACAAGAGAATTGTTGAACAAGAAGAACAGAAACATGGTAAGATGTTTGTGTGTGTCAACCGTTAGCTTGTATGGTTGTGTGTGTAGTCAACTGTTTGATTTATTTTTGATATTATGTTAATATTAGGTTTACTTATAACAGAAGCTTGGTACGGTCGATTGTATAACAATCATAATGAAAGGTATTTTACCTTCTCACACCATTATATTAGTCAGTGTTTAATTTAATGTTTACTTCTGTTCAACTATAAAGTCTTTGTCCAAATCGTTGAAGGCCTTTTGAATAAAACGATAATTCTGGAACACCACACATGATTACCCCCCAGCAGGATGTGAGCTGATTCTGCATTGTTTTTCTTGATAATTTCGGGTCTGTACTTTGCGTCGTTCATGTCAACATCATCTTGTTTTTCAACAAGTTGTTGTTGTTGTTGTTGTTGTTGTTGTTGTTGTTGTTGTTGTTGTTGTTGTTGTTGTTGTTGTTGTTGTTGTTGTTGTTATTATTATTATTATTATTATTTTGGCTACCGGAGCTGCAAGTTTGCTTCAACCACTCAACTAGACAACTCCCTTAGCCATAAAACTCGCTCTCAAGCTGAGTGATAAGTGGATGACTCGACCAGGATTTGAACCCTGACCTGCACTGGAGGCGAGCACTCTACCACGAGGCCGCCAGTCAATGTATTTTTCATCACAAAATATGTTGTTACTGTTGTTTAATTAAAATGAAATTAATGAAAACATATCTGATTTTGTTGTTAATATTTTGATCACTAACATTTCTTTAATATCATTTAGATTAAATGATATCACTTCTGAATATGTGAGCGATGTCACCATACCCTTACAATGTTTGGTGAAAGACTCAAAATTAATTATAACTGATGCAACCAAGGTTTGTATTTTGAGGGTATTATAAATGCGTTAATGCGGGTATTGTTTGACTCAATGAACAGTTACTACAAACGGTAATGCTGGGGGAAAAGAAGTTTTTGAACGGTGTTATTTTTAAAATGAACCTCTCAGATTAAAACAAATGGTTGTGATTGATTTCTCACTTTGTTTTGAAGTGGCAGATTTTGTTATTTTGAAAATAATCTCCTGGACAAAAATCAGAATATTGCACACTCCACTCGTACGATGATCTTGATCAACAAGTGGACAATTTATAAACTATAACTTCTTTCCCTGAAGGAGGAAATATTTTATATTAGGGAGTTTTAGCCGTCCTCGTTTTCGTAGTATTAGGGAGTTTTAGCAACCACGACGACAACGAGAACGGCAACGTGAGTGAACAGGCAGTATAAAAGTAATACAAGATATTTGTATTCTTGCGTCTTGTTTTCAGTACGACTTCAAAACCTAACAATACACGTTGTGTTTAGAACGTGAAAATGTACTAATGATGTAATTAACCAACCAAATTTTCCCAATGGCATAGTATGAGATAGATTTTCCTTCAAAACGAAATCCACAAGGAAAACGAATCTTTTGCCGCACTCACGACGCCGTCCTCGTTTTCGTAGTATTAGGGAGTTTTAGCAACCACGACGACAACGAGAACGGCAACGTGAGTGAACCAAGAACCTTTCTTGTTTCTCATGCGAATATTAATAAAACATGGCAAAGCAGTGAAAGTTTGAAGAACTTCCTTGATATAACTAAACATTGATGAATTGAGAAAAACAAGAAAAGTAGTAAATCAGATGAAAACCAATGCAAGTGGAAGAAAATTTATTAATATTCTCGCGTCTTTGTTGTCAGAACGACTTCAAAACATAACTTTTCACGTTGCGTGTAGAACGTACAAATCTGCTAATGATTAGCTAATAAAGATTCCCCAATAGACAATCTTTCTCAACGAAATCCACATGGAAAACAAGTCTTTTGTTTCACCATAGACATATAACAAGAGAAGGACTTCTAAAGCCTTTGAATTCTATTGTTAAAATCTTTTATGTCGGCATTCCTTTGATACAAAGCGTGTCTCGCATTTCACTAGATTTTTGGTTTACATGGGCGGATTTATACGAATGTTTAAGTTTCACACATTGTGGAAAATCTCAGAAATTGAAGAAATGTGAATTGCATGTAAATTTGTGATCTTCATTAGGACTTCATGGGCGTTTACATGGGCGTTTACAGCCAGTTTTAACGAGTTATGAAGTGTTTAACTTGTACATCTTTTACCAAAAATTTGCAACTTAGATGCCGGGAAAACGCCGCGAAATCTACAGGAATAAAAAAATATCTTATCTTGTTCCTCAATTCTGAAAGTTCCAAGGTTGAGGCTGTAGGAGTTCCTAAGGAATCAGAGTTTAAAGATTAGCTACGAAATGAACAGAATATCTTGAAAAACATTTCTGGTTGGTTGTTGAAATCTCAGAAGCCAATAAAAGCGTATATTTTTAACTGTGCTTGAGGGAATTTTAAAAGTGCCTTTGTAAAAATTTCAACAAACCGAGACGCGCTTTATTTGAATGGATCAATGAAAGTTGTAAGTCCTTCTCTTATTATACGAACATGGTTTCACTTACGTTATTATACGAACATGGTTTCACTTACGTTTCTGTTGTTGTAGTTGCTAAAACTCCCTATTACCCATAAGCCCAGCTAATGTGCATTTAACACTTGAGTTTATGTTGTTTCCACATGCATATCTAAAGGCTTGTACAAATCCTTATTTCTATTGATGATGAATTATCAGATACTTCAGAAAACTATTAAAATGAATTTTAGAATACGGAAAATAACAAAATTGTTGTTTAAATCATACATATCTCCCATTTTCTTTCATTAAATGCAGTGGCGGATCCAGCAAAGATTTAACTGGTGTAAGCCAATTTGGAGAACTTTCTAAAATAGAATTGGCAATAAAATTGCAATTATTCTTTTGAAAACACTCTTCTCCATAATTATTACACTACTAAAATTGTTTCTCGATCTGCCGCTGAAATGGGGGCCAAGGTATAAAGGAATTGACACGAGTTTGTGATCATGACACCGACGAGAAAAAAAATGATGAAAACAATTCAGAAACGTTAGATATGGATAATTTTCTTTGCATGTTATTTGTTTGTTTTTACAACTTGACCAAAGACTTAACCAAAGGATGTCTCCTTTTTGTTTTGCGAATGATGGAAAGTTTTGGAATCTCGATCCTGGTGGATGGTTGTTTTTTAGCCTGGTGGATGGTTGTTTTTTAGGCTCAGCTAAGTGGTTTTTACGATCCTTGTATTAACGAAGAAAAACATTTGAAAATTGTATATGAATTTCGTGACGCTGTACATGAGCACATATTCAGTGATGATGAGGCAGTAAGAATACCTGTCCGATGTAAGTTGTTGTTGTTGTTGTTGTTGTTGTTGTTATTATTATTATTATTATTATTATTATTATTATTATTATTATTATTATTATTATTATTATTATTATTATTATTATTATTATTATTATTATACTGTTTGTTTTTTTCTCTAGCTCATAAAATATCAACAAAAGTCACGTGATGAATATATGTGGTAGTGATAATGATAGTGACCTCGAAAAATGATGCTATTGTTGAAGCGATCGATACGATATGATACAATCAATACGATAAAGAATTTGTCTTTCTTATCCAAGGAAGAATAGGTGGAGAAAGTTTCTGTTGTCGTATATATGATTTGAAAATATATGAATGATACCCTTTCCACATTTCCTAGTTTTTATCGTTAAACAGAATCATCTCGCAGAAAGGAATTTTTTGTCGTTGCTAGAAAATTCATTTGGTTTGTGTGAAATTGTATTTTAGATGTATTTTAGTACTTCTGATATTGAAATTTACAATTCGATAATACTTATTTTGCCGCGAAAGTTTATCTCCATTCTTTTACGCCGGGTTTCTTTTTCCCAATCCATTTAAAGTTACATGTACACTCAGGAAAATACCTGTCGAAAGAAAAAGTTATTCCGAAATTTAACGAGAGAAAAGTGTTTAAACAGATTAAGAAAAGTTAAAATGTTGGTTTTAAATAATGTACAAGAAACTACTGAAACCAATTAACTCGCATGTTTCGTTTCTGACTGTTGTTTTCATGTCACATCATCACCATGTCAAATTCCAGTAAAATGTTTTCACAAATCTGTTCGTCCATGTACAAGTTTCAGGTAGCTGAAGTTTAGCTGTTCTACGTCCGCTAATTCGAATTAAAACTTTTTTGCTTATTCGAACAAAATCTGTATAAGTCCCGAGGAGTTTGCTTATTAAAGAAAGTCTCATACTTTCTGCTCCTTAATTCGAACACCGCTTATTCGAACATTTCGCGCTCATTTCAATGAACCTTTTTTTGGTCCCTTGCCAAAAAATAAGCCCGATAATTCGAACTTCTGTGCATCCATGATCACAAACGGGACATAAAAATGAAGAATAATTAGTATTCCATTCCATCCACTTTGTGCTAGCAAAAGGAGGCAAACCGTCATCACACGAACGTTTTAGTACGTAAATTCGAAAAATAATGCGGAAAAACAGACATTAAGGAGAGAAATTTTCGCGAATTTGACTTTTTTTTATACATTTTGATTTTGTCATTTAACCCATTTCTGCCAATTTCTTTCTTTTGCTCATGTTCACCTAAGAGGTTGGATTGTTCAACTAGGTCCATGATTCACGGATCTCTTATAATTACACGAATGTTTTTATATATTTCGCGTGGATGTATTTTCGGGAATCAATCCTCCGGGGATTTTTCGGGAGGATTTAATTTCAGTCCTTAGCAAGAACTTCAATTTGACATTAACTTCGGCTAATTTTAACATCCGCGCTTATTCGAACAAAATGTCTGATCCGTTGCGCGTTGGAATAAGCGGATGTATACTGTAATATTTATCAGTATTATGCTGTGTCACATATCTTGTTGCACCTTTTTTGACCAGTCTTCATTTTAATAAAGTGCACAATTAAACCTAAACGCCTAACTTGGGCGTTAAAATTTACGCCATTAGGTAATAAGTTTAGGAATGTTTTGTGGTAAAGTATTTGGTTATGTATTTAATCTCCGAGTAACGCAGTCAGTATTAGTCAACTCACCGCTAGAGATACACCCTTTATCTGATAAGCACCACCATTATAACGCTTAAATCAGACACTCAAATTCACTAAACAAATAATCCTAGCACTACATAAGCATCCATCCTAGGTTCAAAATCATAGCGATCCTCATCGTTCTCTCTAAAGCAAAACGGAGTGGTGTAAATGATTTAGTATCTGAAGCAAAACGGAGTGGTGTAAATGTTTTAGTATCTGAAGCAGCCACTGTGTGACTAGTGTGAACTTTCCGGATGCTCGTGTTGTCACTGGTTGCTATTGAAACCAATTCCTTTCATTACCATGGCTACTTGTGGAGGTATCAGACCCTTACCTTCAGGAGAGATCGGTTGATTGGAGAATTACTCCTTGAATGGAATTGTTTTATCGGCAAAGAAATTTTTTGTTGCATTTAGAATAATAGATGCTTATTGGGATATGGTTGAACTATAAATCACCTGCTTCTTTGGACGTTTAAAAACTTTATAAATATAATTAAAAAAAAAGTAGAATATATAATAGTATAGAATTAATAATAAATATAAAAGAAGTTACAACAGCGCTACAAACTTCGTCCCCAGGGAATTTTGTCTTTTCGATGCCGCCCAGTGCATCGAAAAGGGATGAATACCCTGGGGACAAGGCTGATATCAAAGAAGAAAATAATTTAAAAGTGTTCAGGCCATGTCATTGCTGGTATCTTCTCATAAAATGTTTTGAATTGCTGGTGTCTTGTCATAAAATGTTTGTCGTTCGAAAATTTAAATCAAAAGCCGTGAAAAGTCGTGAAAGACAAAATGAAGACGAAGAGAAAACGAATCAAGGTAAGCTAGTCTTTTACTCGCCGAATTTATTAGAGAGGGCTGTTTATTTGACTAGACAAAACGTTGAGTTACGTTTTGTTAAATATATTTAGCATAGTGAAAAGGGGAGCTCGTTAACGAACGTCAAGAACGTGTATTGATTTTTGAAATAAGTAAATGTATTTATTCTTGATTGAAGAACGCTCTATTTATTATAACTTCCATTGTCCAACTTCAAGGCATAGAAGCATGGAAACAGAATAGAAACAAACAAAGGTGTGCTGGAACAAGGAAAGATGGGACCAACTAACAGAGAAGCTAATTGTCAGGTGCTTCGTGTACTTCCATTGTCCAAATATAGAAATTATTGAAAACCAAAGAAAAGGCAGAATAATGGGACTGGAAACTTGAAGACCTGAAATTTTCGCGGAAATAATTCTTGCGAGGCAACAAAATTTTTTATTATTTAATCATTTATTTCTAGAAATTGACAATAAAAATACAATAGAATGTAAAATACTAATAAAAGTCAACTTTCATATAACAGTATAATATATATAATATATTACCAACAAAAATAACAAACAAAAACAAAATGTAATATGGTAAATAACACTAAAGATGGAACTGAGGCTACTAATGAATTTGTACTTGATCAGATGAATCCTATATTACTCACATATATTTTACAGAGACGACAAGGGTATCATTCTCATAAATTCCTTAAGTTCAGTTAACTTTTTTATATGATTTGGGACCAGTTGCTAAATTTTCGGACCGAGGTATGCTAGCGTTTCGGTTCCGTAATGCACTGTTTTGACATTTTTTGTTTTAAGAGTCACCCCCGTTGACGTGTGTTATAGGGGTTAGAGGATACTTGAAACACGTCATGCATTATTGCTGGTGCAAGGTTATGCTTAACTTTGTAGATTTCTGTAACAAAGACTTGAAGATTCCTTTGATGGATACACACTTATCCATTAACAGTAATTGTTCAAAATCAAACTTTGGTCATTATAATAAGTCTAAGCGCCCTTTCATGAAGTCGGTTAATTCTATTATTTAATGTTCTGGAGTGGTTCATCCACACTAGTGGACAGTAACTAAACTGTGAAACAAAAAAATGCCTTCATTTTAACTTTCAGTTGGCTTTGACTCAAAAATCTGGATAGCCTAGCCATTGCGTGTAATATATGACTTACTTTATCACAGATCATTGACACGTTCTTAAAAGTGAGTGCATTATGTATTGTTATTCCAAGAAGCTTACTAATAATTATGTCATCTCCAGCTATATTGAAACTTACTGTGTCAGGAGCAGTCAGAAGTAAATGAAACTTGGAAGCATTACATTTGAGGTAGTTTATGAAGAACCATTGGTAAAGTTCCTCAGTCGCTTTCAGTTCGCTATTTTTTCCGCAGGCATAAGGTGTAGTATCATCTGCGTAGTTAGTGACTGGTATTTCTTCGATGAAGAAAAATAAGTCGCACATGTAAATGTTGAATAATAGTAGTCCTAAAATAGACCCTTGTGGAACACCCAAATGCAATTCTAACCACTCGCTGAATAAAAAACCTATTTTTGTCCTATGTTTACGCTCAGACAAATAGTTATTTATAAGTTTTAAGGATTTGTACGTGAATAATAATAATCGTATCCATAAAGAAACGATCAGGGGGGAATGTTCTCTTATCATAGAATTATCGAAATAATAATAATAATAAGGGATTATATTTCAGTTCCAAAATATTTATAATTGGTTATTCTACTGAAATAGCGTAAGATAAGCAGTAATATATGCGTAAGTGTTGAATAAAAAAAATATAAACAAATTTTTGCATATTTTTTTTTTTAAACAATAAAACCCATGCAATTCGAATACTAAGATGTGAATTATGAAGGCTATGAGTTGGGACATGAAACGAACAGATTGGATGAGATTGGTAGATTGGAGAATAACGAGAGTTCGAATAACATGAGTTCCACTATTTTAGATTTTTTTTTTTTTTTTTTTTTTTATAGACTTTTTGCTAATGCTTTGTCTAATAAATATGTCCTGGTTGCTTTGCAAAAACTTTTGTAGTTTATACTTTTACGACACGACGGTGGTAGATCGTTAAATAATTTTGAGGCTTCATGCTCGAACGTGGATACGATGTTGTGGCTCCAATTCAGTTTTAATTCGTTCTCTTTAAAGTTTCTCGTTGGTCTCGTTGGTTTGCATTGGCAAGAATTTTGGCCAGTCTTGGCAATTGATTGATTTCCATGCAAGTTTAGCAAGACTAAGTTCGGCTCGTTCTTTTGTTGGTAACCATTTGAGAGCAACAACATCTGAATATTTGGAGGATCGTCCTCTAACAAAGCTGGCTGTGGCATTTGGCACTCTTTGCAATTTATTAAAAAGATAGGCGGCATTGTTAATTATAGCGTTACCATAATCGAGTTTACTTAAAACAAGAAATTCAGCAAGCTGTTTTCTTAGGTTGAATGGCAAATATCTCTTCAGGAGTGTCAGAGTTTTTAGAGTTGCGTATGCTGATGTTGTAGCTTTGTTGACGTGAAGGTTCCATTTTAGATCTTCACTAAAGGTGAGAGTTTAAAAGAAGAGACTTGTTCGATTACTTTGCCATCTGAAGATTTGATCTCAAAAGTGAGCTGGTGTTTCTTTGCCATTTGTTTGGTGGAAAACAACATTGATTTTGTCTTTTTGGCATTGAAAATTAGATTTGTCTCTTTTGATCAAATCTGTAGATCATCTTTTAATTACTTTTGTGTTAAAGGCACCAACAATAAGGAGGTTATCATACGCAGATAGATTTCTATCAAAAAGCATTTCCTAAATTATTCAGATGGTCAAGTTTAGTTTCTGACAAAATTAAAATCTCAATATTACAAGACATAAGGCTGGCAAGTAAATCAAATTTGTTTCTTATAGAATTGATGTTTAAATGACCTATAACCAATCTATTTACATTCTTCATTCTTATAGATTTTAGTTCAGAAAACTCAATTTCTCTTGAGTCATTTTTAATTTCATTATTAGACATTTTTCTTTTAGGATTATTATTTATAACTTTACAATGTTTCAATTGGTAGCTCTCAAAGGATCGTAATCTCCTCATACCTGAAATTAAAGTCATTGCTAACCTAACAGTTCCGTGCTGATTGAGATTTTTATGGACACCCCTACACCCTACCGAGATGTTTGCTGCAAATTAGCTACTATTAGATATGATAGATATATTTAGTTCAGACATGTTGTTAATCAATTTACTGACCTTCAGGCTTGCATTATCAGTTCGTAAAGTTGGTTCGGATAAAATAACTAACGGATAACGGATAAACAACAAAGGTTGTGTTTTCTCGACTTGGCATCTTTTCGAATCATTTTGTAGATGATGAGCTGATCGATATGTGTTACTTGCGTTGCCCTTTTGTTCAGGTGGGATGATTATTGGCTTGAATATGATGGTTCATTCGTGATGTTATGATGCTGGTCAGGATCTTACATACGATAGGTAGACACGTTATTGGACGATAGTTGGATGTTTTTTTTGTTTGTTGTTTCTTCGGTAAAAGGGTTGTGCGGCCGGTTGTCATCCATACTGGAACGTAATCAGGATCTTGAATGATTTCGTCCATAAATGTTGCAAGCTTGTTGTGCGTGCTTGTTAGTTTTATCCACCAGAAGTTCTAAATATTGTCAATGCCTGGAAATCGGTCCAGTTGGAAAACTTAAATGTTGCTCTTAGGATTTCGTTTGGTGTCACTGCTGTTGCTGGAATTATGTGTTCTGTAGCCTTTACGTAGTCAGGGAGCCAACTCTTTTTTCGCGTCGTACATTGGTTTCCAGAATTCGCGCATTTCTTCCTTTGTCGGCGCTTCTTTGATGGTGATCTTGTTTTGTCGTACAGATGGTTTGTTGATAAATTGTTTTGTCTGTACTGCTTCTGCCTTTTTCCGTATCTTGAGAGACGGCTGTTCAGTGCTTTTATACGCTGTTTCAGTTGTTCCGAAGTAGCTAACCTTTGTTCTTCGTTTCTTGTATTTTTCATTGAGTTAGAGTTTCTTTTAATTTTAAAAGATGGTTGTTAAATTGTCATTTGAGAAATTTTGCTAACGTTGGCTCGTATTCTATCGATTCTTTGTCTTGGTTTGCCCAGGGACGTATAACAAGAGAAGTACTTACAACTAACTTCTTTGCTAAAAGCCTTTGAATTCTATTGATTAAATCTTTTATGTCAGCATTCCTTTGATATAAAGCGTGTCTCGCATTTCACTGGATTTTTAGTTTACATGGGCGGGTTTATACGAACGTTTATGCTTCGCACATTGTGAAACATGGGCGTTTACAGCGAATTTTAACGAGTTATGTAGTATTTAACTTGATACATCTTTTACAATAAAATTCGCAACTTAGACCGATGGCAAACGCCGCGAAATCCACAGGAAGAAGAATATCTTGTCCCTAAATTCTGAAAGTTTCAAGGCTGAGCCTGTAGGAGTTCCTTAGGAATCAGAGTTTAAAGATTAGCTACGAAATGAACAGAATATATTGAAAAACATTTCTGGTTGGTTGTTGAAATCTCAGAAGCCAATAAAAGCGTATATTTTTAACTGTGCTTGAGGGAATTTTAAAAGTGCCTTTGTAAAAATTTCAACAAACCGAGACGCGCTTTATTTGAATGGATTAATGAAAGTTGTAAATCCTTCTCTTATTATACGTCCATGGTTTGCCTAATCTCATTTGCAGTGATGCATTAGCCAT
The DNA here is from genome assembly GCA_039566895.2 of Turritopsis rubra. Classification (NCBI taxonomy): domain Eukaryota; kingdom Metazoa; phylum Cnidaria; class Hydrozoa; order Anthoathecata; family Oceaniidae; genus Turritopsis; species Turritopsis rubra. Next base: position 1,767,967 of record CM077629.1, on the reverse strand, counting down.
GTTGTTTCGTTGCGTGACGTCAGTTATTTTTTTATTCCTATTTTTTTACCTTGAACTTTATCTTGTTGTTTTTTTATAATATTCGTATTTTTATTTTTTGGAAATCAGTAAATTTACAAGGTTTTCTTCCCAATCACAAATAGGTTTTTCAAGCGTTAACAGTTAACATTTTTGGACTTCGAATTCGATGTCGGATGAATTCACGACTGCTAATCGGTTTGTCGATCTCGATCCTCTGATGCATGTTATTAAAGAGCGAATTTAGATTCGTACCTAACAAATTTGCCACTATTGATCATTCGACGCCCGCTTGATTGAAATCAACGAGCACAGTCTTGAAATGAACATTTGGCATTCGTTTCTCATTCCACCAACCGCACTAAAAACATTGTTAACATTGCATTGCACCCATCTGCATCCAAACCAGATGGACCTGAACCTCCTTTCGTCCTGATTGCAGCTCTTTTTATCATATCTTTATCGATTGCATCGTAGATGATAGAATGAACTCTTGGTTTCTCACCAGTTAATAAGACTTCTGGTGTTGTGTCTTTTCCAACGGGATGTTTCATTTTAAGAAGGTTCATTGTTTCATCTTTTAGGGGAAGTTCCACCACTCATATTGTTCGTTAAGAGCTTTAAAGGACCGTTGATATTTCCCTTTTCCATCATTGTTGTAAAACTTTTTGACAGTTCAGCAATACAATTTTTCCTAATAGGAAATGCAAGACGATTTTGTATTCTTTCAGCTTCAAACAACAATTCGTTGATGTCACCCTTTTTCCACAATGCTAGCCTACGCTCCAGGGCTGCTGCATGTTCTTTAAACTTCGATACTTTTGAAGGTTTTTGGAGTAATAATGTATTCCTTTAGAAGCTATTGTATATGAAGGAGTGTTGTTAAGCCAGCCTTCTAGTAATTTTGTTATTTCATCGAGGTATCGTTAACAGCTGCACCTGTAGGTAAGAGAAACAAGTTTTTTCCAAAATACGATCTTTTCATAGGGATCATTAATATCATTTGCGACATCGTAAGTTGCAAGACGTACATGAGAATAGATTTGTCGACGCAATGTTGCTGCTCACTATTCTGTTAAAGTTTAAGATTGACGATTCTTGACTTTCTGCTGCAGCTGTATCTGTATTTGTTATATTCGACATATTTCAGAGAGTTTTTATTGACTTTTAAAGCGATGCAAGTAAAGTTGCAGCAATAGATCCGCTGAATTTAGCTATATATCAGATAAATTTTTCGCTTCAGAAAAAGGCAACTGTCTCGAAAGACATTCCATTGCCATAAGAATGTCAGTTATTTCCGTTAGCAATGCATGAGCTTCAATCATTTTGTTTACCTTTTCTAACGACTTTTCTAGTTTTTTTTCTTCATTTTCTTTGGTTTTTTTGTCGAATCGTTCGAATCAAAGGGAATCAATATAAGAATGTCAGAGAGGTACTTTGAATAAATTATTTGAAAAAGAACGTGTCGAGTCTTGAGGTAAAGGAAGAAGAAAAAGAGGAGACGAAAATATTTTTTATTGAATACAGGGTAAAGATTTCTGACCAATTCAAACAGTCTCTCGCGAAATTAAATGCTCCGTTTCGAGTTATTTTTACGTTGAAAAAATTAAAAAGTGTTTTTCCATCGTTGAAGTCGTCCGTGGACAAGTCTCTGAAAAGTGTTGTTGTTTACAAAATTACATGTCCGCGATTGCTATGTCGGCCAGACACGGCGACATCTCATCACCAGAATCAGAGAACATAAAAAATGCATCCGTTGCGATTCACATGGGATCCTGCCAACACTCCCTGTCTTGGTCGACGTCATTATTTTGAGAGCTAGTTCTCGATCACTGATCGAGCCATACTGATTCAGTAAATCATTAAATGACCCGTGAGGCTTTATACATCAATCAACTACGTCCTCGATTGAATACTTAAGATGAGTTCAAAAGCCGTACGTTAGTAATTCAGTTTTGATTTTATAATGTTCTCTCTTGGGTTTTGCCTTTTGACTTGCAGCATTCATTTTTAAATTAGATTTTTTTGTCCCATTTTGTTAATTCTTGTGTACCTTTTAGTTGTCTTTTACTGTACAGAATTGTAAACATACTTTTATCGCGGATTTTTAATCTTGTTTTTATATTGAATTTTAGACCTGAATATGATAAAAAAGATGGAAATATATCGTCAATAAAATTATCTGTCATTGTTGGTTCATTTTGTTACATTGATCAATGCCACAATGTTTTTTACAAATCATTTGGAACCAATATAGTTTCTGCATATTGGTTTAGCAGTAGTTCGTTTATTTCGTGCATCCCTTCGAGATCCTGCTCATTGTTCTCCTTATTCAGGTCATTTTGTCATTTTGTCAAGGGTTTCCAATTAGGACACTTGGCTGCAAAGGTGGTTCTTCTTGCTCCTTTTTTTTGGTTTTCTGCGTTGCTATTCTCGTCTATTTCGATGTTATTTTGGTTGTTGGGTTGGTTTTGGTTTTCAATCTGATGTATTATCTCGTTTTTATCTCGATTTCTTATTATTATTATGTATTTATTTTCCGTATAATATTGTTTCGTACAACTATAATGAAGTTTCCTATTTAAATTTAACAAGATTCGCAAAGATGCGACTATATATTTCCCCATACTTCAAGCAATATCCGCGCAGCGATGGTGTGTGGTTAGATGAACAGACAAAAGGATTTCTGCGACATTTGCCTGATATAAGCTATTAATTCATGCGCACCGTTAAGTCTTTTAACGATGAGTATTAGAATTATTCATTACGGGTTCGATATGCATTTTGATTGTTTTTTAGTTTGTACAGGCTATAAAGTATGTAATTCACCAGATTTAAAAATTTGAAATTTAAAAAATTTAATGTTCGGGAAATTAGCCCTCATTATTTTGTGGAATAATTTTTAATAAAAAGTTTTTAACCTGTGAAAATTTTCAAAAATTCGAGTTACAGAAGTACAGTCGATAAGCTTGGATCGCAAATTGAAGTTTGCAACTCTAAGATAGAGGTTGTGTATCGCCTACGCAAAAAATGCAGGCAAAATCGGAGGATAATCCCGCCGTTTGAATATCTCCGAATCATTCATGTTAGCCTGAAACAATAATTCTTCAAACGATGAAGGCAAAATTAGTAATGAATCGACTATTACTTGCACTATTTGTCAGCATTTTTGTAACTTCGAAAGATCTGGGGGCAAACAAATGACTATGTCACATTGCAAGAAATCTATTAACATAACAAATATTTACCTATCAACATTTGTTGCTGATAGCCAAACATGATATACCAATTATATATATCATCTGAACATAATACAAGTTACTGAAACTGATGAAAAGCTTTATGCAAAGAGAAATGAGCTGAAATTGTAAAAAGCAAGTATTCAAAGTAGAAAACATAAAATCAATAACAAAAAACACAATATATATATGAAAAAATAACAAGATAGAATTCATGTTCCAATTCACTCTTTATAGAGAGAGATAATATGCTGTCTACTGTCCACTTTGTGTTCATGTAGGGTGAACTAAAATCGTAAAAAGCAGGTATTCAAAGTAAAAAACATGTAACGAAATCTAAAAGACTACAAGTTCCAGATTACTCTTTACGGAAAGAGACAGCATGTTTTCTGTTGTCATAAGTAACGATTGTATCATTATCTTGCAAGAAATAAACAGATTTCATTCAGCTTTGGCATTTTCTCATCATGCAACTTAAAATATTGATCCATTCGCGTCCCAAACATAGAAAGGGTGATTGATTTGCCTTCCTTTTCAAAAAGAAGTTTGGCAGCAACTCTCTGTTGTGTCTTGACTGATATGGCCACAGCACGGCATTGATTGCAAATAAAAAGAACATCATTAGAGTTTTCGTCAGAATTTGTCGTAAATTTCTTACACTGTTTGCAGAAGTATTGACGTTGTACATGAAAGACATTCTCTGGTGGCATTTTCACTCCTTGCAACTGCATTCTCTGAGGTAATGTCAATGGCTTTAAATTCGGAGCATCTATAATACAGATTTTTGTTGAAATATTTGTAGTTAATGTAGATACACCATGAAATATTTTCACTTTAGCATTAATGACATCATAAGTACCATTGACACTCATTTTCTGAATTTGACTTTGCCACAATGACAAGGTTGTTGATCCAGTCTCATTATCATTAATGATAGCTTCTTTAACACTTAACATTTAATGCTTCAGCTGCGTAAGATAAAACCACAGGAACGATTGGCCTTTGTACCACATCAGCATAGACTCGAACAGATACAAGTGTTCCATGGTCGTGCTCAATTAATTCACAAACCTTGATAAATGGAGAAGCATCGTCCTCACTTATGGAATCTTCACTCTCATAATTAACTTCAATGGATTCACATTGGAAACGGTCTGAAAGCTTCACTTCATCATGATACAGCTTCATTTTGCTTTCACTTCTTTTCACTCCTTTGATGGGAAGAGCTTTCTTTTTCTCACTTGCATCATCAAAGATGGATTTCTTATGTGGTGAAAAGCATACAATGCTTTACGCAGTTGAAGCCAAACTTCAACAGAACAGAGGGCTGCCTCGACATCACATTAACACGCTATCACTAGCCTGTATTATCCAAAGTTCCAATGCGCGGCTATAAAAGTGAACGGAGAAGGAGGAGGAGGAGAAGAAGGAAAACGCCGGTTTTAACATATATTTTGCCCTATAGGGAAATATATAATAAAGAGTACACTTCGTACGTACAGGCGAGTCATCAAAAACACACACATAAACAAAAGATTCGTTGTTCAAGGGTATGTTTTCAATGACTCGCTCTATCAGCATATATAATAAAAAAACCCAAAAAACTTTTTGAGATAAGAACTCAGATTAAGTTGTAAAATAATTTGGGAAAGATAGCATAGCGTTTGTGCAACGAGTTAGATTTGTGTCTATAAAAATTGCAAACCGATTTCTGTGATTTGATCAAAACTAAAAACTAATTGTTTCGTGTACGCAATTCAAGCTATTTGTAAAAAGCTACGCATAATATGTGCTGTTCCTAATAACGTAATTTTTTTAGCAATTCTTTTGTCAAACTTCTGTGTTCGTAGTTCTAGTTTTTCAATGTCTTTGTCGAAACCATTATGGAAGGCACCCGTTGCACCAATGATTACTGGGATAATTTTCACTTTGGTAAGGTTCCATAAAGGTTTTATTTCGACAGCGAGATCAATATATGGCCGAAAGTTTCTCTTGTTTGGGATTGCTACATCTTGGTGCTGTTGTTCTCTGTTACTTGCGTTGGTTAGTGCCATGGTGTAGCATTATCTTTGAAGCTGAATTCCATCAGTAGCAGGTCATGGATGTATTTGCAAACGTTGTCAAGTATCAAGTATTTTGTCGGCGCTAATGTTGTACAGCTGGAGATGATGTGGTGTATTGTCTCCGATGCGTCGCGACAAAGTCGCAGATCGTTGACTCAGTAACACGTTTCAGTGATGCTGATGTAGCCACTGATTTGACGTTGGTTTGTCAATTTGTGTTTTGTCCAGAAGTCGCATGAATTGTCCATGTAGTGCTTTGTTGATCAGTTCTTGTTCTGTAAGTTCCACTCGTGCCGTTTTGATTTTCGTCTTCCGTTGTTGTTTCGTCATTGTTGTGATATGCCGTAGTTCCATGTTGAGCTCCGTCCAATATTTCTGTGGTTCGTGGTGGACTCGGCTAGGATTTGAACCCTGACCTCCCGCACTGGAGGCGAGCACCCTACCTTGTGGCCACCATTTCGAAGAAAATCTCTGGTCCCTTGCGAGTTCAAAATAAACCACCCGTTGGAGGGCTCTCACAGCTGCAGAAATGTTCAGCGTTTGAGGAAAAGACTTTTATCTATTTTATCTAATTTTCTAGAATAGTCCTTGATTGAATGTCCCGAATTGTTGCAAACTCAACACACGTTTTTTTCAACATTGCTATATATAAACTACGAATTTTAGCCGTACTACGAGATTTTCATGTTCGTTTGTGCAATCATGAATGCACCGCAGATATTTGAATTAGCGGGAGCATTTTTACAGGGGACCAAAAACTGTTCGAATGAGCGATATATATTCGAATGAGTGATGTTCGAATTAAGCAACTGAAAGTAGTTCAGGAGTTTTCGTTCGAATTATAGCAAAAGGTTTGCGGATGTATGTTATACATTTTTTCCTGCTTAACAAAATGTAAGAAATGAATATCCGGTTCGGGAAAATACTGCTTTTTTGATGGGCTAATAGAAAGGGGGCTTATTGGGGGATTATAGTTCTAATTTTACGGTATATTAATAAAATTTCATTCTTTATTAAAGTGAAACTTATTTAAAAGAAATGGAATGCATATGATTCGTTTTCAGGTGAAAGGAGAATAATGTTGGAAAATGCCTTCCAGAGATATATCAATTGTATGACTATCCATGGCTTTACGCGGATCTTTAAAGGAACTAAAGTTGAAGGTTTGGTATGGTTTCTAATCGTAATAGCTGGTGCAAGCGTGCTCACTTGGAATATTGCCATGCTTGTCAAGAAACACCAAAGAAGAGATACATATATAAGCGTGGAAAACTCTTTCACGGAAGAACAACAGCTACCTGCAGTTACATTTTGCTTTCAAAATCAATACAAAATAAAATATTGTGGCATCCCTATCATCGAATACCGATTCCAAAGAAATTATCCTTACCCTTACCCGTGCGTCCATGAAGCGGAAATTGTCCCCAAAGTGAAGAGGTGGCAGTTTTTTGATGGGAGTTTCTGGATGACGAACAAGTTTACTGTCTTTTCGAGAAATTCGAAGGGGTTCAGTTCCATCAATCAGGTTTTTTTTAAAATTGTGAATAATTATTGCATGACGTGGAATTTGTTAGGACTGAACAAAAAGCTATCAGGTGTCCAGGAGTTCAAGATATATCTCAATGAAAGAGTTGGGGAGTATACCGACATGTTTGTTTTCGTCCATGATCACAACGTTTATGGTCCCATCCAAAGAAACTATGTTACCTTAACAACGGGAAGGAATTACCAAATAAATCTGAAAAAAACAGTTATTAGGCGTTTGAAATCTCCATTTCAATCCAATTGCACAACTACTAAAGTGAAGGATATCTTCCCTGGTGCATATACCCGTACAGGATGTCTAGATAGCTTGAAGTGTACGGAGAGCTTTAAGCAATGCGGAGATACTTACGATTTCTGCTGGCATTTCATTCCTGAAACAATGAAGTGGAAATACAGCCATAAACATGTACACATGAAGACAACTGAAGAGTGTTTATTTAAGCTCGATAAATCAAAGTATTTTCTGCATTGTCCTCGTCCGTGTGCAGAAACAAAATTCCATTTATCTTCCTCGATTATTGATCAAGATGATAATTCCACACAAAAGAATGAGATTAATATACGTTTGAAGTATCGAGACGAATCAACGTATGACGTACATACGGAAAAGGAATTGTATGGTTTCTTCGAGATGTTTTGTGAGGCTGGAGGACTGTTTGGACTTCTACTTGGAGGTTCTTTATTATCATTGATTGAATTTTTGATCTTGATCGCTTTGAAAGTTATCGTAAAGTATCCATAATTAAATGAAAATGTTTAAAGAAAGGCCATGGTTTACTTAACCAGTTTTTGTGGTTTACTAAACTTGTAATTGTGTTTTGTTCGTCGTGAGTTTATCCCTTCACATAGAATCTTTTTCACGGTAGCAACTTCAGCTGATCAAATGTTTAAAACCACCGCGGTTGTCTGAAAGTAAACAAAGCCGCTTTTTCATGTTTTGATACTTCAAAACTGTCCGTAAAGTCCGTAACCCGTTATAGCTTTATACTTTGAAACGTGTATTTGCAACTTCTAAACTACTCTGTCGAAGATTAATATATTTTCACGATTTCAGAGCTATACACACAAGAAAAGCTTTCTGTAAGTGAGCTTATTGTAACAAAACCATAATAATAAGGAAAAACCCTTTTTTGGCCAGAATATGAAAAATGATTCACAAACTTGAACCCAGCATTATTGAATTGTTCTTAGAGCAAATTTTCCTGAAATTTGGCCCGATTCGCCCTTTTCCCCCAAAATATGAAAAACGGTTCGCAAATTTGAAACCAGCATCATTGAATTGTTCTGCATGCAAATTTTCATGAAAATTGAAACACTTTCGAACTGTGGTCCAAGTTTTGCCTAACTCTCTACTTACATGTCCGCCATTTTCTTTCACGGAAATCAGCAGTGATACTCGGACGCTAGGTTTGGACATGATGAAATAAAAGAAGATGAAAAAAACACACGGCCGGTTGTAATGTCTTTCACGCTTACTCAGAAAGCCAATAAACCCTTAATCAATCTTGCCAAGGTATGGCATAAATCTTGCCAGTGCATCGAGTTTTCTACTGGCATTTCTGCAAATTGTTTGAATGTGTTTATCAAATCTCAGTGTGCTCTCAAAATCTACCCCTAATATTTTCACAGTGCGTGACTTCATTTTCTTGGTCACTTTGTGCGTATGTCGGTTTAATTTTTAATATTAAATTAGATATTAAATAGGGTCTCCAAATCTACTACGAAATCACACATCAGCGCTTATTATTTGGATAAATACGCCAGTTTAGGGGAAGAACCTTCCGCTGTCTTCCTTTCTTATTATCACTGTAATCATCCATACATTCACATTACTGACCATCTTTCTGAACTTTCTCAGACTCTCAGTGTCTCCTCTCAATCTGCCTTCTCTCGCTGTCTTTCTTCGTCACTTCTTATCACTTTTACATTTTCAAGTGGGTAATATAAGTTTTATGATGTTATATAGACGAATTTCTTTCAATTAACAATGGTCCTCACTCAGTATTGGAGAAGTATCTTTAACGATGGTGCAGTGAGTTCATTTTCTTCAGGAATGAGCTTTTTGAGAGTTTTTGTAAAGTTTCTAGCTATGACCTTCTTTCCATTTTTATTTAAGTGAACATCGCTTTTGTTAAGGTGATTTCAGTTCAATACTACGAAGATCGACGAATGTGATGTTTCTCTCCATACACATCGACATCAATAAGTTGTTTGTTCCCGAAGCTTCTTGAGTTATTTTGGTCACTACGAAGAATGACATCATTATGCAAACTGTAGTATTGCATTCATCTATTGATTTAGCAAGACCAATGTTATTTTCTGCGATATTCTGCGATATTATTCAGAAATTGTTTGAGTAAGTGATTTGTTCGTAATATTCTTCCGTGTATTCTAGGAGGGTGTATTTAACACAAGAAAATTCGTAAAAAAAACCCTTACTGACTTGAAGAATTTTCCGAATAAAATCAAATCAGTTTGAATTAATTGTCATGTCCACGCGTTGCGGATACATTTCATTCCGGAATGGTTTCATTTCGGAACGTGCTGTTCACATATGCTGTCTGTTGTATCGGCTTGTATCGTTCAAACGTATTCAAAATCTATTTCGCTCTTGACTTGCTAACTCAAAACAAAAACAAATAGTATCCTTTAATTTATGTTCGGCTTATCATGAATAATCTCTGGCCTCTCATATCTCTATCTTTGTTACTATGCACTGTTTTGATTAAATAGTTTTTAATTTGTTTATAATATATATATGTTATGTATTTATAATATATGTAGTAACTCACTATTTTATTCATGCTTTGCAATGCGTCTCAGGTGTACCTATCTATTCCAGCCTACCTGTCAATTTCCATCTGGGACACATTGTATATTCATATATTTTATTTTACCATTTTATATTTACTTTTACTTTTACTTTTAATTCTTACAGGACTTTTATGGAAAACAGTTATGTAACTGATATAATGTATACCTGTATAAAAATTATCAAATAATAATAATAATAATGAACGCAATAAATAATGTGGACTTTATAACAGATGTTCACATGTTGCGGTTAATCCTATCGGAGCGGAATCTTTTCACTTTTGGGATTGGAGCAGAATCTTTCCGTTCTGCATATCGGATAGGCTGGTCCTTATTATGAAAACCGTTCCGGAACGAGATCTATCCGCGACGTTTGGACAACTTTTTCTTCATGAATATTCTTGTGTGTATGGTGACATTATAATCTGACAGAAAAAATACACAAACATCAGTGATGAATTTTTTAATTAAATCAGTTATTTTACCCCCGGCCTTTCGTTTTTAATCCCCTGACATACAATATTTGACATTTATTATCCGTGTAACAGGGCTGTACAAAAAACTTCGATACAAAAACTTCGCACGAAGTCAATTATCAATTATTGGTAAATAAATGTGACGTCACTCCAGCCTTTACTCACCGGTACAGCTCGCTGAAGTGTTATGGCAACAATATTTTTATAAAATACGAGGCATGAATGTAAACAAACACAGAAAAAACATAGATAGATAGATAGAAAAAACATTGTAGGGACAAATATTAAGTGAAACAGTTAAGGGAACTCATTTCATTTCATTTTTCTATCTTTAATAACAAATCGAACGTCACAAAAATGTTAAAAAAAGTTTGTTTATAAATTTTCGAAAAATCAAACTCAAACGCGGGTAATAACACATATACTAACTGTTTATTTCGGGCATTACCTTCGAATATTGGCTTCCGTCACGTTCTGAGTATCATTTAAAACACAGGGCCATTTTTGTGTAGGGTTAACTTTGTTTTCCTCTAAATGAGTGCTAAAATTTTCCAAAATGCGAATAATATCCCCTTTTATTATAACAAAACTCGCGTGTTTTTCTTGTTCTTCTTAGTCTTCTTTTGACCTCGCGTGATATCTTGTTTGTCGAGATGAAGTGATATTGAAGGGATCGAACATAATATCGTTCTTCCAAATATCATCCAATTTGTTCCTGAAACTGTTAAGTGTGTTCGAATCAACCATATTCAAGATGTGGGCGAACAATCGAAACAAACAACGTGTTAAAGACATCTTTGTTCAGAAATACGAACGCTCCCATCAAGTTATTGGCTTTCTTAAACGTTTTGATAATATGTTCTTCGAATGAAAGGGAACTATCGAAGGTTATACCAAGGTCTCCTACACTATCTACGATTCTCAGTCTGATATCATCAATGTTGTAAAACGCAGACGTTGACACAACTGTTTCTCTTCGGTCTTACTCGCATTACCTCGCATTTATCCGGATGAGAACGTAACTGTAAATGTAAGCGAAATGTAATGAAATGTAAGCGGGTGGGTAATTAACGCGAATGGCTTTGATCCGCGTTAATAAAAACATCCCTTAATATATGTGCCGTGTTAATTTAACCGACGTTATTTCTGACCCCGTTAATTTCCAGCGTTTATTTTTGCTTTGTGTTTAAAAAAACGCGGTTTTAATAGCTAATTTTCAAGGAAAAAATAATACAAAGAAAATAACAAATAGAGTCGTGTTAAACATTTATTGCTCCAGATTTAATAATGAAAAATTATCATTTAAACTAATCAATAATCTCAACATCTTCTTCACTGTTTTCATCCTCGGTGTCGCCGAGTTCTTCATCTTCATCATCATCTAGAGTCCCCTTGGGGTCCACAAGCTCTTTTAAAATTTCCTTTGAATCGTCCATGTCAATGTCATGAAAATTCTGTCCACACCTTTACAAGTTTTCCTCAAGAGCCCGCGTTAATTTCTGGCGCGTTAAATACATACCGGCGTACATTTCGTGTAATAAGGTATCTTGTCCAATCGTACAAACGATCTATTTCCCTTTGAAGTTCCAAAAAATCTTCTTCTGATTTGTCTTTCTTAAAAAGTTTGACATCATCGACATATAAGAAAGATCAGCGTCACGTGATTTCTCTATCATTAGATGTATATACAGTTTTTTTAGTCCAAAATGTTTTTATAATGAACCCCCTCTGAAAAGCAATTAATATAACAATTAAGAGTTATTGGTAGTTTAGTAAGGCATTGTTTACATGAGACCAGAAGGAAAGTTTAGTAAGGCATTGTTAACATGAGACCAGGGGGAAAGTTTAGTAAGGCATTGTTAACATGAGACCAGGGGGAAAGTTTAGTAAGGCATTGTTAACATGAGACCAGGGGGAAAGTTTAGTAAGGCATTGTTTACATGAGACCAGGGGAAAAGTTTAGTAAGGCATTGTTTACATGAGACCAGGGGGAAAGTTTAGTAAGGCATTGTTTACATGAGACCAGGGGGAAAGTTTAGTAAGGCATTGTTTACATGAGACCAGGGGGAAAGTTTAGTAAGGCATTGTTTACATGAGACCAGGGGAAAAGTTTAGTAAGGCATTGTTTACATGAGACCAGGGGGAAAGTTTAGTAAGGCATTGTTTACATGAGACCAGGGGAAAAGTTTAGTAAGGCATTGTTTACATGAGACCAGGGGGAAAGTTTAGTAAGGCATTGTTTACATGAGACCAGGGGGAAAGTTTAGTAAGGCATTGTTAACATAATACCCGGGGAAAAGTTTCACCAGTTACAGGGTTCTGAAAAATCTGATCTTAAAAAACCGACTATTTGAATGAACAAAACAAAACGCATTATAATTCCTTCTGAAGACATAACATTAAAACGTATTTATTTTGTTCACAATAACGCCTACCATTTTATGAACCAGATCACGCGCACTCAACAAATTGAGCATAGTAACAGTGATTCTTTTAATAAGCGGCATAACTGTTTTCATAGATAACATCACATCTTATTTCACTATGCTTTCATTATGTAGTTAACACCGAAGTAATTTTAACAACCGCGGGTATTGCAGAGATATGTAAAAGCGTAGCTACGATATATTTCCCGCGGGCATCACGTTATCGCCGACTAAAGGCGGGTTTACAGTTCTCGCGAATAAGTCACACGAACCGAGTGACTCCATCGCAACAAAATTTTACAAAAATGTACATGCGTAATAGTGAATTTCTTTCTTCGCGTGATCCATTCACGAGAAACCCGCCTTAAGAGGCACTATTGCAAATTTCTTAAGAAACACCTTATAATAAAACTTTAAAAATCACAAATCTCCTGAGCATAATTGCCACATCCCCAGTCTATTTACCATTATGATTCATAAGTAATGTTATAACAACAATGTTACAATGTTATAACAACCCCTCATTTTCAGCTCTCAGGTGGCCCCATATTCATCAGGGCTAGCAGAAGTGATCATTCAAAACGAAAGCATCTTGTCGGACAACCAACTCATTTTTTACCTAGAAACGCAGAGGTAGAAACGCTGAAAGCCTGTTTGATATTCTTTGATTTTATATTTCGTTACATTTTGATGAAAGGAACACACTCGAAACTGTAAAACGTTTTTAACTGTGATGCTATATTATATATTATATCATATTATAAAAAAACAGAACTAAACATAACTAACTAATATTTCAAAACATATTTGTGAAAAGTTTTTCTCTTATTATGCAAGTTCAATAAAATTTAAAAAAGGTTAAAGTGAGGTTATGCCTCGTTCTTTCAAACATTTTTACAAGACTTTTCACCGTAAATTTAAAGCGAGAAGTTGTCAGTAAAATCTTTTCTGTTGTAACACTTTTTGGAGGGTGGCGGATATTTGAGGGCCCAGTGCTGGTTGAGCAAAAACGGCATTTAAAATAGACCCTAGGTAGTTCGGTGTTCCTTTAATAATTTACATTCTCCTCCACAAATTTAGATATTCCCTCTAGTTCCGCCGCTGACTCCAATTGTGCTAGTTGAAAATAAAATCTAGATTAAAAATTGTTGTTGGCCTAGTTAGTACACACAGCCTTGTTTTCAAAGCGGAAATTACCTCTAATTTTTCTGAGGGATAATTACGAGGTAGTAATATAAAGTCAAATAATAAGTGAAATAATAAGTGAAATAATAAGTGAAATAATAAGTGAAATAATAAGCTACATGAAAACGAGGTGGGATGTACTGACTGGACCAGAACACGGAAATTCAAATGATAATAAAAAAAAAATTAAACACGCTTTCTTTATAAGCAACACACAATTTGTCTTTTTGCGATGTTCTCTTTTAAAGGTTTATTTGTTTCTTGTTGTTTGTTAAATATCAACTTCGGAAAATCTTTATTTTAGTTTGTTTTTCTGTTGGACAAATCCACTTCAGGCTGAGTTGTTGATTAGCAACTGCTTCGGGGTTTTTTGACAGATTTGAATCTTGTGTTGTTTATAAAAAAAGCGTGCATTCAAAAATCATATAAAAATGGAAACAGACGACACAAATCATGAAATATAACCGTCATACAACCGTCAGACGGTGTCAAGTCGACTTTTTTGGTATCTTTTTAAACAGATTAAGATAAAAATTTCTTCTCGAGATTAGCGACTGGATATTCTACTGTCAACGCAAGAACGAACGCGCAAGCATACGATACAATGGTGACAGAAATGATGTAGAAAACCTTCAAGTAAGAAGAATGGAAATTTAAATAACAACACACACTAAAATGACTGCAGAAATTGATGGGGTTGGATGGTAAGGTATTTCGTCTTAATATGTTTGAATACAAGAAATGTTAGGATGCAATGAAAGATGATCAAAACAGTTAGATTTTAATAGTTCTTTTGTCAAATCAATTGATTTTTCTATTGTTTTTTCCCCTGTTTTTTGGTGGGTGGATGGGTGGGTGGTGCAGTGCATTATCAACGTAAGAAAATCTAAAAAACTTACAGCCAAGTTATCTTGAAAGTGGAAAGTTTTTTCTTGAACCATATAAAAATATATAAGTACAAGTGGGTGCATAAGGTATGCACCAAATGTCAACCGGCTTAATGGTATCCAAGTGCGCCATGACAGGAAGGAGTTTATGTAACCTGAAATGAACAAGACATATAAAAAAAAACATTCTTAGCCAATGAACTATTCGGTACCTTCATTCGAACAAACTTTTTGTTGTCGAATTAGAATTATCACAGGAAAACAAGATTCGAGTTTCATATTAAAATAAGAAAGAATATTTCCTATACGTTTCTCTAACAAGATGCAATCATCACTAATCTGCAGTCAAAGATTTGTTATTTATGTCTGGGTCAATGAGAGCATAGTTGCGTATTGCCTATTCTATTCAAACGAAAATATGAGACTTTCAACCAAAAAGGATTTATGATTAGACAAACACACTTTTCATACCTCCAAATTGATAATGACAGGCATAAATCACCCAGGCAACAGAAACTGCCCATGCAAATCGACTGAAGGTATGGTAGATGGTATTTTCTGCGTCGTTAAAAAATGTTCCATTTGGTTTGAACACCTTCCAAGGTCCATAAATGATAGCTAAAGCGGTTGCTGTGGCAGTGAGCCAACAGAATATAACAATTGGCTAAAATTTTTGAAGAAAGATCGTAAGAATTTTTCTGGATGGCAAGTAAATGAAAATGGTGACTATCACTGTCTGTTTTTCACAATTTTCAAATAAATACATAAAAATAAATACATACATAAATACATAAAACAAACAAACAAACAAACAAACAAACAACAAACAAACAAATTCTGACATCTAACCTTTTTTAATCCATGTCTGATCTGAATGTTTCTTGACATGATGTATCCCAATAACAAACCAACAAGATATGGTGAAATACGGGTGTATGGTTTCTCATAAATAGCATTTAGATTAGCAGCTACTTCAGATCTGTCAAAAAAAAAATAAAAAAATAAATAAATTTGTCTATCAAACTTTTCGACTGTTTGATAAAGCTGGATAAACAACAAATATGTAAAAAAAGGACCAATTCATCTCTCTTGC
This sequence comes from Turritopsis rubra, assembly GCA_039566895.2. Classification (NCBI taxonomy): domain Eukaryota; kingdom Metazoa; phylum Cnidaria; class Hydrozoa; order Anthoathecata; family Oceaniidae; genus Turritopsis; species Turritopsis rubra. The sequence goes on along the minus strand of CM077629.1, from coordinate 1,752,221 downwards.
TTAAAATAGACAGGATCACTATCACCAACCACATCCTGGTCCACCAGCACCCTCTACTAAAACCAATTTGACCAAATATGCACAGGGGGCATTAAGTTGTTTAGGTTGCTCAAAACCTCAATGTTTAAGTACACTAAATATTTCAACCTACGCGCGCGGGTTATTTGGAAATCTAGTTGCAGTTCCCAGAGCCGGATAATTATTGATACCAACAAGTAAGCCAATGATAAGGAAGGAGATAGAACAAAGACAAAAAAACAGCAGGAATGCACCACAGTATCGTGATCTGGACCTCAAATTTTGGTCCATACTAAAATAAGATTGAAACAATACAAAGTATTTATAATTTAATGCCTTTATAAATTCTTATTTTACTGAAAATCAATGTTGAAAACTGCACCACAATTTAGTATAAAATCTGTTACATACAGAATTGGTAAACATTTTTAACAGCACTTACAAATACAAGGCATATAGGATTACAGGTGATATAACGTAAAACTGCATATCGTTAGCAAGATACCACACCCATCCAACACACTGTAAAAAGGTACGCATAAATATAAACAAAAACAATGTAATGAAGTGATGTCTCTTAAAGAACCTTCCTAAATCACTAGATCTTGTATTGTATTATATTGGAGATACTCCTATCACTTTGGCGTGGATGGAAAAAGAAGTAGCAGACACCACTTGACGTCAGTTATTCCCATTGGTTATCGAGATATTTGCCCTTAAATGTTGCGTTCTATTTAGGGTGCAACTGACGTTGTGCTACTATTATACCAACAACAAATATAACAAAAAGAAACACCTGAGCAGACATTTCTTCTGGATAAAAATTATTGATATACAATATATTGGTCCACCAGTATTTTATGCAAGGCGCTCTGAAGTGTGGTAAGGCAGCCTCTGTAGAAATTTGTGTACTGTATGGGCCAGTTATTGTTAAAGGAAGTATATATAAGTACAGCAACATCATTATACCCAAAGATGGAGTTAGCCTAAAAAAGTAACAAGCAAATCTTTATAAAATCATTATCAAAAACTATTTGCCATAATAGAATTTCTATTGTGCTAAAAAATCTACTCAAGATTACAGCATGATGTTATGCCACGTAAGGTAAACATTGGAAGCAGAAATAAAAGTACCTCTTAACTCTGTGGAGGAAAGGACTGTAATTATAACTTACAAACTTAAACACTTCCTAATGTGCTTTAAGTATGGAGAATCCACCACAGTTTTATATTAGCTATGTGTATAGCTAGCAAGATTTGTTAGCTTGCAATGGAAACTTTGTTATTTCTGCCTTGGTTGCCTTAGTGCAGAGACACTATACCTTGTTATTTGAACATCCAAAAGAGAATACAAAATCGTTCGTTTTATAAAGGGTTCAAATAAAAGAAAGATAGATCTTTGACTTGGAAGTTTGTTGTTTGATGTAGGATGAGGGTTGAACTACAGAGGTATAACTGTTATATTCATTTTTAATGAAACATCCGAGCAGTGAATAGTAAAATTCTGGAGTATACCTTAAATATCGATGCAAATAATATTTACACCAAAAGCAAATAACTTGAAACCGACTTTTTGAAGGGAACTCATCCATCCTTTTCAATGTCAGATACGCCACCAAAAGTCCACTTTAATATAAAAGAGATGTTACGTCAGTATCAGCAAAAAAATTATCCTCAGCACATGGCTGTGAATTGATTAAATCGAAGGCTAATTATTACCTCAAGAGAAAAAATGAATCAACTGAAACAGTTGCATTTGAGATTGCCAGGAATGTGAATCGATGAACAATATTGCCAACATCAAGTATGTTATCTAAATATGGAAAAGTATGACATATAAACAACAAGTATGTTATCTAAATATGGAAAAGTATGACATATAAACGACAAGTATAGTACACAACGTTGAACTACTAAAGATATAACTTATAATTTTGTCTTTCCATTGTAATCACGATATTTGTTTGGTTGGGTTAAAGACAAGATTTTTATTTTTATGTTAAAAGAAAGTTTAGAGGCAATAGCTATTAAATGGAAAAAAACGAAGAAATCAAATTATCAGACATGTGGGAAAATCTTTTATGAAGAAAATTATGCGATAAGAAATTTAAAAAATTTTGTAGATATTTGTTCATAAGACTCTATTTTAAGTTTAAAAAATTTAAATAGTAACAAGGGAATAAAATAATAATTTTTCAACAATTTATATTTGTTTAAAAAATGTTGTAGTATGTTTTATGTAAGATCTGAGGATGCTTCGACAAAGATCGAAGAGAAAATTAATCAAAAAAATAAATAAATAAACTTGTCTTTAACCCCACCAAACCAATGTCGTGATTACTGAAGATAGGTGTCACTGTATCAAGTCCCAATAACTCAAAATCTCAAGAAGAGTAACATCCATAGTAGTTGCACAAACAGTTGTTTACAAAAGTGGTGAGATATTGAGAACCTAAGATATATCTCTGAAACCGCAACTGTTAAAACACAAATGAACAAAACTTACCAGGTTTCCCTACAATTGTTGCAAAAAAATAGAAATGGCCAAGTATGACCCAAAACATACTGATTGTACGAATCCCATTGATGGAAGCAATACCACCTTTCGGCAACTCTGTTGATAAAATGGCTTTTGTATTTTTGATCAAAGAAAAGCAAATGAAAAATTGTGATACAACGTTTCCTGAAAAAGAATATTCTAGTATGAACACACAATGTTATAAAGAGATTTGTGTGTGTGTGTGTGTGTGTGTGTGTGTGTGTGTGTGTGTGTGTGTGTGTGTGTGTGTGTGTGTGTGTGTGTGTGTGTGTGTGTGTGTGTGTGTGTGTGTGTGTGTGTGTGTGTGTGTGTGTGTGTGTGTGTGTGTGTGTGTGTGTGTGTGTGTGTGTGTGTGTGTGTGTGTGTGTGTGTGTGTGTGTGTGTGTGTGTGTGTGTGTGTGTGTGTGTGTGTGTGTGTGTGTGTGTGTGTGTGTGTGTGTGTGTGTGTGTGTGTGTGTGTGTGTGTGTGTGTGTGTGTGTGTGTGTGTGTGTGTGTGTGTGTGTGTGTGTGTGTGTGCGCTTAAAAGAGGGGGGCAGTTATAAATTTTTTTACAAATCATTTCAAACTGTGAAAGGTGATATTAAAAACATAACTTGTTTTAAATGTTTATGCTGCTACTTAAAAACAATATACACTCGAACAAAAAAACAGAAGATAACTCAAATAAATACATTTAGTGTTTTAAACTAATCAATGTCTATGTCTTCATCCTCTTCATGATCGAAATCAAAGACAAGATCAGGATCAGCTTCAATATCAGATTCATTAAAAGGATCAACTAGCTCCTTGCTAGCATCTTTCATCGCAGCTTTCAACCGTTCGAAACCAGAGCTCAAGGGTTGTCTTTGCTTAAAACATGCTTATTTTCAAATTTCAAGAAAACCTTACCCCCGGGCGCTTATTAGAGAGAGGGGGGGCGCTTATAAAATTATTTTTTGAATTAAGGGGGTGCTTATTAGAGGGGGGGGGGGGGGGGGAGGTGTTAAAAGAGGGGGCGCTAAAAAGAGAAAATACGGTATTTACAAGTTCCAAAGTTACGCACATCAACAAAATACTATCTTATTACATCATAATTATGAGTTACATAATAAGGTCACTTTTAAATAAAAATATTTGCCCGAGGAAACAGAATTTCCAAAAACTGTAAAAAAACTTGTTAAACAACTTTGTAAGTTCTATTATCCCTCAAAATACCATTTTGGACACAGGAATCCCTTTAAAAATTTGTCAGTAAAAATACATAAATAAACTTTCAAATGAAAGAAACAAACTTAATTTAAATGAAAGTAAGTAACTGGCAAAGATTAAGATACCTTTAACAAGAACGTTTTTTTTATCTGCTTCTTTTGGATCGTGAAAAATGGTTGTTTCAGTTGGGAAGGAAATACCATCATTGTACATTTCTTCAGTTTCATTAACATAATATGTCATGTTTGATTCCACAAAAGTAACAGTCTGCATATTTTGGATCACTTCTACAATTGTACCGACCAAACAAAAGCAGAGAATCACAAAAAAGCATGCTCTGTAAAAGAAAGGCATTTTTGGATTTAAGAACACAGAACCCCTAATCAAATAGTTGCAATTGCTATAAAAATCTCACATAGTCGCTTTGACACCGCTATCATAGTGTTTTGGTTCTTTACACAAAGCATGACCACCTTGACTGTATGAAGGGAATTTGATAATACCTTTTGCATCTAAATGGACAGATTTTAATACCAAAAGCATAATTTTGTTTGGAGTTGAGTGTGTTATAATAGAAACAATATAAACAGATACTCTCATCCAATTGAATGGAAGATTCAATCAAGTTATTAGATCACATTAAATAGGATCCCACGTCATATCTTCTTTTAACTAACAACTTACATATTTGAAGCATCATAAGGACTTCATACACATCAGTAGAACTACATTGATTAGGAAAACAAACTCCGTAAGTACCAGGATACTGAAAAATAAAATAATCTTAATGAAGACATCAAAACCTACCAATAATCACAGTTTAAAATTCATTGAATACTGTATTCTTTATTAATTCTAATGTGCATCAATTTTTGTACAATAGACCTTGTGATTTAATGTGTCTCAATTTTTCAAAGATGTCTAATTTCACTTCAGTAGAACTAACGCAATTTAAATCCTTAGGGGAACAAGAAATTTATTTGAATAATAGATGTTTACGAATTATAAAAGTCTTTGTGTTAGAGTTTGTGAATGGATGGACCAGAGATTTTGTTCCATTTACACGAGCGAGTTCTACTATATTATTCTTTAGTGTGGACTTCATTACAATATCATGGGTTAAGGTGTTTTGATAATGACCGATAACAAACTTATTTACCATATCCAAGAACCTCATTGTTGCTAGACAATATTTTCCTTTAATGTCATCACATTCATCTGATGCTCCAAGCCAATTGATATTACCTAACAAAATTCGATCTGGCGGTTTTCCCCATGCATCAAGCACTAACAACAAGACATATTGAAACGATGTTGATTTATTAGGCTTAATAAACAAAACAGAAAAAAACAATTATAATAAACAAAGAAACAAAAATATGAAGTATATTTATTACTTTTTCCAACAGGTGAGGTCAATATTCCAGTTATAGAACCATTGAGAACTTTAGCAATTTTTGATAATTCTACAACACAACTTTTACTGATCTTTAAATCATACAAAGGTTTGTCATCCTGTCCAGTTTCTGGTAGAAAGGTTTCTTTCAAAGCATTTTCCCAATCAACAGAATTGAGTAATTGCTTAAAAGTCAAGTTTTGTGAATTGTTTAGCGCATCAATACGAATTGAATTTAACGGAGCAGCAACGGATAAAGTGATAATAAGGATTGGAAATAATGGCATCCCTAACGTTTTCTTCATTTGTATCTTTTCACTAAAGAAATCTAAATTATTAAGATCTTTTTAAAAAACAAGATGTAAAATAAAAATATTAATGTAAAATGTTAATATCGGCCAGAAACTTTATTAAAAATATAAGAAGCAACATTTTTATTTTATTTCAAATCTATTCGAGACGTTTCAAAGCGTTGTCTGACAATCATCATCAGTCTACAAATGTTAGAAAAACAAAGAGAGCTAAGGAACATCAGACAGCTGTAGTAGCTAAATGACTATATATCAAACTTGTATAACTCTTGTATATTAAGGTCTAGCTATTTTGCTTATATTTATATTCTTTTTTGACAATTTAGGCACCTTGGCAGGCTTATAAAACTTAAAATTGTGATTTTCCTGTGATTTTTCTTTCAGTTAGGTAGGTGAACATCGTTTGGAAAACCACCATGTATTACTTTGAATGATTTTCTGGGAAATCTCTTTCTTTGCAGCCAAAATTATTGAGACATCCAAATTATTGAGACATCCAAACATTTGGTTGTGTCATTAGGATGACCAGTCGGTCATCCTAGCCCTAACCTTTAGAGCTTTGATTTTGCAAGTGCAGATGTCTCTGATGAAAAAGGAACTAACTTGATTTCTCTGATGAAATTCTTTTACCAGTCATGAAATTCTTTTAACAGCACCAGTAGGAGAATGACCCCAATTGTTATACAGTCTTTTGGCAGACTTTCTCCTGATCGTGTTCTGTGTATTTCTTATTTTAAGTGTCCCCAATTTAGATACAAATGGAATTCACGTTGAAACGCTATATATATTTCATTTTAAAAGGACATCTTCGTACACATCTATTGAAAAAAATCACCTCTGATTGATGATCACCTCTATACATACTGATTTCAATAGAACTTGACACTTCAGTCTACATTAAAGTATTTTGAGCTGAAAGATCATTTTAACCAATGAAAATGCGATAGACAATGTTTGTCATGGAAACTAATTGAATGAATATAACAATAATTTGGTATAATTGGTAATAACGGTACTGTATAATCGAGTCTTGCCAAATACTTTAGTCAAGTTGTGGAGACTAGTGAGCCAGCAAAAACTGGTGAACTATATCTACCCCAGGAAGTGAAAAGTTCGCTGTTTTGTTTTGATCAGAGACATTCTTTCCAATAAACATGAACTAAAATGTCATTTGAAATAAAAATAGTCTTTCTGTTTACAGCTTCTATCTGATCATGCTCATCATGATGTAACTATTTAAACAATGTATTTATGCTAAGAAATGGAACAGTCGTTAATGATATGGAACGAGTTACTCTGAAATGTGAACCGTTCGGTAAAAATTTAAAGTGATTGATGAGAAAGTGCAAAATCTTTAGTATTTGCCCTGAAAACACTGAAATGGGTAATGAGTTCTCAATCTCCTCAAATCGAGAGATGTGTATTTCGATCAGAATACATTTGTCTCCCGATCGAGGATTTATCTCGAGATCGAAAGACTGTATGTTTTGGGATCATTCCCCTAAAACTATCATCACTTGCTTAAAAACTCTCAATGCTTTGCAAGAATATATAAGAATCTTTATTGATGTCCTTATAGCCCATATGGTTCACAACAGAATAAACTCTTAATTTCTATTGTTTATTTGAAACTTTTTATTCTTAATGGAGAATAAAATTAATGATACATTATATATATAACTGCTCCACTTGAATATCAGGTATTTCAAAGACTCTTCCTGAAAATTTTGTGGAGAGATTTCTTTTTTTTATATCTTCTTATACTAATACGCAATCTTGCTTTTTTCTTACCTAACTTTGAAGGAAAGAACTTTAGGAAAATTTTCTTGGGAAGTTTGTCAATGGATGTTTATTTTTTCCGTATTAGTATAGGAGGAATCTCCCATTAGGAGAATCTCTAGATCCATCTTACGGGTTTTTATGATTTTGTGGATTGTTGTTCCTTAAAGGAAGACATCATAAAGCCGCCCGGAGGAGGAGGAGGCAATGCAATGTTTTTTGCGTTCGAAAGTTCATCAAATTTTCTCAACGTTCATTTCTTTGAAGAGAAATGAAGACGCTGCGTGTTAAATTTTTTTTTGTTTAATTTTTTTATTCAACGCTTTAAGTTCAGTAATTAAGAATAACAACATTGATCGGTATCAGTAACTATTCTATCCGACGAGATAGACAATGTAGACCTGTTATGTGTTATCAGTTTATCATTTTCTACCGATGTCTATTTTTTAATGTGTTTGAACGTAGCTTTTTCGTATCAGTTAGTTTTGACTTCTATGCCGAAATGTGTAGCTAGCAGTTTATTTGGTATTTCATTGTAGTGTGTGGATTGTTATTATTAAGGTAAACCAAGGTAGCAAGATCATTATTATATTGTTTTGATAATATTTGAATGATATCTTTTTGTTTTAGATTATTAGAACAATTGAATAGTATAGATGAATGTAATGCAAGAAGAGAGTGAAAATGATGGTTATATACATATTTACATGGTTTTTATATCATGATGCACAAATGGAGTTTTGAGTTTTGAACATTTCCACAATTCATAGCTGAATAAAAATCAGTTTGAAAGATAGAAATGTCAGAAGGTATGTTTGTTTTTGTTTGCTTTAGTTAAAGAGGGAAATTTGAAGGTATTATTTTATACTTCAGAAGTTTAATTGTGTTTAGGTAGGAGAATACATTGTCCACGATCTCTTTTCTAAATTTTTTTAGTAGCCAGGTAGCGGCGGATCTAGGGTTTGTCAAAAAATTGTGGAGGAGCACATAAACCTAATTTCTGTTTTCAGTTTTTATCACCCATGGGATTACTTGCACGTTTTTCTTTTTTGGTTTAATAGCTAACATTCTCTAGATCCGCCTCTACCAGGTGGTAAGAAATGTTCTGCTTAGCTTTTTTTTAACTGTACAACTTCTGAAATCTCTAAATAGGCGAAATAGCACTAAAAAATAGGGGAAATAGTATTCTTTGTATGATCGATTACAACATTATTGTATATAAACAGACTAATCATGGCAGTATATGGCAGCATGTAAAATCATTTTACGGAGCAAAACTTTAAAATGTTTTTACAGGCAACACTAGTATATTTATTTATTTATTTATTTACGAATATTTACAAACAGGATGACCACGTCAGCATAATAAAATATGCTGTTATCATTGCAGGTCCTGTGCTAGTTTACAGTTAAAAATTACCTAAAAAAGTTAAAAACATTCATCAAATTAAAACAAAATGAAATGAGATTTATAGTACCAAAGTAAGGAATTAAGTCAAACTCAGGGACACATAACGACTAAATCTAAGTAAGTCAAGAAAGAAATACGTCACAATAAAATCGAAATGAGACCTTAAACTATTGCGAAATTTGTCAAGCGAATCTTCCACACATGAGCAAATCAGCAACTGGCCTCGATAAAATAAATTAAATAAAACATAACTTTTCACCCAACCAACATCACCACAACACAGCCGACACTCACCCCAAACCACTTGTCTCGTGACTATATAGTGTGAAATCTGCAATCCAAGCAATTCTCCGATTCGGGTGTTTCGGCGCCGTCAGATTTTACGTCACATGAAAACGAGGCAATTATAACTGCAGTGAAAATATTTCAATTTTGAAGGCGCCAACATTAGAGAAGGACCAGATATCGACTTATTTCATCTTAATTCTTACAAAACAGTTATATTAATAACTACATATGGCTTCTTACGATATCAATAAAGTAGGAGAAGAAGCAAAAGTGCGTTATTGGTCCAAACTTAGATCAATTGACTTGGATGTTTGTCCTTATCAGATTCCAGCAGATTCTTGGCTAGATGATCCAACAAAATGGCCTATGCTGGAATGGCCTGAAGTTTATGACTACTTAATCAATACTCCTGGTAAGTTTTTTTGTGTGTATAAACCTATAAATGTATATGTTAACTCAAAATTAATTCTTTTTGTTTACATAATATACAATTAATATAAAAATTTCTTTTTATAGGTGTGTATACTAGGGAAGCAATGAAAAATAGAAAAAGCCTGGAGGCTCATAACCAATTTACTAGTGGATGGGTGCGTACAGTGTACTGTTATAGAAAAAAAAGCTCTAACATTATGTTATTAAAAGCAGAAGTTATGCCATCACAACGTTTGAGTGAAGAACCACACATCCCTTGGATAGCATTAAGCATTTCTTCAACATCCGTTATAGCTGCTCATTGCACATGCATGGCTGGTTTAGGGGAATCCTGTTCACACGTTGGCGCTTTACTTTTTAAAGTTGAAGCTGCGGTCAGAATTGGTTACACCCAAAAAGCATGCACAGATATAGCCTGCCAATGGAATAACGATTTTGTGAAGAAGATCAAACCTGTGCCTATTTCACAAGTGAAATTCTATACGGACAAGGCTGTAACAAAATCTCAAAGCAGTAAATTTAAAGATTTTAAAAACACTTATACCAAGCCATCACAATCAGAAATGAATGAACTACTCACTAATCTTTCAGCCTTACCATCACGAGGTGTTGTTCTTCATGCATATTCAGATTATTGTGACAGCTTTATACCTTCCTACAAGCCTCCTGAAAGAGCCAAATTACCCAAAAATCTTCGTTGTTACTATTCTCAAGAAAATGTGGATAAAAGTGAAGATGAATTGAATGTATTATCTGTCGATACGCTAAATTGATTGGCTGTGATGCTGAAAATTGTAAATGGGAGTGGTTCCATCTCTCATGTGTCAAACTTAAGAGAATCCCAAAAGGTAATTGGTATTGCCGAGTATGCCGCAGGGATAAAAAGAAATCAGGACAAGTGAAAAGGAAAATTTTTTAAGATACTGCTATTGTTGTGTTTTATCTTGTAAATATTTTTAGTTAAGGTCTGATCATCTATAGGACACCTCGTTATGGGGAAACTCAGGTTTGATTCCTGGTCAGATCATCTATTTTTAAAGAAGATAATACAATTAAAAGTTATGTTTTAATATATTTTCTGAAACTCCTGGTATATACATACAAATGGTTAAATTCAACTATCCTTATACACAATTCCATCTCCCAGATTCACTAGTGCAGCACACACTGTCAGAAGTTTGTCCACATTAGCAATATCTGAATTGTTTCTTTCATCTGATAATGATTTCACTAATGTTATTGGCAAAGTTCCATCTAATATTCGATAACGGTTTTTAAGCAAACCAATCACTCGCTCAATATGGATTCGAATTGAGGCGATATGTCTTGACGTTTCAACTTCCTTAGCACTAAGTTGTTTTTTCCCTTTTGTGAAGCTAGGAATGATGAGTTCAGCCCCACATCCAGCAGCAAATTCGTCAACAAGAGTAAAGCCTCTGTCTGCTAGGATTTGGTCACCTGGGTGATGGTAGCGTTGGCTGATAAATCCAGATTGTTGAACAATCTCCACATCACTTACACGGCCACCCCACACTCGAGAAATAAAGGCTATTGCACCATGAGGTGTACAAGCAATTAGAAACTTAACAGTGGAATGCTTTTTATAATTAGAATATGTCTGTGCTCTTGCCTTTAAGGATTTTGGTCTGTCTATAAAAATTTCTGAACAATCAATAATAGAAGTCAGTTTCGGAAAATATTGACGAAATACATGTGGTAATGTCTTAAAACTGGCATCGTGATCTGGATATTTTATTAATGGTCCCAGCTTAACAAACATTAAGTTCACCCATCTTTTGAAAATATCATGCACACTTGTCTTCGGAGTAAGAAATTGATCGGCTAAACTTTCGAAAGGCAAATCTAGTCTCAATTTAATCAAAGTCATTAATAACTGATCTTGATACGGTAGTGAACGTGGTTTGGTTGTCAATGATCCAGTCGTTTTTAAGTATTTGAATAAAACATCAAAAGTTTCTAGTTGTATTCCAGTGTAGTACTTGAATTTCTTTGGCAGCTTACATAATGATTTGTAACACAAAAACTTATCTTTTAATTGGTCGATCTGTTTAATTGCATCATCTCTTTCCTGCCTCAAATTTTGTATTTCCTTATTGTATTTAACCAGCAAGGAAGTTTCTTCATCGTCTATTATCTCAGGGGTACTTTCAACATGTGGTACAGGTGCTATTGGTGTTTCCACAAATAAAGTAAAATCCACTGGTGTTGTTGGTGGTGTAAATATCTCTGGTGTTTGCGACTGTGGCAGTGATGGCTTCTCTATCTGTTGTATAGCCAATGTTTCATTAGTATCAAGGGAAGCACCAGTTTCTATAGTTATTTTTCTTCTTTTTTTAACAGAGTTGTATCTCTCAACTTTTTTCTGATGCTTCTTACTATCTATTTTATCAAAAACAAACAGTGATGGAACATGATCAGGGTGATTTGGGTCTTTCCTTTCTGGTTTGCCTATAACAAAAATTAGTACCATCAAAAAGTATAAATGGTAAAAAAGGGAATGAAAAAGAAAGCATGGAAAAGTACAAAAAGAAAGTGGAGAAGGGAGTGAAAGCCACTAGTTAAAAAGAGTATAAGAATGTCTTACCTGTGATGAAGTGTTTCCCACATATATATACATTTTTTCCAATAGGATTCCATGGTGTCCCATCTTTGTTTTTCCTTTTACAAGCATTTACCCATTTTTTTCTCAACTCAGGATCGTTGTTGGGAAATCGATAAAAGCCTGGTTTATTTTCCATCATGTTGTGATTGGAACAACCGTAAGCAACACAACTTAATGGCATGATTGTAGTTATTAAAATAACTGTTGGTGATGCAAGTTGATGATATAGTTCATATAGTTCTTGATGTAGTAAAATAGATCAACTCAAACGCAGTATAATGAGAAGAAAATGAGAAATCTCTGCAGTGTTTTGACTCTGTATTCACTGCAGTTTACTGCGCATGTGCAAAACGGAATCTTGTGACGTAAGCCCGAATCGGAGAATTCCAATGTTGTGATTTTCAATTACGTATTAAAAAATATTGCTGATATAGGGAAAATTAATAGAGCGCGAAAATCGAAATACTCTCTATGAAAAATCGTGTATTCTGAATTAGTCCTCCGCCGAGGAGGAGAGAGAGTGAGTTATGATATAATAGTAATTTGGCCATTTTTGCAAAAGTTAATGCCTTGGAAGGTTTTAGATCTGTAAATCGCGAAAGTTTTTTTTGCGCGAAATTTCGAATAATTTTTAACTCGCGCAAGTTTTTTCCTTTTCTATCTATTTAAAATAATTCTGCAATCGATTTCCCCCGATATCCTCCTGCGCCCTCCAAAGGTTTTTTTGACACACCACACAAATCACAAGAAGCAGGGGAATTTGAACAAATTGAAACAATATATAATTAGAGTTTATCATGTCATAGACCGGTTGTTTTTGTTTGCGACGTTTCGACAGTTACCACTGTCATCATCGGGCGTTTGTAAATGAATGATGTAAAGTTTATATATGTTTTCAGTAGGATCGAAATTAGGATCGAAATTATTTCGGACCTGGAAGGAAGCAATGTCAATATTTTGGACCTGGAAGGAAGCAATGTCAATAATTTGTTTTGCGTAGAGCTGGAAACCATATCGCAGGAACATTATACGATGTACTATTAATACTGGAATTGTTTTTGACACTGTATATAGTCTCTTTGACTTTTCGAGCAGTCCATCCTTTTTCCTTGTCAAGGATCTTTCTATTCTCCCAATCAAACTTGTGGTCATTAGTCCAACAGTGGTCAGCAATTTCGTTCTCGCATATGTTCTTTGATGCGTTGCCCAAATGTTCTTTTTGTTTCTCCTATATAAACTGATTCACAATCACTACATGGAATTTGGTATATCACGTTATTTGTGTCGTTCATTGAGATCTTGTCTTTCGGATGAGATAATATGTTACGAAGAGTTTCCGTTGATCGAAATCTGCATTTGATGTTGTGTGTACGGAATATTCTTTGTAAAGCATTACTGATACCAGATACATAAGGAATACTAATAGTGGTCACCGGTTCTTGTTCTGTTGATTCTTTGGTGTTTGAAGTTCGAGTATTGTTTATTCTATTTTCAACTCTTCTAACAATCGTCCTGTCATATCCATTTGCTTGGAGAACCGATTTGATATGTTTCATTTCTTCAGCACGATCATCGTCATTACTAACAATATCTTTCGCCCGATTTATTAACGATGCAACAACACTTTCTTTGCAACTTTGTTGATGGTTTGAGTTACAGTTTAGATATTGGTCTGTATGTGTTGGTTTACGATATACGTTCACTGAAATGCTTCCGTCTTGATTTCTTTTTACAAGAGTATCCAAGAATGGGATGCAATTATTCGATTCCTGCTCGATTGTAAATTTTATTTTCGGGTGCAATCCATTTAGATGTTGATGAAAATTATTCAATGAATCTCGTGTCACTATAGCGTAAACATCGTCAACAAAACGTTTCCATACTTTTGGGGGTTTGTCAGCGGTTGTTGTGGCTGTGGACTCAAACGCTTGCATGAAGATTTCAGCAACTACAGAAGATGCCGGACCTCCCATTGCAACTCCATCTGTTTGAGTGTAATAAGTTTCATCGAATAGAAACCACGTTTTTGTTAATACAAGCGTTATCAATTCCAAAAATTCTGTTGGTGGAATTTTCGTTTTGGATGAAAAGTTTGAGTCATTAGAGATTAAATCTCTAATTATATTGATCGTGTCATTTATCGGTACGTTTGTGTAAAGTGATGTAACATCGAATGATACCATTTCTTCATCAACATTGACAGTTTTTGTTCTAACAAAGTCGGAAAACTCTTTTGAATTCTTGCATCGGTTAGTTTGTGTATATGATGATAATATCTTTGCTACGTATTTTGATAAGTCGTACAACGGCGTACCGGTGCATGAGACTATTGGTCGTATAGGTATTCCAGTTTTGTGTTGAAACAATACTGAAACAATACACCTTTTCACAATTCATGTTTATATGTCGTTTCCTGACTCAGTTGTCCTTATACGGGCCTCGTTTTGATGTTTTACATTGTTTCACGGTGATTAATTAAATGGATGTTGTGAGTGGTGTGAGAGTGATTAGAACTCTGCATGGGGGACAAAAAGATGCTGGAAAGTGAGTACATCTGTTGATTATTATTATTATTGTTGTTCATTTTTGAAAACTGAATTTACACACCTTCGTCAGGAAAAATAAATTTCTGCCATCAATTTATTTATCTTAGGAGTTACTATTCAGCGAAATCTGCACAGGCAATATTTAGCATATATTTTACAATAATGAAGGAATTGTTAAAAATGAGGAGATAAAGTAGAAATTATTAGGTCAGCAAATCAAAAGAAAACAAACAGAAAAAATATCAAAAACTCATAGGCATGAAAAGAGAAGACGTCGGATACCTGCCACAAAAATATCTTAAAATAGAAATATCAGTTAAAAGAATAATGGAAAATTGAATTTTTATGTATACATTAAATGAGAAAACATACATAAGTTTATATATACATAAACTGACAAAAGCTGACTTGTATCGAATCCACAGAAATAAAAGTAATGAAATGGCACAAACTTGATCACAAACTGTCGCATAGAATAAAAGAAAAACAGAAAAAAGTATCTCATAATATATCATCAAGAGTTAACTGTTAGTTTAGAGCACTCTGGCTAATGGCTTGTCAAGGAAATAACTTTTAGTTCTGGATGAAAATTCAGAATAAGTTTTAGTGTTTTGTAAATGATTGATGCTGGTAAATATGATTGAAGAATCCTCTGCAAACTTGTTATTTTCGTATGAACGGCTAACAAATTTATTTCGATGGCGTAAATTTTCCAGTTGCTCGTGCTTCGTTAATGATAGGTATTCTGGCCATGAATCAGCATTTAAGCAAAAGCAAGTTTAATAGGTAGCCATTTTAGCGTAATTACGTCAGTTACCCTCGCATAACGTCCAATTACATATCCTGCAGCGGAGTTCTGCAGCCGTTGCAGCCTGGATAACTGAGTTGAGGTGATATTTTTAAAGATAACATTTCCATGGTCAATTCTTGACAGCACCAAACTCCCAACTAAATTTTTACGACCATCCGAAACTAATGTATTGATATGTTCGTTCCAATTCAAATTTTCCTGTATTTTTATCCCAAGTACTTTCCAAGATGTAACTCTTTCTAAATAATTTTCATTACCTGAGTTGATGGCAAATGTATTATTACTATCTAGGTTATGCTTTCGACTCATTCATGGTGTGTTAAACAACATACTCTTGGTCTTGGTATTATGAAATATTAAGTATCTCCTTCTAATAACGAAGAATGACCGTTAGATTAACCGTTAATCTTTCCATAACGTGTGAATTTGTATGTCAAAATAAGATATTTTTGTCCCTTTCTTGATTCTTTCTAGTTCATGTCAAAAGCAACACTATGTACAGGTAAGAATTTGATTGACCGAGAGTTTAAATCCAGTTAGAGGGTGAACACATGAGAACTTCAGCTCGGTAAATGAGATCTCGCTATCATTTCAATAAACTCTTATAAATTTCGTTGTGTGATCACATGTGAAACTAGCCAGACAGCTTTGTCGAGATTTCGCAATATCTAAGGCCAGCACGGTTTACTGATGATTGAACTGAAAGCTCCGACACGGAATATGAATAATAGAATACTGTATATTTTTGGAAATCAGGGACAAGCACAGAATTGTTGTAATTATGGAAAAAAGGAACTTTAATTTACCTCATTATATTGTTGGAGGCCAGCATGCAGGTAGAAATCCTTATCGTGATCATAATAACAGCTGAATACTTTGTTTAGTCTGTAACTACAAGAATACAAAAGTTCGATTTTCAGAAGTGGACACTTATACAAGTAAAATCAGGGTTGTAGTGAAGTTAAAGACAATGAACTGTTATATAGGTCGTGAGAAAACTGAGTCAGCAGTTTTCTACGAGGGAATCTCCAAAGAGATCTAATCATTTGTCTATCTTCTTTGTTTTAGTCAGTTTCTAGATTAGTCCAATTACATGACATCAGCATAAACAGTAGGAATACAACCCTCAGCTCTCTCTATATAACAATTCATTATTTTTAATGAAATAATCTGTTTTGAATTAGGCTTAGCCAATCTCGTTACTATACCTCTTCTATCAGAGTATCTTCTACTGACAATTCAATACAAATTTAAGGTGAATACTGTTTGAAAGAACAAAGCATAACTCGCCTTCCCAGACAAAATTTACCCAGCATTGTTAAGGCCAGTTCTGTTGGTAAGCACCTTCGTTCTGCAAGATTGTTGCAACTGAGCAGAACACAGACGCGCGCTATTTCGACGAACGGACTGTTGATCATGTAGCAGACACGATAAATCATTACGCTCAAACATATATACCTCACATAAGTCATGAACAGATATCCAAGTACGTTTGCGAAATTTGGAAAAGCAGAGAAAGAGATTCTTTCTGTACTTCATAAGTAACAACTCTGAAATTAGGTTTGTGCATCAAAAATTTTGAACTGCAGGTAAGTACCAAAAAACATTTTATATAGTTTTTAATATTTGTAATACTTTTTGATAATATTTCACACACACACACACTATGGGCGGTGGAGTTTGGGCGGTTCTACTGGGGGGAGGCGTGACAAAAATGTTGTATGGTTCTTGAATCAAGTAGTCATAGAAATCAACTGACGAACCCAAAATCTACAAAATCCCAGTGGCCAAAATCGTCAAAAAGTAACTGCGACAAAGTGCATTTCCATTGAAATGATCTGTAAATTTGTGTGCCTTTCTATAAAATGCACTCCTCCGCAGTAATTTTCAACAAATTTGCCCGGTGGGAACATATTAGAGTGGATGTTTCATATTGTTTTTGTTTCCAGTTCCTTTTTAATGCTCCTAGAATGGAAAATCACAAAAAATCACAAAAAAATAGTAAAAACAAAATTCTTAAAAGCAACAATATATTATTATAATCTTCTTTAATATCTTGCCCTTCATCTCTTTCTACAAAAGTTGTGACAGATATCCTACACATCGTACATTTTGTAAATGTAAGGACAAAAGTCTCTTAAATTTACTTTTTAAATTGCCCTAACTTTTGATCAAGCGGTTGAAAAAATATGAAATCGACTACTACTCCTTTTCAAAATGTTTGCTTCAACACAGCATATGATCACGATAGTTTCTGTTTGTAACCACCCCAGTGAACGGATCCGTTCTTCAGACGTCCCATGGACGTCGTCTCGTCCACGTACCATTGGGGACGTCCTCTTCAAGTCCCTGTTGGACATCCTATTTGAGCGGACGGATTAGACTTCACTTTCTTCTTCTATCGTAAAGAGATGAAAAGCTTTCTCACTACTTTATTTGTGGGATACATTTGCCCATACGCGTATTCAGGGTCAGTCAAAAAAAGTGGCGGAGTCAAATATTATGATATTTATTTTCAGTTTTAAGTCACGATTAGGTTACTTGCAACGTTTTTCTTTTTTCCTTTAAATGACTAAACTCTCCTCCACGATTTTTTTACTGAGTTCTAGCTACGCCTCTGATTGGGTGCGTTCATATTGGAACTAATTAGTTGCTATGCCAGTTAGTGAATATTCTGTTTTAACAAACAATGCCTTTGATTTCTAAGTAAACAGCAATAAAATTCTCGTTTTAAGATGATTAATAAGGTTGCTAAGGTTGAAAAATCCATTGTCGTTTCGCATAATGATTCTTTCTCACTTTCTTCTTGTTAAAGTTAACGAACTGACTTATATCAAAATGACGAACAAACAAGATAAACAAATGATTGCCTCTCTCGACCTTTATAACAGTTCATTATCTTTAAGTAAGTTTACAGAGAGATTAACGTAACGATAAATTGGTTTTTCACTTTTATATACCGTATATGAAAAGCTTAAACTCGTAGAAAGATTCTCAATCTTGTTTTAACTACTTACTGCAAACATACAATATACAGAAATTAAATATTTATGATTTCAGCTTCTTTCAAAAAATTGAAAGAAATGCTTATTATTGGTCAGCGGGAAAAGCAGCTGAGCTTTCATTAGCATTTGTACGTCCGTCCCATGTCCCGTGTTGTTGCCTGATACCGCAGGAATAAGCCTGGAATAGAGGCTGCTTGTGGACCTGGTCTAGCTAGGATTAGTTATCTGCATAGAAGTTGAAATATTTTATCACGGTAAGTGCAGCCTTAATACAGTAACTTAAAGTCGAGTACAGTATATACATAACCGATCACATCAAACTTTCTTTGTGAAAACCGATATTATATAACCAAGAATTAATCAGTTAGAGCTAATATCCAACGATTAATAAAGGTAAAAGGAAATTCTTATTATTTTTATTTTTATATAAAACCACTGAATGATGATTGCAATTTTCTCATGCCTATTTTGCATTTTTGTGTGATCAGAAAAATTTGGGCTAAGCTTTAGATTGTTTGTGTTGGAAAAGTGGAGGGAAGTAATGTTCATACTTATGATGGAATAAGGGGCAACCTACCATCAATGTTCCTAATTCCGAACAGCCTTCCCTAATTCCGAACACAAGTGTAAGCAGCGCAGAGGCAGACCTGTCTGGTTATTAACAAAATGTGCATTCATACTCAACAAAATCGCCACAAATACTAAAATGTTTATGAAGCAGAAAAGACGTTGAACACGTTGAGGTAATAATGGCCTACACCATTGGATATCTCTGAAAAATGTGTGCTCCTTCATCCATTCAGCATGGGTTATGATGAAAGTTCACTATCATAGTTAAGATAGAGTAATCACACGTCATATAACACATCATATAATTACATCACAGAGCTCGTAAAATTATGTGCGAGTCTCAAGGGGACAGTCAATTCAAGTTTTGTGTTCATTAAGTTTTGGATTTTGTTTGATTGACAATGCAGTATGCATTATTATTGATGTGGTTTTTATTTTACAGACTGTATCTTTTTGCATTCGGAATTAAGAAGGGTGTTCGAAATTAGGCACATTGACGGTAGTTGTGCTAAGGAGGGAGCTTAGCTTCCATGCCCCAACCATACATGCCAACCATCCTGCATCCCACAGTACAAATACGCATTTTTGGCTTATTTTGTTTATCAAATGCAAGATTTCGAAAATTGTGTTGAAAACAATCATGTAAGAGATAAAACTTTACTTTATGTATAACAGATAAAACTTTTGGTGTTTTCATGTAAAAATTCATTCCTTCACGGGTGCGTAAAGATTCTTTTGGGCTGTACTGTATATACCAAATATGCCTAAACATGGTAAGAAAATTTCACTGGAAAAAAATTTAATTTCACGTATTCTCGAATAGATTTTACTAAATTCATTTGAAAGAATTTTCAACTTTTTGCCTCACTGTCTGTCAACATATCCATGGTAATATTTAATTTAAAAAAAATATGAAGACTAATGATTTGCGAAATTTACCAAATTAAATTCCTGAGAAAAATTGGTTATCTCAATTCACAAAATTACATTTGCACGAAAATTTCTAAACTGCTACTGTGGATCAGAAAATTTTGGGCATTGAAAATTAGCAATTTATGGAACTTAACAACCTTGTTACCGAACACATTCTATGGTTTTAAGAGATCACTTATCAAAACAGACATAAGACCTCAAATATTAGAATCTTAATCCAAAGTTTCTTCATGAATATAAACTTTCGCTAGTTAAACAAAAGGTTTTTTTAAAATCAGCTTATGGTATGCACTTTCTGATCCTAAAATAGGGATTAGAGAATATTTGGCTTAGTTGCAGTTCATTCCCGAAACTATGGACCTGTTTTATAAACCAGTAATAGTTTCAAACAACGATTCAGTATGACTCATTTTTGAAGGGCAAGATAATCATTCCAGGAGTGAACTGCAACTAAGCTGAATAGTTCTACAACGCTTCCTTTTGACCTCAATTTGAGAATTTTTGCCATTAACTTTTGGGAGATTAAAGATCAAATATTTCAGAATTTGTTGTTTTCTTTGTTAATCAATTTTTGTTTATTTTCCAGTTTAAATATTGAAATTCATCACTAGTGGACCTGAAATTGTATAACAGTAATATAATTTAATTTTTAGGTCCTTTGTTGGTGGCATCATCTCTGGTATTACCTCATATCTGCTGCCAGAACTCATCCGTTTCATCAGACCTCAAAACCCATCAAACCTTGTCAGACTTATCTCGACTTGTCCGAAGTTTTAGAACTTGTCAGCCTCATCTGAACTTGACCAGATTTTATTTTACAAATATTTCCAAAAAATGATTGCATAGATTTCCTTGTCACATGAGAAGTATCATATATAATCTTCAGTTTTTACTTTGACACAGATTTTGTTACATTGTACTATTATTAACATTTTTACAATAGATTGAGTTCGTAATAAAGATGAATAAAAATTGTATTCAATACTTAAATATAAAGACGTATGACTCTAACCGCTGTAATCTGTAACCGCAACTAGAAACCGCTGCTTTTGAAATGGAAACGACAGTTATAAAGGATATCAGATTCCGAATAGAATTTTTTAGGCCCAACGTTTCTTTCTAAAATGTACTTCCTGCCACCGCAGTAGAAAGGCTATGAAATTTAGTAAATACACATGGAATGTTATCTGAACTGTCCTAGTTATAAGGGTCCTTCGTAAAGAGTCCTGCCTTTACCACCTTTCTGTATGCCAAACTGCGCTGACCTTCAGGCCCCATGGCCTCTTGTTATTAAGTCAAGGAGGGGATGTTTATTTTTGAATGTTTATATGGAAACTACTTATTACAAGACAGTGTAGACCCAAATTATTTTTAAATTCTAAACGTCTTTATGTTTTTTTGCTTAGTAGTCTGTGATTGTGCTTCCATTTTGAATGAGATGAATTAATTTTTTCAACAATTTATTTTGCTTCGGTGTCTCTTTATTTGTTTCTGTTTATATTTCGATGTTATTTTACAAACCACTTCATTCGCTCTCCTTGTATTCAAGTGGCTGATTTGGACACTTTCATTTTATCAAAAACACACGTGAAAACACGCGCATTATTTCTGCCGCGAGTTATAACAGGTTGCCGCGTGTTTTCAAGAAAAAATTGATGTGAGAAACCCAGCCGCGTGTTTTGCGGCCAATTTAATTTTTATTTTGCGTTACAAAAATGTCGCTAAAATACGCGGCCGGGTGTGGTATTCTGCAGACCAAATAATAAAGCAAGCGGCAAAACACGCGTGTTGTCACATGTTTTTTTTTGATAAAGTGAAAACAAAGCGTCCAAATCTGCAACGATAGTATTCTGTGCTCCGACTTATGTCACTAATTATTTTGAAATAATTAAATTGCAATTATGGCAACGTAAAAGAAATACTTAATACCATTGAATTTTCTTCTTTCTCTTTAGAAAAAAATATTGTCGTATTAACATTTTCAAACGAGCGTTATGCTCAGATCGAAAACTGGAACGATTCGAAACTTAAATCATGGATGACCTTAATGAGAAGATTTATCGTATTTTATCATGGATAAGATTTGGTGATGAAACGATTGGTACCGAGCGAATTGCCTCTAAGATCTATAATGATATCATGCAAGGAGGCGATGATATAGAAGTTGCTGTATCCGGTAGTTACAGTGAAGGGACTAACTTTAATGAAATTGTTTTACATCCTGAACATCTCGGACAAAATATCTCTGATATAGACTCACTGTTTATTTTTAAGGCCTTTTACGCTGGAACCAAAAATGGATCGCACAGCTTTTATTCTCTAGTTCTTGATAACAAATATTTAGAATATGAGATATCCTATGATATTCTGAAAAAGGATCAATTAAGTTGGTTGTTTACAGAACAAGATGATCAATTTGTTACCAGGTATTCTCTACTACACTCCATGAAATATCATACTGTTCTCGAAATTGAAGAAGAAAATTGCAAAGCAGGTTATCTGCGATTACGTTATAGTAAGGAGTGCAAAACCTTGTTTAGTATAATGTATCCCAAGAATAACCTTTATAACGTATTTTCACAGAAAAGTTCTGTTTTGCGCGAGAATAAGCACTATTTATCAAGTGCTCGATTTATGCAAACTGCTGCTCCAGTAATATTAAAGGAGAGCGGTCAACGAATCAACGAAGGCCCTAGTTTGGATGAAAGCGATGATTATGATACAGTTCCCGCTGTAAGATCACCTTATTGGCCAAATGATGCATTACAAATGATTACAAGAAAATCAAAGAGTGGAGTTCCAACCAATGAGTTGAAGGCAAAATTGCTTTTAAAGGGTTGCTTGATGGTGGCTGTTGGCCATAAATCAAGCCCAAACCGTGATATTGAGTGGAGATATTCTTTCTCAGAATGTGAAACAGAGTTATGTCAGTCTTGGAATTATATACAGTTACACACGTACACAATACTGAAACTTTTGAAGAACAAATATTTCAATGGGTTAATATCATCGTATTATATGAAAACATGCATGCTCTGGGCTATTGAG
This sequence comes from Turritopsis rubra, assembly GCA_039566895.2. Taxonomy (NCBI): domain Eukaryota; kingdom Metazoa; phylum Cnidaria; class Hydrozoa; order Anthoathecata; family Oceaniidae; genus Turritopsis; species Turritopsis rubra. The sequence goes on along the minus strand of CM077629.1, from coordinate 1,729,322 downwards.
TGGTTTGATCAAAGTTTTTGGATCAAAGAAAATCTTTTATATTCCATTGAAAGAATTCTGCAGATTTTGATTGATTTTCTGAAGGAAAGGAATATACCAAATTATTTCATCGAGAAGAACAATATGGTGAGTCATTTTGATGAGCAGGACTTCAGCATAACGATAGATAAACTGGAAGATGTAAAAGCGAATGTAGGACAGTATATTTGGAAAAATATCTTCAGGGGATTGTATACTGATCCTTTTGGTGAAGTGTCTGCTCGAAATAATCAAACAGTTGATAATAGTTATAACTGGAATGATCTTAGTCATTATTGGCTAACCACGAGACTATGCAGGGGATCGATGGACGCAACGAGTGCCAAGGTAAAATTCGACATATATATGCGTATTGTCCCTGAGATACGCAAGATAAGCGATAATGTGTTCACGAATCATTTTCTGTCGATTGTAAAAGCATCTCATGCTCACACCATACTTTGTTTATACTTAAAAAATGGATGGCTTGAAGATAAGATCAAATCTGCACATCTGTTTGCATCCAAATTCTTAGCTAATCCTATCCTTGGTCAAATTCAGTTGGCTTTGTTTTACTTCGTAACAGGTGATATAAAAAAAACGCTAGATAGCATTTACGAAATACCCGAAGAACACAGAGAGTTATCTTATAATAGACTAATATTTAACCATAAGGGTGACAAAGATATCATATTAGTTCAAGAAGAATTGTATCTATACAAACTGCTAATATTTAACGGAACGGACGGAAGTGCAGTATGGCGTTTCAACTCAATACTGTTTTCAAAGTATCTGGAAATTACATCTTTGTTGAAGTTATCTCACATCCATGACGCTTTCTTGCAAGCATTAGATTATTTTGCGTTTTTAACTGAAGTGACGGAGAAAAAAGTGGATGAAGATTTCATAAACTCCGGAAATTATCTTTATCAATTAATTAAAAAGTCATTTAACTTAACCCTAATGAATTTATTATCACAAACACCTTCCTTAATTCGACCAAATAGTGTGTTGTCATGGTTTCATTCGCTATTCATTTATTATGTTCTAAATCCAAAATAACGGAAGAAGAAGAATTTGTGAGGATTCAATCCGGAAGATCTAGAGAGGGTAGTCGCAATTTGTGGAGGAGCACATTAAGATAATTTCTGTTTTCAGTCTGTATCACCAATGGACTTATTTGCGCGATTTTCTTTTATACTTAAATAGCTAACATTCTCCTCCACAAATTTCGTCTACCTTCTAGATCCGCCGCTGGATTGATTTTGATCAAATATGCACTTGTTTCTATGAGACCTTCACATAAATTAAATTAAGCTAACAATTATGGACACAGATAAATCAGTATTTACACAGTATTAAGTAAAGGATATCGGAATCTGCAATCTTGGAGAAGCAATTTAATAGTGTTGATTTCAAATTTCAGAGCCAAATTTCATAATTTAATCGAAAAAGGCACTTTGATAAACATTTTGAAAGTGGTTAAATCTTATGAAAATTTACACGTGTTACAAATTGATAGTCCTGATTTCGAATTTGAGGACCAACATGTAAATATAGAGAATGTTTATGTTTGTTTTAATGTTATTTATGTTAAAACAAAGAAAACAAACCCAACAACAGTATTGATTGGAAAGCCTATTTCGTGCTCTTTTTTTTCATCGTCATCGTCATCGTCATCATCAATTTCGGTGAAAATTCAGAGTTTGAAAGAACGAGGCATCACATGACCAAATGCTCACTTTCCCAAGCAAATTTTACAAGGTTTACACCCTGGAGTTATGAAAATGTAAGATAAACTGTATGAGATTGCGGAAAGAATAACGAGACAACACAGAAAACAAAAACATCGTTTCTACACAGATAAAAGAATAAGAGAACTGTCATAAAGACAAAAAAAATACAAGAACAAACATAATCTAACCTAAAAGAAAATTGAACGAGGAAGATGAAAAGAAAATCTGGAGAAACCTGAAAGAGATTAAAAGTAGCAGGAACAATGTTCAAGAATGTTTCAAGTCATAAAACAACTATAAAGAAAAAACCCAAAAACACCACTACCACCACCACTACCAATCAAAACCAGGATGAAAGACACACAATTAACGAAAAAGAACAAGCAGTATAAATCACCAAGCATTTCCAACATCCATTCAACAAAGAACGAAAAACAACTAGATTAAAACCAACTCCTATATGCGATCTAGATGCTGAAATTCCACAATCACAAACTGTACAGTATAACCCCGTTAAGTCGGACTCTCGGGACCGAAATAATCGGTCTGACTTATCGGGAGTCCGACTTATTCGAACTTCGTCTTAAGTCAGACTCTACTTATTTAGTCCCAAGGGGGACAAGGTTTTAGTCCGACTTAAAGAAAAGTCTGACTTAAACCGGTCCGACTTAACGGGGTTATACTGTATATAGATTTGGAAGAACTACGACAGAACATGTTCTTACGACCAAAATATTGACAGAAAAAGCAACTTTATCAACAAACAACTCAATGCAAACAATCCAAATGCTTGATGTAAGTAAAGCCTTTAACGCTGTAAACAAAAACTTCTTTCTAATCGAACATGAGGAAAAGTCATCAACCAAAATGAATTGCATATAATAAGCATCCTCCCAAACACATAATTGCATGTTCGATGCGGAAATTTCAAAAGTTGTGACCTTTTCGACACGGTTACAGGCGTTCTGCAAGACGATTGCCCAAGTGAGAACGAGTATATATTCTACCTTGCAAAAGCATTAACTGCCAACAAACACGAAAACCATAACTACTGCAATAAATTAACGATAGCCCCGAACCACATAATTCATGATCACAAATATACCTACGATAATGATGAAATCAACATAAACATGGAATATGCAGACGGCATATCCTTTCTTTCCTCAAACTACAATAATATTCACTATCTCAGAACAACCCTTCCACAAAACTACAATAATATTCACTATCTCAGAACAACCCTTCCACAAAAGCTTAAGTCATGGAACCTGAACATAAATGATTAAAAAAACCTAATAGTAGGCCATCAAAAGGAACATTGACTGTGCATGGAAAAATTGTCAACTCCTTAGAACGTTAGTGGATGCTGAAGAAGTTGTCAAACGAAGAAAACGTCTTGCCATCGCTACTGTTAGCTTAGGTTTACAATTGGTAACATATTTACACAACTTCGTCAGAAATTTACACAACTTCGTCAGAAATTAATATTAATATTAGTTGGCTATTTCTGGTCTTGAAGTTTTATTGGGAGTAAATATTTTAATATTTTTATTGCCGTTTAGGGACATCCTCAAAAATGCCTCATATCGAGTAATTACAACATTATGTTGTGATAATTGTATGAGATATTAAATAGATAACAAAATTATGGTAACAGTCAATTAAAAATGCCCTCTCATTTTTCGTAAAAATAGGGGAAGGAGACTGTGGAGACTATTAGTTTTCTTGAAGTAGTTCTCCAATAAAAAGTTGCAAGCAGGTGTACTGAGAGGACTGAAGAGCCCTAATAAATATCCCAATGTCCACAATGTGACATGCAGATTGCCTAATATTCTCCTTTTTCTTTCACTAAAAATATAAAGTCTGCTGAATGAATGAATGAATGAAATTGTGGAGATGTTATCAGAGTAGTTCATTAGGATTTTGAAATTCATAACATAACAGTAAGAAACATTTACATTGATTTCAATATCTTCCATTTCATTGGTGGCAACTTTCGTACATTAAATGTTAGATCTGATGCTGAATTTAGTATTAGACTCAGAAAATGGCAACCATTGGATCTTTAAAACATCCCCGCGATTGGTAGGAAAAAAGTTAACATCAATTGGACCACTGTTTGGCTACTACCCCCAACTAAATCCTGACTAATTGTACTTATCATATACTAATTGTACTTAAATCATACTATATCCACAACAGTCATTGTAATCATTCGTATTTCGAGCCTGAAAAGAAGGAAATAAATTTTATAAATGATCATTTTTCATTTACAATAGCAATAAATTGAAAATAGGAAAGCTTGTTAGTCAACTTTTTCCAGCCCTTGAGTTTCTCAGGTTTTTGACTAGCCGAGTCCTAACTGGTTTCTTATAAAAGAAGAGTGTAACGGTTCGTAGTAGAAATGCAATTCCACACATTTTTTTGATAAGCTTTTCGAGCTTTATCACAGAGTGGTACTTTCATCTCGTTATTCTGTGATATTTATTTATGTCTGTGTAAGTACAGGTGGATCAGCTTTATCGATTCTCCTGCTTTTCAGGCTTTTAAGCTTTGTATATCTCCAACTTGCCAACTAGGTCTAGCTTATGCAAACTATATAGAAATACCAACTGTGTTATCCATTTTATAATAGTGCTAAAAGTTCTAACATTCATGATGAATGATGAGTGATGAAATAAAAATGAAGGTGAATGTGGTGTAAACCTTAAAAAAAAAAAAAAAAAAACCTTTTTACGATATGATTATTAATTGTAGTCGTTGTACTGATGTACATACAAGAAAATCGTCAATTTTCTTTACAGATTTATAACATTCTTTCAATAGTGCGTGAATCTGCACGTCAAAATATCTTATTTTAAAGCAACCTTTATGTTTAGTTAATGTTTTACGAGCTTTCCGCTTTTGTCGTGTTGTCATTAACTTCCTTCCTGTTTGTAGTTTCTTTCCCTTTTCTTCGTTTCAAGCAGAAAACAACAAATATCGCTATAGCAACCAATGTTGTAAATCCTCCCGCTATGATTCCTGCAAGTACACCGACTGGCAACTTTTCTATAATCAGAAGGGAAATAAATTATTTTAACTTTTTTTAGTGATAAAAATATAAAATGGCGGATTATCATTATGTGCACGTTAGTTTCATATGCTGTTGATGAAACTTTTCACAATAAGCATTTCACCAGGATATTTCACCATCCCAATTTGCATAAAGACATTTGCAGTAGTGATTAGAGTGCTGGGCAATCGTGATGAATTTTCCTTACCACTATTGACTGTGTTGCTTTGGGTGGCCTCTGTTGTTGCTTTAACTGAAACAAAAATAATGTAGTTAAAGTGAAAAACTGTTCAAAATTTATACCATCACTCATCAAAGGTCGGTTTACACTAGGCGTTTTTGGATGTTTATTACTAACTATTTAATAGTCATTGGGAACATAAATCGTTTAGTGTAAATGTAGCATAAAAGTAACAAATGTCGTTCAGGAATAGGTTGTTAATATAACAACAAAGACCTCAATGAAAAATCAAAACAATTGAAACGTTAAATTGATTTTAAATAAACGTTGATAAATGTGCAGTAAAAACTTGAACGTGGAGTTAAGAAGCAACAAATCTGGATTATTTCTAGGAAAAAAATGTGGACTTTTCAATGTTCAGTTCATTTTCGCAAGTTCGTTGCTTGCTCACACAATTTAACCTTTGCAAGCGCCACAAGATACGATTAACGAAAATACGAGAATCAGCAAGAACCTGGCGTTAGATCAAGGTAGACGAAACTCACGTAAAACGTTAGCTGGTATTGTGGATTTTTTCTGTGTCGCCGGATGATGTGATGAAGGAGTAGTGGTTGGATTTGAATTTCCTTTCCCTAATATTGTGAAAATCTGTTAGAATAAGAGGAATACAGATGGCCTAAAATTCTAGAAAAGGGATGTAAATATAGAAAATATAAAACAGTAAAAGCTTTAATAACAATTTTATCTATAGTCATCAACTATACGAAATTACACGGATCTGATTGGCTTAGACGGGATCCGAAGAGTACAATTAATCGTTATTGTATTCTGTAGAGTACAAATTACATCTAATTAGCAGAGTGCTCAAAAGACACTATTACCAGTGTTTAGTCAAGAAATAATCATAATCAAATATTGACCCTTCATTGTTGATTAACCCTACATGTTTCTGTGAAGACTTGGTAGCGAGAGAGTATTTAACTTACCGCTACAACGGTTACTCAACTTAAACACGTATTGACCAGAGGTTCCTGTATTGCTTCCAGATAACATTTCCTCACTGTTGAATTGATGTGATAAATATTCATAGCAGTCTGGGTTACTGAGAATAGTACGGCCATTTCCTGACAATTCAATATAATTTACTATGGCATATGTTTCCATTCCATCAGAAGCCAGAATAATTTGAAACGTCCTCGACTCATCGCTGTAATATAAAATCTGTTTGGCATAAGTGATTCGAATGAAATGCGTGGGTTTAAACTTTATGTCTGTGAAATTCTTCTTTAAGTCGTTAACAATTTCTCTACTTAAATATTCATCGTTAAATGCTTCGTAATAATAGAAGTTTTGCCCAAAATAATCAGTCCTATAATCAGCAGAGAGCATTTTCTTGGTAAAGAAAAATTGGTCATTGTATGGCGCTACTTCTTCGCCAAATGACAAATAGCCATGTTCATAAATCTAAATTGAAATAAATGCTATAATGTAATCACAAAATCACAAACTAGATACAAACAAATAGAGTAATAGGTGGATAAACGTAAATTTTCATTTTCTGAGGACACGCTACATGATAGCCTGATGATAGAGCTGGCTGTTTTTACATGAGTTTGTGTAACTTTTCAAGTTACTTATCATTTGCGGATTTCCATATTTAGTAAAATTAAGCCCTCAGCACTCATATCCTATCTCTGTGCCTCACCTTTAATGTCACTTTGTAATCCGGAAATTGTATTCGTTCATAGACACACTTACGTAAATGTAACTTTCATTCCCTTCAAAGATTGCCATATCACGTGATAATTTCATTCGAAGCATTGTATCCGATTTGGAATCACCAAATGCTTCACCGTATTTATAAAAACCTAAAAAAAAAATTATTTAAAGCGACGTCCAAGAATTTCCCATCAGCTGAGAAGGTGGATAAAAAATTTCTGAAAGCCTTCAAAGGAGAAAACTTCAAATAAGATTAGAGAAAAGTCAAGAGAAATGGTTAAAAGGAAATCTCCTCGTTTCTTTCAGGAATATATTCACGATTGCAACAGTGTATGCTTTGACGTAGAAAATGTATAGAAAAAGACCAAAATATTGAATAAGCAAATTAGACAATTAAATAGACATACGTAATGTTCTGCAAGACTGTGACGTTAATAAACGGACAAATCTTCCATTTACAGGAGGATTTGAATTAAAAACAGCTGTTGTAAGTTGATGAGTATTTTGCTGTTCTACAATCAAATCGTAACCACAGTTGGTAATTGTGTAGCCAGCTGTTCCTTTTATTGTATCCAAACGCTCGTAGTTAAAAATGGCATATGTGACAGTCGTATTTGTGACAAAGGCGATTTGAAATGTATTTTTCTGTTGTGGATCATCTGCTTGCAACATCTCAATATAACTGATCAGAATCATTCTTGACGCCTTAAATGAATCATCAGAAATGAACGCCCGCACATCCATTGTTCCTTGTGATAGTAACTGTGGTTCTTTTGTCTCACGATAGTATATTTTTCCAGCAACAAAACTTGAGTTGTAATTTTCAGATATTTTGTTATAAACGGCTATTATGTTTGTAGGATAGGGTAAATATAAGTCGTTATTCGGTATGTTTCCTTCCTTGTCAGTAATTAAGCCATCTGAAGTTATCTAGAGATAATCTCAATGATGTTTGGGAATATTGTATGGAAGGAAATTTCAGCAAATTTTACAATTACATATTTTCCTTAAGTGACGAATAAGATTTACAACACTAACAGTGATATACCTACCACTAACTGTATCGTTGAACTTGAAAATAGTTTCATATCTTCGTTTAATATAAAGATTTCTTTAGCTTTGTTTGCATCAAATAGTTTATCTCCATTTCCATCTCCATAGGGATACAGAGCTGTTCAAAGAAAAAAATAGAATACTGTTCACATCATGAAAACGGCCGTAATTATCTGCTAAAACAAATTGCCAAATTGCCTAGAAATAATGACTAGCACCAACGAACGGCTAATATTAACGACCAAAACAAACGGTAAAAAAACAACGGGTAGAAGTAACGGCAAAAACTATGGACGGCTAAAAACAACGTCGAAAACTCAGAGAAACGGCGAAGAAACATGTTCGATTCTGACACCAATCGTCCCTGATATATTTGGATGCAGTGTTAATTTGGAATTTCCTTCCCTCTGTCCAGTTCTAGATTCCTCCATCCCATGAAATCCTCAAATCACTCTTACAAAATAATTACCAGTATTTTGACAACTGTCCGTCAACTTAATGACATGCCTGCCAGCAATTCCGATGTTGGATGTTTTCATTAATGTTCTTTTACTCTCATTAGTTTTATATGACATCCAGTTACAAAACGATGCTGTGTACCCAACTATTCCAACTACTGAATCAACATACTCGTAATTCAAAATAGCATATGTGACCTCACCATCTGTGACCAACACCAACTGAAATGTGTTCTTAACTCCAAAACGAACACCATACATATCTTCCGCATTCACATATGTCACATAAAACATATATTTCAAATCAATTTTATCATCAGTGAAACGTCGAATGTCATCCTTTAAAAGGTTTAAAACAGCAGGGTCAGAGGATTGCCCGAACATAATCATGTGAAGAGAATTTACAAAAAGACCCAAAGCTGACAGCACAGATACAGGTGTTTTATCAGTCAGTTTATTTTCTGTATAGTCTGTTGCTATGAAGCCATCCCTGTGTATCTAAAAGGAAACATCGGTTCGTTAAATGCAATTTACTGATTAATGTGAACTGAACGGAAATCAATAAGATTTCCCCTTCAATAATATAAACCAAACCTTACATATAATCGCTTTGTCGTTTTTCGCGGGAAAGGCAATGCAAAGCTCAAATCAACTGCAGTTGGTTCGGGACTCCAGATTGAATCCGCAAACTCGTACATTACTAGAACAAAGAAAAAATGAAACATTTTTTGCTAATGGCCCTGAAACACAGTGAGCATAGGCAACGAAAAACCTTTTTCTACGTCAAACGATAGTCCATTGGTCATTCTTCAAATGGGCATTTTTGGATTTACTAGGACGTGTTTCATAAGCGAGAAAACTGAACATAAAAGTGCATATTTCATTCTTCCCTCACATTAAAACTTGTGAGGCTAGATGAAACAGATGGGAAAACTCAAATGCATAGCATTTAACACGTGTCTAAACAACAACTAATTTAAAGAAAATGTCAGTGGTAAACCCAAATATCACTTATGCTAGTTCTAGCACTTCATTTGCCGAAGAGAATGCTCAAGCTTTCCAACGAGCACACTAAACCCATTTTTGTCCTGGATCACTCATTGCTGATGATTTCATTTTCAAATATCATCTGTTTCAATTAGATCCATCGTCAGTTGTCGAAAATGTTTATTAATAAGTATTTATGGTGTATCGAATATTTTTCTTGTATATTAGAGAAGTGATAAATAAACAAAGAAATGAACATATATGACAAACTATCTTTGCAAGCTATCATTACAAGCTATCATTACAAGCTATCATTGCATGTTATCATTGCAAGTTATCATTGGAAGCTATCATTACAAGTTATCATGGCAAGCTATCATTACAAACTATCATTGCAAGTTAACATTGAAAGCTATCATTACAAGTTATCATTACAAGCTATCATTACAAGTTATCATTACAAGTTATCTTACAAGTTATCATTACAGGTTATCATTACAAGTTATCATTACAAGTTATCAAAACAAGTTATCATTACAAGTTATCTTACAAGCTATCATTACAAGTTATCATTACAAGTTATCATTACAAACTATCATTGCAAGCTATCATTACAAGTTATCATTGCAAGTTATCATTACAAGTTATCATTACAAGTTATCATTACAAGTTATCATTACAAACTATCATTGCAAGCTATCATTACAAGTTATCATTGCAAGTTATCATTACAAGTTATCATTACAAGTTATCATTACAAGCTATCATTGCAAGTTATCATTGCAAGTTATCATTACAAGTTATCATTGCAAACTATCATTACAAGTTATCATTACAAGTTATCTTACAAGCTATCATTACAAGTTATCATTACAAGTTATCATTGCAAACTATCATTACAAGTTATCATTACAAGTTATCTTACAAGCTATCATTACAAGTTATCATTACAAGTTATCATTACAAGTTATCATTACAAGTTATCATTACAAGTTATCATTGCAAACTATCATTACAAGTTATCATTACAAGTTATCATTGCAAACTATCATTACAAGTTATCATTACAAGTTATCTTACAAACTATCATTACAAGTTATCATTACAAGTTATCATTGCAAACTATCATTACAAGTTATCATTACAAGTTATCTTACAAGCTATCATTACAAGTTATCATTACAAGTTATCATTGCAAACTATCATTACAAGTTATCATTACAAGTTATCTTACAAGCTATCATTACAAGTTATCATTGCAAACTATCATTACAAGTTATCATTACAAGTTATCTTACAAGCTATCATTACAAGTTATCATTACAAGTTATCTTACAAGCTATCATTACAAGTTATCATTACAAGCTATCATTACAAAGTTATCATGGCAAGCTATCATTCAAACTATCATTATCATTTATCTTACAAGTTATCATTACAAACTATCATTGCAAGCTATCATTACAAGTTATCATTACAAAGCTATCATTACAATCTATATCAATACAAGTTATCATTACAAGTTATCATTACAAGTTATCATTACAATTATCATTACAAGTTATCATTGCAAACTATCATTACAAGTTATCATTACAAGTTATCATTGCAAACTATCATTAACAAGTTATCATTACAAGTTATCTTACAAGCTATCATTACAAGTTATCATTACAAGTTATCATTGCAAACTATCATTACAAGTTATCATTACAAGTTACTTACAAGCTATCATTACAAGTTATCATTGCAAACTATCATTACAAGTTATCATTACAAGTTATCTTACAAGCTATCATTACAAGTTATCATTACAAGTTATCATTGCAACTATCATTACAAGTTATCATTACAAGTTATCATTGCAAACTATCATTACAAGTTATCATTACAAGTTATCTTACAAGCTATCATTACAAGTTATCATTGGAAGCTATCATTACAAGTTATCATGGCAAGCTATCATTACAAACTATCATTACAAGTTATCATTACAAGTTATCTTACAAGTTATCATTACAGGTTATCATTACAAGTTAGCATTACAAGTTATCAAAACAAGTTATCATTACAAGTTATCTTACAAGCTATCATTACAAGTTATCATTACAAGTTATCATTACAAACTATCATTGCAAGCTATCATTACAAGTTATCATTACAGGTTATCATTACAAGTTATCATTGCAAACTATCATTACAAGTTATCATTACAAGTTATCTTACAAGATATCATTACAAGTTATCATTACAAGTTATCATTACAAGTTATCATTACAAGTTATCATTACAAGTTATCATTACAAGTTATCATTGCAAACTATCATTACAAGTTATCATTACAAGTTATCATTGCAAACTATCATTACAAGTTATCATTACAAGTTATCTTACAAGCTATCATTACAAGTTATCATTACAAGTTATCATTGCAAACTATCATTACAAGTTATCATTACAAGTTATCTTACAAGCTATCATTACAAGTTATCATTGCAAACTATCATTACAAGTTATCATTACAAGTTATCTTACAAGCTATCATTACAAGTTATCATTACAAGTTATCATTGCAAACTATCATTACAAGTTATCATTACAAGTTATCTTACAAGCTATCATTACAAGTTATCATTGCAAACTATCATTACAAGTTATCATTACAAGTTATCTTACAAGCTATCATTACAAGTTATCATTACAAGTTATCATTGCAAACTATCATTACAAGTTATCATTACAAGTTATCATTGCAAACTATCATTACAAGTTATCATTACAAGTTATCTTACAAGCTATCATTACAAGTTATCATTGGAAGCTATCATTACAAGTTATCATGGCAAGCTATCATTACAAACTATCATTACAAGTTATCATTACAAGTTATCTTACAAGTTATCATTACAGGTTATCATTACAAGTTAGCATTACAAGTTATCAAAACAAGTTATCATTACAAGTTATCTTACAAGCTATCATTACAAGTTATCATTACAAGTTATCATTACAAACTATCATTGCAAGCTATCATTACAAGTTATCATTGCAAGTTATCATTACAAGTTATCATTACAAGTTATCATTACAAGTTATCATTACAAACTATCATTGCAAGCTATCATTACAAGTTATCATTGCAAGTTATCATTACAAGTTATCATTACAGGTTATCATTACAAGTTATCTTACAAGCTATCATTACAAGTTATCATTACAAGTTATCATTACAAACTATCATTGCAAGCTATCATTACAAGTTATCATTACAAACTATCATTACAAATTATCATTACAAGTTATCTTACAAGTTATCATTACAGGTTATCATTACAAGTTATCTTACAAGTTATCATTACAGGTTATCATTACAAGTTATCTTACAAGCTATCATTACAAGTTATCATTACAAGTTATCATTACAAACTATCATTGCAAGCTATCATTACAAGTTATCTTACAAGCTATCATTACAAGTTATCATTACAAGTTATCATTGCAAACTATCATTACAAGTTATCATTACAAGTTATCATTACAAGTTATCATTACAAGCTATCATTACAAGCTATCATTACAAGTTATCATTACAAACTATCATTGCAAGCTATCATTACAAGTTATCATTACAAGCTATCATTGCAAACTATCATTGCAAACTATCATTACAAGTTATCATTACAAGTTATCATTACAAACTATACAAAAATAGAAAAGTAGGAAATCCATTTATTTAACACTGATATGAATGATATGATATGAATGATATGATATGAATGATATGATATGAATGATACGATATGATATGAATTATGTTGACCTGCGATTTGGCCTTGGAAAATAATCCCCACTGTTTCAATTTACCCCATGCGTCAATAAGCCCCATTCTCCCCTGCACAATTTAATGAATGAAATAAACTTCTTTTTGTGGAGTTTCAATAGTCAGCTAGCTTTTTGACAGTTAAGTCGTCACTATTTTTCCCAAACAAGGAAAATCTGCGATAAAATAACCTTTGAAAAGTTAGATGGTGGTACAGTTGATGGAAATATAGGAATACGCTAATTAGCGGAATGTCTACAGTTTTATATAAACCCTTTCCAGTCGTATTTATTTGATTCAATTCCCTTCTCAGAAACTGGGACTCATACTCCACAACAAAAGAAGTGAAATTATCCCATTTAAAAGAAATGCAATTTTCTCATTTGGAGCCAACGACAGACCGCAAGTTGTTAAGTAAGAGCAATTCTTAATCTCTAATATGGTAAATACGTTGACTGTCGAAGGGGGTAAGAAGCCATCTAAAATATCCATCTTCAAGGACGCAAAAATAGTTCCGTTACATATATTGTATTACTCATTGTTAATTTAATTTTAATTTTAATTTTAATTTTAATTTTATTTAATTTTAAGGTACTACCGTCTTACCATCTTATAGAGCTCAAAATTCTGATCAAAAAAATATATGGGATCGTCTGTCTACGACAAAGTGATATCGTCGATTAAAGATTTAAATGACGTCAATTTAATGACGTCAATTTGCCCAAATTTTTGTCACCATATCGCCAACATCGCAGACTCCAAAAGAGGTTAGTTATTGCCATTGGTTATCGAGATATTTGCCCTTAAATGTCGCATTCTATTTAGTACAAAATGCAATGGTTTCACTGACGTCGCTCAATAAATCGCCTATGTAGAACTTTGTGTGGACTTACTTTGCGCGCCACTGTTCTCTCACAGTCGCATCTATCATTTTGCGTGCCAGACAAACAGACAGGCAGACAAACAAACAGAGAATTGGATATTATAATATATAGGACTACAAACAAAAAATATAAAAAATAATTCTGACCATTATTCATTTGTGAAGAAATAGAAACAATCCATTTTCCTGTCACACCAGTATTTGTAGCCTCAAAAATTGACAGTTGATCGGAAATGTGATGGAAAGTACGGGAATCTTCATCAATAAAAAGGATAGGAAGGGCTGTTTGAACAGTTACAGATAAATAATTCAATATGATGTATGTATTGTTACCATCACTCACGAACACAACTTGAAAACTTTGTGGTGGCTCGTCAGCATTACGAACACTCAGAACGTTTTCATATGTGATGATAAAAACCTGGTTTGCCTTAAATGGAATGGCTTTATCAAAATCTTGTATATCCATTGTTGCCCTGGTTAGCGTATCCTGGTCGAAAGATTCCTCGTATTTCACGCTGCCACTGTTTGCGGTGGATAAATCTGCAAAATATACTGCAAATAATGTTCCAGATTCAGAAAAAATTGATCCATTCACAGCCGGTGGTGTTTGTCTTAATGTAATGATACCGTTTGTGGAAATCTATAAAACAACCATAGTCATAACATTCAATCTTCTTAAATACTACTAAACTCTAAAATTATTATGTATATTATATTGCAATTTATTAATTAAATCTAATTGAACGGTTGAGGCATATGTTTCCTTAGAGCTGTATGTAGATAGATATATACATAGGGAGTAATCCTTTGAGGTAAGACTACCACAAACAATTCTTTTTAACTGATTTTAAGTGTTATCGCGTGTTCCTCAATTGACTGTAAAAAAAAACTTAAAAATAAGCTCTCAGCTCTTATCATGCACCCTAGCATTCCGATAGTGAAAGTTAGTTAGCTAATAGCTAATAGCGTGCACATATTCTGAAACGAGTCAAAAGTCGATTTTTGATAAGAATGAAGAATTTCCATAAAGTACTAAATTTGAAAAATACAAATCAAAACAAAATCAGTCTTCTTCTATTGACGGCATCCTTATCTGTTTTCAATTTTAAAGTGAATGGAAATTAATCAGCTCGAACGCTTGGGTAGCTTCGATCATGATCGTACTTACGTTTTTATAACTGTTATACTTACATAAACAAATTTTTCCATCCTTTCAAACATCAGCATTGGTTGCATCAAAGTAACATTTTTTGACACGCCATTACCTTTTTCTAAATACTTTGGCCTTGTATGATTATAGAATACTAAAGAAAGAATAACAACTTACACCAAACACACATATCTTTATGTATAAACACACATATCTTTATGTATAAACACACATATCTTTATGTCTAAACACACATATCTTTATGTATAAACACACATATCTTTATGTATAAACACACATATCTTTATGTCTAAACACACATATCTTTATGTATAAACACACATATCTTTATGTATAAACACACATATCTTTATGTCTAAACACACATATCTTTATGTATAAACACACATATCTTTATGTATAAACACACATATCTTTATGTCTAAACACACATATCTTTATGAATAAACACACATATCTTTATGTATAAACACACTTATCTTTATGTATAAAACTTCGATTGGAAAATTATGGAACCTCATATAGGTTAAAGTACTGCTGAGTTGCAGGTTATCATTAGGCAAAATCGGACAGTTTAAAATGTCATCCTTAAAGTAAAAGGGAATTGAACATATACTTTTCTATATCAACTTGATTTGTTTCACATAAACAGATGTTAACGTCTAGTTCTCTGTCTGACAATAAATTCTTCATGTTACCTTTTTTGATATTTTTTTCACACAATATCACGAGCTGATGTAATTTATGTTTACAATTATTTGAATTTTGAAAGAAATAACTTGTTTTCCTTTCTACAACGACGTTTCTTTCCTCAATTAACGAAAAACATGTCTAATTGACGCCAATGCTAAAATAAATGCTCAAGGTAAAAGAAACAGAAATATTTACATGTGTAACTGCACTTCTTTATAGCTGTGAGTAAGTACACATGACGTCCAGTTTCATTTATATTTGATGAAGTAGCCATTTGAATGCTATACTTTGGTGATACATATGGTTGGACATTACAATCAACTTCATTATACCCAACAAGTGCAAAATTCCTATATAAAGATTCGTATGACAGGATTGTATATGTTTTATTCCCATCACTTACTAGTACAGCTTGGTATGTACTGTTCCATGCGCTGTCCCATTGATCACTCTGAAATGTAATTATCACAGCTTGTTTTGCAGTGAAGTTATCCTTGCTCAGTTTACGGACATCTCCACTAGCTCTATGTAATATTTCTTCACTAATTGCGTCGTCATAATATATACGGTATCTATCGCCAGTAGAATAAACAGCCAATGCATTAAAAGATGATGACAATTTCTGAAGGTAAATATATATCGATGTTGTTAATGGAGTCGGAGTTGTGATAAACCCTTCGGAACTGATCTAAAATTGAAACAATATTTTGTAAACGTTATTATTAAAGGCATACCGAACTACCCAGTATCACGTATTTGGAGTCCGAAGACTCAGGGCAATTCACCGCGTGTTACATGCTTTTGAATTATGCGGACCAGAAATTTTTATTATTATTATTAGTTTGAACTTAAAATATTTATTACTCGCGCCTCCATTAATTTACTGACCATGGAAAGTTAGTGGTCTGTATATTATTCTCATAATTATTCATCTTTTTCAGAGCAAAACAACATGGAGAGAAAAAAAAAAAGAATCATGATCAACTTTTGTTGGCGATACTCGATGCACAGACACATTCCTAAACAGTTAAACATAACAGCCTTTATTGTATAGTACAAACGTTGCAATGTCTTAGAAGAAAATTTACACTTAAATACTAAATTTATGGTGAAAATAGGGTTAGTACTTTCTGTTTGTATATTCTCTCGCTTATGGGAGCCACTAAATAAAAATAGACCCTGGGTAGTACAGTTTGCTTGATATTAACTGAAATTAAATGGACGCGAAAGAAAACGAAGTTAACCAACCAGTTTCACCAGCACAAAGTTATTCGAACATTGTAAATAATTGTCGTTATTGAGCTGCATGGCTTAATTGATAGAGACCTTCGTTTTCTCCCAGCTTTGTGTTCCCTCCCTATGGTTCCCATACACATATATATGGTGAAAGCACTATATTTAGGACGTTTTCTGACTTATGTAAAAAATGAGAATATTACCAATATCTAAAATATGCAAAATCCGACCAAAGATAATATGAAGAGATACGAAAAGGATGTATTTTGAAAGCACAGAACCAAAGCTATACATGGATGGTCTACGTACCTACGTACTTATCAAAATATATTTCCTGTTTATACTAGATGAATGCCCTACCATTCCTAAATAATCGGCAATATCCTTCTATATTTTATTTCACCCTAGAAAAGATTGTAAAATAAAAGATTGCATTGCGTTTTTGTTCATTTAACCGTTTTACCAGTGGGTCAAATTTTCAAAAAGTATTCGTGGAGGAGTGTTTTTTTATTGAAACAGCAGGCGATATTGGTTGCCATTCCTACAGAAAATACTCTTCCACAGAGGACTTTTGAAGATTTTGCCCACTGGGTTACTTTATCATCGTCCATGTTGTTCGTTATTGGGAAGAATTAGGCTGTGCTCAAGTCATGAAAGGCTTCCCCTTATCTGAAAATCAATGTTGGGTTTCGTATCTATTCGTAATAGGTTTTTCGCACAATGCACCTGTTTGTGATAACAACAAAAAACATTCATCTCACATTCAGAAGAAAATACCGGAATTTTGAAATTTCATACAAATGAATGAATAATATGGTTTTCTAGTTATCTTTGGTTGAGAATTACAGGCAAAAAATCTCGAGAAAAAAACATAACACTTAACAGAGAAATTTGAAAAATTACTTAAACAGAAGTTTCAAGAAACAGAAACGATAACTGAGGAAGAAAAGAAGGAGCAGGAAATGAAAACAGTATTAAACTTTACGGAAACTGATATTCCGAAAGGTTTAGAATTCAAAGTGTCGTTCAAAAAGATTCCCGTCATTGATATTATAAGTGGAATTGAAGAGGCAATCAAAAGTTTTTCTTCTAATGCAATGGCAAACGAACTTGGATATGAATGTAAGAGAATAATGCAAAGTGGAAAGGCACACATTAATGTCTCCCAAGATTTATGTAATGGCTAAAGAGAATGGCTAAAAGCAAAGAAACTGATTTTAATTGAAAATGACAAAGGACGTGCTATCTGTATTATTGATGACAAGAAACTTGATAATTTAGTTGAAAAGGAGCTTTCGAATAAAGAACGCTACGTAGAACTGAAAGAAAACAAGAGGCTTACAGCTTGAAGTACTGACGCTTACGTAGACTTTGTCCATACATGATTTGAAATGGGATAAACCTTCACACTGAGGACATTTTTTGTGGCAACATAAATTTGCAATGCTTTAATAGACTCGTGGCACAAGAGTTCTAAACATGTACAAAATACATTTTTGGGCACAATTTTTTTCCTAATGCACCTTACAGAGAACGATGGATGTTTTCAGTAATATTAGTATTGCTATTTACTTTTTGAATTCTATAAACTCGATTTTTCCTTTAAACCACCCAGGTGCTTATTCATTTTTGCAACTTGGATGGGCAGTTTATAAGAGGAAGGCATTTAGCAACAATTTGGAGAATAATTTGAATAAAACATTATTGCGTGTGGTTATTATTTTTTTCTCTCTTCTACATTCTCTCGCACTTCTGTTATACTTATGTGTATATTCGTCATTATTATTATCAAAGAAATTCTAATAACCACCTGGGTGTTCTTTTACTAATTTGAAAATATGTTGTATCTAAAATTATCTACATAATGTTTTATCATCATCACCATATTCCCTTTAGTATCCCTTTCTATTGTTTCTTGGCCATGTCAACATCCACAGCTGTGTCTATTGACTTTTTCTTTTTTTTAAAGAATGATAAAATGAACGTAAAACTGCTTGGCATGGGTTTTCTTAATTTAAAATCAACTTGAATATTAGTTCCAGACATCTGAAATTGTCCGGCGTAAAAACAGTATTTGTCCGACAAAAGTGTGGTACAACCTAAATAAAATACCAAAGGCGATCAGTATCCTTATGTTTAGGGTTCACGGGTTTAATCGTGTCCCCCATTTCATTGTTCTTTTCGTGTCGTATATATACAGAGAAAACACTGTGATGATGTTAATGTCTGGACCGGGTTTACAGTTCTACCGGTAGACATCTTGTCCGACATGGAAAAAAATAATCTTCAGGCGTGCACAATATCATCCCACAAAGTTAAATCCACACAAAAATTAATTCACATATACTTTAAGTATAAATTCCTAAGATTAAGAGTTTTGATGCATGAATGAATTATATATAGTATAATAGTAGTACTGCTATTATACGCATGCATACCTGAATTTAATCCATAACATAAACGCCAGTGGCGGATCTAGAGGGTAGTCGAAATTTGTGGAGGAGAATGTTAGCTATTAAAGTATAAAGAAAAGGGTGCAAATAAGTCCATTGGTGATACAGACTGAAAACAGAAATTATGTTAATGTGCTCCTCCACAAATTGGGACTACCCTCTAGATCCGCCACTGAAGGCAGTATATATGAGACGCCTGTCTGGCAGTTAACTTGCTTTTTTTTTTTATTGTAAAGAATAATAAAAATGATTGCATATTTATATATACATTGTGTACACTGCCAGCCATGCAGAAGCCTAAAAACAAACAGAAACTGCAGCCAGAAAATTGTTAAGCTATTTGGAATAAAAATAAAGTTTTAAAAATTGGAGCTGTAGTGAAGAAGCTGTGCTACACTTTCACTCTCAAACATCTATCCACATCATCATTACAAAGTATACACACAAAACTTAGTTCTGTAATGTATTAAAAACTGTATTGATACACTAAGAATACTTACCTTTTTTTAAGTTTCTGTCTTCTTCAGCCCGTTCGAGAATCGTTATCCACAAACCCGGAACTTTACGACATTTTTATAACCCGTTTCCTTAGCAAACCAATTAGAGATCGAATTGATGAGAAGGCTTTGAAGAAACGGGCAATAACGGACTCCGATACTCGGGAGGGTGTTGTGAAAGGGCGGAATTAACTGCGACATTACACACTGACTAATTGACTGACAGACACGGGGAAATGAAGGATCAGCTGCCTCGCAGCGCTGACCAATAATATAAACAGGGTAAAAACTGCAGTTAATAAGGAACTGGCTTGTTTGAGAAAAGAGAATAAAGTAACTGTTGAACAATTGAAGACTCTGAAGCAGATAACACCTACTACACCTATGCTAGACCAACTCTGAAAGCTCGTAAGAATCCACTGAGGCTAATCATAAATACCCAAGGTTCTGCGTTTGTGAGTTAGGAGCTGAAGCCGCTTACAACTACAGCAAAATCGTTCATAAAGGATTCAAAAGAGTTTGTTAACAAATTAAAGAAAGTTAAATTAGATGATGACGAGAAACTTGTCAGTTTTGATATTGAAGATATGTATCCTTCGTTGCCAAAAATGGAAGTCTTAAAAGAAGTTGAAAGACGAATAAATGATCCCAACTTTCATCCCGACATTAACAAAGATGCGTTGATTAGACTTGCCAGAATACCAATATAAAAAACAAAGTTCATGAACAAGCAGATGGATTGTTTATAGGATCACCAGCGTCGCCCTGTTTCGCAGAATTATATGTACAAGGTTTAAAAGAATCAAATATTTACACAATGATTCACGCACTTCCACTGTGGTTGAGGAAGGTAGATGATACATTTACTATCACGAAATATAAACCATTAAAAATCCTTGTTTCATCTTATGAAAAGTCAGAAAGAAAATGTCACGATACTCAAGCAGTTGTGTACAAGGTTGTAACGGATCTTATATTGGTGAGACTGGTAGAATGTTAAAAACTCGAATGAAAGAGCATAAACAAGGTGCCATCAGAAAAAAAGAAAACAGTTCAGAACATGTAATGGAGACTGGGCACGAAATGGACTTTGATGGTGCGACAATTTTAAATAAAGAAAACGATTATATAAAACGTAAATTTAAGGAGGCTGTATTTATAAATAGAAACAAAAACGTTATCATGAATAAATAAAAGTTATATGACAGATATGCGAAAATTTAATTTAATTTATTTATTTGATTTTAACGATGATTTTATGTGAATATGTAATTAGGGAATAAAGAAAATTTTTACTGTAAAAGTTTTATAATATGGTTTTATTGCACAATACCATTTTTCTCCTCAATGTCTCTCTATAGATAAGGCCATCATAAGAGATTTTGTGGAGGGATTATCCTTATAGTTGGAGCGCTTGATAATAAACTAGGTATCAACTGGATATCAATCGTATCAACCTTTGGAAGTTAAAAGTAACTGTTCCTACTATGAGACTCTTTTTCTACAGAATATTTAAAATGAATTGAATTTTAAGAATAAAATTTAAAAAATCTCACCAATAATTCCTCCTGTATTTCTGAGAACAGCAAAATAGGTGTGTTCAATCTTACTTTGATCACTTGATTTTCGTCAACTTCCCTCTGAATTTTCTCAAATGGGTATAAAACTGAAAGGAAAGGTAAAGGTATGCAACATTCGCATCCATTTCCCACAAAATGCAGAAATGTAAAAGGCATAATTCCAGGTTTTATAGAGAACTGAGTATAATGTAGAAAGAATAAATGATACTTTCTTAAATTACGAAAGTGTTCTTTCTAAACTTGCACGATAAAATAATTTTATAATAAGGTATTTCTCTGGGATAAGAAGGCCTCCTTTTGAAACGATCTAAATTGGTCTTCTGACTGATGGCGAAGACTGACGTTATGTAATTAACGAGAAAGTCTATTAGAACACATAAAGGGAAACATATGTGTCTTCTAACATAAATGATGCTTTGGGTAATGTCATTGTATTTTTTGAATTGTTTGTAATGGTCTGTATTATAGACCTGCTGAACGATCTGTTCTGTAAAATACACGAGTTTGTTGATATCTGTAAACGGGTATGATAAAGGATTCATAATAGATACTACGTTGTAGAAACTTGTGTTATTATATTGTTGACACGTTTTTCAGTCCCTTTAAAAACATAGACTTAATTTTTGGATATTACATATTATTATTTTAACGGATAGAAGATTCTTACCAGTGCAGCCTGCAAATCCAAGCGACATCAAAACTATAAGTAAAATGTCCATCACTGAGATATCAACGATCCCGTTTGACCCAGCCAAATCTCAGGATAGAAGAAACAATGAGAAAATCTTTTAGAAGTAAAGTATTTCATTTATCTAACATATGTTGGTAATTTCATTCACGTAAGAACAATATAATCATTTGCTGGAATTGAAAAGCCAAGAAAGTTCCATTATTTGTCTATCTTTTTCCAGAAAGGGATTTCAAATCTGAAATTCAAATGTTAAGAAGAAAGAAGAAAGGTAACCTCGAACTTAGGCATCGCATGCGTAAAGTGTCTCATTTTACGGAAACCGTAAATTGCAATTTCACTGAATACGAATTATGTTATTAACAATATGGTATACACAAATATGCTTACTGTTTTTACTTCACGCATTATTCTAGTTGCATTTGTTACACCCGTCTTCAAATCAAAAAGAGAGAAACAGCCCTGGGTTCGAAGTTGAGAAGAAAGGGTGGATTATATAAAGAAATCCAGTCCTTTTAATTATTTCACGAGATAAAAATATTAATAATTAAACACCCCTAAAGGAACACATATGTAATTAATTAAAATACACAATAATTTTAGCATTACAAAGAATTTCCAAGAATTGTTGTTCTGATTGATATATCAGATTGATCCTCTCAGGTTCAGGTTATATTATTTATAAATTTAATCAACGAATTAGTAACGAAACTAGTATACCTATCTTTCCCAATAAGATGTTTTTACACGCTATACTAACCATCTATATACTAATAGCGACTGTGCATCCACTTTTTAGTTTGGTCAGTGTGAATAAAGGACTGGGAACGAAATGTTCGTATGGAAAATGTTATAATTAAAATTTTAGATCGTGCGTAACTGAGTTGTCGAGATATAGGCGATATTAGTATTATAGGAGTAGCGCGACGTCAGTGGGCACATTGCATTGCATCCTAAATAGAACGCGATATTTAAGGGCAAATATCTCGAGAACCAATGAGAATAATTGACGTCACCTTGGGTGCGCGATATTGGCGGTGGGGTGTCGAAAAAAATAACTCTCTCACTACTCGTATCTACCATTTTGTGTGACAGACAGACAGACAGACAGACAGACAGACAGACAGACAGACAGACAGACAGACAGACAGACAGACAATCGGGTATTAATATATAGGACTCAATCCAAAATAAGTTTGATGCTTTTCATGACATGTTTTCTACCGAGTAGATGTTTTCCTTTTATCAGAAACAAAACTAGATGAAAGTTTTACCTCTGCACAATTCCAGATTGATGGTTTTGAATTACCGTTCAGATATCGAAGCTTTGTTCGTTGAAATTAATATAAGATCCCAAGAGTGGTTGATTTGTGGCACATACAAAAGCCCCAGACTGTCTGATGATTATTTCATAAGTAATATTAGAAACAGTATACACAGACTGAACTATGACAGAGCGATAACTATGGGGGATTTCAATTTGAAGGATTTATAAGGCTTTTATAAATTTCAAAGCTGATCTTAGTCTTAAGAACTTGGTTACCTCTCCAACATGCTTTAAATCTACAGAGAATCCTACAAAAATTGACCACATCCTCGTTTCACACAAGCAAAATTTCATGAAATCGAACGTTGTTGAGACTGGGCTCTCAGACCACCATAAATGTACATTAGCAGTTCTCAACAAAATTCTCCAAAAAATAAGCCCAAGGTAATTACTTACCGCCAGTACAAAAATCTTAATCGTCATGCTTTTGAAACAAACCTAATTATTGACAAAGTAGGAAACGATCCTAACTTCACTTATTCTACCCTTGATGAACACTTTAAGAAACATCTACCGTTAACCCAAGAAATTGTGAGGAGAAATGAGTCACCTTTCATGACAATAGCTATTCGTAAAGAAATTGTGTTGAGATCAAGAAAAAAAAACCGCATTTAATAATAACGCAATCCTAAACAATTTTGAGATTAACAAGAAACAACGCAACAAGTGTGTTTCCCTCATTAGATAAGTTAAAAAAGTGTATTATGGGAATTTAGATCTCCGAGTTTTGAACGATAACAAAAATTTCTGGTAAAAGATCAAGCCGATCTTTTCTGAGAAAGGTGTGAAGAAAAGTTTGAATGTTTTAGTTGAAAATGAACAATTAATTACAAACACGAAAAACATTGCTAATGTTATGAATGAGTATTTTATCAACATCACAAAAGAGTTGGATATTAGTGGTATACCTGTAAATGAATATGAGATAAATATCACTGATCCAATTGAGGTTGCACTACGGAAATACTCAGACCACCCAAGTATACAGAAAATCCAAAAAAATATTATTGTTAACAGAAAGATGAATTTAGTGTTATTGACGTAACAGAAATGCATGAGGAAATTAAGAACATAAACCGACAGAAGGCAACACCGAAATCGGAAATACCAGCTGATATTTTACAAGATTATGCTCCAATATATGCTCAAACGTTAACAGATTGCTTTAACAAAGCAAGCATTAACTGTGATTTTCCACCCGATTTGCAAAAGACAGATGTAACTCCGTTGCATCAGAAAGAATCACGTAGTGATAAGGGCAACTACCGCCATGTTAGTAAACTGCCTCACATCTCGAAAGTTTTCAAACACTTATGTATAAGCAAATTAACGAGTTTATGAGTAATAAGCTCTCGAAAAAACTTTCTGGGTTTCGAAATCCTATAGTACTCAACACGCCTTGGTATACGTGCTTGATAGCTGGTATAAAAGCCTTGACAAAGGTCACCATGTGAGAGTTGTTCTTATGGACTTGTCAAAGGCTTTTGGCTGTATTAACCACGAGCTGTTAATATCAATGTTAGATGCCTATGGCTTCTCTAAGGACGCCTTGAAATTTGTATTCTCCTACCTACAAGGCAGGAAACAGATGGTTGTAGTGAATGATACATTTAGTTCTGAGGCGATATTTTTCAAGGCGTGTCCCAAGGGTCCATATTTGAGCCGTCACTTTTTCTATAATGTTTATATTAATGATTTATTTTTCAACTTAATTGATTCTACAGCAGGCATATGTAATTTCGCGGACGATAATTCGTTATTTACTGCAGCCTTTGAAATTACAGATGTTACTAGGAATTTAGTGAAAAATATGGACTCACTTGCTAGATGGTTTTCCAAGAATGGTTTTGCAGTTAAGTCCGTCTCAGTGCAAACTTCTGATCCTTGGGAAACCACGCAATCTACCGGTGTATATCACAACCAATAACCAGATTTTGAGTGAATCAAACTCTGCTACTTTACTTGGCATTCAGATTGACAAAAGCCTTTCTTTTGCTGAACATGCTGAATGACATTTTTTATATTCATCATTTTTGCTAGATGTGACGCTTAAAAAATAAATAAACTACACAATATTTTCTATAAAAATTAAGCTCAGAATCAGCGAAAATATCATCTGACAAGCCTTTCAGGTTCTAGGTATACTTTCACCTGATCACTAAACAATTGCACCATAACACCACTTCAAAAAAGTAAGTTTCAATGAATACGGCAAGTGGCTCCCCTCAATGTTCTCCTTCAACTCTGGACTAAAAGCATCATAATAAATCTGTCTTTACTTAGGCAATTTGGCTCAAAATTCCAAAAGCCACAATTCACATCAAATATATCTTGCCACTAAACATATCAGAAAACAGTGACACATGTCACATTGCAAATGAAAGAACAATTAACATCAATAAATTTATAACTTCTGTGAAAATAACTGTTCCTCTGGTAAAACATCAGGAATCACACTGTTCTAAATAGCTGTGAAAATATCAGTTATGTTCGTGAAATCCTATTATTATTCCATGGAGGCATTTTAAAAGATTTTTTTCTCATTGCATTATGGTAGTTGTATTCATGTATTAAGGAGATAATAACATCGAAAAAGTAGGACACAGACATTCTACCCGATTGCTGATATTTGACATATTCCAAATGTACAAAGTCATCACACTTAAAAATACAAAAAAAAAGAGAATGAAGTTCTTTGTTGATAGTATAATAGAACAAACATCAAGCATTTGAGTTGATAATGTATAATAGTGGTATGATTGTGTATCAAAGAAACTCTTAGTAGCTTTCAATCTTTTTAATTTATCTGATCCTTGTGGTTGTCTTGCCATTCCTGAAGGCAGTTTACCTTTGTAATGTAACGATTAACATAATTTTACTAAAACCATTAAACAACCTTACTTACCAAGAAATTATCAGTTTCTGAATGATAGTTGTTTACCAATACCACATGGAAGTTAAAACCAGGCTACAACAAAAATCAGACAAAAATCAGCGCAACAATCATACAAAGATTCAGGTGTGGAAGATGTGAATATCTATCAAGTAAATAATCAAATTCAAAAACTATTATAATCCAACTTACCCCAAGTGCTTTTTGAGTTTTTTCTAACAATCAAACAAACTAAGAAGTTGCCCTCAATTTTCTCTTGATGAATAGTCAGCAATGTTTTCAGACTATTATTGATGCTGCTTTTCTTCTCATTTTAAAAGCTTGGCAGTTTGTGGAGGTTAGATCTTGAATGAAATAATAAATGCAAAGCTATAGTATCCCGTGTAAAATGTTTTACGGTTCCACTCAAGAATCATGATAAAAGAAATATAAGAATGTAACCTAAAAATGTTTTTGTTACATTTTCCAACTATTGAGTGAAACCGTAAAATTATGTCTTTGCACGGGATACCTGAATCAAATGTGAATTAAAATGTGAACCGTAAAAATTATACCTCCTCAGGATTCAACTGAAGGGTCATTCCACCATGAATTCATCAAATGATTTCCCAAAGATTGCATGTACCATATGATGTAAAACCATGTTTGGCACATTCATTCTTCTTTGCCATAATTTTTATTTATACTAAATTTTCTAATCTAAAATGAAAGAAATCGTATAGAACAGAAGCAAACATACTTTATTACACGAAATTAACACATTGTTGTTGTATTTAGCGCAACCCAAATTTGGGCGGTCATTAATTAACGCAAATTGTCGAGCTGAACTTTTGAGTGTGTGGTTATTAACGTGAATCGGTTGTACTCATATTAATTACCCCACTTCAGTGGATTTCCACTTCACTTATTTGATACGTGTATCAGCACAAATACGGATGTTCGATACAATACGCGTATTAATATCCATTCAAAAAATGTGTTCATATTTTTTTACAGAATTTTCATGGAAAACTGCAGACGTTGCAAAATTTCAGTAGTTTAGTTGGTTACCTTTTTCAGTGATGAATCAATGAATCCAATTCAACATTATTTTTTGGTATGCGAAGAGAATATATCCAAATTACAATCAATGCGCATGCTCAATGATACAGTACGATACACGTATTATTTTTTGAAGTGGAAATCCCGCTTACAATGTTCAAAATATGTAGATGCGTGAACAAAAAAAAATATAATTTATAATTCTCATCAGATGTTTTATATTTCCGAATTAAATTGATGGTATGGGCTTCTTTGGAGCGAGTTTCGAGAATGGCATTTGTTATTGCTGTGGCATTCCACCCGGCTTTAATAATCTGACGATATTGAAAACAAAAGTAGAAGAAGTGAACTACCCAATAATTGGACAATATACCGATGACTCGAAACAAAATTTAAATGAAATTGGAGTAAACAAAAATAAAGATGACGAGAATGACGCGGAGGATGGTGAGGAAAGTGATGTTAACGATGATGAGGTTGAAGAAATTAAATGCGATAAATGCGTTAAATTAATGTGATACAAAAAAAGGGTGTTTTTATTAAGGCAAAAAAAGTCCATTGACAACTTCTTTTGTGTAACCATTTTTAATTACTACTGTAAAATAGTAAGATGTTCTTCATGTTTCTACTATAAACCATACATTTTCACTTGTTAATTTGTTTTTCGTTTCATTTCTTCGTTCATCTCGCGAATCAATCTTTACACGAAAACGAAAACAAAAAATTTCTAAAAACCCTCATTTCTTTCCTCATAATACGGGTAGTAAACTTACTAATACTTTCTCAATAACAAACAATATTATTCTTCGCTTTTGAAATAAAAATGCTATTTTATATTTGTTTACATGCAACCTCAGTCATTTCAATTCTCCTTTGTGTATATATAACCTAGTAGTGATCTTTAAATGATTTTTAAATTGATCCTTTCTAGCAGCACCATGTTATATTCTCTAAATATAAAGTGTGTCCCCATATATAAGCCGGGACTGCCATAAGTAAACACAAGACTATATTATACAAGGTATTTTGATGATGATTCCTTATTTTTAAATTCATCAATCAAACCTTTTGTTAACACAGATTTAAATTTTGTTGTCTTCTTCTAAATCTTCGTGAATCACTCTTATCATCATCATTGTTTCTTGTAATTTAATAATTCTTCAAATGGTTTATCTCAAATCAAATTATCATGTTATGCTCACTTGAAAAATAAGTATTATTGTCATCAATATAATATTCATTGTTATATTTGCCCACATTACCCATTCACTTTCCCCATGAGTTACTGACCCCAGCCCCTGTGCTTACCCTCTCTCTTACAATATGGCGGTGACCATGGAGCTTTACAACTTAGTGATACTTAACCTTTGGGATTGTGTAATTTTATTTTCGGTCACCCCTATATTGATAGAAAAATCACGGGATGGTGGTAACTCATGGGGAAAGTGAACCGGTAAAATATGAAAAATATGATTGAAATGAACTGAAAATTATGTTTATTTATGACTTCTGGTCCATTGTCGTTGCTCCATGTGAAAGCAATAAAGGTAAAATAGGCTTAAAATTCCTTCACAAACAAGATTGTAATTTATTTATTTCTCGGATTATTAATCTGTCTACTATGAATCCATGCAATCAAGATTTTTCCATGCGATTGCTCCATGTGATAGCAATAGAGATGAAATAGGCTTAAAATTCCTTCACAAACAAGATTGTAATTTATTTATTTATCGGATTATTAATCTGTAAGGGACATCTACTATGAATCTATGCAATCAAGATTTTTTATTCGTTCATTCTTAATAGCTATTCTTAAACATCAGATTAGACCTGCATATTTTCTCACGATTTCATGAAGATAATTAGCTTACTAATTACTTACTAATAGTCACTTATTCTTCCAATTCCCCAGTGTAGTAGTTAAAAGCAATTATGATATTGAAAACGAGGCGAAACTTGATGACTAGGCCATAAAACTGCGTTTAAAGGGGAACTGAGGTCAAATTTTTGATATCGATTTTTTTCATTTAGGTTATTGAGCTTGATGAGAGGATCACAAAAATATATATTTTATGAATTATTTTTACATAATTGCCGAATAAGAGCGCTTTAAAGATTTCACTGTTATGACGTCATAGGTGGTATTTGATGTTTACGATTCAGTTATTAGCTGAGTTAAAGCGACACGGAGAAACAATATGTCTGAAAGCGATTCGTCAAATTCCTCTGAACTTTCTGATATTTCTTTTGCTTCTGAGGATTCTGATGGAAGTTTAAGTGATGCTGCTGGGTGCTATGAATGTGAGCCAGAATATACGGAGGAAGAGCTTAAGAAGATTGGGGAAATTACAACGGACAGTTCAAGTTCGGAAGACGATTTGGATTCTAGCCGTTCAGAAAATCTTCACTGGTGTTATTGTAGATGTTGTGATATAGGGCTGACAATGACATTAGAGGAATGTAAATGTTGTAAAGAATTTAATATTCTAAGTGAAAAATTGGCGCCATGTGCATTCTGAGGTAGCGTAACAAAATTGTTGAAAATCAATGATAGATAATGTAGACCATCCCTTAATATTTAACTCCTCACTTTTGTATGTAATTCTTTTCTTTCGAGAACTAATAAATGACTTTCGAATTTAACCGGGGGAAAAAATAAATAATTTTTCATACAAATGCATATAGAAAAAAAGAGTCTTTACGCCCGGTGGAGTTTCGTAGTCATTATACAAAATTATGGCGAGAAAAAAAAAGAAAATGAAATATACACAAATAGCATAGGAATTCCAAAGACGTGTACTATGAACAGAAACGTAATATAATAAAAGAGAAGACGTTGAATATTAGAAATTTGTGTTTGGGTGTATGGTTGAAGTTTTCTTGATCTATTCACAACTTACTTGTTTATGTTGTAAATCCAAACTTCTTTTACGAGATGCAGATGGTTTGTTTGGGACGATGGTTCCATCGATGTTTATGTTGTCATATACCTTGTGCTTAAATATTGTCGGTACAGCACCTGGCTTCAACTTAGTATAACTACGTCCAAACTGTGGCATCAACTCGAACTTTAAATCTCGTTCGAAGCAATCTTCGTGAAAGTGATCACTGCAGAGTCGACGGCGATTATTTGTGGAATGGATATTGTTTATATTCCACTTTGCATTCCCCATATTGTGCAACCAACTTCTACATTGCAATTTGTACTTGTCAGGATCAGGAAACTTAAAGAAACTCTTATTTGTGCCTTTTGAACTTGTGTTTGTACATCCAAATGCAAGACACGTACAAGGCATCTTTCCACAGTTAGGAGTTCAGAGTTGAGGAATATTTCATTAATAACTGACGATACACGCCGTGTGCGCTCATTATCATCGTTTACCACCTCTGACGTCAAAAAACGGACTTTGAACTTAAAAATCAAAATTTTCAAATACTTATATTTTAGGAAATATTTAATATTTTTTGAAAATTCTTTTTTCTAATGAATACATACACTGTCCTTGATTATATAATGAAATAAAAAATTTTTTTTTTCCAAACCTTAGTTCCCCTTTAAAAATCATATGATAACATTGGAATTTTTAGTTTTTAGTTTAACTGTACAACTTTAGAAATCTCTAAATAGGCCAAATAGCACTGAAAAATAGGGATAATAGCATTCTTTGAATGATCGATCCAAAATATTTGTGTTAAATATGATATAATTTCAACATGGAGAAACACAACAATTTTTGTATATACACAGATTTATCATGGCAGTATTGCGTGTAAAAACAATTTATGGAGAAAAACTGTAAAATGTTTTTACACGCTACACTAGTCTATATACTAATAGCGACTGTGCATCCACTTTTTAGTTTGGTAAAATATTTTGCGTGTGAGGTTGCCGATTTTTCACGGTCCGTTTCTCACGCGTTTGTCTGGGGAAGTTTGAAACTGCACGAGCAAGTTGGTTTTTCGTTTGCGTATTAGTAATAGTCCCGACTCCACCTTACGGGCTCTTTTGTGTTTTTCCGTGTTTGTACGTGAAAGAAGACAATGAAAAGTCTCGACGGTGGAGGATGCAATGCAATGGTTTTTCGTTTGAAATATTCTCAACGATCATTTTTGTTTGGTGAACAAGAAGAGCGAAGAACTGTTTTTGTTGTTTGGTTTGTTTTTATTTCGAAAAGCGAAGAATAATATTGTTGTTTGTTACGAAAGTATTAGTAAAGTTACTACCAGTCGCATGATGATGATGCAGAAAAGAAACGAGGGTTTTTAAAATGTAAACAAATCTGTTTTTGTTTTCGTAAAGATTGATTCGCGAGACGAACGAAGAAATCAAGCGAAGGATTGTATTATTATTAAACGAATTAAAGAGTGGGAGAAAAAAATGTAAAGTGTGGTTTATGGTAGAAACGTGTACTGGAAGTGAAGAACATCTTACTTACAGTTATTAAAAATGGTTTTGCACAGAAGAAGTTGTCAAATGATAGCAAATGGTTTTTGATTCATTTCTTTTTCTTGGAACTGATGGTTTCGTAAAGATGGAATTAACGATTGGAAGTATATACATTAAATTGAATCAAAACACGAAGATAATGTCGTTATTTTTGGTAGTAATGGTGTGCTGGAAAGCAAAAAGAAACTGTTAATGGAATTGGAGGATTGTTAACGAAGTGTATTTACATATTGTGATTAAAAATGGTTGCGTCGTTGCAATCATTTCGACCATGTGGGAAACATCAACATATTGTGTGGAAGAGCTACGTCGTTATTTCTGATGTTTTTTTGTTGCATGTGAAGCAGTAAAGGGTTTTTTGTTACGCTGAGATATTATTGCAGCTGTGTTATTGTCGTTGTTTATTTTTCAAGCGAATTTTTGTGGCTGTTTTCAAGAAAGTTAAAGCTCTCTCTCCTACCCTCATATGATGATTGAACCCTAACCCTTTCCCTACATACAACCCACACCGCCAGCCTAAATTATAGGTTTTTTATCTATACTTCACAGATCCAATTTTTTTACCTATTCCATTTCGTTGTTTAACCTATGTTTTTATATTGCTATATATACTTTTAAGTGTGTTGTTTGTTTTGTTTTCAGTGGAGGAGAGGATCTTATTAGCTTAATATCTTTCCTTTATACTCTTCATTGATAACATCTACCTATTCCATGATGGCCACAGTCATATTTCTTTAAATTATCTCTGTTTTATTTTGTTTGTTGTTTGTTTTATTTTGTCTGTGGCAGGGGAGAGGGAGTGTGTAATGTGTAATGTATGATTTTCTTTGAAGTGGCTATTTTGCTGCATCATGTACATTTTAGGGGAGCCTACTTATTATTTGTACTGACTTTGCGAATGTCGTTTTGGAATTCGCAGTTTGAATTTAAGCCATGGTGCTTATCTTGATTATTTACTGCTATTTTACATTCTGAATGCATTTTTTTCTTGCTTCTTTTCTATACGACTTCTTTCTTTTTAGATTAAAAATATAGTGTAAATAAAAATTATGAAGAAGAATATTGAATGTGCCAATCATGGTTTTACATAATCACGGTACAAGCAATTTGGATAAAGCATTTAATGAATTCATAGAAGAATGATCCTTTGGTTGTGTATATTGAGGAGGTATAATGTTTTTTTACGATTCACATTTTAATTGATTCAGGTATCCCGTGCAAAGGCATAATTTTACGGTTTCACTCAATAGCTGGCAAATATATATAATTAAACCATTTTTAGGCTGTATTCTTATATATCTTATCATGATCCTTGAGAGTGAACCGTAAAATGTTTTTACCCGGGATACTAGTCTATATACTAATAGCGACTGTGCATAACAAATTTAGTTCGGTCAGTGTGAATAAAAGAACTGGGAACGAAATGTTCGTATGGACTGTGATATAGTGACATTTTAGGTCGTGCGTAACTGAGTTGTCGAGATATAGGCGATATTAGTATTATAGGAGTAGCGCGACGTCAGTGGGCACATTGCATTGCACCCTAAATAGAACGCGATTTTTAAGGGCAAATATCTCAAGAACCAATGGGAATAACTGACGTCACTTTGGGCGCGCGATATTGGCGACGGGGTGTCGAAAGATTTGGGTCTAAAACTTTTTGGGGACGGGTGTGACGTCATCAGAATTTTTGATCGGTGATATCTCCGTAACGGTAAGTCGTACGAGACGATCCCATACATTTTTTGATCAGGTTTTCGAGCTCTACAACTTAGTGATACCTATTCTTTTGGATTGTGTGAGTTTATTTTTCGTCATATACTATATATTGAAAGAGGAAGAGCACGGGATGGTGGTAACTCATGGGGAAAGTGAACCGGTAAAATGTTTTTACCCGGGATACTAGTCTTCTTATACTAATACTAAATCTTGCATTTTTCTTACCTAACTTTTAAAGAAAGAACGTTAGGAAAAATTTCTCGGGAAGTTCTTCAATGGATGTTTGTTTTTCCGTATTAGTATAGGGAGAATCTCCCATTAGGAGAATCTCTAGCTCCATCTTACGGGTTTTTATGACTTCGTGGATTGTTGTGCCTAAAGAAAGACATCATAAAACCACCCAGAGGAGAACGCAATGCAATGTTTTTTTGCGTTCGAAAGTTCATCTAATTTTCTCAACGTTCATTTCTTAATGAGAATGAAGACGCTGTGTGTATAATTTTTTGTTTTTGTTTTAATTTTTTAATTCAACGCTTTAAGTGCAGTAATAAAGAATAACCACATTGATAAGTATCAGTAATTATTCTATCCGACTAGATAGTCGATGTAGACCTGTTATCTATTATCAGTTTATCATTTTCTACCGATGTCTATTTTTTTAATGTATTTGAACGTAGCTTTTTCGTATCAGTTAGTTTTGACTACTATACCGAAATGTGTAGCTAGCAGTTTATTTTGTATTTCATTGTAGTATGTGGATTGTTATTATTAGGGTAAGCGAAGGTAGCAAGATCATTATCATATTGTTTTGATAGTATTTGAATAATACCTTTTTTACGAGATGTAGTATGGTTTATAATTAAAAAGAAAACAACAACGACGGTTTGGACAACGTTTCGGGTGTTCGCACACCCATTTTCAAGTCAATATAATTGTTGTTACAAGAATTTTTATACAGTTTTTTTAAAAAATTTTATTATAACTAATTATACATACATACAAAATACAACTATACATACACGCTCAATTAAATAAATACAATGGTGTAGATCTGATATTATTATTCAATAATGGACTATCTCGCATTATGAATAAACTCTCTTTAATTTCCAAAAGATAACGGTTATTCCCTCGTGCTAAAATACTGAAATCGTCAAAAGATGGAGAATTGACACATTGTTTAAAGTGGTCTTTAATGGCTGTCTGCTGGGATGACGTAGATTTCTTACCTGAAATCTAAACTCGTCCTTAGACAATCCGTGATATTTATCACAATTCAGAAAAATCAAATCCGTACAGATATTAATAGTTTCATTAAGAGGAATGTTAGTAAACAATGAATTAATATCTAAGCTAGCCATATAATATTTGCTATTCTGCTTGGTAATATCCTTGGCAAAGGAAAAAGAATCGTGCACAGTGTATTCATTGCAAGTTATAGAAGAAAGTAATGGAACAAAAAATTTTGCAAGTTTATACACTGGTGTTCCTATTGCAGACAATATGGGTCTAAATGGAGGACAGTTGTCAATACATTTCTTATGAACTTTACAAAGACCGTAGAGGATACCAGGTCTTGATCCAACTGGTCTAAACTTGTTATAATTGGTCTCACTGAGACTACCAGCCTTCAACAGGTTTTTGTATACGTTCGTTATCTTGCGTTCCTGACTGATGGTAAAATTGAGAAGCTTGTCAGAAGGTAAGTTAAGCTTCCTGAATTTGTTGGTATCAGCAAGAAATTCTTCCATTCGGGCTATGTAGACATCTTTGTCAACTAAAACAACAGAATTACCTTTGTCAGATTTTTGAACTATAATATTACTATTAGATAACGAAAACAAGGATTCAAGTTCTTCATCAGATAAGTTTTTTGACTCGCCTCTTTTGTTATAAGACCGATAGGATGACAATGCAACATCCTTAATTCTGGTTTTAACGAAGTCTATATCTTCGTTATCAAGAATATTAGAGTCCCTAACATCCCTAAAGAGAGTTTCATAATTGACGAGATAGTCCCCGTAGTTCAATGATTTAGGAGGAATGGCATAATTCAAACCTCTTACAAGTAAGGATTTCTCAAAATCAGATAAATCGTGTCTAGAAAAATTAAAAATAACTTTATCAGCATCATTTGGTTTCATTTTCTTTAAACATAAGATCTTTCTGTCTTGAATTTCTTCATGTCTCTTCAAAATACTATCATTGCTTCCCAAGAATATAGAGCAGATATGTGAAAAATCAATACAATTTAACTGTTCCTTTAATGAAGAATGGTGTAGACTGAATTCATTTTCCAAAACTCGGATACGGGATTTCTTTTGATTAATCTCTTCTATTAATAACTTGCGTTGACATTGTTTATACGAACTTGAATTCAGTAAACCCTTATTCGCAAGGCGAAACTGCAAGAATTTTGGAATTAAATCATTGTCACGACAATAGCAAAGGAATTCAAGGTCTAATTTCGCTTTCCTAAGTTTCAAATCATTCTTTTCAAATTTCCGTAAAACTTTCACACAGGGATCTCCATATCGACCTCTGATGATTGTAGATATTGATTCCGTTGTTGGAAATCGTAATCTTGCTAGGAAAATAAACACTAGCGCAGCAACTCGGAAGAACAGCATCCTTTGTAAATAAAGATTTGGATAAAGAAGAGATCGACTTACGTTCAGGTGTTACGTTGATGAACTGCGATCGATACCAGCTAATGTATTGAACGAGCGTTATAAATGATAACAATAGTGGTTCTTGTATGATAAAGATCCATAGTTGTCAAGTAAAATTCTTCGAGATGTAGTATGGTTTATAATTAAAAAGAAAACAACAACGACGGTTTGGACAACGTTTCGGGTGTTCGCACACCCATTTTCAAGTCAATATAATTGTTGTTACAAGAATTTTTATACAGTTTTTTTAAAAACTTTTATTATAACTAATTATACATACATACAAAATACAACTATACATACACGCTCAATTAAATAAATACAATGGTGTAGATCTGATATTATTATTCAATAATGGACTATCTCGCATTATGAATAAACTCTCTTTAATTTCCAAAAGATAACGGTTATTCCCTCGTGCTAAAATACTGAAATCGTCAAAAGATGGAGAATTGACACATTGTTTAAAGTTTCACACATTTAAAGTGACACATTCTTTAATGGCTGTCTGCTGGGATGACGTAGATTTCTTACCTGTTAATGGCGATACACCGAGGTGCTCGCTGACCCGAACTTTAAGGTGACGTGACGTCTCGCCAATGATTTTTCTGAATTGTGATAAATATCACGGATTGTCTAAGGATGAGTTTAAAACTCTCCTAGAATTAGCTACCAAGGAGTCATACTTTATTTTCAATAAGAAATTGTACCAACAGATTGATGGAGTCGCTATGGGTTCACCATTAGGTCCCACCCTCGCGAACGCTTTTTTATGTTTTCATGAAAGAATTTGGTTGGAAAACTGCCCGGCGGCTTTTAAACCCGTTTATTACAAAAGGTACGTTGATGATATTTTCGTTTTATTTTCTTCTCAAGAACACCTGCCTTTGTTTCATTCCTATTTGAATAGTTGCCATCCCAACATTTCCTTTACGTTTGAAACAGAAAATAACAATACATTCTCATTTCTCGACATCTGTATCACCCGCAATTCTGAAAACCAATTCATTACATTTGTTTATAGAAAGCCCACTTTTAGTGGCGTTTACACCCATTTCAACAGTTTTATTCCAGAAACCTATAAGTTTGGCTTAGTATACACATTGTTACACCGATGTTTTAACATCTGTTCAAGTTGGTCTATTTTTCACGAAGAGGTTATAAAACTGAGAGGTATTTTTCTTCGTAACAGATATCCTGAAAATTTCATTGATAAAGTTACTAAACGTTTTTTCAATTCTTCACGACGTGTCAAAGAAATTATGCATACTGCTGAGAAGAAAAAGATCTTAATCGTTCTCCCATATTTAGGCGTCACGTCGGTACAAACTAGGACTAGGTTGGAGAAATTGTTTAAAAGCACCTTACGCTGCTGTAAACTATTTGTTATTTTTAAGACTCACACTCGAATTTCCAGTTTCTTTCGGTTTAAAGACATCATCCCCAAGGAACTTTTGTCTGGCGTCATCTACAAATACAAGTGCGGTAGCTGCAACGCTACCTATATTGGCGAGACGTCAAGTCACCTTAAAGTTCGGGTCAGCGAGCACCTCGGTGTATCGCCATTAACAGGTAAGAAATCTACGTCATCCCAGCAGACAGCCATTAAAGACCACTTTAAACAATGTGTCAATTCTCCATCTTTTGACGATTTCAGTATTTTAGCACGAGGGAATAACCGTTATCTTTTGGAAATTAAAGAGAGTTTATTCATAATGCGAGATAGTCCATTATTGAATAATAATATCAGATCTACACCATGTATTTATTTAATTGAGCGTGTATGTATAGTTGTATTTTGTATGTATGTATAATTAGTTATAATAAAAGTTTTTAAAAAAACTGTATAAAAATTCTTGTAACAACAATTATATTGACTTGAAAATGGGTGTGCGAACACCCGAAACGTTGTCCAAACCGTCGTTGTTGTTTTCTTTTTAATACCTTTTTTAGATTATAAAATTGATTAGTATAAATGATTGTAATGCAAGAAGAGAGTGATTACATACATATTTACATGGTTTTTGCATCATGATGCACAAATTGAGTTTTGGGTTTTGACATTTCCACAATTCATAGCAGAATAAAGAATTGAAAGATAAAAACGTCTGAGAAGGTATTGGTTTTGTTAGCTTTAGTTAATAGGGAAATTTGAAGGTATTTTCTTATATATCAGAAGTTTTATCGTGGAGGAGTATCCATTGGTTAGGTAGTATACGTTGTATTGTCTCTTTTCTAAATCTTTTAGTTCAACTGTACAACTTTAGAAATCTCTAAATAGCCCAAATAATAGCACTGAAAAATAGGGATAATAGCATTCTTTGAATGATCGATCCAAAATATTTGTGTTAAATATGATATAATTCCAACATGGAGAAACACAACAATTTTTGTATATACACAGACTTATCATGGCAGTATTGCGTGTAAAAATCAATTTATGGAAAACTGTAAAATGTTTTTACACGCTACACTAGTGGTTATATATTTTCTATCACACCGTCGTAATTCCAAGATTTTTTGTCCACAGTTGTAGGCTGATTCCGCAAAACATCCGAATAGAGGCTGTCCACAAACCGCGTGGTTAATGTACGAATGGTAAACTACAACTTATATAAAGTAATTTAATTATTGGGGGTGCGGCCTAAAATACAGAAAACGTGCAATCCTAATTTGTGTTACAGAGAACGACACAGCACTCAAGGGTAGAAAATTCTTATTGCTTTTTTTATAATGACATTGATTTTGTGAGAAACTGTTCGATCCCATTTTTGATTTTTATTCCCTCCTTTTCTGTCTCTCCTCTCCCCTTTTTGTGGCCTTTTAAGTGTGTGACACACTTAAAATTTCACAAATTCCCTGTTGATGAAAATACAAGTACACAAAATATTTCCTGGGTGTCTAAAAAAACAGGTAGCTATATATCGTTCTCTTAGCTATATAAATTCACTTCACACCCCACCACACACATAATATGGAGCAAAGAGTGATGATGCCCCTGGTTGTGGTGGCAGTTTCTGTACTTTTAAAAATGGGTGGTGTCCTCTGTCCTTGTTGTGTTAAGACTTGTTTACTCAAAAGAAACTTTTAATGAAAATTTACATAGTGGATAATGATGGGGTGGTGTCCTGTCTTGTGTTAAGACTTGTTTACTCAAAAAAAACATTTGATGAAAATTTACATAGTGGATAATGATGGTTGTTGGGAGATGACAAAAATTAGACTTAAACAGCAGCACACCCCTACACACTTTTGATTAATATTTACAGTCAAATAAATCAAAGAAAATAATTGATATTGATATCATATGAAACTTGGTATTGGTAATCTCTTCCGTGAAGGAGCGTAAGCTACCAATCTTTTCTTTCTTTTTTCTTTGGAGGTTTTCGTTGTTTTGACTATATCAGTGTATTAACCGATTCGTTTATGCACTAAAAATTCTATTTTTTCCTAATATGCTCTTATAAATTTCACCCACAAAAACATGACACTGTGATGGAGATTCTATTGAACTTGTCAGAGCAAATCCAAGAATAAAAGACTTTTTATCATTTTATTTTGATAAAAATGATCCGAAAGAAAGAGAGAAACTTTACATTGTTTGTTAGCTTTCCCTATCAAATCGTGTTGAAGACAATGACTTCATGTAACAGACTTTACAAATCTTTTGCATTTTTATGTAAAAATTCATTCCTTCACAGGTGCGTCAATTTCTTTCAGGATTTACTGTATATATACCAAATATATACTTCAAGATGGTAAGAAAATTTCACTGGAAAAAAATTGATTTCACGTATTCTTTTTAGATTTTTAGATATATGATAGAGCTCAAAAAGTTGTTTAACAAGTCTCTTTTCAGTATTATATAATTCTCTATAGTTTTTGAGATATTTCATTTTTAAGATCTTACATTTAATTTATGCAGTGCATAATTATGATGTAATAAGATAGTTGCTAACATTTATCATCACTATAACTTTTGATATAATGAATATTACATCTTTTAGATAGATATTAGAGAATAAGGAATTCTACTGAGTTGAATGATAGGAGAATGAAGTTACAATATTTACTCATTCAAAAGTTACGCACATCAACAAAATACTATCTAATTACATCATAATTATGCGTTACATAATTTGGTGATTTTTAAATCGAAATATCAGCCCAAGGAAATAGAATTTCTAAAAACTGTAAAAAGACTTTTGAAACAACTTTTTGAGTTCTATCATCCCTCAAAATATCATTTTGGACGCAGGAATCCCTTTAAAATTAAATTCTTGTGAAAGGAAAGAATACTTTTTGCCTCAATGCCTGTCAACATATGCATGGTAATATTTAATTTAAAAAATATAAGAAAACTAATTATTGGCAAAATTAACAAAATCAAATTCCTGGGAAAAGTTTATTTTATCTCAATTCACGAAATTAAACTGCGAAAAATGTTTCCAAAGAATGATTCATTATGACTCATTTTTGCAGGGCAAGATAATCGTTCCAGGAGTGAACTGCAACTAAGCCGAATATTCCTACGACACTTCCTTTTGACCTCAAATTTGTGAATATTTGCCCATTAACT
Organism: Turritopsis rubra; assembly: GCA_039566895.2. Taxonomy (NCBI): domain Eukaryota; kingdom Metazoa; phylum Cnidaria; class Hydrozoa; order Anthoathecata; family Oceaniidae; genus Turritopsis; species Turritopsis rubra. Next base: position 1,688,410 of record CM077629.1, on the reverse strand, counting down.
TTTGGGAGATTATCAAAATATGGGATATTGCAGAATTTCTTTTTATATTAAAATCAATTTACGTTGTTTTTTCAGGTTAAAATGAAAACAAAATCACATTAATTATTCCCACTAAAATTTCTAATAATACTTGTGAAAATTCGTTAGAAATTCATAACTAGTGGATTTGAGATCGTATAACATTTATATTATTTATTTTTTAGGTCCTTTGTTGGTGGCATCATCTCCTATCTGCTGCCAGAACTCCTCCTCAAAACTTGACCTTGTCAGAAATACCTGGACTTGTCCGAAGTCTCTGAACTTGTCGGCCTTATCTGAACTTGAACAGATTTTTTACTTTCAGATATATCCAAAAAAGATTTCATTGCTCAATTTTCCATAGCTATTTTTGTCACGTGAGAAGTATATATTCTTCAGTTGTCTTCATACATTCTTCAGTTTTTACTTTGGCACATATTTTGTTACATTGTACTAATCATTTTTTTATAATAGATTGAGTTCATAATACATGATGATAAATTGTATTCAATACTCCAGTATAAGGATTTCAGGTTGAAAATCTACAGTTATAAAGGATATCAAATTCGGAATAGAATTCTTTGTTTGGCCCAAATTTTCTTTCTAAAATGTAGTTCTTGCCGCCGCAGGAGAAAGGCTGTGAAATTTAGAAAATACACGCGGAAGGTTATCTGAAGGGTTCTAGTTGCCTTTGTAATGTGTATTACCTTTCTGGTATGTCCAACCGCGCTGACCTTCAGGCTCCAGGGCCTCTTGTTTCTTCTTATTTTTCTCAGCTGCTTACAAAACACTGGTTTAGGTGTTTTACGCTCTTTATTTCTACCATTGCTTGCCGCTGATTTCTCGGTCGTAAAAGTCTGCTTTATTTTAGTTTCTTTGATTGAATTTCTTTACAATTTACTGATATGTTTTCTTAGGTACCAAATTCGTCAATCGACAAACACTCAAGAAACACTGCAAAGAAAGTTTTCGAAATGGAAATAACGCTAGAATTTACGTTGAAATGGAAAAGAAAACGAAGAATGACGTATTTTGTTATTTTGATATCGCAGTTTGTTGTTGGCATAGAAATAACAGGAGTGATATCGACATTATGGATCTATGTAAATAAAGTCATGGAAACAAACAATGACGTTTTATATTATGGGTTGATAAGTGCAGCACCATATTTTCCCTGTTTGTTATTTCTGCCCATGATAACAATATGGATGGACAAACACAGACGCTTAAGGTTCAGCTTAATTGTAGCGAGCTCTTTGACACTGATGGGTTGCGCGTTTTACGTGGTGCACGTGTCACCGTTTATACCGTTGCTGGGAAGGTTTTTAATGGGTACGAATATGATCACAATACCGTTAATGATCGCCGAACTTTCTAGGTCATACGAACCACAAGAACTTACAAAGCGATTATCGCTGATGAGCGCATCATGTGTTTGTGGATTTAGTATTGGTCCCTTGTTACCTTCATTATTTACTAACATTGATTTTTGGATTGGAACAGTCCACATTACATACGCTAATATAATTGGCATTGAATTATTCTGTTTAAACGTCATCCAGCTAATTCTCGTAACTTTTTGTGTGCAGGACACGTCAAGAGAGTTCGACATGAAATTACATACAATAAAACAATCCAAATTAGCTAATCACGAAATGGAAATACTTCCCTGGCAAGTGGTTGTAAGAAATATAGCAAAAAATTTTGATACAACAATGCTTCTAATATTGTCTTTCTTCATAGGAATAGTTGAGATGTCTGTCACACGTGCTTTTCCGGTACTAGTGACAGGATATTTAAACCTTCCTTTTACTCAATTAAACTGGTTTTTACTGTTAAACTATATATGTACTTTCACTGTTCTTTTTGTAATCAGTAGATTAAAATATGAAAGAACGAAAGTTTATTACTACGGAATTCTCAGTATGATATTTCTAGTTCTTCTTTTACATTTTTTTCTTGGTACGGTCTTATTAAAGGGGAGAAGTAAGGTTGGCATTTATGTTTTATTGGCTTGTATCTCCGTATGTTTGTCGGGGTTTTTTATCGGAGAAATGGTCTACATACAAGTGATATGCGCACATTTAGCTAAACCTTGTCACCAGTCCTTTTTTGAGGGTTTGAGAACATACTTTTATCGGATTGGTTCAGTTTTGGGAGCGCTATGTGGTGGAATTTTTGTGCAGTATTTTTTAAATATCTTATACCCTGTATACTTGTTAGTGACATTGGGATTTGTTGTCATCATGATTGTTAGAAAATCCACTCTTATGAATCCAGAGCCGGTAATCTAATGTTGATTGATATGAATAGTTAGTGATACGTATCATGTGGAAATTATTGTATGTGAAAGGAATGTGAAATTATAATTTGATAAATAGATATTAAAAACATGATCATGATTTTATCATGATTTTAAAAACATGATCATGATTTTATTCTTTTTCTCATCCTATGTTGATTAAATTAACCTTTTTCTTTTCTTTTTCTTTTCTTTCTTTTTATTTATATTTTTATTTATATTTGTTTTTTTTTTTTTTTTTTTTTTTTTTTTTTTTTTTTTTTTGTCAATTAAGATAAATTTTTTCTATCTTTGTAACAATTTATAGGGGACCACCTCCTTTGTTTAGATTAACTCTATGAGTGTGGCCTCCCGTCGAGTTATAGACAAAATAAATACTTTACTTACTTACTGATCCTAAGTCTATCCTCTGATTCACCCGTTTTCTCGTTCTCCCGTAAAACTTCTTCTAGGAAATTGCTTCGCATGCTGAAAAGTGTGTGTGGGTACAGTGGAGTTCACAAATGTGTGAAATTCAATGATGAAGTCAAGAACATCTCAATTGCAGTTGCAGTTTTTAATCACCGAAATTTCATTAGGAATGCATGTCGGATATGTTTATTACGCAATTTACAGGCGTGGATAGAGGGGGCGTGGATAGATAAGCGCGGATAAAGGATTAATCAAGTTAGTTGCAATGACTAACATCTTTTTTATATTTTTGAAAAGAGGAGAAAAAGCTCTTTCGAACGATATAAAAAACGCATAAATCAGAAAAATATGTAAAGAAAAATTATTGTTTGAAACTTCGAACCCCTTTTTTTTTGGGACACACTGTACGTTTTTTTTTTAACTTGATGTTCGCTTTCGGAAAACGTAATTATCTTCGGTCGACTGTTTTTGATCGGTTTTTGGTCAGCGCGGAAAACAGCTGATCTTTCATTAGCGTTTGTATGTCCGTCTGTCCGTCCGTAATTCCAAGATTTTTTGTCCACAGTTGTAGGCTGATTCCGCAAAACACTGGAATAGAGGCTATCCACAAACCGTGGTTAATGTATGAATGATACACTACAACTTATATAAAGTAATTTAATTATTGTGAGTGCGGCCTAAAATACAGAAAACGTGCAATCCTAATTTGTGTTACAGAGAACGACACAGCACTCAAGGTTAGAAAATTCTTACTGTTTTTTTTATAACGACAATGATTTTGTGAGAAACTGTTCGATCCCATTTTTGATTTTTATTCCCTCCTCTTCTGTCTCTCCTCTCCCCTTTTTGTGGCCTTTTAAGTATGTGACACACTTAAAATTTAACAAATTCCCTGTTGATGAAAATACAAAAATACACAAAATATTTCCTGGGTGTCTAAAAACAGGTAGTTATATGGCGTTCTCCTAGCTATATAAATTCACTTCACACCCACACCACACACATAGTTTGGAGTAGAGAGAGACCCTGGTTGTAGTGGCAGTTTCTGTACTTTCAAAAATTGTTGGGTAGGATGGGTGTGAAGGATGGTTTGATAAAAATGATCCAAAAGAAAGAAAGAAACTTTACATTTCCACTTAAAATTGTTAGCTTTCTCTATCAAATTGTGTTGAAGACAATGACTTCATGTAGCAAACTTTACAAATCTTTTGCATTTTTATGTAAAAATTCATTCCTTCACAGGTCAATTTCTTTCAGGCTTTACTGTATATATACCAAGGAAAGAAAATTTCACTGGGAAAAAATAGATTTCACGTATTCATAAAATTAAATTCTTGTGAAAGGAAAGAATACTTTTTGCCTCAATGTCTGTCAACGTATGCATGGTAATATTTAATTTTTAAAGAATATGAAGACTAATTATTTGCGAAATTAACTCCTGGGAAAAGTTTACTTTATATCAATTCGCAAAATTAAATTTGTACGAAAACTGTTACTATGGATCAGACTATCGACCTGTAACGGTTTGATTCACTTTTGCAGGACAAGATAAGCGTTCAAGGAGTGAACTGCAACTAAGCCGAATATTCCTACGACTCTTCCTTTTGACATCAAATTTGTGAATTTTTGCCCATTAACTTTTGGGAGATTATCAAAATATGGGATATTTCAGAATTTCTTTTTAAATTAATGAAATTTCTAAAAATACTTGTGAGAATTAGTTACTTTTTACTTTAAGATATTTCCAAAAACATGATTTCCATTGCTCAATTTTGTATAGCTATCTTCGTCACGTGAGAAGTATATATTCTTCAGTTGTCTTCATATATTTTTCAGTTTTTTACTTCGGCACATATTTTGTCACATTGTACTTAACATTTTTTTTATGATAGATTGAGTTCATAATACATGAACAATTGTATATAATACTCCAGTATTAGGACTTCAGGTTGAAAATCTACAGTTATAAAGGATATCAAATTCGGAATAGAATGTAGTTCTTGCCGCCGCAGGAGAAAGGTTGTGAAATTTAGTAAATACACGCGGAATATTATCTGTGTTATAAGTGTTATAGTGTACTACTTTTCTGGTATGCCCAACCGCGCTGACCTTCAGGCCCCAGGGTCTCTTGTTTTAATTTGATTTATGTGAGAGAGAAATTTTTGATCTTCATGCATAAATGATTTTTCTAAAAGTTTGTTTATCAATACATATTTTGATTTTATCTCATCCTCCAAAAAGCAAACCCTTGACTCTAGATTCAAAAGTAACTTTTTAATCATTTCTTCACAGTCACAACATTGACTTTTCTGCCTCTCATATAGGCCCTTTGAAATAAACGACTTTAGATCCTCAGTGAAGTCTCAATATTTTTACGCTCGATGAAGGATTCATCTGATTTATTTTCTTGTTACATCCATAGGCGGATCTAGAGGGTATTTCGAAATTTGTGGAGGAGAATGTTAGCTATTAAACCATATTATTATATTATATTATACAAGTTTCTGGAAGTAGGCACATGGTGCATTTAACACCAAGTTCAATCTTTAACGACTTGTCGATATCGTGTTTGTCGACAGGCTGTTGTTTCGACGAGATTCAGATCGATATCGAACATAATACCAGCACTTTTCCATAACTTATCGAGTCGACTTTTGAAGGAATTAAGAGATGGTGCTTGCACAAGGTCCGGTGGCAGGTTGTTCCATTGTTCCGCAACTCGATTTTTAAACGAATACTTTTTTACGTCTTTAAGACACTCTTGTCGGGTGACCGTAAATTCGTGACGACGTAAGTTGTGTTCTTGACCATCCTGCGATCGAAAGCGAAGAAAATAAACCATAAAAGAAAAACGTGCAAGTAATCCTATTGGTGATATAAACTCTTCTTCTTCTTCTTCTTCTTCTTCTTCTTCTTCTTCTTCTTCTTCTTCTTCTTCTTCTTCTTCTTCTTCTTCTTCTTCTTCTTCTTCTTCTTCTTGTTTAACAATAACTTCTTGATGTTTGACCATCGTGCAAGGTTGTCAATATCTCACCTTGAAGGGCCTGTTCGGTAGTTTTCAGATCACTCACTTTACAGTGTTGGTAATAACGTGGTATTGCCAGCGTACGGTAAAGATTTGGTGTTTCCGCTGCTTGTTCCCGATTAATCGCTTACATAAATATTGAACAAAACTGGACCAAGTTTGCTTCCCTGGGGTACTTCAAACATGACATTCCTGTAAGATGGTCAATTTTTGCAAACTGTTTACGTCCAAATAACTAACTAACTAGTGACAAGCTTTAGAGGGTTGTTAGAAAAATCCAACTCATCGAGTCTAGATACGAGTGTTCGATAATCTATATGGTGTCGAAGGCTTTGGAGAAGTCTGCTGCTAATGATAATCTAACTTCTCTTGTTCATCGACTTTACAATATCATCTCTGAGCTTCTATAGAATTGTGGAACACGAATGACCTCTATGAAAGCCAGATTGCGTTGGCGAGTAATATCTAGTATTTTCAATATATGCACATAACAGCATTATGATCGGATAGCAACCTTGTTCCCAAGGCTTCTTAGATAGAGCATATAAATTTCTATGGATATAGCGTCACGTGATCATTCTCTTCTGATACTCTATGCGGGAGATTTGTTGCGATATGGTCAATCAAGCCCTTACCTTTTCGAGTAGGTCTGGTTATATGCTGGGTGAGATCATAGCATTTTAGTATATCCAAATATCTATTAATGGTTGTTTCGTCACCGTGCAGGAGGCCAATGTTCTCCCACAGAGACAGATCTAGAACCTAGTCGAAATTTAAGGAGGAGAGCACGGTCATTAAGCGTGCAAATAACCTAATCAACACTTATGTTTTAACAGAAAATTCATGACTCTGTACTCCTCCACTTTCTTTGACTAACCTTAGATCCGCCGCATTTTAAGTTCAGACTGCGGAACCAATTTTTGAATCCTTGATTCTTGAGTATATCTCGCATTCCCTCCTGTACAGAACACTGTACTTTATCCATTACTGCTTCCACATCACTTCCTTGAATATCCTCCAAAAGGTCTTTTTTAATCTCGTCAAATACCTCCTTTATAAGTTCTACAATGTTTCAGATATTAGTTATATAAAGAATCTTTAAAAGCTTAAATTCTTAAATGCCAGCCATCAACAAAATCAAACCAAATACAAATATTATTTCACTCGAACTAGTTTCGTAAAGCTAAAACTAACATACGTCGCTCGATGGATGGATTTTTCTTTTTCAATTGAAGAAGTGCTTTGTATTTTGATACCTGGTGATTATCACAAACTGCCTAGTACACGTTATTGTTATTGGGAATAACAGGTTGAAAAAGCCACCACAAATATGAAAACATCCATCTCTCAAGAAGTCAAACTCGCCATGGCTATACGCTTAGCCCAACCGGGTTAAGGTTTATACGCTTCTTACCAACGGCAAGAAGGTTTTACGATCATGTAAAAGTACTAGACTTGTAACCATGTGAAATTGTCCTTTTTCTTCTGTTCCCTATTTGCCGTATTGAAAACCATTTGCCGTATTGAAAACCATTTGCCGTATTGAAAAGCATTTGCCGCATTGAAAAGCATTTGCCGTATTGAAAAGCATTTACCGTATTGAAAAGCATTTGCCGTATTGAAAACCATTTGCCGTAGAGTTTGAACATGTTTAATCTTTTTTGTAGTATACGACAGCATACGACATACGACATACGACATACGACATACGACGTATTTTCTGTACGATATTGATAAATCGCATACTAAAAATAATATTGTGTAAACGCCCCTTTAGAGCTCAGGCAGAACTTTCATAAAAACTGGTGCATGGGAAAACGAATTTGATATTGATGAATGCATAGCAGAGAATTTTGATCGCTTTTAAAAGCAAACAAATAAGAATGAAACCAATACATCTTTCCCAAATTTCTGTTTGAACACTGTGTTTTGGCGTAGTTAGTACACGAAAGGTGTATTGGTTTTAGTTATAAAATGTGGTGTGCAAACCGTCCCCTGGGTTATCTCTTTGATTTTACCATTATGACAGATTGGACTAGGAGGAGTAGTTATTAATATTGTTGACAGTTATTACCGAATCTCGATTCGAAAAAAGAAATGGTGAATGGTCAATATTGAATACAGATGATGTCTGATGATGATTCGCAACTATTTTTCCGTTTCAGGCATATCTAGTGGAGCTCTATTTTCGTCGGTTATTTTCGTTCGCTCCTTGATTGAAGTTATTGGAGTTCACAATACATTCATGACATGACATAATATACTAAGAGAAGTAAGAATGAGCCAACGGCAACAACGTGTTGATAACGATCCAGAAAAGGAAGCTTGGAGATGCAAGGTCTGCAATTTCAAGACTCGAGTAATATGTGTCACTTGCAAGGTTCATTAACATAAAAAATAGTTTGTGGCTTTTACCACACCATGTTAAAAGAAAACATGCGTTTATATTTTTGAAAAGTAATTTATGGTTTAAGAATTTACAAAAACGTCGATACTTTCTTTTTAGTTTTAAAATCACAGCTACTACCCAAACTTAAAGAAAAAACTTTCTATCTACTCGACATTTTGTCAATAATGAACGTCAACATGTGTGAACACGTTTGACTGTGGAAGGAAGTTTTTTTGCATAAAATTCGCTCGCACCGAGGACACAATTTGGATTGGTTTTGTGTGAAATTTTTTTCAGTTTCAAATGAACTACAGCTTCTGTAAAGGCTGACATTCCCAGAAATACGCCGTCAATGTCAACACGTTAAAACTGGCCACTCTTGACGACTATACTCGTCCTCGGCGCAGTTTTGTGTAAATGTCTGAGAGGTGGAAATCTTCTCCCATCTAAAAATCAGCTCATTTAACAAAATATTTCGGATACTTGATTTATGTTTTCACATTTTTATGTGTAATATATGAGTTTGATGAGCAGACATGGGTTAACGGAAGTGGTAATTGATAATAATAAATTGATAATTCCAAAATTCCCCCTTTTTTCTCCTCACGCACATGTACTAACAATAATGTTGTGTGGGCGGGAGCACATGGTTTTTAGGGGCGCATCGTAGAAAACCACTACGGCCGTAAAAGGAGGTACAGGAGGTAGGGTTATGTCAACAAAAAGTCTGTGTATATTAAGTAAAGGTTGCAAATAAAAAAAATGTCAACCTAAATTTTGGTTCAAAAAGCTCAGGTTACAATGATGAGCCGATTCAATTTCCCGGGGCGTTTACAGGAGGGCGTTTAAGAGAAACAAAACAGACTGATTTTTTTCTTCAAAAATCTTAAACTTATGCAACGAAGTCTTTTTTTCTTTTCCTTCATCCACAGTCAATCAATGACGTATTTTCTTTTATTGTTTTTGTGGGTTTTTTTTAATTTGCACCCCCTCGCCTCGCCCCTCGCATTCAGATTTTACACCGGGAAGGCGTTTATTGGGTGGAGAGGGCATTTCTAAGAGAGGAGTCCTGTCATTAAACCGGGGGACAATCAAAACAACTTCGTGTGTTTACAATCGGGACGGTCATAAGTGTACGACTATGAGGAACGACCCATATTCAAACGGGTCGCTCTTTACGACGCCCACCCTTTTTATCCCTTCTTTCTGGAAATAAACCTGGAATGGATCATTAGAAACTTCATCAGTTGTAGGTATTATATAACAATAATAATTTATGAAAGGATGAACCTGTTTCTGAAATTATTTCTCACTTATAATAAAATATGCAATCTCTGAATCGCCAAATAGTTTCACAAATTTAATATGTACACAAAATGTGTCAAAAAATAACACTTTACTATAGCTACATATAAACAAAAACTGATATTATATATTTTAATAACCCATATCATTTTACAGTTTACGAATTATGGTAAAGTTCTTTCTTATCATGGATTTCAATATATTTCTTTTTTAGTCCTAGATTAAATGTTTAATGTGGACTTACTTGTTTCTGCAATCAAATTATGGCCAAAACACATTCTCGTCCAAGTAGTACTGTGAGCACAGAAAGTGATAGCATTTATCAGTCTGGTCTTGGTAATTGGCGTAACTTGAAGCAGGTATCTGGTATTAGGTACAAAATATGTTTGTCAGGAAAGTTTGATGTGGGTAAAAGCTCCATTTTTCTCCGATTACAAGGGCATGATTTCAGTGAAAAGAAACCTATAAGCCAAACATCAACATACGATTTTATTGATAAAGTTGATGAAACAATAGAGGTATATAGATAAGTATATTTTACATAATATATATATATATATATATATATATACTTCATATTTCAGAGGTAGCTACACTTGAAACAATGGGAGCTATATAATACTATTATATAGATCAACTTCCATCAACCTTCTGGTTAATGAAATAGAAAGGCAGCTATGAATGGCTAAAATGGGCTCTCTGTGGATAAGTGTGAGCATACCCAATATTCACTGTGTATTTGTGCTTTCCTTGTTATATAATGTTTCCCACCTCAAGGTTCCTTTCCTGTTGTCGAAATACAAACTTTTTTTTTGTGTTAGTATTCAGTATGGGATACGAATGGTTTTGAAGAACATGATTCCTTGACAATGGGTGATCATTACCGTAATGCACATTGCATTCTTTTCGTTTATGATACAACTGACTTTAGCTCTCTGGAGTATATAGACTATGAACTTAAATCAATTGAAAAGCATCATTATGCTCCTAATTCAAAATATATACTTATACAAAATAAAATTGACAACAATGCGTCAAAACATATTCCTTATAGTAAACAGAAAGAATTTATACGTAACAGTATAATTAGGGAAAAAGTGGAGTTATTTCATCAAACTTCAGCGAAAGAGAATGAGGGAATTTATGAACTCTTCTATGATGAATTACCTGGATTGCTCTCGTTCCCTATACCTAATGAAAAAAAGTTAACAGCTTTTGACCGATTCATAGCAGAATCTCTTGAAAGTCTTAATGGAAACGAAAAGAAAAGTAAGAAGAAGAAGAAAAAGTTCAAGTGTAAAGCAATGTGATTTTAGCTAGTTTCTACGATAGATTTTAATCCTTTTTTTTTTGTCCAAATTTTCATGAGTCCTAAATTTATACTTTGTTTTTATAGGAAAATAAATTTAAAACAACTATTTTACTGCTGTACACTACACTGAATTAAGCCTCATGAAAATTTCAACAAAATGACAAAATTATACTATTATAAAATATAACATATCTGACAAATTCCAATTTTGTTTGACTATTATATTTTTTACTCTCACAACTTGGGTAAAAAGTGAAATACAATAACATTTCAACTGAATAGAGACCCATCTTTCAACTAGTAGTGAATGGAATTTCTAGTGAAATAATTGCCTTTCAAAGTAGGATGGGACTTTGGCCTCTGATCTCAAACTTCTTTTTATGTATGGTAGTACAATATTTTTTCTTCTGCTTGTCAAATTGAACATTTCATAATATAATTTAATTTGCATAATTTTCCAAATTCCTTGTAAACGATCAACAAAGAACTGAGGGCACAATACAGAAATTTGTATATTATACTAGTTATTTTAATTTCGTTGAAAGAGACACTATAGTATATAGTTGACAGTAACACTGTTGAATGATACCTTTAGACTTTTATGTTTGTCCAACACTAGGTTTTATCTAACTTTGTAAATTCCTTGTACCAGAGGTTGAACATTGGTTACATCTAACTTTTTCGTTTTCACTATTTTTATGTATTTTCTGTAGGAAAGTCTTAAACTCAAACAATGAAAACAAAGCGCGCATGGTATCAATCAGTTCTTGATGAAGGATTATATACAAAACATTTACATAATAATAAAACAAATTTTAATATTTATATATACATCAGTTCGCATGGCGTACACTTATATATCACTTTATTTTTATCCTTATAATATTTATATTTTAATGTATACAGTTGGTCCACATCAGCGATTTCACTGAAATTGTATTTATGTACACAACCTTCATACCAAATAAATTATTGTAAATAAATAAATAAGGGCGAAATAAAAACTGTGAGAATAAAAGGAGTGCAGAAATTTTTTTTGTGGAATTAATTAGTGCAAATTTTCCTTAAATTCCACACAATGTAAACAAAATTAAGCAATTCGCACTCCTAAAATCCAAAAAATCCAAGAGAAAAAAAACATGACGTCTAAATATGTAAAGTAGAAAGAAAATTCTCTCACTATTGACACTATATAAACAAGATTTTCCACAGGTTTTGAGGTTTCTAAAGTATTTTTATTCTTGAAAAGCTGAAATCATATTTTATAAAAAAAGTGTTCCAGGATATTTTAGTTGAAAAGTAAAAAAATCAGGAAATACACAAATTAAATCCGCAAAGTTTGATAAAAATCCTAAAATTCTATTTCTAGGCCATAATTAATTATGCACAAATTTTTGTTCAATATTCCACGCTAATTTATTCCGAACTTTTTTATTCTCGCTCTTTTTTATTCCCTTAAGGTAATTGTATCTTAAGGCTGAAATACATAATCCATTTAATTGGACCAATTAGGTCAAATTGACTCTATAAAAATAATTAAATTTTAATTGCATTCAGTGCAGTAATTTGAAGTTAATTTTAAACTTAAGGGTTTTTGGGTTTTTTTCTTTGTCTTTCTTTATACTTGCAAGGTTTCCAAACATGTCCAAGGTGGAAACAAAAAGAAAACAGATTGGTCTTTAAATTTTCTAGAATTTTCTATCTGTTTAACAGGAGAACATGTCCAACTTTTAAGAATATGAACTTTAGAAAAAAACGTACACAGTAAGTTTTAAGCAACTTAAATTAAACGGACCGGGTATTTCAGCCTCTATAATATTCTATTGTTTATAGTTTTGCACTTTCATGAACAATTTTATTTGGTTGATCAGGGGGTTATTCAGGAATTCAATTTGGCCAGCGATCATTTTGTAGCTTGGGTGCAGGTTTGAAGGCACTTGGATTTCGCATTTTCTATTCCTTACAGTAATGAAATATCTATTCTGTTGTGGACTTTTCTTGAATTTTGGCGCAATAATCTCAGTGTCTAATAGTGGCTGACAATATGAAATTTGATCAATTTGATTGTTGATCTTTTGCTAGAAAATCTAAAGGCCTGATTATCTAGCTGTAAAGTTTCAAAATCAATACATACATACCCACCGTACCAATTCCAAGGAAAAGTTTATTATTCTATTTATTATTAAATCTAGTTCTTAATAATAGAGAAGATGGTACTGTGTAGTTACATTCATAAAATTGGAGCATATTAATGGGATACCAACTGCGACTGGATGGTATGTCTTCTTTATTTTTTATGTTCCTTAAAACACATTGTCAAAAAGAATTATTCTGTTATTTTAGAGGTTTAAGATTTCATCCGAAATCCGAAATCCGAAGTACGGATCGTAAAACCACACCTACTATTTACTTACATTTCTGTTCACATGTATTAACCGTATAAACCTACCTCACTGTCCTCAATTCTCAGTACAGTTTTGAAAAGGTGTGAAAACATTTTCACTGTGTTGTTTCATTATAAAATGTCTTAATGGGCATGTGTAGAATTTCTTAAATGGTTGGTTCGGTTGTTTGTAAAATTTATTTGAAAATCCAAAAAAAGTCTGAGGAAGATCATTGGAATATAAGAATCACATCATGTTTGTGTGTTTTGATTTATTTTGTTTCTGTCTTACATTTTATTATATTCTGTTATACTGAATTTCTATATTCCTTATCAATGGAATTCTGATAACCTCATGGATGCTTGTTTCTTAACTTGAAAGTTTCATCAAGCATTTGATTCACAGCTAATATTAATAGCTTTTATTAAGCTTTATAAGGTTATTAGAAAATGACTCGTCTAGAAACCTATTGGAGCTTATCCTCCATTGTCACTATTTTAGGGTACATCTAAATTTTCTGGCAGATCAACTGGCTGCACAAAAATATTAGTTTTTCACGTATTTGGCTGTGCGAAAATTAAATGTGCACAAACTATTTCTTCCTGAAAAGGGAGGGAAAATTAGATTTCCTTTTTCTGCTGTTTTATTTGATTTATTTATTTATTTTGATGTTTTATTTAAAAACCGTATGGCAAAATGTGTTGAAAAAATGTATGGTAGCACTGGGATTGGGTGAAGAAGGTGCAGGTGCAGGAAAATTAAAGCATCATTATCATAATCATGCTTTACTTAACATCTGTTTGGTTGCATGGGTTGGCGGTTCTGATGACTGATTCCCATACACTTCTCTTTGTTACATCCTTTTACTAACTTTCTTATCTCTTAAGTCTTTCCTTATCACTTCACTCCAAGACTTTTGAGCCAACCTATTCCTAAACTGCTATCAAGAATACCAGAATATCCCTGCATTTACTAGGCCAAACATCAACTTCCATTCTTCCATTATATATGAATAAATCATTGTAACTTCATATTGTACACATTCCCTTGAACTATTAAACTGCATTCTGTTTCTCAACTCGGAAAGAGTGTGACACCACACATCCACCTCAACATTCTGGTAACATTTCCGTTGAGCCCTCCAATGTCTTCTTCCTTTACTGGTCAGGTCTCGCTACCATATAGCATAACACTGTGTACACAGGCCTGAAAAACCTTTCTTTATTTACTAAAGCTAAACCTCTGCTAGCTAACTAAGGCAACAATTCCCTTAACTTTTTCCAAACACTTTTACTCCTAGCTGTAACACTATCTTTTACATCACATTAAGCTCAATACTACCACCAAGGTAACAAAACCATCTAATGACTGTCACAGAGCCGCTCATTTTGCTATTTGCCAAATAGATTCCATACATTAAGTTTACTCACCTTTTTGGTTAATTGGTAATTTGAGCAAGAAGTTAATATTTTTTGTCCAAAAAATATTCACTCGTTTGTGTTTTGGCAATCAAATTTCTTGTATGAATTTTGAACTGATAAGCATTACGATACCGATTTAAAAAATTTATATTAATTTATGTGTCTCATTCTTTTCTAACCTGTCAATGAAAATGTGTAAACAAAAAAATCAGAATCTCATTTATGCAAATCAGTGTCATTTCAAAACAAAATGTTGTTTGAAATGTTTAAAACCATTTGTTTGTTGCATATTTAACTGCAATCGTTCATTCGTTTGACAACCAAATGACCATTTTGTCTTACGTAAAAAGTGCTGAGAATACAGAAAAACTGGAATAGCCTGGAAAATAAATCTTTCCAGCAACTTTCTTTGTCACGTTTGAGAATACGTCGTTCAATATACATCTTTAAGGCCAATAAAAAAATGAGCTGGGCATCCCCTTTAAGCACAACCCTTGCACTAATAAAGCTTATATACCCAAAACTTGCAAAAGTTACAATAGATAAAACTTCTACCAATTCTCTTTCTACAAACAGGATACCTTCCTTGCTCAAACCTGCATCACTAACACTTTATCATCACTTCAGTTTTCTTAAGGTTAACTCGCAACCCTTTAGACCCCTTTGCACTTTTCCATGACTCTTTCCAATTGAACTTGCAAGCATATCAGCATTAAACAATTCTTCTGGACAACCTGATCTGTCCCCAGATCAGGCTTCCAACACTGTGATATATAATAGAGGGCTTGACACTGTTCCCTGATGCAATCCTACCTTGACAAGAAAGTCATAACTAAAAATCCCATGTTTGAAAGAGATGCACGAAATTTAGAGAATTAAGGTATTACTCCTGTGCATTGATTGTCATGTGATAGATACAATTGAATGCAGGATAAAGCGTTCCTCTATTGAGAAAGATGTACCTATTGAGAATGATCCAAGAAATGACAATAAGTTGTTATAGTATGTGTTTACAGACCATGGGATTTTCTAATGACTGAGCAGGATGAAAACCAAGGGTTTGAAAAGAATACTTCCTTTAGTTATGTAGTAAAGTCCCAATAACTGGAACTTCAAAAGGACATGTGAACATTATTCGAGTTACTGAATATTGAAGTAATCGAGGGTCTTTTATGAGAGATTATTTTATGAGAGATTATTTTATGAGAGATTATTTTATGAGAGATTATTATTTTTTCAAGGGGAATGTTAAACTGCTTTGATGTTCAACTTTCTTTAATGAAATTTCGAGTTTTATTGAGGGTTTGAGGTATCATACATTATAATAAAATTACCAAAAGTGCTGCAAGATTTCACATTGACTGTCATTGAACCATGTACGCATCTGAATCTTTTTATGCCTGCCTAGACTAACATTCAATATTGTTGATATTTTTAGAAATCATTAGTTGTATGCTGTGTGCAATCAAATCCCCTTGAAGAAATGCTTGAAAGACAACAATCTGTTCTACATGATACTTACAAAATATGTCTAGCAGGTGGACATGGTGTTGGAAAGACCAAAATTTTTGAGTTTGTTTTTCAGCATATTGCGAAAAGAACTGTGCCGTCTCATCAAGGTGGAAGAGGAATTGACTTTTTTGACTACGAGTTGTTGGTGGGGGATAAGGAAACCAAGGTTTGCAATGATTATTAAAAAGCTTGCTATAGTAACTCTCAAATGAAATATGTTTTTTGTACTTTTACTAAAGCATGCATGAGTCACCATAGTAACAACAAGTGCATAAAAATTTTGACCTGTTTCAAATGACTTGTTGGGAATTGAGGGTAAGTGTGTGTTTTCTGCTCACAGTATCACCTTTTGGATTCATGTTTTCTTAATAATTTAGATTCACTTGTTTGATACACCAATGGGAATGACTGACGAATCCATGGTTTCACTTGGTAATTATTATCGTAATGCCTCGTGCATTGTGTTCGTATATGATATATCAGATAGCAGTACATTAACCGCTGTCGCAAAAGAGTACAAAATGATATCTCAAAGAGGTTACTGCATGAACGCGAAATATGTGCTGTTGCGGAATAAAATTGACCTATTAAGTACGCAAACGAACCTTATATCAAAAGAACAAGAGAGGAATTTTTTGGACTGTGATGCGCCAGAACTAAAAGATAAAATTCATTGTGTTTTTGAAACTTCAGCCGAAAGAGGAAGTGGTATAGAGGAGTTTTTTCTAAGCGAATTACAGGACGTGTTAAAGTACTCTACACCTAAAAGACCTAATGACAATCTCAGTACTCGTTATGATAAACGACACCCCTGCTGCTAATGCCTGTTTGGGAAATTGCTGTTGTAGAGTCTGATGGTGTAGCTAACATATCTGATACCTGCTTCATGATAGTATTGTCGTTTTTCATAACAACAAACATTACTATAGCAAGGATAACAGATATTGTCAAGAGAAGGGTAAAGTTCCCTTTGTATTACACTCAAAATGTCATATTTCGGTGTTTGGGCAAACCTGGAAATTAAGTTAATTTTAGTTATTTTATGCAAATTTAGCGTCTTAAAATTGCTGAGAGAATGCTCTGGGAAAAATAAACTTGGCCTATACTTTTTCCAAATTGCATTTTGATTTGGAATTGTCATTTGAAAAGGATGCCCTTAAAGTTCAGCTTGTAATTTACAAAATCCATTGCTATTAATGGTGTTTTGAATAACTTGATACGCTGTTTGTTAGATATAACTCCCGTTATTTGTTTAGAAGAGGTGCTTATTCGATTACAGAACCATAATCGGTATTAGATTTTCTTTCGACAATCATTGTCTAACTAGATAACCTGGCTTATAATTTTTGACAATGTTGCCATTTCAATTTTTCTATAAAACCATCGTCAGAATGTTTTGATGTTGGATGATAATTTCAATTACATGATACTATTTACAAAATAACACTACACAGCTTTAGTACCTGGCAGTTTAGAGTCTCTCGCAATAGATCATTATGATTGGTTAATTGACGTCACGTGGCCGGTCGCTATTTCTCTGTAGTGACCGACTTCTTAAAAAATGTAAACAAAGTAACAAAATGATGAGGAAGACTCTACATTGCAAGCACTGAAAATAAAAGAAAACAGAAGGAAAATATTTTATTCTTTTAAATATTAGAACAAAAAAGTTTTAGCAGGGCTATAATTTTTCTCTTAATTATATTGTCAGGTACTAAATGGCTTATTAACTTTATTAGCCTGTCAATACTTGGAAAAATATTGACCGGCTAATAAGGTTAATAAGCCATTAATAATTTACTGTGTGTTGGCTAACAAGATGCGATCATGTTATTATTATTATTAACGAATATTTATACAGCATGAAAGCCTCAGTTCCGTAATAGATACATAGACTGTTGTAAATGTTAGTCCTGTCATAAAACTTTTTCTTGTTGAAAAAACTTTTTTTCGTTTGATTGGATAACAATACAACAATTTTCTCGTTAACCCACACACAAACAACAAAGTTTTCATCTCAAACTATCGCATCTTGTAAGACAAATTTTCTGATATTTCGGACATAACTGTCGTTTTTTCCCGATGTAACGGGGAATTATGACTCCGGAGTCATAAGTTCCTAGGGATTTTTGACTTGGAGGGTCTTAATACACCAGTGAATTAGGAATACGTTAGTTAATTAGGACTCCACCAAAAACCAGTCACTGGTGAATTAAGACTTACAATAAATACAAATGCAGGCTGTTCAGAATTAGATTTATCCCCTCTTTCACCGATACTTTCAGGATAGGCTTCGAGTCTGATGTATTATTCGATCGATTCAAAATCATAATTTTTTCTTTGCTTACCGCTCTCCATGTTGTTTGTGGCCATATGTCGTGTGCAGTATTTTCAGTTAAAAATTTTCGCTGAAGTTACTTCATTACTTATGTTATTTGGTTGGCTACATGGTATATCTGTCTGAAAAGTTTATACAGAATTTTTCACATCTTCCCTTCATACGATGGCTAATAGAAACCACGCTCGTTACAAAAATGTGTTTATTAGTTTGACATTTTTACTGTTAATTACATCTACATTACAGTTCTTTTACAATGTCAATGTCAATTGGGAGATCGGTTTAATGACAAAACGTGCTGCATTTAATCATTCACAAGATAAATGTTCCAAAGGGAGAACCTTATATTATGCCAACAGTTCAGCCAGCTTTAATGTCATTCTTCAATCTGGCGATGTTCATCAAAATCCAGGACCTGGTTCTCACATACCGAAGTGTGTAATCTGTGCCAAAACAGTACGGTGCAACCAAAAACGTTTGATTTGTGGACACTGTTTAGAGTCAACTCACGCTAAATGCTGCAATAACATCCAACTCGTTAAACAATCAAGAACCCCTGCGTCTTGGACATGTGATTTATGTTTACATCGTGAATTACCGTTTTCGACAGTTGAGATATTTCCATCGCATGAAGAAAGTTTTACTGTTATCGACGAGCCTTTAGAGTGTGACAATCACCTTCAAACCCTAAAGCAAAATGACCACTTGCTATCACTAAGCCATCTAAATACACAATCATTAATATCATCATTTCCAGAGTTCCAATCTATACTAAGCCGTTATGAATTTGATATATGCACCTTATCGGAAACATGGCTAAAGGATAACCTGAACATGATAGAATATGTGAAAATTCAAGGGTACAACATGCTTTACCGAAATCGACATAATCGTAGGGGAGGAGGTGTAGCAGCGTACTTGAAGGAAGATATCAAATACAAAGAGAGAAACGATATAGTGAAAACTGCTGAAGAACTTGAACACTTGTGGTTTGAGGTAGAAGGTAAAAATAAAAACAGCAGTATTCTTGTTGGCGTATTTTACCAACCACATTTTGATTCGAAAGAGCAAACTTCATGGCTGAATGAATTCGACAAATTATTGGCTAGTGTTATGTCTACCTGGTCAGGCCAAATAATCATCACCGGCGACTTCAATTTCAATCAGCTTGGAAAATCTGCAGAATCCCAAATGTACTTTGATATGCTAGAGTCGTATGGGTTAATTCAACATGTAAATCAACCAACTAGAAACGGCGTTAGTCTCATTGATCACGTGATATCCAACTGCGAATGTAAAATCAAGGTTTGTGGCGTCATACCTACACCACATGTAAGCGATCATGACTTAGTATATGTTTGTTGCAACGTTCGTTGTCGCCGATATGAGCCTAGATTTAAGCTTATTAGAGATTACAAGTCTTTCTCAGCGGAGGAATTTGTAAAAGACTTTGCAACAGTACCATTTAGTGTTATTTACGGAGTTGATTCAGCTGATGATAAACTTGATATCTTAAACGAATTCATATCGTCGTGCATTAACCGCCACGCCCCTCTAAAAAAGGTTAAAGTTACCCGACCACCGGCACCATGGCTTAAAGACCTCAACATTGCACATCTCCAAAATCAAATTAAAGAAGCCCGTTTTAAAGCGCATACAACACAAGACAACAATGACTGGAGCATATTTAGAGAATTAAGAAATAAGCTGAAACGAACGATAAAATTTACTAAACGACAGTTTTATCAAAAAGCTTTCAGTCATAAAAGGCCAAATGAAATATGGAAAGTTATACATCGAATTCTACGACCCAATCAGCAAAAATTAACAATCGATCCTAATGTACTCAACACTCACTATCTTACGACAGCAGAACGTTTACTCAACTCAAAATCAACATCATCTCAGGAGTTAATTTCACATGTTAAAAGTTTTAATGACCGTTCTAACTCTGCCGAACTAGTGTTCAGAGATGTCACATATGATGAAGTTTGGAAAGAACTAAATAAGTTGAGAGCTGACTGTTCTGCAGGTTACGATCACATACCAGTCTCCTTAGTCAAGTTAGTAGCGGAATACCTGACTTCTCCACTAACGCACATAATTAATGCAGGTATTAAAGAGAACAAATTCCATCGTTCTTGGAAAATTGGAAAAGTTAATCCCATTCCGAAATCGGATAAAGCACTAAAAGCTGATGACTTCCGTCCTGTCACAGTGCTTCCTGTTCTTTCCAAAATATATGAAAGATTGATTGCGAAACAGATCTGTGATTTCATATCCAAAAATAATATTTATAAATCTACCATGTCTGGATTTAGACAAAACCATTCAACAACAACGATGCTAATGAAAATAAGAGATGATGTAATAAAAGCTATGGAGAGAGGAGAAATCACATTGGCACTGTTTTCCGATTACTCGAAGGCTTTTGACACAGTCGAATTTAAGAATACTTTAAATAAGATGTATAGTATTGGATTCTCTAAGTCAGCAGCTTTGTGGATGGTTTCCTATCTCACAGACCGTTACCAATTTGTGCAGATCAACGACAAAATGTCTTCAATAGGAATGATTCGCTTTGGAGTGTCTCAAGGTTCCGTTCTCGGACCAATTATATTTAATCTTTACGTGTCTGATCTTCAAGACCATGTTATTGGCAACCACTGTCAATATGCAGATGACACAACAACTTACATCCATTCTAAAGTGTCACAACTCTCAACCGGCGTTGAAAATATGAATCTTCAAATATCCTCTCTATACAAATGGTCGAAGGACAACAACCTTTTGTTTAACCATAGCAAAACAAAATGTATGTTATTGTCATCAGCTAAATTATCTAAATTACATAACCTTGATACACAAATCATTGATATCCATCATGAAAACCATCCTATTGAGCGAGTAAAGGTTTGGAAAGTCCTTGGAGTTCTTATAGACCAACACCTGTCATTTGAAACCCATCTGAATGAGTTACTGCTTTCCTGTTACAAGAAACTTAGTGTACTACGCAGATTAAAAAACTTTGCGCCAATGAATATCCGTAAACACCTTGTTCAGTCTTTGGTATTATCGAAACTCGATTATTGCAATACACTATTCTGTAACACGACGCAGCACAATCAGAACCGCCTTGAGAAGCTTTTAAAATCAGCTGCTGGCTTTGCCAATGGTAAATTCGCAAACACCCTCGACGTAATTCAATTGAAATGGTTGCCAATGGAATATAGAATTAAATATAGCATGTTAAAACTGGCCCATAAATCGCTATACAGGCCAAATTTTCCAGACTACCTGGCCGTACATGTACGAGAAAGCAAATGTCCAAGACGTGCTGCGTCTGACGACGGTAAAAAACTAACTGTAACCAAATCCACAAAAACATTTGAAGGCATATGCAGTCGTCTCTTCAATGAACTTCCATCTAGCTTGAGAGCAGTTGAAAGCCATCAAAAATTTTTACATGAGTTAAAATCTTTTTATTTAGATCACTCTTTTGCTAAGTATCTAAGCATGCATGAATAGTAATTTATTGTACTTGTTGTACCAATACATTAGTGGCTTCCCCACCCCATTAGGCACCACCCATCTGTTTTGAGACGTATAATTCTTTTATTTCTTTGTGGTTCCATTGCTTACGCCATTATTTACCTTTCTGATGTGTTTACTTTGGTGGATATACTTTTTACTTTATAATATTGCATGCGCGCATATACGCATATACACATATATATATGTGTATGTGTGTGTTTGTGTGTGGGGTGTGTGTATGTATATATATTTGTGTGTATGAGTATGTATATATGTATATGTTTATGCATATACTTTATACTTTATACATACTTTTTATGCATTTTAGAATTTTAAAAAAAGGGACGAAGAGCCATTGTAACATATGGATATGCCCGAAATATACCATTATTATTATTATTATTATTATTATTATTAAAAATCTTTTTGATATGTTTTATCTATTTATATATAAATTTATTCCGAAATTTTGGAAAGATAATATTTTTAAGACAGATCAACGTTTTTATTCTCATACTTTTCTCATCTTCTTATCAGACAAGAAATATGTATGAAAGAAAGGAACATGACGTGAGTGTTTTTTGGTGTGAAATCTCTAGTGTTGGCTGGCGACGCTGAAGCCCCCACCCCCACCCTCTGCCCGGACTTTAACCAGGATTTTACGGTATGTGTTTGTGTTAAGCAGGCGATATACAATTAGTCTACTAAAACTTTCTTGAATTTGTGTGTCGATTTCAACATTTTCATAGTTTCACATGCTCTATAGACTTTTCCCAAATTTCAGTTTAACCGCCAATGTTTTATCCAACTATGTTGTATTACTCGATTAGATTTTTTTTCTTAACTGTAATCGCTTTGGGACGATTTGTGATAACTTTCAACAAAATATAGCATCAAAACGAGGCGGGGTAGGATAGTTTGGCAAAATATCGAAGTTTGAAAAAGATTCGGGAAAGGTGCATTTGTTTGAATTTGTCGAAAGAAACGTCAACCAATCAACTTCTTTAAAATTGTAGCGAAACCAGTTTAACCAATTACGTTAATGTCATATTGATGTTGTGAAAAATATAAGCGATGGTGGTCATTTATTAAAAATACCTGTCATCATGGCTGAAATTCTTGGGTGTTCCCCAGCAGAGATCCTCTATTGAGACTCCTTCTATGCTGGTATTACAGAACGGTAACTTCCTATTGTATGTGGTCAAGTGAAGCCAAATGTTCCCGTTCTTCTCTCCAAATACCTTCTGATTGTATGTGGTCAAGTGAAGCCAAATGTTCCCGTTCTTCTCTCCAAATACCTTCTGATTGTAAGCTCCCTAAGACATTCCATGCCACTAGCCGAAGCTTCTGTGTCAACTGGGGATTTGTCAGTAGATTGGGAATTCCTGGGAGTACTATTGGGTGCTGCTGGTGTGAGCAGAAGCAAGTATGCATGATCCTCTTGAACCTTCCTGAGGACTCGTCCTATCAGGAAAAAGGAAGAAAAGCATACAGGTATCTTTGGCTCCAAGAAGTTTGAAATGCATCTGTCCCTATGCTGAGTGGGTCCGTCCTCCCTGTGACATGTACTGGGCAATTGGTGAGAGGACCGGGATGCAAACCGATATATTTCCGGCTGGCCTCGCCTTTCACAAATAGCCTGGAATATCCAAGGCAGAAGTTTCCATTCGCTGGAATTTGTTTCCATCCTGGACTCTTCCACAGTAATTGATCTTGTGTTTTAGGAGGAGATAATCCCATGTCTCCTTGCTTATGTCTATCAATTAATATTAATATTAGTCAGCAGCTCGTTCCCAGACCAGTTTCCAATTGTTGTACGTGAAGGATATCGCTGCTGACATCAGCATAATGCAACCCTCAGCTCTATACTATGTTAGTCAATTACCTTTAATCAGTTCATTCTGACCTTGATAACATTACCTTTAATCAGTTCATTCTGACCTTGATAACATTCTACTCGGTTTCCCCAAACCTTGTTACTATTGCTGCCTCGTTCTTTCAACCAAAAAAGCTGACTTTCCTTCAACGAAAAAGTTTTATCTTGCGATTATCGTGTTTGACTACTTGTCGCAAAACACTTTGTAAAATGAAGTTGTTTCTATTATGCAAATGCTTTCGAGTCTTTAAACTGTGAAATATGGTTGCACTCTGCACTTCAAGCATAACATTTTCTTTGGAATGATTCAATGTCTCGCCGCCAAAATTTTGTTTGAGGTGGCTATTTTGTCGAATAATTTGAAAAACTTGTTGCCGATTGTCGCAGAAATAGAACACTGTTTGTCGCGCGCGATCGCTGAATAGTCGCGCAACAATACGTTTCGAATGTGTCGTATAACTGTTGTGCGATAGTCAAATTTCAGTTATTAGAAACCAAGAAACAGAACTTTTTATATCGTAACTAATGATTCCAAAAACTTTATCGAGACATAAAATCGCTATGATTTGAAAATGGGAAAATCATGTTTCTGAGAATCACTATGTTTAATACACCCCTTCAACAATCATCATAAGATAAGAACAACACATAAATTTGTTGTTCGACGTTATATATATACAGTTTACATACGGATGAGTATCACCAGATAGTGCCACAAAAACAACTGGTGTTGACGTGCAAACAGATTTTAAAAAAGTTTTAGTTTTATGGGATTAAGGCTATAACAAATACAAGAAAATCATTTTTCGGTCGTGTGAATTGACGAAATAATTCTTAGGAGAGTTTGAGAATGTTTTGAGATTTGATGTTAGAAAAAACTGTAACCATGGAGAGAAGTCCAGAAAGTGCAGAATAAACTTGTGCGTGTTTGAAGAATAAGAGTGTAACGGGAAAATTCAAAGAAATTTTCAGCGGTCTACACACGTATTGTACATACGATCACTTCAGTGAAAAAAATGAATGTCAATAAAAGTGGAACCTATGAACTATTAATATCGGCAATAAAAAAAGAATTTATAATATTGATTTTTGATTTTAGACCAATCAACATCAACATGCTAAAATTTGATGAAGATACCACAAGAAAATAAACTGAAAACCAAGGGAAATACCTGAATCTAAATGGGGAAAATTGAACATGCAGTCATTTTTGGCATCTTTTTTTTTTGAAGTTACAGGATATGACTTTTATACAACATTTCTTACAAGAACAAAATACACAAATAAGAAAAAAAGATGTGCATGGCAAAAACTAAATGCACATTAATTCACGAAAATAAAACAATAACAATCAAAGTGAGCCAAATGTGTTTTCACCACTATAAGCGATATATAGAAAACCGTCTTCATCTTTATGCTCTTCATATATCGAGCCCATTGTGGCACTAAAAAAATATACATGCTAAAATAAGAAGCCAGTTTTAATTGATCTATAATATACAATATATTTGTCTTCATATTTTATTCCTCATTTTTCATTAATTTTCTAATAATTCTAAAAGAAGGTTTTCCATATAGATTTCTTTAAAGTTTTTATAAGCAACCCATGGTCAAAAATTTAAGTAACTTGTTTACCAACCCTGAGGACTCAATTGAACTCCTAAGCTTGGTTCTCACTGAGTGCTAACAATGAGATGAGAATGATATGCATAATTTCTTAGCTGATTCTAGGAAAACAGATATGACAAGAAAATCTGGTGTACTTCTTCTTCTCACTATGTAATAAGGTTTCTGAAAGCAATTGAAGAGATCACAAGCATCTCTGTACTATCAAAAAACCGAAGCCACTTTTGGATTAAGTTAATCAGTTATACCAGATGTCATTTTACAATAGACGTCATCTTACAATGAACATGTGACTGAAGCCACTTCACAGAAGAACCTAAATTTGTTCCTACTGGACTTTTCTTCGTTCAATGACATTTGTCACTTCTAATCGCTATTGCGTAAAGAGAAACAAGCTTTAGAGGACTTTCTAATTTTTTCCCTTTCCCCAATAAATAAGACGTATCATAAAATCGTGTTTTATCACAAAATTACAGCCAGTACATTACAGTATAGCAAAAATAACTTCTTAGGCTTCCTTCAAAGTTTTAAACCAATTTAAACAAAATTGATTGGTAAAGAAGTTTAAGATGTCACAATAAAGTACCGACAGAAAATTTACGATAGCACAAAGGAATGAATTTTAACGTAAAAATGTCGTTTACTAATACTGTTTGATCCCTTTTTACAAGAAATCATTAAAAAATATTGGGTTCAACATGATTTATCTAAACAATTAATTTAACATGAATAGGAAATTGTGAAAGCTAATTACATAGGCATGTAAAGTTATGGGCCGACACTGACCACTTTGGAGTTACTTATAAGAACCACCTGTAGTTTAAAATTTAAAGCAAACAGCTAACTTACCTAGTAGCAGGTAAAACTCTGTTGACGAAAAGAAACATTGCTTTCTCAGGTGGAAGTTGAATACGTTTTCTGATAATGTACATGAACTGGGCAACTGAAGATCAAAAAGTGGAAGAGAATACATTTCCATTGTAGTTTGATAAAATGTTGATTATTACAACGACTTAAAATTACTGTAAATAGTAAAATAGAAAAAACTCAAAATTTCTGGTTTTTGAACATAGTATGGACCTTCCTGTAACTTTTCACATGTAATAATTTCTTAATCTGGAAATACAGATAGTGGAAAAAGTGGATATAGAAGTAAATAACAACAATTTTGCAGAGAGCTCATCTTTATAAATCAACACAATGTTTTGTTCCTACACATTTCATTTTACACCTTTTCAAAGCAAAAATATTTGAAGAATACCTGTTTTTAAAAACACCCTTATAAAAACCTGTGAGACAGAAATCACCTTCTGAACTATGTTAATGCAAAATAACTTAAAACTCTCTTTTCTCAGAACAAAATTTATCTCAAAACTCCACCAATAAAGAGTTCCTGTCACACAACTAACCATGAGCTCAATACTCCAAAAAATGTTTACTTTTAGATGAAATTTTTTTCCCATCATTTAGAGTATATAAACAAAATTTCAATGATTTAACGAAATATGGAGTGATAAAGAAATAATTTTTTTTCCTTTACAGTAACCTTAATAAGACCACTCCACTAAAAATTAAAAAGGAAATCTCACCTGTCAAATCAGAGGGAACCAAGAATTTTCTCTTATCAATGTCATGTATATTGGTACGTGGGGCTTTTTCAACAACAACCTAATGGTGCAAAAATACGCGGTGTAGTGAAAGTGCTTTAAGCCTATGTCCACTGAAGGCAATAGAACCTATCGCTTTTTTCTATCGGTAAAAACTTTAGTGGACACAGATTTTTTATAAATTCTATCGCATTAGAGATTTATTTTTGGTTCTAGATTTTTCTTATCTATCGCTTTCCTCATCACTATGATCAAAAGAATATTTTGATATGCCATCCACGTGCTGAAGCATACTAAAAATACAAGCACCAATTTAAAAGGAGGAGAACTGCTTTTTTATGGGATAGAACTTATTGCTTTCTGGTGAACACAGGGCTGTACAGGTGTGACTGTAATTGTCTCGCTTTTTTGCAAAAGAATTATCTGAGAAAATTTTTTTAAGGTGTTAAAGTGTAAAATAAACAGGTACATACATTACACCTTGCAAAATGTATGAAATAAAACCACTCTTTTTGGGTATATACTGTTCACATTATACACACAAAAACTTTTATTTTTAGATGATGATATATCTAATTGAATTTTCAAATCCCACAATTTTTGTTTTTATGGATATAACAATGTAACACATTCTAAAAAGAAGAGAGAACGAATAGACCTTTTCACTTACATTTTTTTCTGCTCTCCATTGTTGTTTTAGGCATATGAGGTGATAAATATAAGGAGTTTGTTAGGGAAAAAACAGTTTTTTTCAATTATGTGAATTTCATCCTATAGAATTTGATGAAAATGTATCCATTTACCATCTACTTCACCTTACATCTGTGTATTTGAAAACAAAATGTGACAAGAGAAGTTATTCTCTCAAACTAAAATTTTTCATATTCTCTCTTATAGTTTCACCCAGTAAAAAATAACACCTTACCAGTGATGGAGTTTCTATTGTTTTTTTGGCATCATGAAAGGGTCTATTAGAGCTGTCAAAGCCTGTATGGACAGGAGCCGTGGTGGGCTTCACCACA
Organism: Turritopsis rubra; assembly: GCA_039566895.2. Lineage (NCBI taxonomy): Eukaryota > Metazoa > Cnidaria > Hydrozoa > Anthoathecata > Oceaniidae > Turritopsis > Turritopsis rubra. The sequence goes on along the minus strand of CM077629.1, from coordinate 1,660,328 downwards.
GACATTGCTTAATCCATTAATCAAATGAATTTAACCCCATTCAATGTTTAAATGGAAACTATGGTTCTGCTTGGAGAATGACTTTTCAGAAACAAGTTGGAAATGTTACAAGTATGGGCAATCCTGATCGCACAGTGACAAGAAATGCAAAATTCTTTTAAATAGTTAGATGCTACAGTCTGGCTCTGATCGTGCGTTATTGCGGCTTTAAAAATGGCTATTACAAAATTGTTTATTTTAGACCTAAACCATTTAAATTCAGCTTCTGCTATCCCTAGAATACAACATAAATTGCAAATTCTTTATAGCTAAAAGCTAGCTAAGCATTTTGTATTTAAACTTTTGAAGAAATAATATCAGGCAAAAAAGCAAAATCTATTCCTATTTAAAAAATGGAAATAATATTGTATATATCATCATACTTACTGGAATTCGATCTGGATATTTATTTCTAATTTTAGAGGATTCTTGGATCCTACTATCTGAAATATCAAAACAGGGAATAATCAAATTATTTTCAGCACATCACAGCACGCACATCACCATCCTGTGATGAACAAAAAGCATTAATTACCAATTGAGTGTTCTTCTTTGAAAGCCCACTTCATGGCAACAGGATAGAGAGACAAATACAAGATTTTATCAAATTTTATCGAATCCTCGAAACAGTTTCGCAAAGATGTATCTGCGTTTGTCTATTGTGTATACTAATTTATTTTTTCGCTGAAATTCTGTTTTCAACAGCAGCTGTGACGCAATGTATGTTTTCTTCCCGTCATGCATTTTGATTCTTAAATTTATTTATTTATTCGATCTGATTTCCGCGCAATATAAACCTTTCCCAAATTTCTTCGATATTTTGTCAACTTATCATACCCGCCTCGTTTTGATGCGATAATTTTATGGAAATTATCACAAATTGTCCTATTGCAATATGCAGTTAAGCAAAACATATACCGTAATGCATCGAATAAACGCCCCCTTCTTTTAAACGCCCCCTCGAATAAACGCCCCCTAAAAAACTGAAATTATTTAATAAACGCCCCCTTCTATTAAACGCCCCCTCCTAAAAGGAGGCGTTTATTTGAAACATTAATAATGAAAAGAGGCGTTTATTTGAGACAAGTTATGACGTATATTTCTTGATTTTTTAAATAGGAAATTTTCTGTACAATCCTTTCTTTTTAAATTTTAGAGTTAATGTTGAAAAAGTTTTTACCGCTTGAGGAGTTCCTTTTCAAGCACTTCTGCACAGGACTTTTGTTGAGTTTCGAAACTGAGTTTCGCAGGAACGACTAAACCAACTTCTCTGTGTCTTTTACCAGTGACAACAAATTTAATAAACGCCTCCCTCTTTTTAACGCCCCCCTCGAATAAACGCCCCCTCAAATTTTTCAAAAATTTAATAAACGCCCCGGGCGTTTATTCGATGCATTACGGTACTCAAGTAATTACCGTGAAACAATTCAATGCATCCAAACGAGGCGAGAAAAATTAAATGTTTTCTTTATCTATACAATGTTCTCCAAATGGATATGCACAAAGTAACTTTTAGGGCCGATTTTCACTAGAAAGAAACCGTAAATAATCATTGCTATATGTTGTTTATTTCATCCGAAAATGGGTGTGGCAGTTTGCTTTGTTTTGCTTTTTATCAATAAACTATCAAAGCACTACAAATTGATACAGCATACAGCTTTATAGCCATAATAAAGAAACCTAATTTTCAGCTCATGACTATATCCTCAATTACTTCACAAATACACATCTGTAACGATGGATGCAACACAATCAGTATGGTCATAATATTAATTTTCCGTCTCAAAAACGTCTCGGGTGAAAAACATATGTAATATATATCGAAACGCAGATTCGCACGTTTTTCACTTGGATTTTAAACACCGTTTGCATTTATTGCTGTGTTCTTTTTTCGGTATGAGATATCTGTGGATGTCCATTGAATCCATGGACAGTTTGACTTTTTTTTGGCTTGATCTGTTTGGTTCAGAAGAGCTTCTGTAACTCCTGATGTATCCTCCAAATGGTGTAAAAGAAAGAAGTGTTTCTAAACACAATGGATTGGAAGGAAGGATGAAGAATCATATTTTACGTTAATATATTTGGTATAACTAAAGAAGGTGTGAAAAGAAATTTAAAATACAGTGAACTCCCGGTAAAAACTCGAACCTCCTAGGGACCGGGGGAAATAATTTGAGTTAAGCGAATCTCCTGTTAAGTCAAATTCTGGCAAATATGAGATATTAGTTCGAGTTAAGACGATTGTTTCTTCAGTAAAGATCATAACAATATAATGTTTACAATATTAACTATATCTGGACAGGCAAAATATACTTACACAAAGAACTAATAAACATGTAACAATTTAACAAGTCTTTTGAATTTTGATAAAAAATTGTTTTTTTAAAAGCTTCATCGTCTATCTTTGGAAACCTCTGTTTCTGTGTATCGCTTTGACTTTGATCATTCTGTTTTTTGTAACATCATGTTGCTATAGAGATAAGAGTGCTAACAATACATCAAAGAAGTCAACAAACACAAAAATGACAAAAAACAAGCCTTTTTACAGCTTTTACAAATTGAATTTCATCATTTTCCGAAATGTTTCAGAACAAAAATCCATTCAGGTGTTTTGTTTCAGATTATAAATGAAACACTTGTTATTTTGCCACCTTGATGCGGATGTAAGATATCCTTACCCTCTCTCCATCTCCGATCTTTTTAACTTTCAATAAGATTCGATTTAATTATCAAATATAATATCGAATCTAACTTGTGAAATGATTTTAAATATTACTAAATCCTTTTAACACATCCTTCTCACTTTGAAGCTCTTTTTTGTTGCTTTTTATTCATGATTTCCTTTTTTTTTAATTTATTTTCTTTGTCGCAATTAGTTTATTGTGTGTAAAGTAATCCGAACTTACACCTGTTAGACTAAATCTTATTGGAAATGTTATTTGACTGCTTCATGGTTCGCCTCCTCTTTAATTCGGATTGATTAGGTTATCAAGTAACAATAAACACGCCAAAGTTCAACAGATATTTTGTATATAAAAAAAGAAGAAGAAGAAGAAGAAGAAAAAGGGGTCAAATTCATATATTTGGAATATATTACTGCGCATACATACAAGGTAAGAGCTTATACTATTCAGAGGTCAGAATCCTCTTTCATACAGGGCGTCTGGGGCGTAAATGCAGATTGTTTCAATTACTTTACCTTTATGAATATTATATTTTTTTTTCCCGCCCCCCTGATTAAGTCACCTTCGGGTTTGTGATATAACATTGTTTCACGATAATTTTTGACCAGTCCAAATTTTCAACTCTGGATATCCATAATAATTCTTGTCTTGTTGAAACACTTTCATCCATCTTGATTACAGCGTCCTTTGTTATTCAATTCCCTACGGTTTAAAAGGGTGTTATCCAATATGCTGTATAAGACATCTACGATATTGTATTAAGGTCATAAAAATTAAGTATATTTCACTTATATTTTAATATTTCATATATTTTATTCTTATATTTCTTTTAGGATGTCAATTTACTGGTACGTTATGTTGCTTTTGATAAGCATTACACAGATTTGTTGTCTATTTTTTGGAGGTCCGAAACATGGAAGGAAAAAAGATGTAAGTAGTCTCTATCTCATTATCTCTGGTTGCAACAATGCCATTTTCATTAAAAAATGAGATTATAATAATGGCGATGAAAAAAATCCTAGTTTAAGAGGAAAAATCCTTAAGCTAATTATTTTCTAGCTTCTATTAGGTGACGTCACATGCGACTATATTTAAAAATAAGGTCATAAAAACTTTGGTTTGGTTCGTTCTTTTTTCCTTAAAATTGGAACGTGTCACGTGTCACTCATTTTGATCTCACGACATCGTATAATAGTTTTTTCCAAAACACAAGAAATAAATGTGAAATTGAAGGGGACGCATTGCCACTTGTGAAGTTTGATAGTTTGAACGAAAATGAATGCTTTTCAACAGGGATAATCAATTAATTATTAACCAAACTATGTACCCAAGAAACTCGTGAGATTATCAATAATGTTATACAATAAATTATCAAAACAAATTGATAAGATAAAAAGAAAAAGAAAAAAGAATAATAATAAAAACAAAACAAAGCCAAAGGATAACAGCCATCCTCTTGAATTCAGAAAAAAATGCAAAAGTTCTTCATCTATAATAAAAGAATCCTTTTTTCTTCTTTTTTGTGTTTTTTTCCTTTTTCAAAATGTATTTCTAAACACGAGGACATAGAATAGTATGATTGTACTGTTAATAAAAGTCTTAAATACCCACGATATGTTGAAACAAGAGATCTACAGTGGGTTATTTTCATTTATTAAGATGATGAGGGCGTGCATATTTGTTGATATTAAGATCATGAGGGCGTCCTCTATTTTCTAACGCCTTTTGTTCCCTTGTTGAAAATTTATGCTCATTGTTGCACAGGTGATACAAACGCCATTTACCTTTTTCTTTTTTCTTTTTACCTTTTTTGACATCTAATGATAAAGACTTGATGAGGATCGGTTATATCGTACTTACCAAACAAACGTCTTCCTATTTTAAACGCCTTACCACTTCAAAAATTAGAAAAATTTTGGAAACGCTTATTCGAAGTAATACGCTTTATCATTGGCATGTATTGATTTCTCCCCCTCTACATTAAAAAGAATCAAAATTTCAATTCTTTTTTCCCACCCTTTTTCCCCGCCTCGTTTTTAAGGACCATTTCAAATCATTGCAATGTTGCAGAAAACGTCCCGTGTGTAGTTTCAATACACCATGTTTTGGTCGTTCAGCACATCCAACCTCGTTTTAATGTAACTTATTGTTTAAAAACAGAAAATTCGAGAAAGGTGTATTGAATGCTTGAGACGCCCTCATCATTACACTAGACGCTTTGTACGAAACATTCATTCAAATATGGTCAGATAGTTACTCATTTGTATTCAATCTTCAATAGTCTTCGCGCCCTCACTCTCAAAGTGAACTTAGTGTTGTTTAAGAAACTAAAAGTAATTCCTGCGTCCAAAATGATTTTTTCATATATGAGAAAGTCTCTTTTTATGTTTTTTGAGATACTTTTTAACATTTTACACTTAATTTATGCAAGTGCATAATTAAGAGTGTGTTAATCTAACAAGATCATTAAATTTTTCGTTGAAAGTCTCTCTTTTTCATTTGAAAGAACAAGGCATTAAATAACCATTACCTCGTTTAACCCAGACAGAAATAACAAGGTTTTCACCGCAAACTAGTGATGATCGCATCTTGTTACGTTAACCTATAGTAAGACGTAGCTATAACATTTCTCATCACTATAACGCATCTTTGTAATTTATCAGTGAAAAAAGGAATTCTGAGTTGAATGACAGAAGAATGAAGTTAGGATATTTACTAGTTCAAAAGTTACACACATCAACAAAATACTATCTTATTACATCAGAATTATCATAATCATCCATTCAAAATATCATTTTCAATTCAGGAATCCCTTTAAAAACAAAGCCAGTGGATTGTTCCGGCAGAAAAGTTTTCGAAAATGAACAAAGCAGGGATTAATAAAAGTCCTGAAAATACTACAATGATTTCGTTGTTCGGAAAATAAATAATAATGGCTGACACCTGAAGTGGTGATATAAAGAGAAGTGAGTGAGGTCTTCATAACAGAATCATAATAAATTGATATTTTTAAAATAAAAGTTATATTGATTATCATTCCAAAGGAAAAAAAGAGTTCAATTTTTGATGGAAAAGATTACTAACATTCTCACCAAAAAATAGAGAAAAAGTAATTTTGATATAAAAATAAGAAGAAAAAAGCAATAGAAATAAAAATGTTATATATATTAAAGTCTCGTAAAATCGTGTGTTATCATTTCAAAGCAAGCATGCAGAAAGATTCACTCCTACCATCTGATATTCATTTTAATGCTGACGTCAGATTTAATTTGGGAGGTTAATGGAATCTTCATGGGATCTGGTAGAAGAGATGTAATTCCCATCATTTTGTCATCAAATCAAATTAAATCGTTATTCCTTAAAACATGTTCGCAGGTCGTGGATAGCTGCCATTTCGAGTGGTTTTGACTGTGACGTATAGCTGACTTGTTCATGCGTAAAGACAGTTGTCCCATGATATTATTCGTACCTCTGAAGATTCACATTTCGTGTGAACGTGAAGTAGCTACAATTTCTTCTGTTTATAAGAACAACCAGGCTAGTGATAAAAAAAAGGTTTTCCAATCTTAAACAGGAATAATTCAAGGCTAAAATTTTCAATGGACTAAGGACAATCCTCTAGAGACAAAAGTAAAATATTTTATCAGCACAAAATATTTTTAGGCTTTGGGGATACGAGAAACTTTTTCATTGCGATTGCAATAAAATATTTTTTGTTGCGTGTATAGTGTCCCATACTTATTTTACACACATGTGTTTTCTATGTCAGCCATTTTGTTCTATACTGTGAATAAAGCTTCGATGACAATTTGTTTTGATTTCTCAGTAAAAAAACAAGCATTTGATTGGATGATACAAAATTGCTGCAAAGAAATACGTCGTAACTACCTAAAACACGCACCTCTAACACCTGCAACATAAAAAAAAAGCTGCAACAACAGAAAAAATGTTTTTTTTTGGTTACTGAAACAAATTTATGAGCAAATTGTCTCTCGACAACAAAAAAAGATCCAGTGATACAATGCTATGTTTTCACAATACCTTTTATTGGCCCTTTTGGCCGGCCCTTATTAGCCCAAGGCAAAGATTGTGATTTGGCCACCGTATATTGAGACACTCAGGTTTATAAAGCTTCTATTTCCTCTGAAGTTAATATTATCATAAACATTGATAAAACGAGTATTCTGGGACACACTGTCTAGGGAAATCTTTTTAATCAGCAATGTTAATCTTGTTAATATTTTATAATACAATGATTTTCCTGAAAAATTTAAAATTTATAATGCAAAGATATCTGGTCAATTATACGATATTTTCCTTAATTAAGCCCTGCTAGGTTTTAGGTACGGCGTTTAATAGAATAGTTTATCAACCTTGTCCCAGGGCTTCTTGCCTTCCAGTATATCGAAAAGGCAAGAAACCCGGGAGACGAAGTTGGGTGTTTATTTCCTAGTTACCGTTTTGAGATGTTATTGGTTGGTAATTGCAAACAAGAAAAACAAAAAGATTTTAGACATGTCTTGTTATATTTTTAGCTTAGCTTAGATATCAATTTCAATATTCTAAAACGGTTAGGGTGCAGCCTTTATTAGTGGAGGATTACGGTAACCGAAAACGTCCTAATAAGAACCCAACCCTAACCAAGTCTAAAAATGCTGCGACCACCGTATTTTTATTTATTGTTTACGTTTCAGGTTGCACCTATAGATAACGATAAAATTGTTCGTTCTCTACCGTACTACTACAATGGCTGCCTGTTCAAAAAAAACAAAGCTGAAACCATGGAAAAGCTTTTACGCAGCATAAAAAGACAGAGACATTTACAAGAACAATATGTCAACAAAAGAAGACGCCATTATTCAACCACGTAGAAGCTTTATAATTTAGATTACTTTTCCAACCAATGATATAAATTGTTAATATAATTAAATAGGTTAACAGCTCATATCTAGTTGACAATTAACAACCGTATTTACTGTAATGAGCGCCCCTTCTTCAATGAGCGCCCCCATCCCATCTTTGGAATAAACGCTCCCTTCTATTCTCAAATGGGGCGCCCATTCGAAAAATAGTGCTCGGACTCCCCCATTTCCATTATATCTTCTTTTTCAACTGAAGTTTATTTAAGGAATAAGTTAAAATTATTTACCGTCTTTTTAACATATTTAAAGAGCGCCCCTTCAAAAGTGCACCTTCCTCGAATAAGCTCCCTCCTCAAGGTCCAAAAATGAAATGAGCAGCCCGGGTGCTCATTCGAGTAAATAGGATGATTTCCAATGATTTTTACGCCCAACTGCTACTGTTTCTTCTTTGATTTATTTGTTTTTAAATAATAAATTTTATTGAAGATTTTTGATCTTGGGATCGAAACAGGCTGAAAGATTGTTTGAGATACCCAACTGATTTGGCAAAATTTGCGATTATTTATTTCGTCTGTCTGTTGCCTCTCTGATAGACGGCCAGTGGTGAAATATATGGGACTGCAAGATATCCTGGGTATTTTTTGAAGTTTAAAAGGGTTAGAGATTTATGTATTAATAGAAAAGGGTTCCATTACGGTCTCCTGTTACGGTTTCTTATTCTTCTTCTCCTTCTTCTTCTTCTTTTTACGGACAACATCAACGGTTGATTTATCAATGTTCAATCTCTTTCTAATGTCTGAGTTTCGGAATCTATCTCTCGGGGTTACTCCAAAAATGCTTCTCAAGCACTTTATTTCGAAGAAATTGAGTTTATTGTCATGTTCTGTCAGTACTATCCTGGTTTCACTAGCGTATAACGCAATGGAGACTATCAACGCATTGTACAGCCTTAGCTTCAATTTCATGGATATATCTTTCCTGCACCATACCTTTTCCGTAAGTCGTCCGAATGCGGAAGCTGCCATTCCTATTCTTCCATAGATGTAAGATGAAGATCCAGGAACTTTTGAATAACTTAGTTTTATTGTCATTGAAAACTAAGCTGTTTTTTGTGGACTATCCTGATACTGTTTGAAGATCAGCTTCTAAGTTTTCAATGCAATTTTGAAGTTTTTTTCGGTTTGCAATGTTTGTAGAATCGTGGGTGTATTTGGACGTTGAAATGCCGTCCTGCGTCGGCTTGGAATCTATTTCACCAACACTGGATCAAGTTGAATAGCTACGAAAATCGAAAAAAGGTTGAATAGGTAAAAAAACAATTGTTGGTTGGTTTAATTAATCGGAAAACGCCGTTTGAAAGTTATTGCAACGGCATACAAAAGTTTCACTAGGGATGAGCCCTGTGAATGTTCAGAATTTGCCTCTTACCGGATACCACGTACGGACTATATTTACCCTGTTATTAATAGTAAAAAGGTATAAGCAAGTAAACCGGAGTTTTGAGTCCTTGGGCTCATATCGGTTGGTTCTTCCGCCTGCCGACTTGCAACTAGGAAGTTGACTAACGCCTGAGATACGCCTGAGTACAGTCAAGCTATGGCTCCGAATGGGCTGATACGCTGCTTTAAAAGCGCATCGAACTGGTAAACTTGGAGTGCTCGCCTCCAGTGGGGAGGTCAGGGTTAAAATCCTGGCCGACTCATGCCAGCGACTATAACAGTGTGAATTGATCCACTCAGCTTAGCACTCAACTTGAGAGCGGGATTGATATCTAAGGTTGAGCGGTTGAAGCATACTTGCGGCTTCCGTAGCCCAAATGGTCATACGGATCTAAAGGTTTTAATAGAGATTAATGCTAACATTGAACATGAATATTGAACTGCTATCATGTGGTATAATGGTACAAAATAATACCAACAAAAACAATCAGGACCAATTGATGATAACGTCATCAATATTTTTGCTGGTGCGTAAGGTATAGTATTTTGTATTATTCCTGATCCACCAAATAATTATAAGAAATAATTATAAGAAATAATTATAAGAAATAATTATAAGAAACAATTATAAGAAATAATTATAAGAAATAAGAAAAGATGGAAGCAAACCTTTTTGACGACGTCATCATGATTTAATTGATATCATTTTCAATAATATGTTAAAACCAAAATTGTATTTTTTTCTTCACAGCAACCGTATATATGGCGTTAGCAAATCTAGTATACGTAACCTTTGTTTGGCAAAAATCAAAGTAATTGAAGAAAAGTAATAAGAGTATTAAAATAAGTCAAACATAATAATGAAATAACAAATAAATTTGAAATTTCCAACAACCAATGTCCAAAATTTTGTATCAATATTGTTTTTCTATAAACAGGCTACCCAGTGTAACCGCAAACATAATGACACAGTAATTTAAAGTTGACAGTTGTCATAATAGAGCGTGTGTGTTGATAAATGTTATTATATATGCGCTAACACTGATGAATTACTATGTAATTTGTTGTTTCCTGTCTAAAGAATGTTGAAGACTTGCACCCTAATACAAATGGTGATTAAAATTATATTTCAAATCGTCATCACAAATACCTCAGATTACTCCGTCAGAACAGTCATCCCAAAATGTTGAATTCTAACTTTGGAATGAATTTTGTTTATAGACATTAAATCCATACTTGATATACAGTGACAAACAGATGCAGTAGAATCCCGTTAACTCAAGCCCTCGAGAACTTGACGAACTACTTCAGCGTTCCCTGTGAACTAATACTCTCTCATAAAAGACCCTCGATAACTCGAACATTCGGTATCTCGAACAATGTTAATCGATCCCATGGAAGTTCAAGTTATCGAGAAATTACTAGATATAAACATATTGTTATGCACACACACAGAAGTTGAATAACATTTCTCGTTCTACATTGATACAGACTTGTAAAAAAGGTTCCTTATCCTCCTAGATCTTACTTTGGTTACTAGAGTTATTGATTCGCCTAAAAATAATCGATGATACCTCTTAAATCAAATACAACTAACATAACTTTGTAAACAAAACGAGTTGGGGGATGGGAAAAGAACTAACGCATTTTAAAATGTATTTGCGTGTGTGGTTCTTTGTATGTAACGCAAACAAAAGTAAAATGTTAAATGTAAGTTATAAATAAACATGAACGAGTAAAATAATTTTTCTCCCGACCAAATTTAAACGAACAACAAAAACACCACGCATCAATTTAACCTTTTCTGCAGTCAGCTGAAACCATACTAATCATTTTTGGCAAAATATGTAAATGAAAGAAAGAGGGAGCTCGACTTAAAACCACTAATTGTTTTGTTTACCATGATTTTGTGGTACGATTTTCTATAAATCAGAGGATGAATAGATACCACAGTCAGAAAACCTCGAACTGCAGGCGGTAAAGAGGAAAACCAATATACAAACATTTTATCCAGGAAAGTTTGTGATAACTTCATTTCAAGACGACATTTAAGATGAAGGTATGTGATGATTTAGAAAGTTTTAAATAGGTTTAGTTTGATTTTTCTTAAAACATCAAAATTACAAAATAATAGTAAAATAAGATCTCAAAAAGCAACTTTGTAAAACTATTATGTTCATCAAAACACGAAAATTCAAGAAAGAATATCTGGAAGATTGTGACAAAAATCATTCTTTTTACTTTCAGATCATTTTGGTGGCACTTCTGGCATTATCTGCTGTACTTGCGTTTCCCAGGAAGATCAATTCGGATTTTAATGTCAAAGTGGTTGATTACTCAAAAGAAAAGAAATCTGCAAAAATTCAAGTCATTGAAATTCCGAAGAAGGCTGGAGACGTTAAGAATGATACGTCAAGACTAAATAAAACAAATGTCATTCAAGTCAAAAGCAACTCATCACAACAACAAAAGGCACGGATTGATGTACTCAAAGAACTCGAAAAGAATACCGTTCAAGTTCCAGTCAAATTCGTGAATGCTTTCATGCCGATGGTAAACTTCTTTCAGGATTTTCTTTCAAAGAAACAAGAAAACAAAAATAATGTCATCAAGGTAGCTCGTGATCCACATGGAGACCCAACATCCTCTTGTTATGCATTTTGCTTCGATTGTGTAAATTATGGGTTAGACTGTCATATTTGCGCAATGGCAAATATGCCAGAGTGTGAGTGTTGTCCATTTTTTTCATAATGTTTTTACTTTGTGTATTTAATTCTGAGATTATGTAAATATCATGCATTTAAATACTTTTATTCTTCTCCCATGAAAGTCATGTGACTTGAGATTTAGCCAATGACTATCATATATCTTTTGGAGAAATGCAAACACCATCGTCAAATGTTCCGAAACATCCTTCTAATGAAAATCTTATCAAAAGTTCAGATCGTTCTTTTTGTTATAGCTGCTTTCAAACTGCTTCTAAACGGGTTATTTGGTTGGTTTTATTTTGTTAGGACATGTTTTCGGCCTATTATAACCGTTTGTCTCTTGCTGCCCTGCAGTTGCAAAAGTTTTTTTGACATATTCCATTAATCTCTACGCGATATCTAGGAAAATAACATGTAATTTCGCAACGTGAATAAAATCAAACACGAACACCATTTATTAGGAGGTTTACAGGATTATAAGTTCAATTTTTGAATAGGAAAAACATATTAAATTAAAAAACATAGACATATTGCTGGCGGCAAGGTCATCTAAAAAGGGTAATTTTCTCCCGTCTTTTCCTTTACTAAGTTATATGTACAAAACGGAGGCGTGATGACGATTAGAAGTAAAACCATGGTGAAATGGGGAAGGAATTGGGCTAGTAATTAAAGAATAATGTGGATCACCAAATATTTAATAATTACAATTTAATTTCATGACATAGTCTTCCTCCACAGATCCGGATACCAATTTGTAATTAAGAAATGGCAAGTTTGCTAAAGACGGAAAGAAACACACAAAAACGTTTGTGATTTATAACGATAAGAAGGTTAAATCATAGAAATACGTATTTCTATTGTTTAATGAAGGTGTTTTGTTAATCGTTTCAGCTCTCTTCAGCTGGATTTAATAATGATTACTCATGTCTAACGAATTATGCATATTTCGTTGCTCCGTGTGAACGAAGTGTAGCTTCTTACATGCATTCAAATATATAAAGATGCAATATATGAATTTGGGAAAGTGTATAAGCATGAATTTGTTTTTAATACTTTATTGGGAAACTCTTTCGGAATTTTTATTATTATTTTTTCTTTGGTATTATTAATTATTATTAATTATCTGTTATTCGTGGAATTATTATTATTTTGAAGGATTTGTGAAAGAAAACAAAAAAACGGGAAAAGTTAAATCCCACAATTTTCAGTCTTTATAGATATAAATTGAATATGATTTCCCATAATTTTTATAAAACTGATATTTTTATAAAATTGATATTGTGCATGCGCTTATGAGGCTTCATTAGTCCGAAAAAGAACTTAGATGAAGTTTCCGTTTTCCACACGTTTACACTAGAATGTCCACACCTTTACACTAGAATTGCTTTAGTGAGATATTTGCTACTGAAATCTTTCTATTATTTGTGCCGTAGGGTTATACACGTGTTATGCCGGTTTCCTTTCTGTTTCATCAAAAAGTGAGATTGAAAAACTAACACGGGAGAAATAACGCTGAAGAGAACTTCATTTGCTCAAGCATGACATAAAAATTGAATCTCAATAATTACACTCACTGGAGAGCAACTGAATCCGAGATGGTTGCACAGCGGGGGTCTGGAATTGGGATGAAATAGCAAACCTTGAAGTTAGGAGTTATAAAAAAAACATTGTGTACAGGGTATTGGTCAAACCAACTACGCACTGAAATAGGTTTCCTATAAATCGATTTGTGGGTACGGTCTCAGCATAAGCATGGATGACGAAAAAGCTAACCAATGGAAATCAAACATTCAGTAATTCGAAGATGATCATCGGTCCCCTGGAGGTTCAAGTATAATGTACTGTTCGCTATTCTGCAATTTGCTTATTTGCAAGCTATAATACCTTTCTAATAATAAGTTTCTCCTAAAACATTCTCCATCAGCCAACAACTATTACCCTACAACTAACACATATGAAAAACAAATTGAACTCTTTTTTTTGAATGAGACTAAGCTGCCAACAACTTCTATCAAATTATGTCATTTTTTTGATCCACTCATTTTAGGATTTAAAATGCCTTACTCTCACACGACTACTACTACTACTACTACTACTACTACTACTACTACTACTACTACTACTACTACTACTACTACTACTACTACTACTACTACTACTACTACTACATAATCTACCTAATTTATAAAAATAAAATGGATAAAGGATATATGTTGCCAATCAAATATTACCTACCAAAATTATTTATGTGTGTATGGTTCTTTTTCTGTATGTAACGCAAACATAACGTAAAAATGAATTACCATGAATAAATAAACATCATTATGAATGAAGAATTTTATTTTTATTTTCAAAACATATACCACGCATCATATTAACCTTTTGACTTCGCTGAGAATACACACAGTGTTTGGCAGATAAGGAACAAAAGAGGGAGTGATGAAAAGCTCAACTTAAATTCACTAATTATTTTGTTTACAAAGATTTTGTGGGACGATTTCCTATAAATCAGAGAATATACGTATTTATATGGTTTAATGAATCGTATTTATATGGTTTAATGAAACCTATTTATATGGTTTCATGAAACGTATTTTATAAACTCTATTAAATTCTAGTTGAAAGACATAAAGGAATACCAATAAAAATAACCAGAGGTCTAGATTGGAAGATGTGTTATGCATATCCAGAAGGCTGTGTATATAATATGGTATACCAAGCACTACCACGCACTATAATAATTCACAATTACACCACTTAGTAAGCTATATGAAATGAAAGAAATTATTTTTTTAAAAGCTTTTTCTAACAAATTTCAGCACAACACTCTCTGACTTCTTTCAATATGTTGGGGGAAGCAGCTTCTTCCATTCGCCATATTAAAATTTTTATAACATATCTAGCATTTGGCAATTAAATGTGAAGAAGTTTTTTAGACTTGTAGATGAGAAAAAATAACAAGATGCCCTTGCAGGAAGAAGTATTCCTGTGACATCTGCTGAAATAATGAAATGCAATGACAGTCCGCGATTAAGGCTACCATAAGAAATAATACGGTTTCATGTCGTAAGACCGATTACCGCTTAAAATTATAAAGTTAGATTTGGCCACCGTGAAAAATCTAAAGAACGGGAGGGTGCGTAGAATATAGACGGGGAGGAGAGTTATACTCCTGAAAGGTTTACGTATGCCAATCTGATGAAACTTCTAAGGCTTTATTTCAGGGAAACCTTGGTATATATTTTTTAGATAAACACACCCGCAGTTCTTTTTATAAGCACCAGTAAAGATTGACCAGGCTAATATTTGGCTATTTGAGGTGCTTATTTCATAACAGAAATACTTTCTCTAAAAACTTTCATAAGCACCTGCTATCTATACTTTAAAATCAGGGTGAAGGATAGATTTTGACAAAAGGAGTTGCTTATCTTTTTAGTGAATTGGGGAGCGGATGATTTTATGATCACTCCGTAACTTCCACAGTTCTTATGATTTTATCATGAAACTTGTTAACGAAGGCTTAATGAACAACTTCATGGAAAAAATCGTTCTGACGTAATCATTTTTGTCCGTGACGTCATCAAAACTGGACTTACCCAAACACTACGGACAATAGAACAATAGAAGTAATTATTGATTTATCATTGCTTACTATTGAAATAATACTTATAAAGACATTAAAAATACAATATTATATAATATCAAGCAACATTAAATCTTTAGAAACACTTAACAAAACTTTTAAGAAAAAAAAATTTTAGGAATTTTTCAGCTCACCATGAAAATTTGATTTCCATGGCAACAATTTAGCATATTTTCCAAAATTGTTTTCGCCAAAATAACACTAAAGGAGTGTTAGGAATAGTCACGAAGTTTGAAGGTCAAAATAAAAATACTTAAAAAGTTATGGGAATAAAGATAGAGGGGTTGAATAAGTCCCAGCCCCCTCCAAATAGGGTTAAAGAATATTATTATGGGTAAATAAAGTTCATGGCGCCCCTCCAAAAGGAGTCATCATTTCACAATGTTTTATCACAATTAAACTGAAACTGCACTTGAGTCCATGCTATTACTAGTACAAAGGAACTTGACCAAAAAGTAATATGTCATTAAATGTTTGTAATTAGAACCAAAAACAACGAATCATATTTCATCAGTTTATATTCAACTTCTTTTCGAATCGTTTTATTAATCCAAAATTATTGTAAATAATTTCATTAATTCACAGAGCAACAAAATTGGAGTTCGTGTTTAATCCAAGTGCAAAATGAATGTTAATACTTGGTAAGAGGGTGGTCTTGTAATAAATTAGTGCAGAGTTTCAAATCCGTCTTGAATCCTTTCAAAAAGTTCTTGCTAATCTCTGTGTAGTGGAAATTAAATGAAAATCAAACATTCAGTAATTCGCAGATAATCATTAGGTCCCTGGAGGTTCAAGTATACTGTATTGTTCGCTATTCTGCAATTTCCTTATTCGCGAGTTATAATACCTTTCGCAAGGAGAATCATTGTCTGTTTAAAAACAGACTTCCCAGTATAAATGCAAACAATTAAATAGTAATTTATAGTTGACAGGTGTGTTGATAAATGTGATGTGATACTGTTACATTGATGAATTACATGGTGATTTGTTGTTTCCTGTCTGATGCCTATTTACAAGAATTTTTATTACAAAGATACAATAAATCGTCACCACAAAAGTTTGATTACTCCTTTAAGTAATGATAAAAAAAACTTCAGTAAAGATTATTTCAAAACAAATTGAAATGTTTATTTCTTTCAATGCACAAAATCTTCTCTTCCTGGCAACATGAACGAAAAGGACTTTAAAACTTCAAGAGATGATATTTTAAACGTATATTTAAGGTTCAACGTGATATAATGTATGCAGTTACTGGAAGATCTTCAGGTTTTATATAACATCAATGTAAATAAGCCCATTTTTTCGATGATGCATATATATAAATTGGGTTTACAGCTATATGATATGGTGAATATTTATATATAACCTCGCCCACCATCTCCACTTGCTATGCCCTAATGCAAAAAGAAGAGAAAAAATATAATAATAATAACAATAATGAAATATAAGATATATAAGATCAGAAAAAATCATTATACACAAAATGATTGATCTCGTTAGCTGCATTGTGTCCTTCAGGAAAAACAAAAACAAATGTATATGTCATAGAAACAAGTACAGCCCCATGAAACCAATTTTTCTTCCGTAATATAGTAAAACCTCTCTATAGTGGACATCCCATATAGCAAAGACTTCCTTATATAGTGGAAACTTTTTCCAGGAACAACTGCCTTTCCTTCTTGATGTCCAAACGCCTACTTATTGGACACACCTACCTACTACTACGGATCTTTGTGGTCGCAATATGGGTCATTCAAAATCCCCTTCTGCAGCATTTTGTCGCAGTTTCTTCGAAATTGATTCCATAAACCGTGCAACCATTCATTCAAAACCTCCAAAAAACAAACTATAACCAAACTATCCTCCCTTAACAAGAAAACAAAATAAAACAACTACCACTCCTGAAAAAAACAATGCCCAATCACCGACCACACATTTCCATCCCTGATTAAACGCAGCCATCCCCAATTACCCTTCTCTAAACAGCTACAACCCACTTCCTCCATACATGAACCAGAGACACCATCAAAATCCACCACACAATAAATACAAAAACTATCAGATTATGGACCGCTTTTATAAGTTTCAAAAAGTTTTTTTTTAATTTCTAATGACCAGTTATTTTCCCTTCAAGTATAATAAATAGTTCCTCCTCAAACATTCTCTATCAGCCATCCACTATTACCCCTTCAACCCACACATATGAAAAACACATTTAACTCTTTTTTATTGAATGAGCCTAAGCTGCTAACAACTTCCATCTTCTATTAAATCATGTCCCTTTTTTTATGCATTCATTTTAGGATTTAAAGTGCCTTGATCTCACACGATTACTACTACAGCTATAATATTCTTGTAAATAACCTACAGTTAAAATGGATAAATGATATCTGTTTCCTATCAAATAATACCTACTAAAATTATTAATATGGGTATGGTTGTTTTTTGTATGTAACGCAAACAAAGTACAAGGAAAAATGTGGATGAAAAATTGTCCTCTTTCTTCAAAACATAAACCTAGCATGATATTAACCTTTTTGACTTCGCTGAGAATACACACAGTGTTTGGAAGATAAGGAACAAAAAAGGAAGTGATGAAAAGCTTGACGTTCATACCACTAACTATTTTCTTTGTCGTACATTGGTTACTAGAGTTATAGATTCCCCTAAAAATAATCGATGAGACTTCTTAAATCAAATACAGCTAACATAAATTTGTAAACAAAACGAGTTGTGGATGCGTAAAGAACCAAGGTAATTTGAAATAAATTTGCATGCGTGGTTGAATATGTAATGCAAACAAAAGTGAAATGTTAAATGTAAGTTATAAATAGACATGAACGAGTAAAATAATTTTTCTCCCGACCAAAGTTAAACGAACAACAAAAACACCACGCATCAATTTAACCTTTTTTCCTGTCAGCTGAAACCATACTAATCATTTTTGGCAAAATATGTAAATGAAAGAAAGAGGGAGCTCGACTTAAAACCACTAATTATTTTGTTTACCATGATTTTGTGGTACGATATTCTATAAATCAGAGGATGAATAGATACCACAGTCAGAAAACCTCGAACTGCAGGCGGTAAAGAGGAAAATCAATATACAAATATTTTATCCAGGAAAGTTTGTGATAACTTCATTTCAAGACGACATTTAAGATGAAGGTATGTGATGATTTAGAAAGATAAATATTCTTCAATTAATAGGTTTAGTTCATTCTATCTGATGATGTTTCTTAAAACATCAAAATGATAAAATAATAGTAAAATTTGTACTGTAGTTTGTAATTTGTACAACTTTGTAAAACTATTATGTTCATCTAAACACGAAAATTCAAGAAAGAATATCTGGAAGATTGTGACAAAAATCATTCTTTTTACTTTCAGATCATTTTGGTGGCACTTCTGGCATTATCTGCTGTACTTGCGTTTCCCAGGAAGATCAATTCGGATTTTAATGTCAAAGTGGTTGATTACTCAAAAGAAAAGAAATCTGCAAAAATTCAAGTCATTGAAATTCCGAAGAAGGCTGGAGACGTTAAGAATGATACGTCAAGACTAAATAAAACAAATGTTATTCAAGTCAAAAGCAACTCATCACAACAACAAAACGCACCAATTGATGTACTCAAAGAACTTGGAAAGAATACCATTCAAGTACCAATCAAATTCGTGAATGCTTTCATGCCGATGGTAAACTTCTTTCAGGATTTGCTTTGAAAGAAACAAGAAAACAAAAATAATGTCATCAAGGTAGCTCGTGATCCACATGGAGACCCAACATCCTCTTGTTATGCATTTTGCTTCGATTGTGTAAATTGTCAGTTAGGCTGTAATATTTGCATGATGGCAAATATGCCAGAGTGTGATTGTTGCGCAATTCTTTCATAATGTTTTTACTTTGTATATTTAATCCTGAGATTATGTAAATATCATGCATTTAAATACTTCTATTCTTCTCCCGTGAAAGTCATGTGACTTGAGATTTAGCCAATGACTATCATATATTTTTGAAGAAAAATATCAGTTCATTCTTTTTCATATAGCTGCTTATTTTTCATCATTCACCTGATGGGGTTATTTGGTTGGCTTTATTTTTATTTTGTCGGAGCATATTTTCAGGTTATTATAATGGGAATAAATTTCTTTCTTTTAAAATATATGCATACGTTTTTATGTAATCATTTTTGGCTTATCATTTTTACCCACGCCGTACCTCACTTCTATACAACACGATGACTCTGAAATTTGACTGATTCACTTCAAATATACTGGCTGCTGTAGAGACGCGACTATTGAATTTTTGTCCTGATATTCCTTGTTTCTAAACCCTACTCTCTAAGCCCTGATTCACTACTCCATTGTCAAGTTGCTATAGATAATAAATTTATGGCTGTTAATGTGGAGAATACGTGGCGGATGTGGAAAATACGTAGCTGATGTGAAGAATATCTGACTGATGTGGAAAATACCTGCCTGAGGAGAAAGGTTCGAGTTTTCTTGAATATCGACTCAAGAAATCAATTAGTGACGGGATTTTTGTTAGAATTTTCGTAATTTATTATAACTAACCTTGCGCCGCCTACCCTATGATGTTTGCACCTGGTTTTTGAGCGGGATATTTAAAACGAAGAAAAGCAGAGAGATATTAGGTTGTAAACCCTTGAGTTGAATTGAATTCTTAACTGATTTTCTGATTTAAGAAGCAGCCCGAAGAAGGGTCAAATATAAAACTAGAAATTTAATTGGTTAATTTCAGAAAGTGCCTATGTTTGAAATCATATAAAAACTCGAAGTAGACAATGGGCAAAAGTTTGTTGCAGGATTTTATATCGTGAGTGGACAACCGTATTATAAAGGAGGGTCCAAACTAATCAAAGATAACTACTCGTACCAAAAAAACAAAACCCTAAGCGACGAAAGTTCGTATTAGGAATGCGACAAGAGAAAAAGTGGAAGTGGGTGTAAAGCGAAATGAAACCTTGACGAGCAAAAGAACTTTT
This sequence comes from Turritopsis rubra, assembly GCA_039566895.2. NCBI lineage: Eukaryota > Metazoa > Cnidaria > Hydrozoa > Anthoathecata > Oceaniidae > Turritopsis > Turritopsis rubra. The sequence goes on along the minus strand of CM077629.1, from coordinate 1,639,947 downwards.
CAAGGCAGTCAGGTGACCACACTCATGCCCCAGATCCCGAAAAAGTCGTCGCAAAAAATGCAAGGTCGTGCATGAAGCAAACAGCTCAAAATACAGATGCAACTACCAACAACATTGTGGTGGTAAACAATGCTGCCGGAAGCAATTCCACACATCAAATCGATGCACGGAGATGTAAGAAGGCAACGAGCTGCTCATGCAGTATATCTGCCCATCCCAGTTGACGATGAGACCGATTTCCATATTTCGCACCCATACACCTAACTAATACAAATAATTGGTCAACGCCGCGAGTCTTCACCACCAGCTCCAATTTTTAAAACTTTATTTTTTTATTTCAAATAGCTCAACAATTTTCTGGCTGCAGTTTTTGTTTGTTTTTAGGGTTCGGCATGACTGGCAGATTTTTTGTAGCTGACAGTACAGCCACTAGGCATTCCAGTGTACACAATGTATATGTAGATATGCAATCATTTTTATTATTCTTTACAATAAAAATAAAAAAGAGCAAGTTAACCGCGCCAGTCATTTAAGGCTAAGAAAAAAAACAAAAAACTGTCGGTCATGCAGACAGGCGTCTCATACATACTGCCTTCAGCGGCAGATCTATTGTGTAATCGCAATTTTTGGAGGAGCACATTAACATTATTTCTGTTTTCAGTCTGTCTCACCAATATTGGACTTTGCCCGCTTTTCTTTAATACATTAATTGCTAACATTCTCCTCCACAAATTTCAACTACCCTCTTGATCCGCCACTGGCCTTTATGTTATGGATTAAATTCAGGTATGCATGCGTATAATAGCACTACTACTACTATACTATATATAATTGATTCATGCATCAAAACTCTTAATCTTAGGAATTTGCATACTTTATACTTAAACTATATGTGAATTAATTTTTGTGTGGATTTAACTTTGTGGGATTATTTTTTCCATGTCGGACAAGATGTCCAGCGGTAGAACTGTTAAACTAGTCCAGACATTAACATCATCAAAGTGTTTTCTCTGTATATATACCAAGCGAAAAAACAGTAAATTGGGGGACGATTTAACCTGTGAACCCCCAAAATAAGGATATTGATTGCCTTTGGTATGTTATTTACGTTGCACCACACTTGATATTTCTCGCCTGACATATATGTCTGTTGATTAAGTTCTTTTGTCGTACAAATATAGACTGTTTTTACGCCGGACAATTTCAGATGTCTGGAAATAAGAGGTTGTTTACATGAGACCCAAAGTGTGAACTCAACCCGCTTTTGGGTAACCCTTCTTTTGCTGAATCAGCAGATTGTTTCTAATAAAGTTTAAACATAATGCCGGAAAATCCTTTCAGAGTCGGACATCTCACAAACTAAGCAAAATCACAATGACGTAAACAAGAGCTGTGCATGTGCATGAAAACAATTGCACATGTGCCATATAGAAAAACAAGACTGCTGTATCGATAAACAGATTTTGACTTCGTGTTTAAATTTCAAACCGGTTTGAGATTTCACTTCGGTCAATTTGACACATGCTAAGCTGTTTTTCGTGCATTTTATCATTCTTTAAAAAAAGGAAGAAAAAAAAAGTCAGCTGACATGCATATAAAAAAATTAAATCAATAGACCCAGCTGTGGATGCCGCCATGGCCAAGAAACAATAGAAAGTGATGATTAAGCGAGTATGGTGATGATGGTAAAACATTATGTAGATACAGCAATACTAGTATCACTGAATACATCCATCTTTCGCTTCATCATTATCTGTAAAGTGCATTTGGAACAAAAATTGTGCCAAAAAATCTACTTGTTTAGAACTGTTGTCCCACGAGTCTATAAAAGCATTGCAAATTTATGATACCACAAAAAATGTCCCTTTTTTATCCATTCCATTTAGGGTTTAAAGTGCCTTGATGTCACACGACTACTACCACAACTACAGCTTTATTATATTCTTGTAAATAATCTACAGTAAAAATGGATAAAGGATATCTCGTGTGGACAATACCTGATTGATGTAGAGAATACTTGACTGACGTAGAGAATACCTGCCTGAGGATAAAGGTCCAAGTTTTGTAAACCCGCTAATTTTAGACTCAAATAAAAATTTAAAAAAAATGTTAAAGATATATCAAAACATATCTAAATGAGCGGTGGATCTAGAGGGTGGTCGCCATTTGTGGAGGAGGTCCTTAACATAATTTCTGTTTTCAGTCTGTATTACCAATGAACATATTTGCACACTTTCCTTTTATACATTAATATTCTCCTCCACAAATTTCAACTACCCTCTATATCGGTCACTGCAAATCGTACAGACCAGTTGAGTTTTACAATTCTGATAGCCGTTTTATAAGTCGGATAGCTGTTTAATAAGATGGATGGGTGTTTTATAAGAAATCAAGAGTACCATGAATAAATAAACATCATTGTGGATGTGAAATTGTTTTGAAGATAAGGAACAAAAGAGGGAGTGATGAAAAGCTTGACGTTCATACCAGTAATTATTTTCTTTGTCGTACTTTGGTTACTAGAGTTATAGATTTGCCTCAAAATAATCGATGAGACCCCTTAAATCATATACAAGTAACATAACTTTGTAAACAAAATCAGTTGGGCATGGGTAAAGAACCAACGTAATTTAAAATGCATTTGCGTGTGTGGTTCTTTGTATGTAACCCAAACAAAAGTGAAATGTTAAATGTAAGTTATAAATAAACATGAACAAGTAAAATAATTTAACATTTTAACCTAATTTAACCTAAAACCATAATAATAATTTTTGACAAATTATGTAAATGAAACAAAAAGAGAGCTCGACTTAAATTCACTAATTATTTTGTTTACTATGATTTTGTGGTACGATCTTCTATCAAGTTGGTATAGAAAATAATTTTATGCCTGTTATTGTGGAGAATACGTGGCTGATGTGAAGAATACGGGGCTGATGTTGAGAAAACTTGACTGATGTGCAAAATACCTGACTAACCATAACAGTCCAACTCTTCTTAACCCGCTAATTTTAGACATATAATATCAAATATAAGATCAAGATATATAAGATCCAAAAAAATCATTATACACAAAATGATTGATCTCGTTAAGCTGCATTGTGTCCTTCAGGAAAAACAAAAACAAATGTATATGTCATAGAAACAAGTACAGCCCCATGAAACCAATTTTTCTTCCGTAATATAGTAAAACCTCTCTATAGTGGACATCCCATATAGCAAACACTTCCTTATATAGTGGACACTTTTTCCAGGAACAACTGCCTTTCCTTCTTGATGTCCAAACGCCTACTTATTGGACACAGCTACCTACCACTACGAATCTTTGTGGTCGCAATGTGGGTCATTCAAAATCCCCTTCTGCGGCATTTTGTCATAGTTTCTTCGAAATTGATTCCATAAACCGTGCAACCATTCATTCCAAAATCTCCAAAAAACACCATAAGTATAACCAAACCATCCTCCTTTAACAAGAAAACAAAATAAAACAACTACCACTCCTGAAAAAACAATGCCCAATCACCGACAACACATTTACATCCCTGATTAAACGCAGCCATACCCAATTACCCCTCTCTAACCAGCCACAACCCACCTCCTCCATACATGAACCAGAGACACCATCAAAACTCCACCACACAATAAATACAAAAACTATCAGATTAAGGACCGCTTTTATAAGTTTCAAAAAGTTTTTTTTTAATTTCTAATGACCAGTTATTTTCCCTTCAAGTATAATAAATAGTTTTTCGTCAAACATTCTCTATCAGCCATCCAATATTACCCCTTCAACCCACCAATATAAAAAACACATTTAACTCTTTTTTATTGAATGAGCCTAAACTACTAACAACTTCCATCTTCTATTTAACCATGTCCCTTTTTTTTATCCATTCATTTTAGGATTTAAAGTGCCTTGATCTCACACGATTACTACTACAGCTATAAAATATTCTTGTAAATAATCTACAGTTAAAATGGATTAGTGATATCTGTTGCCAGTCAAATAATACCTTCTAAAATTATTAATATGGGTATGGTTGTTTTTTGTATGTAACGCAAACAATGTACAAGAAAAAATGTGGATGCAAAATTGTCCTCTTTCTTCAAAATATAAAACACGCATGATGTTAACCTTTTTGACTTCGCTGAGAATACACACAGTGTTTGGAAGATAAGGAACAAAAGAGGGAGTGATGAAAAGCTTGACGGTCATACCACTAACTATTTTCTTTGTCGTACTTTGGTTACTAGAGTTATAGATTCGCCTATAAATAATCGATGAGGCCCCTTAAATCAAATACAGCTAACATAACTTTGTAAACAAAACGAGTTGGGGATGGATAAGGAACCAACGTAATTTGAAATAAATTTGTATGCGTGGTTGAATATGTAATGCAAACAAAAGTGAAATGTTAAATGTAAGTTATAAATAAACATGAACGAGTAAAATAATTTAACCTTTTAACCTAATTTAACCTTTTCTGCAGTCAGCTAAAAGCATAATAATCATTTTTGGCAAATTATGTAAATGAAACAAAAAGGGAGCTCGATTTAAAACCACTAATTATTTTGTTTACTATGATTTTCTGGTACGATTTTCTATAAATCAGAGGATGAATAGATACCACAGTCAGAAAACCACGAACTGCAGGCGGTAAAGAGGAAAACCAATATACAAACATTTTATCCAGGAAAGTTTGTGATAACTTCATTTCAGGACGACATTTAAGATGAAGGTATGTGATGATTTAAAAAGATAAATATTCTTCAATTAATAGGTTTAGTTCATTCTATCAGATGATGTTTCTTAAAACATCAAAATGATAAAATAATAGTAAAATAAGATCTCAAAAAGCAACTTTGTAAAACTGTTATGTTCATCAAAACACGAAAATTCAAGAAAGAATATCTGGAAGATTGTGACAAAAATCATTCTTTTTACTTTCAGATCATTTTGGTGGCACTTCTGGCATTATCTGCTGTACTTGCGTTTCCCAGGAAGATCAATTCGGATTTAAGTATCAAAACGGTTGATTACTCAAAGGAAAAAAAATCTGCAAAATTTCAAGTCATTGAAATTCCGAAGAAGGCTGGAGACGTTAAGAATGATACGTCAAGATTAAATGAAACAAATGTTATTCAAATCAAAAGCAACTCTTCACAACAACAAAACGTACCAATTAATGTACCCAAAGAACTTGGAAAGAATACCGTTCAAGTACCAATCAAATTCGTGAATGCTTTCATGCCAATGGTCAACTTCTTTCAGGATTTTCTTTTAAAGAAGCAAGGAAACAAAAATAATGTCATCAAGGTAGCTCGTGACCCTAAATATAGCCCTAACCCATTTGGAGACCCAACATCCTCTTGTATTGCATTTTGCTTCGATTGTATAAATTGTGGATTAGGCTGTCATATTTGCATAATGGCAAATATGCCAGAGTGTGATTGTTGTACAATTTTTTCATAATGTTTTTACTTTGTGTATTTAATTCTGAGATTATGTAAATATCATGCATTTAAATACTTTTATTCTTCTCCCGTGAAAGTCATGTGACTTGAGATTTAGCCAATAACTTTCGTATATTTTTAGTGAAAAAGTTCAGTTCATTCTTTTTGATATAGCTGCATCTTTTTTATCATTCACCTTATGGGGTTATTTAGTTGGTTTTATATTTAGTTTTTCCGGGCATATTTTCACGTTATTATAATGGGACTATAACTCTTTCTTTTAAAACATATGCATACGTTTTTATGTGACTTTTTTTGGCTTATCATTTTTACCCACGCCGTACCTCACATCTATACAACTCGATGACTCTGAAATTTGACCGCTTCACCAAAAAGATACTGGCTGTTGTAGGGACACAACTGTTTAATTTTTGTCCTGAAATCCCTTGATTCTGAACCCCACCCTCTAACCCCTGATTCACTTCTTCATTGGCAAGTTGGTATAGAAAATAATTTTATGCCTGTTAATGTGGAGAGTACGTGGCTGATGTGAAGAATACGTGGCTGATGTTGAGAATACTTGACTGATGTGGAAAATACCTGGCTAATCATAACAACCCAACTTTTCTTAACCCGCTAATTTTAGACTCAAATAAAAATTTTAAAAAAATGTTACAGGTATATCAAAACATATCTAAATGAGCGGTGGATCTAGAGGGTGGTCGCCATTTGTGGAGGAGGTCCTTAACATAATTTCTGTTTTCAGTCTATATCACCAATGGACATATTTGAACACTTTCCTTTTATACTTTGATATTCCCATCAACAAATTTCGACTACCCTCTATATCGGTCGCTGTAAGTCATATATACCGGTTGAGTTTTACAAGTCAGATAGCTGTTTTATAAGAAATCAAGGGAAGTGAAAGTGAAATAGCTGGTTTATTGTTGGTAATACAGTATGAGAAGATTAACACCTCAAATTTATTCAATTACCTAAAGATGTTTGATGCCATGTTTGTAGTGAATTGACTTGATTATAGAGGAAAGAAAACAGTGTCAACTCTCTCTGTTTCGAACACACGCTACCAATAACATCCGTTATCTCGAATATGTACTATTTCGGACAAATATCTTGGTTCCTACGTTAGAAACAATTACAAGAATCCGCCCAGTGACCAAATTAAAACTATTATATAAAAGAATTTAAATTATGGCGAAAACGCACAGAATTTGTAAAATTGATCTCATGCACTTGGAAAATATTCTTAGAGATTGTTATATGCTTGTTATATATATTGTAATCATTTGCAACTGTGATTATTACCTTTTTTGTATGCATACTATACGCTCCCTGGATTAATTAGTTTGACAGATCAAATGATATTCAGGATTTTTGCAAGATTGAACTTATTTTCGAGGATTGATATAATATTTGGAAATTTTGCAGGTATTTTTCCGTATCAGGTTGATTTTTTAATAAATGTTCGTGAATTACGCCAAAATCTTTAAAATGCGCAAAAATTAATTCCCACAAAAATTGATTGCGTTAAGATTATATTCTTCATACAGTATCTACATATCTTCTTTAGCTTTTAATGCCAAAAGGATTTTTGAAATTTCGAAATGGGACCTGGATTTAAGCCCATGGCTTAATTCCCTATTTCTGAAATGATTGGTAAAAGGTAATAATTAGTTCCTCCCCAAACATTCTCCATCAGCCAACCACTATTACCCCTTCAACCCACACATATGAAAAACACATTTAACTCTTTTTTATTGAATGAGCCTAAGCTGCTAACAACTTCCATGTTCTAATTAATCATGTCCCATTTTTTGATCCATTCATTTTAGGGTTTAAAATGCCTTGATTTCACACCACTGCTACTACAATTACAGCTATATAATATTCTTGTAACTAATCTACAGTTAAAATGGATAAAGGATATCTGTTGCCAATCAAGTAATACCTAACAAAATTATTGATGCGGGTATGGTTGTTTTTTGTATGTATCGCAACCAAAGTACAAGAAAAAATAATTACCATGAATAAATAAACATCATTGTGGATGTGAAATTGTTTTGAAGATAAGGAACAAAAGAGGGAGTGATGAGAAGCTTGACGTTCATACCACTAACTATTTTCTTTGTCGTACTTTGGTTACTAGAGTTATAGATTCGCCTAGAAATAATCAATGAGACCCCTTAAATCATATACAAGTAACATAAGTTTGTAAACAAAATGAGTTGGGCATGGGTAAAGAACTAACGTAATTTAAAATGCATTTGCATGTGTGGTCGTTTGTATGTAACGCAAACAAAGGTGAAATGTTAAATGTAAGTTATAAATAAACATGAACGAGTAAAATAATTTAACCTTTTAACCTAATTTAACCTTTTCTGCAGTCAGCTAAAAGCATAATAATCATTTTTGGCAAATTATGTAAATGAAAGAAAAAGGGAGCTCGACTTAAAACCACTAATTTTTTATTTACTATGATTTTGTGGTACGATATTCTATCAAGTTGGTATATAAAATAATTTTATGCCTGTTAATGTGGAGAATGCGTGGCTGATGTGAAGAATACGTGGCTAATGTTGAGAAAACTTGACTGATGTGGAAAATACCTGGCTAACCATAACAGTCCAACTCTTCTTAACCCGCTAATTTTAGACATATAATATCAAATATAATATCAAGATATATAAGATCAAAAAAAATCATTATACACAAAATGATTGATCTCGTTAAGCTGCATTGTGTCCTTCAGGAAAAACAAAATCAAATGTATATGTCATCAAAACAAGTACAGCCCCATGAAATGAATTTTTCTTCCGTAATATAGTGGACACTTTTTCCAGGAACAAATGCCTTTCTTTCTTGATGTCCAAACGCCTACTTATTGGACACACCTACCTACTAATACGGATCTTTGTGGTCGCAATATGGGTCATTCAAAATCCCCTTCTGCAGCATTTTGTCGCAGTTTCTTTGAAATTGATTCCATAAACCGTGCAACCATTCATTCCAAAACCTCCAAAAAACACCATAAGTATAACCAAATCATCCTCCCCTAACAAAAAAACAAAATAAAACAACTACCACTCCTGAAAAAAACAATGCCCAATCACCGACAACACATTTCCATCCCTGATTAAACGCAGCCATCCCCAATTACCCCTCTCTAACCAGCTACAACCCACCTACTCCAAACATGAACCAGAGACACCATCAAAACTCCACCACACAATAAATACAAAAACTATCAGATTAAGGACCGCTGTTATAAGTTTCAAAAAGTTTTTTTTAAATTTATAATGACCAGTTATTTTCCCTTCAAGTATAATAAATAGTTCCTCCTCAAACATTCTCCATCAGCTATCCACTATTACCCCTTCAACCCACACATATGAAAAACACATTTAACTCTTTTTGATTGAATGAACCTAAGCTGCTAAAAACTTTCATCTTCTATTAATCATGTCCGTTTTTTGTATCTATTCATTTTAGGAATTAAAGTGCCTTGATCTCACACGATTACTACTACAGCTATAAAATATTCTTGCAAATAATCTACAGTTAAAATGGATAAATGATATCTGGGAATGGTTGTTTTTTGTATGTAACGCAAACAAAGTACAAGGAAAAATGTGGATGAAAAATTGTCCTCTTTCTTCAAAACATAAAACACGCATGATATTAACCTTTTTGACTTTGCTGAGAATACACACAGTGTTTGGAAGATAAGGAACAAAAGAGGAAGTGATGAAAAGCTTGACGTTCATACCACTAACTATTTTCTTTGTCGTACTTTGGTTACTAGAGTTATAGATTCGCCTAAAAATAATCGATGAGACCCCTTAAATCAAATACAGCTAACATTACTTTGTAAACAAAATGAGTTGGGGATGGATAAAGAACCAACGTAATTTGAAATAAATTTGCATGTGTGGTTGAATATGTAGTGCAAACAAAAGTGAAATGTTAAATGTAAGTTATAAATAAACATGAACGGGTAAAATAATTTAACCTTTTAACCGAATTTAACCTTTTCTGCAGTCAGCTAAAACCATCATAATCATTTTTGGCAAATTATGTAAATGAAACAAAAAGGGAGCTCAATTTAAAACCACTAATTATTTTGTTTACTATGATTTTCTGGTACGATATGCTATAAATCAGAGGATGAATAGATACCACAGTAAGAAAACCACGAACTGCAGGCGGTAAAGAGGAAAACCAATATAGAAACATTTTATCCAGGAAAGTTTGTAATAACTTCATTTCAAGACGACATTTAAGATGAAGGTATGTGAAGATTTAGAAAGATAAATATTCTTCAATTAATAGGTTTAGTTTGATTTTTCTTAAAACATCAAAATGATAAAATAATAGTGAAATAAGATCTCAAAAAGCAACTTTGTAAAACTGTTATGTTCATCAAAACACGAAAATTCAAGAAAGAATATCTGGAAGATTGTGACAAAAATCATTCTTTCTACTTTCAGATCATTTTGGTGGCACTTCTGGCATTATCTGCTGTACTTGCGTTTCCCAGGAAGATCAATTCGGATTTAAGTATCAAAACGGTTGATTACTCAAAGGAAAAAAAATCTGCAAAAATTCAAGTCATTGAAATTCCGAAGAAGGCTGGAGACGTTAAGAATGATACGTCAAGATTAAATGAAACAAATGTTATTCAAATCAAAGGCAACTCTTCACAACAACAAAACGTACCAATTGATGTACTCAAAGAACTTGGAAAGAATACCGTTCAAGTACCAATCAAATTCGTGAATGCTTTCATGCCCATGGTCAACTTCTTTCAGAATTTTCTTTCAAAGAAGCAAGAAAACACAAATAATGTCATCAAGGTAGCTCGCGACCCTAAATATAGCCCTAACCCATTTGGAGACCCAACATCCTCTTGTATTGCATTTTGCTTTGATTGTATAAATTGTGGATTAGGCTGTCATATTTGCATAATGGCAAATATGCCAGAGTGTGATTGTTGTACAATTTTTTCATAATGTTTTTACTTTGTGTATTTAATTCTGAGATTATGTAAATATCATGCATTTAAATACTTTTATTCTTCTCCCGTGAAAGTCATGTGACTTAAGATTTAGCCAATAACTTTCGTATATTTTTAGAGAAAAAGTTCAGTTCATTCTTTTTGATATAGCTGCATCTTTTTTATCATTCACCTGATGGGGTTATTTAGTTGGTTTTATATTTATTTTTTCCGGGCATATTTTCACGTTATTATAATAGGAATATAACTCTTTCTTTTAAAACATATGCATACGTTTTTATGTGACTTTTTTTGGCTTATCATTTTTACCCACGCCGTACCTCACATCTATACAACTCGATGACTCTGAAATTTGACCGCTTCACCAAAAAGATACTGGCTGTTGTAGGGACACAACTGTTTAATTTTTGTCCTGAAATTCCTTGATTCTGAACCCCACCCTCTAACCCCTGATTCACTTCTTCATTGGCAAGTTGGTATAGAAAATAATTTTATGCCTGTTAATGTGGAGAGTACGTGGCTGATGTGAAGAATACGTGGCTGATGTTGAGAATACTTGACTGATGTGGAAAATACCTTGCTAATCATAACAACCCAACTCTTCTTAACCCGCTAATTTTAGACTCAAATAAAAATTTAAAAAAAATGTTACAGGTATATCAAAACATATCTAAATGAGCGGTGGATCTAGAGGGTGGTCGCCATTTGTAGTGGAGGTCCTTAACATAATTTCTGTTTTCAGTCTATATCACGAATGGACATATTTGCACACTTTCCTTTTATACTTTGATATTCCCATCAACAAATTTCGACTACCCTCTATATCGGTCGCTGTAAGTCATATATACCGGTTGAGTTTTACAAGTCAGATAGCTGTTTTATAAGAAATCAAGGGAAGTGAAAGTGAAATAGCTGTTTTATTGTTGGTAATACAGTATGAGAAGATTAGCACCTCAAATTTATTCAATTGCCTAAAGATGTTTGATGTCATGTTGGTAGTGAATTGACTTGATTATCGAGGAAAGAAAACAGAAGGGTCAACTCTCTCTGTTTCGAACACACGCTACCAATAACATCCGTTATCTCGAATATGTACTATTTCGGACAAACATCTTGGTTCCTACGTTAGAAACAATTACAAGAATCCGCCCAGTGACCAAATTAAAACTATTATATAAAAGAATTTAAATTATGGCGAAAACGCACAAAATTTGTAAAATTGATCTCATACACTTGGAAAATATTCTTAGAGATTGTTATATGCTTGTTATATGTATTGTAATCATTTGCAACTGTGATTATTACCTTTTTTGTATGCATACTATACGCTCCCTGGATTAATTAGTTTGACAGATCAAATGATATTCAGGATTTTTGCAAGATTGAACTTATTTTCGTGGATTGATATAATATTTGGAAATTTTGCAGGTATTTTTCCGTATCAGGTTGATTTTTTAATAAATGTTCGTGAATTACGCCAAAATCTTTAAAATTCGCAAAAATTAATTCCCACAAAAATTGATTGCGTCAAGATTATATTCTTCATACAGTATCTACATATCTTCTTTAGCTTTTAATGCCGAAAGGATTTTTAAAATTTCGAAATGGGACCTGGATTTAAGCTCATGGGTTAATTCCCTATTTCTGAAATGACTGGTAAAAGGGAAAATTCGAGAGGAAAAGGAGTTGAAGTTACTGGCTCTACAGAGTAAAAGGACGGTGTCAATCCACATAAAAAGTGCATTCGGTAAGCCTACCTGAAAATTTGACTGAAATGTTTTTCCCAAAATGCTGAAAATGGGTCGGTGGTCTTAAAACTTAGGGGGCTTAAAACGGGGAATAGGGTACTAAAAATCTTTGAACTCAAAAATGTCGGTTATGCGGTTTTAATATAGAAAATTAATGAAACTAATGCTGTTAATATGTTAGAAAATATGTTAGAAAATATGTTAGAAAATATGTTAGAAAGGTCTGAAATTATGTGTTATGGTCTATTTCAACAAGTATCCATGCAACTTGTTTTGGGCCAATAAGCTTCTAACTTTTTTTCAAAGAACTCGATACATTGAACAACTTATATTAAAGCCTCAGAGATACATTTTTAAGGCCGTTTTCCATAAGGCGGAATCGTCCGCATAAACTTCACTTTGGTGGACTTTGCGCATGCTCTCTTGTCTAAAACTACGATTTGTGAGCTTCAGAGCATGCGCAAAGTCCGCCAAAGTCAAGTTCGCGCGGACAATATTGTGCCTAATGGAAAACGACCTTGACCTATTCTAATTTAATGAACCTTTTAATGACGCACTCACTGAGTTTCCATAGCAACCAATAACCTTTAACGTTATAGTTCATGAACCAATCAAGTATCATCAGAGGAATTTCAAAAGTTCGGAAATAAACGTTTTATTAACGAGTAACAACAACAAAAAAATGCTGACGTAATGATTTGATTACACGTAATACGAAAATCATGGCGAGTTTTAAAATATTGTCAAAATGATTATGAAGGCAATACTTTTTTGTTTCTTTGTTTATAAAAGTAAAATTTCTTAGCTTCAAATACGTGATTCTTTTAAGTTTTAAAGAATTCAAAGAATTTCGCATACTTATTGAGTGCTAAAATCATTTTCCCTTCTTTTATGAAAATAAAGCCTCTTTCCTTCGAAGATTCAATTAGAAAGGATATTTTTCTGGTCTTTATGGGAACATTCTAAATGTCTGTGTTATTTTTGTGTTGATGATATGGACTCGATATCATTTAAAACCAGATAACTAGATATATTCACATCAAGAAAAATAGAAAAACCAAAATTACCCGACTTAACGGTTACCAATGGATTACCAATGTAAACAAAGTTATTTATAAACCTTAAATACGATATGATTTGAACCATTGACGTCATGCACGTCTCGTTAAGTTCTAATCATTACAGAAGGAGCCGTTATGCTTCTTCAGCTCTTAAGACATGACAATCGTTCACATCTAATTAAACTGCTTTGTAAGACTGATAAACCGGGATTACTCATAGAACGGTATAAAGGATTGATCAACATCGGAACGCCAGTAGAAGATTGTAAGTCAGAAGGTGAAGACAGGATTAGCAGATAATATACAAATAATACTGAGGAAAACAGCAACTTCTTCATCTTACACAAAATAAATCAGTTTATGATATTTAATTGTTACATTCATGGTGCGCCGGAGTATGTTTCCTGACAACACTTATGCGTCGGTGAACGACGCTAAACAGTTACGACCACGGCGAAATACCATTTCAGAAACGACGTGTCGAAATACCAATGACATACAGCAAACATCATCACCCCCGACGTATCATGCATCTTGGTTTCTGAACCGAATATGGAAAAATAAAAAATCGCTCAATAAGAAAACTGAAGTAGATTACTTAACAATAGATCGCGAGAACAGACCTCGTTCACCGTCGATTTCTCCAATGTCGATACGAAGATTCTCGCGTAAGTTATCGAGTGTGCTTGATTCCAATCAGGAAAACGCTTTACATTCTGCAGTACAAGATGAAGACCTCAATCAAATCGAAAGGTTGCTTACAGATAAAAACGATAACATTGACATTAATCTTATCAAACCTCCAGGGATTTCACCCTTACATCAAGCATGCGCACTGGGCAACATAAAAGTCGTAAAACTCCTAGTAGAACATGGGGCATCTCTGAAAACCAAGACGTGGACCCAACTTTCCCCATTGAAGATAGCAGTAATGACTGGAAACTATGAAGTGGCACAGTATTTAGTTAGTCATGGCGCTGATCCGGACGATATCAAAAATGGCTTTTAAAATTTCACTAAGTAGATTTAATTCCTAACTTTTCAAATGCAGTAATTTATTTATTTGTAAATAATCCTGTTAATACAAAAGAACAATTTTTTTATTTATTATAGAAAAGTTTTTATTGATAAAGCACCACTCCAACCATTCCTCTATCCCCTCCACATCTTTTTTCTTTACCTTTCTAAAAAAGCACAAATAATAACTCGGATCATATATGTACGAGCTTTTTTCACTAAAAAAAGTCCCCATTGAGAAGTAAAAAAACATAGTTCATTACAATATTAACTAGACACCAAAGGACGGTGGAGTAAGGCTTTTTCCGCAATCTTTGCTGAAAATTATTACCTCACCACAGAGAACGCCGACCTTGGAACTTTGACCTCAAGCTGTGCGCCATTTTCTTACATAGCAATAAAATCACAGTAAGTTTGGACAGGATGTCAAAAACAACCAACAAAATCACGGACAGTTGTAAAAAGGTCTTTCTTTGCTACGAAGAAAGCCAATAGATTACACAATATGAAAAGAACTGTTTAACACTTAAACAAAACAACAAACATGTGACGTCATCTCTATAACCGTTAAGTTGTCATGTGTAGGTTGTCACGCGAAGAAGATTCATTTTTTCGCCTTAAGAAGAAACATCTGCGGTAAAAGTTCGACTGAAGTTGTAAACTAAGGGGAATCAATGTGACGAGGCCAGCAATAATTATGAATACAATTCCACCTAACATTGGGAGAGTGTCAGAGGATGGGACTGTCATGTGGTTTCTCCACAGGTCTTGATTTAATGCATTATTCTTGCTTCAAAAGTTTTTATGTTCGAGTTATTTAACTGAAACGAAATTGCCACTCGAAGCCAATTTTAGTTTCAGAAATGAGTTTGTGGCGAAGAAAAACACACGTCACAGAAACAAGTGTATTCTTTCAATCAAAATAGTCTGTTAAAATATGCCAAGAGTTTTCTCACGCTTATATTGAACACCCTCAACACGATTTTTCGAGTTAAAAATAATAACTACTGAATAACTTTCTAGAATTTCGACAATTTTTTGCGAAACTTTTGGTAACGAAACAATACTTAATTCGCGAAAATGTTGAAATTTCGCGAATGGATTGATTCGCAAAAGTTAAACTCCGCGAAAGTTAATCGCCTTAAAATAGAAACCGAGGAATCTGGTCATTGCAATTTAATACCATACCATCCTTCATCACCAGTAAAGTTATTTGCAACGTAACCAAAATATACTTTTCCATCAAAAATATACTTCATCAACAAACATATTAACAGAAGGCGATGTTAATTCCAGTCAAAATGAACTTTTGTTATCTTAAATGTTAAAAAAAAAATTATAAGAAGGTATGAAGTATTGCTGTTAGAAGGGACGAAGTATTGCTGTATGGCTTTTCTTTAAAAACAAGTACTACAATTCATGTCAAGTAAACAGTCGTATAGTATGATCGCTACCAGCAGTAAATATCCATGGCTGATGTGGGTGAAATAAACAATCTATTGCACCTGTCAAAAATGAAGGAGATTCACTCAATAACAGAGCAGACAACAACAATAATAACAACAACAAAACGCTAAACGACCCAGATTATTCACGAACGTCACCTTACCTAAGTCTTTTGTCACTTTATGGGCGTGGAGTACTTTCAAGGGAACTATTAAAGGATTTTGCATAAGATCACTAAAAATAGAAACATCATTATAGTTTTATCCAAAGCAATTTAGAAATTTCTCATTTCAACGTCTGTGACGTGTGAAATGATTTTAACTACCATTGATATATAGGATGTACACCTATTTAGGGAAATGTAATCCACCTTCAATCGAACCTGATAAGATAGTAAAATTTAACGTAACAAACGCGAGTCTCTCTTTCTTGCGCGTGAAAAGGAGGCTAGTGGATGGAGATGACAGCACAAAATGCATAAAACACTGGTAAAGACTTTTAACTGCTAAAGACTACTTACGTTACACAAACTACACTTCATACAATCTGAGAAACAAATTACTACTACTAATCGATAATTGAATTATTTAATTTGTTGACATGTCATTAATATAACTTTTTTTAAGAGAAAGAAAGAAGGAAAAATCAAAGCAAGAAAAAATTAAACTGAAAATTTGTTTTCAACAGCAGAGAAGGATTACCGTCTCCATTGTCATTCAATTAAGCAGTTCTGATCCTATTCAAAAAAGTTTAATTACTGTCTCCAATCAACCAGCATAAAGCTGGGATAAGCGCGATAAATCCACATCAGGTACGTGCCGCCAAAGAGTCCCCTCGAATACCTACAGAGACTCACAGACATCCTGTTAACACGGCATGATGTCTTAATCGGACTGAAACGATACAGACAGACAGCAAGAAAGGAAACTGAAGAACCCCCCCTCCCTCTCCCTCCCCCTCCTGGTGGCCAAGTGGTAGCCTGCTCACCTCCAGAATGGAAGATTCAAAACAGTAGAAATCGATCCGCTCAGCTTGAGAGCTGGATTTAAATGTAAGAAGGTTGTCTAGTTGAGCGGTTAAAGCAGACCTGCTACTCCCGTAGATGAAATCAGGTTTTTAAATGCTCAGAAGTGAAGAGGTTATTCCGGGTAAACACAAGGAAATAAGAATTTCCTCTCCTGAAAAGAACCGTTGAGAAAATATTTCAAATATTTGAATACTTAACATAAATACTCTTGCCAAAGTAATCGAATCACTAATGGAGAAACCATACGGTAAACTAACTTCAAATCCGGAAAGGAATATCGTATTACCCTTGAGATTATACAATAAACCAATATATCAGCGTCATTGCGTTTGGTATTTCAATGACGTCAGCAGACATATTGTTTCCACCTAACATTCTGCTGAAAAAATCAACAAAAAAAAACAACAAAAAAAACGCCTGATAAAATCTTCCAGGGGTTGGCGTTAATACTCTTAAGGCTCATCCGTAGACCTACTCGCGCCCACATTAATACTAATCCATGATTGGTCATAAGAAAGGAAGGAGAGGAGACAACCTCTATCTCAGGTATAAATCATTAGAAATTATTTGTTTCATTAACCAACCATTAATCTTCCATCTTTTGAATTTCTGGATTCATCCTCTGTTTTTTCACGAGGAAAGAAAAGCGTTTATTACATTATTAAAGACTTAGATCCCCTGCTTTTGAGCGCCACATCAACTATTTTTAAAGACTTGCTCGATCAGTCAAACTTCTATTTTCAACAATTATGTAAGTTTACTTGAAACCATTATTAGATTTCGTCAACTAATAGAAATGTAAGCCTTATAATTTTGTCTTTCCATTGTAATCACGATATTTGGTTGGTTGAGTTAAAGACAAGATTCACCTTTATTAAACAAAAAAAAAAAAAGAAGAAAGAAGAAAGAAAGTTATTATTCTCGGAAAATCTTTTAAGAAATTTTAAAATTGTTGTAGATATTTGTTCATAGGATGCTATTTTAAGTTTTACAATTTTAATTGTAACAAGATGTAACAAGGGAATAAAATGAGTTTAAAGACGATAAATGAGTATATAAGCAGAGACTGCCAGCACTCTGCTGACTCAGCAGCCACTGGCAGGGATTGCAAACGGTTACATTTCTTTCTTACTCGGGCAGCCACATTTACAAAGGTTACATTTTCTTCTTATTTGGGCAGGTAGTTGTCGAGTCATCGTTTTTTGAGATGCTTATACTCGTTCATTTACTTTAAATACTTTATATGTTTATATGTTTACATATACTTTTTATATATGTTTCAAAATGTTGTAGTAGTTTTATGTTAGATCTGATGATGCTTCGACACGAAGAGAAAATCAATCAAAAAATAAAGAAACTTGCCTTAAACCCAACTAAAGAAATATATCGTAATAAAAATGGCTCTTCATTTTGCGTCTCCAGGCACAAGGCAACTATTTTCTTATCTACCGTAAATGACCGATTCGGGCGTTTATTTAAAAACTTTAACTGCAGGTGTTTATTCAAGCATGGACGTTTGTTCAGAAGGGACGTTTATTTACAGAGTCAATTTTTTGAAAGTACGAATTTGGTTCTATTTGATTGAAGAAAATTATGTAGAGAATATATAAGAAATTATATTTATTTCAAAACTTCACTAATGGCATCACAGAGGTCTTACCCGCCCTGGGCGTATCTTCGGACATGGGCGTTTATATGGGAGTAGCCATGATATCAGTAATTTACGGGAATGCTTTTGTTTTTCGAACTAAAGTATTAAAAGTACTTTCTACTAAAATCATTCTCGAAATTAAACCCCCTTTTCAATATCTACTCCTTAACAAGAAACGCCTTTAAGAAAGACGACAATTACCTATAGACAGTGCCATGACATACGATAACATTTCCGTCGTCGCCGGCACTTGCAAATAACGGATAACATCGATGATATGTCACCTGACGGATTGCTTTTTTATGGTGTCTAAAAAGAAAGGAATTTACAAAACGACTGCCATTTTAAAATAAAGTGAAAAAACAAACTTTACAAGTTCAGTGAAGGTCCATAAGAGTCGTGGGAAGACACAAGTACAATTACATTTCATGTCACAAACTAAACAAGAGACAGGATAAAAGAATTTGAATCGAGTACTACAGAATGCACCTTAATGTTTTATATGGTTTCGATGAGAGATCCATATCAAACCAACACAAACGTTTATCATAGCTACCAATAATCAAATTGTCACCTAATCAAAAACGTAATCAAACATAATGAAATATGCAGCATGGGTAATATATGAAAGCATCTCTTCCTTTTCCTTTTCAATCGTCAGAATTTTAAACGTTTGGATTTCGATGTAATTTTATCGTTTTTAATTGTTTTGTCTGATAGAGAAAAAGTTAATGTTAATATATTTAATGTACTATGTTAATAAATCAGTAAAAGAAATGAAAAAAATATATGAAAACACACGAGGTAACAAGAGGAGGTTCTCTTTACAGAAATTTTCAGCTCAGCAAAAAATTCAGCGCTGAAATTTCCATGACGAATATGATAAACCAATCTCTGTTCTTCCTCCAGGATTGGTTTATTTAAATACTGTATTTTCATTGGTTCTCGGTTAAGAGTATGACTTATCGTGAAAGGTGCCAAATAAATCATCGCATTTCACTGTTAGTGACATTTATTCACAGACTAACAGAGATATATGCTGAGCAAGAACATTTTATTTGCTCCGTGTAAAAGCAGGACTGCTTCTTGTTAAGAAATCACTAGAAATCGTAGAGATTCTTCTTCCACGGAGATTTCTCAATTTAATTTGTTTATATTACCGAACTGTTTTGTTTATATTACCGAACTGTTTTACTACCAATCGTTACAATTCTTAAAGAGTCATTTCCTTTTAATCTAATTACTTCTAATTTTCTTTCATTTATTTTTGTTTCTATTTCAACAGGACCAATATTTATATCAGTTGTATTATTGAAATTGTAATCCTGTAAAAATATTCAATAAATAAATAAATAAATAGGCAACGGCATTCACGTGCATGGTACGTGATTCTGAATTTTGAAGTTAGAGTTTCATAAAAGAAATTATTCCTACAGGGATATACGGAAATAAAAAACAAAGGTATGGTCTGAAGCTGCTCCTATATTTGTGAAGACTGTGCAAATGAGCAAAATAGAGGAAGAATTGTTATAAAGAAACAGTATTCTTGATTCAAAACAGTTTTTGTGACATACATCTCATTTGATCAAGAGTAGTTCGGAAATTTTACCTTGCGGGTGAACATCCATACTAGAGATCCATTTTACACCTGACATCAACTTTTTGGTCAGTTCTTGTTTTTGAAGATTATAAACTCGAATGTACCTTTGCGTCTAGAAAGTAAAGCGTAACAAATTGACTGAATGATATTAAAACAAAGTCAAGAAATGGATGACATGATCGAAATAATAAAACAGGTGATCATACAGAAAACATTTAGTGCTTACCGCCACGAAGAGGAACGGGCGTACCGGGTGAAATCGTACGCATTGTACGAGTCCTTTGGACTTCTTGAATGGACACTAAAAACAAGTCCACCATAAAGGATAAATTTCAAAATCATTATAGTTACACCAGCAGACATCCGATATAGTCGACACTATTTCAAGGAACAGATGCCTTTTCTCCTTGAAGTCCATATCTCAACTTAACGGATACATCCTCGTTCTTTAGTCCCAAAGGTGTGTTATGCCGTACTTTGTAATAAACTCTGCCATGACATTGCTTCATTGTAACTTGGTATGAATGTGTATGACTTTCATAGAAATTGTTCCCCGAGGACAGATTTGGTTAGTGATGTCTTGATGACATCATATCTTACATTCGAAATATTGATTTCGTGCAGAGTCAAAAAATAAGGAGAATAAAGGGTTAACTCTACTGTGCAGTAAATTGGTCAATTCATCGTTATGTTTACAACCCCTATTCTAATGCTCAACATTGATGGTAGGTATGAGCCACCGTGTCTCGGTACCAAATTTGTTCCGCAGAGAACAATGGGGTAGGTCTTTTACCTGCATAACAAGTTTCAAGACGTCAACCCTGCAGAAAATTAGCATTTCGAATGTGACTTATGACGTCATCAGTGCCAACCTTCTTCCCCGGGAAACCAATTCTATGAAGTTTCTATATATTCATACCAAGTTTTAAGACTCGATTCCTTCGTTCTAAATGACGCTCCTCGGGTAACAATTTCTTTGAAAGTCCTATAGATTCACACCAAACCTTTCAAAAAGCGTTACGTTATTACAAAGGCTAGTGGCATAACAAGGTGGTTGCTATAGAGGCAATTTGACACATTTCATTTCAGTAAACAATCTTTGTACATGATATCCACTTTACTATCTCATGTACAATCGATTGTTGAATGTGACAAACAGAAATTCAGATATTTGTTCAAAATTAGTTCATGATTATTCTAGAATATTAAATATATTCGACGCTTGGGGGCGTTTGCGCTGGAACATTTTAGTTCAAATCTTTAGGTTTTAATGTTTTTTTCCTAGCCTGTCCTTCAAAGTGCCCCATTCTTACCAGACCATGGGCTGCAACATGCCAAGCTTCATTTACAAGCATAAACTACTATACCTGACTTTTTCTTTTGGAGAATTGATGTACAACCACGGATTTATGTTCACCTGTAGAAAGCAGATAGTAGAAAGGTTGTAAACAATTCAATCGCTGCATTCAAATTTCATTGCCAGTTTTTTATAGACTTATTTCCTCATTAATCAAGAGTTACTGATCTGTTCATGAATACTGACAGCATTTCGATATTATTATAAAAGATTTTATTTTCTTTATCCAAAGATCACAAACAAAGGAAAAACCTGCACACCTTATTATTAGTTATTCAGTGACAGTGTAATCCTTCCAATTCTCCAAAATATGTTTGGTTCACTCTAGAGCTTCGTCAGAAAAACTAGATAACTAATTGATTGTAAGAGTTTAAAGTTCATTGTATTTGTAATAATTACCTTCTGGCATAACCGAAGCAAAATAGTCTCCTTTTGAGTGCCATGTCAACTGTTTTATGGGCTGTAAAATGTGAAAAGTATTTTTATAATATATATTATAAACAAAATGAAAGAGTTTACAATTTAAAACTGTCTTCTTTAAATAACACACAAAGAGAGATATTCAGTAAAACTTTTTAAAAACTTGATGGGTATGTTGGCAAGTATTCTTACAATACTCAAACATGCATCCTATAAAATTCAGCAGGTAAAGGAATCACATTGTGGTTGGATGACAAGATAAAAAACCCTACGTACTTTTTTGTGTTCAATTTTTAACCGAACACCAGTTTTGTATTCTGATTTTGATGCTGTTGTCCATGTTACAACATTGTTTTGATCAACTAAGAAAAGAAACCGAAATGAATCCATAAATCATTGGAAGTCAAGATAAACAAAAATTTAAAGATCTACAAATAACACAAACTTACCGTTTTCATCAGATTCAAAAGCAGTCAAGTTGTTATCAAAGTTTTTGCATAAAAGTTTGTCACCAAGTCCAGGATTAATCACTATAACAACATTTTCACTGAGAGAAAAGGAGAGAGAAAAGATTTCAAGGAATCCCGGGGTTCATGTATAGTAATCAGCATGAAACAAAAGGTGATGACATATTTTGTGTCAGTATAAAAAAAATTTTGAATTGGAATTCAAGAACTGTTTAAAATAAAAACAAAGGTTTTAACAGAAATTCTTCTGGCAATAACAGTATTTTGTTGAAATTTTGGAATGAAATCAACAATAAAATATCTGTGTTGGTAAGTATGAGAAATATCAGATACAACACCACAAGGAAAGTTAAACAATTCATCTTTCCAAGATATTGGCGTGAATAAATATGATACATACACAGCTGCCAGAAGAAATGGTAAGCCCTCAACTGGGTTCCACTGTATACTATTAACTGTTCCATCAACGTTAATTTTCTTCATACATCTACCAGTCAGCACTTCCCAGAGTCGTAAAGTTTTATCCGAACTTCCTATAAAATAAAAGATGGTCAGTGATTAAATGTTCATTGAGAAGGGTTTTCATTTTCTCATTAAAATCAACATTAACAAATGTATACATCTTTTCAACTTTAATTTACGCTAGTGATGTGTAGGCAAATTTTGCTACCCCCTTGCTTGCTTTCCTTAATTTTATGGATGTCTGAACTTATGCATTATTCCAAAAGAAAAGGAACACTTTACTAATCAATTATTAAAAAAAAAGCAGAACCACAGTTCACAAAAACAATAAACATTTACAAAATCACATACCCGTAGCAAGCCATTGTCCAGTTGGATCAGCAGATATGCAACGAACTTCAGCTTCATGACCTTTATAGATCTGAAGAAAGTGGATAAAGAAAAAATATTAACTAAAGAAAATCTGCTATCTATCCTTTTTAATACCTAATGCTTCAATAAACTACATTAATACCATGATTCACTTAAATCACACATGTCTTGCTGAAAATAACAAGAAAGACGCACAATGTATGAATCAAAATGCTAGTATCAAAACCAAATACTTTTATTATGACCTTGTAACAGTTGATTTATAAGAAGTCATAAGTGATCTCAAGATAGACAGAAAGCAAAACTTGTTGAATGCAATCCATCATTAAAGAGAGTGGAACAACAAGAAAAATGTTCTTCATACAAGTGACTCTGTGGTTGGAAATGGCTGCAAATCTCGAGGTCGTGGAAGCTTCGGCAGTAGATCTTCTGGATCAACTTGCAGCTGTAAATGAACAAACGATTTGTTAACTCAGTCAGTGTTGTAATGTTGCAATGAAGTCAAAACCTTGAAAGTTATACATACCCTGACTCGTCTCTGTCTTGGACACAAATATAAATCAAGACATCTCTCAAATCTTTCTTGTATGAAATTTGAATAACCTGGAACCTTGCGCAGTGAGTCATACTTATTTGACAGGAAATTTTGTGGCCTATCTTCTGGATCCATTGCCTCCCACGATGCCTTCTGAAAGAGAATGGAGTGAATTTTACACAAAGAGATAATCTACCAAAAGGGAAAGTATATCGTGTTTCTTTTAGAGAAAACTCAATTTGATGTTATCTAACGTAACACCAAATCATTCCACACAATACTTATGATCAATCGAAAAGAATTCTTCAAATACTTCTTCTTCGGTTGGCAAATATTCAGGTGGTGGATTGTAAGATTCTTCATGACCTAGGACAATAATAGTTTGCAAATGAAAATACATGTAATCTCCTTTGTAGTGAGGGGCCAGTTATAAAAACTCTTTTTTTATATGCCACTACTTTGTTTGTTTCCCTACTAAAGAACATGAACTACCACCGTTTTGGGTAAAGAAAAGAAGTTTTTATGGTTTCACATTTTACAATGTTAACATACATATATGACAACAACATAGACGATGACATTTTCTATGCGAATTTGTTTACAAAAGGTATTGAATTTTATTCTAATTGGAAGATTTTGTTGGTTCTGCACATAATATGAACAGCTATGTTATGAAGTCCTACTGAAAACCTAGATGCAAAAATAGTATAAATTCTTTTATACAGTATATTCTGTTTCTTATATTGTTATTTATCAATCAGACATTTTCTTATTACAATCAAGTTCTTCAAACTTTCATTGGTTGCTGATCATTGTCTTCTGAATATTTGTGAACAACCTCTGCATTGTCATCCTCATTGTTGTTGCAGTTGCGTTAACTCTGCAGTACCTACCTGGTAACCTTTGCTTAGGTGCAGGCCAATGCATTGGATGGTCAATCGACTATAACAAATTAGAAATTATTTTTTTTAAGAACTGAAGAGCCAACAACTGCTTGAAACTTGCAAACCTAACAAGATATTTACCTTGTCATCCTTACTCCACAATAGGTAATACTTTGGTTTATCATCTTGTTTTTGCTTTGGTTTTATCCAACCATTACGAATAGCACGAACTATTTTGATCACCTGAAAAATGCGGTATATAAATATCAAACCAAATCGATTGTTTCACAAAATAATGTACTTTTCTTTAAATTCGTAATGTATTCAACAATTACCATACATACTCGTTTATGTTCCCATTTGGATGGTATAAAACTATTCTTGGATTCTGGATTATCTTTTATAGGATGAATCATGGTTTCACCAGTGAAGAAATCAACATATGGCTAAATATGCAGAAACAGCAACTATGTTAGGATTACTAACAGGATATATTTGAGAATGCAGCATAAACACTTATTGTCAGTTTCAAGGATATCTGCAGAAGTGTAGAGGGAGAATATTTCATTTGAACTCCTTCGTATTGTAAATCCACCTTAATTTTCTTTTGTCTTGATTGATTCATTTATTTATGCTATCTACATAAATAAACGGTGTCCTAAACTGAAATCACTTCTTCACAGTCAAAAAAACTGAAATCACTTCTTCACAGTAAAAAAAACTAAAAGTTTGAATGAATGATTTGCTTCCGATCACTGAGCCTTTCCTACCAAAGAAAAAGTGATTTCAAGTTGTGACCCTTAGTATCTCTCAGTTTCCACGGGATACTAGTGAAATAATAATATAAAAACTGAGCATTTGATAACCTGGCATGGCAACGTATTGATATAAACTTGTACCTCATAAGGATTGAAATCCTTTTCAGGGTATTGTCCTCTCTGTACCCTCTGAATTATTTCAATTTCTTCATCAGTAAGCTTTATATCTTCCATGTTTGTTTTGTCATAAACTGTTCTCCTAATGTAGTAACATTTTTAGAATGTTAAATGCACCATAAGATAACATCTTTTGTATCTGTGTGGAGCAAGAAACACAAACAAAAATGCTTCAATCTACTTAAAAATGTAATCACCCATAATCTGGATCCTCCATTTTGGCCAGAAATTGATCCAACTAAAGATATAGAGATGCAAATTAATTAACCACAAGGATGAAGACTATTGCATCAGCATTTCAATATTATGATTCTTTCAACATTATCTCAATTTTTAATTGTCACTTTTTATCGAAATCTTCATTAACTTGTAAACTTCTAATCTTGTGAATAATAATCAAACTTTTACTTGGTCTCCCTGTTTTTTCTTCAGAATTCTTTTGCCTATTAAATCATAACCAAAATGTTCATAGTCTCTATACCATTCCATAGGGATGTTTCCCACAGTGTTTCGAATATCCTGAAAAATAATAGTTTTTCAACATGCATGCAGCAATACAAAGTGACTTTTTCAGCTTCCTGGAATCATGAGAAGGAGAAACACTATAACAAAATATCTATACAGGACCAATGCAAAAAAATGTTAAAATATGCAGAAACATTTTGAATGTTCATCATCAGTGCTACAATAGAAATCATCAAAATTTAAAAATGAAATCAAAACATTGAAAATCTTAATGTTGTTCTATTACAACATTTTAGTACTCTGATTAAAGAAACGTGAATCAATCGAAACTGAAGCAATTTAAGATTTACATAACATACCTCTTCATCAGAGGTGTCAACATCTTCAAATATTGCATCAGATCTTACAACTTTTTCACCATTATACTTTGCATTTTGATCCTCCACATTTTTGTTTTCAGCAGGAGGTTTCCTCCCAATTTTCAACAAGATTTCATCATCACTGTCACTAACGTCACTTTCAGTTTCGTCATCTTCATCTTCATCATCAGATTGTACCTGCATACAAATTGTAATTAAAATGGCATCTTTTACATGAAATTAATGGAACCATAACAAAATCTGTTTGTTCATTACAAAGATTCAAAGGAGATTTTGAAAATAATATTGCACGCTATAAAGATGATGATAATGAGGGACAGGAAAATATTATCGTGTTGAGTGAGGTTTCAAATAATGGTAAGCAGTAACATGGTCACTTGAGTTTGTTCATGTTTATTTTACCACCTTGTTTTTAATATCACCTTAGACCGAAAAAGGACAATAAGAAATAAGATAAGAACTTAATTCACTTGCTTTAGTGGGAAATATTAGTTCGAAATATTTTGTTAAAAAAATACAATTATGTATTGACCTCATCATTGTCTGCCAATGAAACACTTTCTGCTTCTGAACTGCTGCTGCCATCTTCTTCTTCCAACCCAGAATAAACACTTTCTTCACTATCACTCAGGTCATCGTCAGTCTTGTCATCTATCACTTCTAGCGGGAACTACAAGAATTAAAATATTCATTATAATATTTGCATGAAAAGAATAATAATACTCCCCTACAAAATACATTAATGAACATACCTGGTCTTTTTCTTCAGTGTGAGCTTTTCCACCTTTCTCTATTTTCCTTTTAGGCATCTTTTCATGCTGAAATCAATCATGATGTATATTAAAGAGGACGCAAGGTTTAGGAACCCCCTTTTTTCTTTTTTTGTCCTAACGTCAACTTTCATTATATATGACACTCCAGGGGATTTTGATAACAAATGATATTACGTTATTAAAAGTTGTTAACGTTACTCTTTTTTTTATAATGTTACGTTCCTTATTCTATAACGTTATGAACGTTATCGTAACGTTACAGAGTTACTTTAATGGAACTTCAATAACGTAACAATATAACGTTGTTTATATAACATTATTACTATATAAGGTTATAATGTTAACATTATGTACAATATAACATTGTAAAAAATGTTACGAGCGTTAAGATATACCAAAAGCTATTACTAAATCTAAAAAAAATTGTGTGTTTTTTGAAGAAAAAATGTTAAAGCATATTAGCTAATTGCAGTCTAGATTTTCGTAAGGCTGTGTGAGGAAAATTCATGTCGGCTCCAGTACTTCACACTCTTATGCTTGACTGCTGTAATCAATGAGACTCAAACGGACACCATGCCACAAGTTTCATAACTGTCCATCATCAACATTAAATACTGTGAGAAGAGTGTGCACCCATGCAAACTTTTCAGCCAGAACATGGTAGAGATTTGGAGCCCCGTTTAAGCTTTCAGACAATTTTCGTCCTAGGGCTCTTCTGCAAAAATAGAAGTACGTGCAATCATGCATGGTAGATATAATGAATGAAATAAGGGTTTTTCGAGAAGACAAAATAAATAGTTACTATCAAGACTTATTATCAAACTAAAGTAAGGTAATATTGCTAAATGAACACAATATTGTCTGAAAAAACTTTTTAAAAGTGATCTTAAAATTTGACTTCATCATCAGACTGATTTATCTTACATCGTAACGGACTGCTTTCTCTGATGGATCAACTTTTCTGAATCGTATAAAAAGTAAGAGTAGGTTCTCCTGCAAATTGATTTAAATTTGATTCCATTCATTCATAGATTTTATTTAACTTATCAGTCTTTATAATATAATGTGGGGAGGAGTGTCTCATTTTTCCGGGGTTTTTTTTTTTGTCTGATAGACCACTGACAAAAACAATTAATTTTTTTGTGTATGATGTACATAGACCATTTCCTGTCTCCACGTTTTTACATCAAGTACATCAAAAACGAGTTGCAGTTTATATTTTAGCCATTTTTATTGTTTCGCACGTGTGATTTATTGCATGTCACAATTATATAGTTTAGATGTGCATGGGCATGTGCATGATCTCACACGTCTCCAGGAGACGTCCACATAAACCTTATGGAGAAAAGGAAACAGATATTATTTAGATTTTAAGGAAGGTAAATAAATTAACACTTTTGCAACTCCTTAAGCCAACGTTAAAATGTTTTCATTTGTCTCTTCCCTTTATCCCATATGTTCAAGAATTCCCTTCCCCAGCAGAGTTTACAGAAAACAATGAAAAATCACTGAAAACATTGCAATAACATTAATTTAATTAATGGTACATTTCCATGTAGTAAAATGTCTGTTGAAGAAGAAAATTTCGAACAGAAAAAAAATGAAAAAACATTTTTACTACCGAAAAGTTATTCGTCTTTAATAAGAACAAAGAAAAATGAAGAAAACTGACTAATAATGATATTTCTGTCAAATTTTTCCATTTTTACAGACTTTCCCTGAGTGGAAATACATCTTTATTATTAAAATAAATGTAAACCCGTTCATGGGATTTACAAAAATAGCTATCCTGTCAAACATCATCAAATAGAATCATAGTGAACACTTTCTATTAGGAGTAATGTTCAAACTAACCGTTGATTCTTTTATTTTAAATGAGTGTGAACCAGGAATGTAGTTCAGTCTAACGGATGTTACCTGCAAATGTTAAACTGAAAAAGTAAACAAGCTGAAAGAAATCAACGAAGAGTTTGCGAATATCTTTTCTTTTTTTTTTGTGATAAAAATATATATCAAACGACCATACAAAATCTGACCGATGAAAATAGCAAAATGTCTTTGTCAACAGTATAGGAGTAATTTATTTTTTTGGAACAATGAAGACATGATTTTGCTTTTTCTTCTTGTATTCGCTTCTCCGCACATTGCTTCACCACCATACTTTTCTAAACTTTCAAACACGCATAGGAAGTTAAATAACAGATTGGAAACATGTGATCAAAATTAGCCTCTAGTCAGTTTATTCAAACTATAGTTCATCTGTAATACTCTTGCAAAGTTTTGGGATTTTGAAAAATGAACATGTAGAGGGAAATTTTTTCTGAGATTATGGCAATCACAGTCCATTAAGCGGGCGATACACAATTAAATTCATCGAATTTGATAATGTATCGCCCGCTTTAGATTGATGTTATTACAATTTGCTACCAGGACAAACTTCTGTGGTGAAGAAGTTTTGGTGTTGTGGTTCGAGCCAATTAGGGATCATTTCCAATTTAAACAGCAAAATGTTGATATAGGATAGTGAGTTTCTTTGAAAACTGTTGCTACAGAGTTCAAGCAAAGTAACTTCTATTGTAAAGATTGTAAACTTTGTAACAGCAGATGCTGTCAATAATTACGTAAATAGATAATGTAATATATAACGTTTCTCACAAAAGAAATTACGTTACGGATAACGTTCTAACATAAGAATTTAACGTAACTGTTATGTTATTATAGTTCCTATAGAAGATCTTATAACGTTATGGAACTTTAAAAATAACATTAGGAACCATAACTTATGTTATCTCTTTTGTTCATTATAACATTAAGTTATTCAAATAACGTTATATTATATTGTTTGTTATCAAAATCCCCTGGAGCGTCACATATATCAGACACTTTTGTTTAAAGATTTGCTTTAACTGTATATCAGAATATGTGATTTGCTGAACAACATCCACAATTTTGACGTCACAAATTTTGCAACTATAGCAACAACGGGGTAACTTTAAAAGGGCAATTTTTGGTATAAAACAAACAAACAACAGATGAAATATTATATTTTCATGATTGTTTAAGAAATGCTCTTTCAAATTAGAACAAAAAAATTATATAATGATAAAATTTTGACCCTTTAAAGCTGAGTAAGCCGATTGCAGAACATAATAAAATATGAAGGAAAGTCTCCATTATTTTAACTATAAAACACCATAAACTAGAAGTTTGCTCCTGTTCACAGAAAATATATCCGTAGAGTTGAAAGAGAATCATTGTTTTTTTTAAGAAATGAGAACATGCAACATTTTTTTAGCCTCTTAGGATTCTGAATCTTAATCTCATTGAGCCTCATTATCATTTCTGCATTATCTTCTCATTTTGTGTGCAAAAATTGTGCACAACGAGATGGAGAAGCCACCACTAACTAGGTATAGCACAATGTGAACCGAGCAGCTAAAATATGTGATAGCCTGACACCATTTCACAAAATTACTACACCTTGCACTCAGAAGCCCTGAGAACAAGGTTGTAACAAAAACTAAATGTATATATTCCTTCTCTTTTTTCCCTTTTTTTGTGTGTAGCTATAGCTATATATCTAGTTTGACTGCAAAAGTTAGCTCCATTATCTAAGGTAGTTCTGTGAACAAAAAAGTTTCTTTGTTTCAAATCTGCAACATTATTAATTTCTTTTAAAACCTGCATTCATACCTGTTTTCTCATATCATCTCCCCACATTTCCCCCTAGTTTCACCTTTTTAATTACAATCATCGAAACATTATAATTCTCACTTTTAAAGGAGTGGTGATACATATTTAATAATGTATATAAATGATAGAAAGTAACCGCCGCGTAAAACACTCTCTGTCGTAAAACCTCAAAGTTAAAAAAAATTTCATGAAAAAATCCTTTACAAAAATCCTTCATAAAACGTGCTTGTTTATATCCAAAACTGTGAAGAAGGAGCACACATTTTTCCGAGATATGCTTTTATAAAAAAACTTCTGGGCAAAATGAGTAACATTTTATTTCTGTCAAGTCAATGAGAAACTTCCACCTTTTTTTACTCCAAAGCCATGCTGTTTACAAGTAGCCTTTGTTGATAACATCATAATGGAGCTACAAACGGAGACTAGTTAGGTTTTCTTCTAAATTTCGCGCTCCAATCTTTTGGGATCGAAGACATTTTTTAGGATTATTAGGACATTTAATTTAATTTTAGAGTAGTATATATTTAAATTATATATCTGGATAGGAAATGTGAAAGGTCTTTTATTGAACTAAACAATGGATTCTTTTTTTTGTATTTTTCTCAATCCTGACGTAAACAAAGATCAGGGAGAGTGGAAAAAATTGTTAAAAAATTCACCAATGCCTCTCAAATTCGCATTAATTTCATACATTTTGAAATCTATTTGTTGTAACCGCGTTAATTTCATTCAAAAACTAAAGGCAAAGTTCGTCAGCCGCATTAATTTTCTTTGCGTTAATTTCCTTCGCGCTAATTTCATAGTGCATTAATTTCCCAGAATAAGGTAGGTAGCTATTTATAATAGCTCTAAAATACACCTAATATTGAATATATCTAAAATTCTTGGTTGACATTTGGTTCAGATTTTAATGGAGTTGAGTTGATACCAAGCAACATTCAATTTCTTTCATACGTATTGCGTATTTTTATCCATGTTCTTGATTTTACATTTATGAACTAAAATTTGTGGGTGACAAGGGCTTTGTGTTGTGGATTGCCATAGTGTTCATTTTCAACTGTTAAAACTCTGTGGGTGACCTAGTGGGAACACTTAAGTACATCATATGAAAGGAAAAAGGTTAAATTATATAGAGTGACATTCTGTGGGTTACATTATCAAGGTGTTAATAAAATGTGGACTTACTTTCATCAAAATTAATCACCTTGAAAATTGATCACCTAGTTGTCGCAGCAGTTGGTTCAACAATTGATCTTAACAAAAACAATGCCAAGTAATGAAAATACTTAAGTGATAATTTGTGGCTAACAAATGCAACTGTATGGTCAGAGTGCCTTGTAATCTGCAAAATATCACTCAAACTACTAAGGTATAGAACATTGATACTATACAAGGTCTGATAGTTTAACCTTAAAGTGGGTAATGTCACTCATAAATTTCACAAATAGCACAATCCTAATTTGAAAATGTCACACTATTTTTGACCATGTTCTTTCATACAGAGCATAAACTTGTAATTGTAACGTGGAAAAAAATATAAAAACTTGTCTGTTATATAGGGATGTTTTCTTGTAAAATGTACAATATTTTCCTACGAACATATACCTTATCTATATATATATATTAATACGCTAAGAGTTTTAAGCCTGGTCTGAGTCCTATTCAAATAAAAAAATAAAATGTCAAATTTGTTTAAGAGACATATGCGTAGTAAGGGGGAAACATTAACATATTTGCATTTTATTGACGAAGTAATAATAAAAAGAACGGGGATGTAAATAAAGCGTATATATGGTAAAGTTAGATAAGTTAAAAGTGGTTTAAAAATATAGTGTATCATACAAATAGGCAAGGAGGTATGAATATATTTTTGGTTAAGGAAAAACTTTAGTTTTAACTTCTCTTGTTGAAATTTTGCTTTCAAGAAAAGAACTAAAGTTGCAGGAGTGGAGAAGATATAAATAAACCAACGTGATACACTGAATAACCATGGTTACATCTGATCTGATTAAAGAAGGTTTTAAAGTGTTGTTATTATGGGGAGGTAGCTCTCCTCCATCTGACTTGGAATCAACTGTAAACCAATTGAAGGAAAAGGTTGGCTTGAATGGAAAAGTACAAGTGGAACATGAAACCATGCTTTCAAAATGTAGGTGAACATTTTTTAGTGTGAACAGTTTGTAAACAGTCAACTTCATTACCAGTGCCATGTCAGTGGTCACTCGAATAGTAACGAAAGCTGCTGAGAAAGTTGCCAGTACATCTTAAAGCATTTCGAATTTATAAAAGAAGTACAACTGATAATCTTAATCTTATATAAAAAAGAACAGAAAAAATGTCTGGAAGATTATTGAATTACAAAAAGATTTAAAATCAATCAGTTGCTTCCTAGAATTATAGCTCAGTACTTGAGTTGCTTATTTTTTTTTGCTGAATCCCATTATGAAAGGTTACAGTACTGTTGCTTTAAGACAGTTGCTTATAAAAAGGAATTGTGTATTTTAATGAAAAGTCCGACCCTTTAAGGGATATAAGAAAATGGTCTAACTAAAATGTTTTTTCTTGTGAAGGAAATATAATCATTTTTTTTATCTTTGTCTTGATAACCTAAAAATCAGTGAGAATGTATATTTGCTGTATATTTGACCAGCAGAACAAGATTATAAATAATGCTATGAATTAAAGGCTGAAATGCAACATTCTCTTAAAAAACAGTAAAAAATCAATTCCATAAATGTTTTGCACTCTTCCATATGATAGAATATTATACATCATTTTTTTTGCTATATTTTTTCTGAATTGATCGGGTCCAAATTATAAAAGAAACTGTACCGAGACGTACGAAAAAATAAAAAAGTACTGGTTTGCTGCCAGCCAGTTTTGGGCTGTCAATGATCAAACTGTATTTCCTGACTGCACTTAACATTTTCATTTTGTATTAGCACAACATGGGAAATCTGAGTTTGATGTTACTATTGCTGGTTCTCCTTCATCAACATTCCAACATTCAGATGAAATATTGGCTGAAGTTCTACATATACTGAAACCTAACAGTTCATTTTTCCTCTGGGAATCAAAAGGTAGACAATCTGCGTATATACCTGTGTATGACGACCACTTTTGCGTTCTTTTATCTTTTAAATGTAGAACAAAAATGTTTAAGTTAAATATGAGGTTGTGGTCCCCTGCCACTCTGTTTCACCGCAAGTCTTGACTTACTTTTTTTATTTATTGTAGCAACTAGAACACTTGAGGATATAAAATCTGCTTTGACATTGAATGGGTTCACAAGCATAGTGGAGGTATCTAGAATTTTGTTTCAATGAACTTAATAGCCTTTTTTAGTCAATTTTTATTCACACGACTTTTATGAATTCAATCTTCCTAACAGTTCTTTGTTACTCATTTCACCCTCCTGTTAACACACTGAAGTTTTGTATGTGTTAACATTTCTTTTCTTGGTTTTTATTTTTTAGAATGAATCTTCTGATCAAAGTACTTTTGAGGTAGTACTTTGTCATATCAACTCATTTCAGAATTAAGTTTAAAGTTCTGTATGCTGCAAACCATTTAGACATTTTGGAACTAATTATTTTTCATTTAGGTTAAATGCCAAAAACCAAATTTTGAAGTTGGGAAATCTTCAAAGTTACCATTGTCGTTTGCAAAAAAAGGTATGATTTTTATTTTAATCATATGAGATGCTCAATTACTGGATTTTGATTGGTTAACAGGGTGTGCAACTACAGTGTAATTGGTCACTAGTATTAAGCTAGTCAGTATATTCATTTACTTAGCTTAATGTTTTAATATGATTAACCAGTGATCACATGGCACAAGTTCGTGAAATTACAGTTTAATTAATTCACGCATAATAAATAAAAAACAAATTTTAAACCCATCTTCTGTACTTAAAATTTGCACTTTTTTTACTTACTACTCGTAAATTAAACTGTAATTGAACTCACATCACGTCATGATTACTTGTACAAATCGATTCCATTGTTTCTCAATTTTGTAGCAAAAAATTCAGATGCAGCAAAGATATGGTCATTGTCTGCTGCTGATATGAACGATGACGATGTGGTGAGGAGTGAAAAATATCCTTCCTTTGGTTTCCAAGGCAGTTTGTTTTTTCAAGTTTTTTAAAGGGTGAACACCAGTAAAAGGAAATGCGTGCGTAGAATAAGAAACTGCGTTATCAATTGTTTGTGATAAGATCTGATTCATCAATAAGATTACTGCATTTGAAAGAGTGTAGTACTGAATGCTAAAACATTCATAAACTTAAAAAGAAAACAACAACGACGGTTTGGACAACGTTTCGGGTGTTCGCACACCCATTTTCAAGTCAATATAATTGTTGTTACAAGAATTTTTATACAGTTTTTTTAAAAAAATTTTTATTATAACTAATTATACATACATACAAAATACAACTATACATACACGCTCAATTAAATAAATACAATGGTGTAGATCTGATATTATTATTCAATAATGGACTATCTCGCATTATGAATAAACTCTCTTTAATTTCCAAAAGATAACGGTTATTCCCTCGTGCTAAAATACTGAAATCGTCAAAAGATGGAGAATTGACACATTGTTTAAAGTGGTCTTTAATGGCTGTCTGCTGGGATGACGTAGATTTCTTACCTGTTAATGGCGATACACCGAGGTGCTCGCTGACCCGAACTTTAAGGTGACGTGACGTCTCGCCAATATAGGTAGCGTTGCAGCTACCGCACTTGTATTTGTAGATGACGCCAGACAAAAGTTCCTTGGGGATGATGTCTTTAAACCGAAAGAAACTGGAAATTCGAGTGTGAGTCTTAAAAATAACAAATAGTTTACAGCAGCGTAAGGTGCTTTTAAACAATTTCTCCAACCTAGTCCTAGTTTGTACCGACGTGACGCCTAAATATGGGAGAACGATTAAGATCTTTTTCTTCTCTGCAGTATGCATAATTTCTTTGACACGTCGTGAAGAATTGAAATTTTTAATTATAAACCATACTACATCTCGAAGAATTCATAAACTTACTAAAATATACTAAATATTTTGTGCATTTCATTTTATCTTGCAAAAACTATTGAATATAACATTTGTTAATTTAGATGAAATATTTCCACCTCTTCACTCTCCTTATTATTGGTTGATTTATTTTTAGGAAATAATTGATTCTGATTCCTTACTGGATGCAAATGATTTCAAGCGACCTGACTTGGCTTCTGCTAAAAGTATGATAAACTTTAGATCTTATGAATAAATTATTTCATACTCCAAGTTTAGCTTGTCACACGATCATTTTGTTTTGATACCTCTAGCTGATTGTGGTACCAGTAAAGGTGGGAGGAAGAAAGCCTGCAAAGGATGGTAAGGTTTAAAAAATATAAAGAATAGTAAGGCTCAACAGGATTATACTGAAAGTGAGATAAAAGAAAGGAAAATGTTAAAAAATATAACAAATTTTATCCAGCCCATGTGTTCTATAAACATGAAACAAAGTGTACTTTTTTTCTGTCATTTCTTTGCTGATAGCTGTGTATAAAGTTTGTTATGTTTTGTTTTTATTTCTTATATTAAAAAATCCAGTGATTTTCTTTCAATGGCAAGCCTTTTTTAAAATCTAGTTTGATCGGTACATTTTGACTGACATTACCAAATGACAGAACTAAGAAAAACAAGTGTTATACAAGTGACTGAGACATGATAACAAAAGCAACTTACAAGATTTTGATACTGTATTCTGAGGTTGATATTTGATCAAAGAATCGTGATCATTGGTTTTATTTATTTTAACTTTTAATAATTATGAAAATATTGATGAACAAGATGCCCTTACAGGCAGAAAAGGATTTCTGGGAAACAGCTGAAAATGCTGAAATTGTCGTTAAGTGAAAGTGAAAGTTCTTTCTGATGAAATAATGAAAAGAGAACACAGTACATGAGGCTAACATAAGAAATAATATGGATTCATGTCGTTGAACTACCGCTTTAAAATGATAAATTCCACGTAAAAAATTTTTTTTTAAATTTTTGTTGTGAATGTTATAATTTTTGTTGTCAAGAAATATTAAAAAAAATAAAAATTTGAATGGTTTTCAAAAAGCCTATATGAAGTATAAGTATACGTTTACCTTTGAAACATGTTCATATGGAAACACATTAGAATAGTTTTAAGGCTTCACTGTATAAATTAGAATAATGTCAGAAAATCAACAGATCATATATTCAAAATATCAACCGAATGACCGTTTAAATATTTGAAGCTTGAAATGTTGTGAAACAGTGTAAAATATTTTTTATGACGATCTAAATATTAAAGCGAAGAAAGTATCAAAGACAAAATTTGAATGGGTTCAAAAGTGTACATTTTCCAAGTATAACTGAACATTGGATCAAAACATGAAACTCTGAGTATTGAAGAAACAATCATCTTTTCTTTGAACCTAATCCAAGTACATATACGTATACTTTTACCTCAAATAAACCTTGGAAACATTTAAAATATATGAAAAATGTCAGAAAAGCCAAAGGTACAATATTTCATAGACCGACCGAAAGACCCTATATTCCTAGCTTCAAATGATGTGAAAGTACTACAAGAAATATTTTACCAAAAGTATAGAATAAAGATAAAATTCAAACTGTATGAAATTCAAGTTGAAAAACATAACGAATAACAATAACAATAGATCAAATGTTAGTAGGTCTAGAGTGGAAGCTGTCCTATGCATATCCAGAAAGCTGTATATATAAATCATGTTATACCAAGCACTGCCACGTAATATTGTCACTATAAAACCACTTAGTAAATGAAAAGAATTACCTTTTCAAAAGCTTTTTCTTGCAAGTTGTTTCAGAAGTAAACAACACACTTTCAAGAGTGGAGGTTCTTCGATCTTTATCAAACCTTTTTTTAACATATCAAGCAGTTAGTACTTAAATGTAAAGAAGTTTAAAAGTTTCCAGGGCAGAGATTCCTTTATATTTAACATTCTGTAATAATAATTCGATATCTAAAGCTGTTTTCAAAAGCTATGCAAGTATATATGAAGTTTGAGCGTAACTTGTGCCCCATTTTTAATGACCTTTTTGGATAGATAAGAAAACAAAGTGAACTTCAGTCTGTGTTCATCGTTTCAGTTAAGTAGGCTAACTAGACCTTACAGCCAATAAGATATCAGAAATAAGCTGTATAAACCAATGAACTTTCAGAAAAAACTTGCGTAGGTTTGGACAGTAAGAAGATGAAAAAAAGAACAAGGACGGTTTTAAAGGATTCCTTGCTTACACATAAATCCTATAAAGGAACTGTGTTATTCATTTTGTATCCATATGTTCGTGAAACTAATAATAAACCATAACAAATAAATTTGTCACATTCAAAGGGGCATTTCTTTGAAAAAACAGCTGCAATAAGAAAATATTTCCTTGCAGATTTGTGATGAAAAACAACAGCAACAAAGCTGAAAACAAATTGTTTTTTTGGTTTTTTTTTTGTTTACATCATGTGATCACAATATTTATAATTTTTCAGTACATGTGGTCTGAAAGAAGAATTAGAGGGCAGTGCACCTCCTCTTCAGAAGTCTGCATGCGGCAGTGTGAGTACTTTTAGGTCGTATATCAATTTACTTTGGCCTAAATTCAAATTTAATGATGGTTTAATAATGGTTTGTAGTTTTCTTCCATATACATAACTCTATACTTGATGTATTTTTGTGTTTGATGTTGTGATGATGGAATTGCTTCTCAGCTCCAAAAAGGTTTTTTTAACATATTTGGATTACTTCCTGTGTCTCTTTGTTTTCAGTGTTATCTTGGTGATGCATTCCGTTGTGCCAGCTGTCCTTATCTTGGCATGCCTCCATTTAAGCCAGGTGAACAAGTCACATTATCCGATCGACAGCTTAATCCTGATCTGCAAGCATAATTGTGACATCACTGTGGTGTCCTGAAGAAAGAAGTTTTGATGGGAAAATCTGAAAGGATTAATCAATCATTAAGTCAATTGTTACCACATGGATGGTAAAGCTCTTTTCAGATGCTTATATCAATCTTAAAATTATCTTGAACTGCAAACATTAACACTGCACAAAAGTTATTGTATTCAAAAATTCATTATTAAAATGAAACAAATTCTAAATAGTATTAACATTTTTCATTTCATTGCAATATTTTTCAATTCACTTGTGTAACGACTATTTTTATACTGGGATCGAAAGAATCCTGAGCAAACTTAAAGTCAGATCACAATCATAATTAGTTTAGTTATTACTGGTCCATGTACAGTCTCAGCACTGGATCTAGAGGGTCGAGATGTCGAGATTTCTGGAGGAGAATGTTATATATTAAAGCATTAGCAAAAAACATGCAAACAATCCTGAAAACAGAAATTATGTTTGTGTTCCTCCACAATTTTTGAATCACTTCTGGATCTGCTACTGAGTATAATTGGAAAATTTGTGCTTTTTAACAAAAAAATTGTATCTTTTGTTTATTTGTTTGTTCATTTATTTTTATTTTAGTTACAGTATTTTTTTTCGTTGTTTTTTAAAGAAAATATTTATAAAAATAAGCAAGATAGATTATCACTAATATGGATGTTGGAGAACTTCTGCAATACCAAGTAAGTTCTATAATAATTGTTTAAGATAAAATGAAAAATTTGTCAAGTAACATCACATTTCTCCAATGCTAAATCTGTTAGAAATTCAACAGCTCTCTTTATTTAAAACATGGTTCTAAGTAGAACAATGTGACATTTAATGCTTTGTGTTTTTGAAACTCTTTTTATATTTTCCAGCCTAAAACAGGTGCAAAACGACGTATTCCAGAACAATTTGAACGTAAGCGAAAAGTTAAAAAAATTGATGAGAATGAAACAGACACTTACCAATTCAAAAAAATTCTGAAAAAGGCACCTGTGCAAGAAACAAAGCATCCACCTTCCAATGACACGAAAAAACCGACAGATAGCAAACCTGTCATCACATCGTCTGGACCAATAACCGAAGAGGAAAAAGAAAAGTTGTTAGCATTGGTTGAACAAGATGATGAGGTATGATAAGTTTTAAAATAAACTTTTCAACTAGTAGTAGCAACCACATGGGTTCTTAGAAAAATTGTATGAATAAAATTAAATTAAATATTTTAAGTACTATATTTACTATTGTTACTTGTGATTACTTGTTAGTAGCCAACCAATCAAAAATGTTTTCTTTTTAAAATCACATGCAAAAAATGACAACAGGAGGTAATTAACCAATCAGAACAAATGTGGAATTCTGGCTGAATGGCATAACAACAGGAGCTGATTGAACTGAAAAACAATGGAATCTTATCATCTCTTAATTAACCAATCAGAATGCAGAAACTTCTATAGGTTAAATATTAAACTGAAAAACTGTTATTGTGGATTAGGCTTACTCCTTTTGCATCATCTCAAAAGACTTCTTTCTTTGACAAGTATGGCATTTTCATACTTTTAGCATTATAGTATAATCCTTTATGAATCTTTTCTTTGTGTAGGGTGAAGGTATCGATGAATCAACTATCAAAAAATATATTTTAAGTTTTGAGAAGAAAGTCACTAAAAATCAAGAAACACGAATAAAATTTCCCAATCAACCCCAAAAGTAAACTCTTATTTTTATTTCTTCATGTTTTCAAACTTTGAAGCATAAATTTTATTTTTGTAGAGTTTTGACCATGAATCTAAACAGCTTCCAAATTTTTTGATGGACACATATTTTGTACACATGTTACGCCCTTGTGTTTTGTTTTAAACTTTCTTTACTTTTTTAGGTTTATGGAATCTGAGTTAGAACTTCACGAAGAAATTCAAAAACTGCACGTTCTTGCTACTGTACCTGAACATTACGAAATATTTGTGAAATTCAATTCAGTGGCCACTTGTTTAGGTTTGCTAAACCATGAAAATACAGGTATGTGTGACAAGAGAGAGGTTCAGGTACATAAGTATAAGTGCTTTTTAGGTGAACCATCGGACTTGCTATATTATATAATTATATATATTAACTATATATATTAATAAGATTAATATTTGTTGCTTTCCACTTGTTTTAAAATCATATGATCGCTATACTGAGATTAAAAATGGAAGAATTAATTGCAACAAGAAGTACACGGCTTTATGGAATACGGAGGCTGAAAAATAACTGTTCATGAAATAGGCGGAAAGTAAAAAAATTGCTTTCCCAAAAGTAGAAAGTAAGCAACTACCGAATGACCTGTACATAAAACATCATCTTTGGTCAATTTTTTTGTTTTTGAATATCTGTTGTGTTTATGGTGATAACATAAACTTTGTTATTTGGAGTTTGTTGTTGTTGTTTAGATATTGCCATAGCGATCATTGATCTTCTTCAAGAGTTGACCGATATAGACACGTTAAATGAAAGTGAAGAGGAAGCTAACATATTAGTTGATGCTCTAGTATGTTTTC
Source organism: Turritopsis rubra (assembly GCA_039566895.2). Lineage (NCBI taxonomy): Eukaryota > Metazoa > Cnidaria > Hydrozoa > Anthoathecata > Oceaniidae > Turritopsis > Turritopsis rubra. Next base: position 1,598,687 of record CM077629.1, on the reverse strand, counting down.
CATTTTTGTTTCATCTTCAAAGTGGTAGTTATTAACTTTCGTTTTGCATCTTCTACCTGAAACATCTTTTTTTGTAAAGAATAATTTTACGATACATAAACACTGTTTATCTATTAAAAAAACCCAACTCAAACAGTGCAAGGTACTTTGAAGAAAAAAATATCAATGTTAAAAAAAGTGAAAGTTGAAAGTTACCTAAAGATTCTTTATTATTAGTTTTGTTTGATTGATTTTAAAATTAAAATGTATCTTTCAAGAAATTGGTTTTCCTATGTTCCAATCCTACAACAATCAACACTAATGTAGTCTGGAAACTAGTTGTTGATTTGACTTTGATATTTCCTAGGTGAATGCTCAATTAACGTCAGTCTTAATGCAAAACCTGCACAGAATGGACGAAAGACAGAAGGAAGATGCTAACGGTGTGAATAATACATTGGGTACTTAAATATTTGTTATCATTGACTAATCAGGGGAAAAAACACTAGTAAAATGATGATTAGGTTAATAATAAATTCCTTTATCTCTAAATGTGAACTTGAATCGTTTGAGATCTATCACCACTATTAAAGTTCAATTCCTTCCTATCCTTAAACTTGTAAATTCTGTTAGATTGTTCAGAAGCAGATTCTGAGATCTATCACCACTATTAAAGTTCAAGTCCTTCCTATCCTTAAACTTGTAAATTCTGTTAGATTGTTCAGAAGCGAATTCTGAGATCTATCGCCACTATTAAAGTTCAACTCCTTCCTATCCTTAAACTTGTAAATTCGGTTAGATTGTTCAGAAGCGGATTCTACGTTCTGGTCATGAGAGATGATCTCTATCATCTTCTGATTCTTTGTTAAGTATTGTTTTATTAGATGGCTTGCTTTGGATTTGAATCAAACCCACCAACCTTCGCACAGGAAGCAACCTATATACTAAAAGACTACCAGCCGTGTTATTTAATTTACTTAATAAATGTATGTCTTTTCCATAGCCATCGTTGAAAATATAGCTGAGTTCCGTCCACAGATTTGTGAAACTGCTGGTCAGCAAGGACTACTAACGTGGCTTTTAAAAAGACTGAAGGTGGAGAGTTTTTTTCTATGCGTCTCCCCCTTCTATGCAATTTTCCTTCAGAGTTTTTAATGAGTTTTATTCTTTTATTTATTCTTATTCTTTATTATTCTTTATAATTTTATTATGTCTCCAATTTAGAGACGTGGTTTTGACAGTAACAAGCTGTATTCTAGTGAGATCCTGGCAATCATGCTTCAAAATTCAGATGGTATGATGAGATGGAAAACTATCATGTTTTATAAACTTAGGGAGACCTATCGAAAGTACTTTAAACGGAGCAACGTTCTTGCAGCTTTGTCTACCTTTTTCAAATAACTTTTTCAAATAAATTCAGGATTTTTTTGTCTCTTTTCATAAACACCAACCCTACTGTGAAATTGTTTTTTTAGGAAATCGTCAGTTATTGGGTGATTCGAACGGTGTAGATGGTTTGTTGACAGCATTAGCGGTACATATTACTATGATATTTCTAGTATAACAGTCAGGGAAATTTTTTCTGAAAATGAGTAGTCACCTTGCACTGCAGCATATTGAATTGGCTGTCAATTTCCTTAAGTCTAAAAGTTTTGAAAGGGTTCAGTAAAGTTTCGTTTCATTGCGTCGAACTTTCGAGCTGTTTCGTTTCATTGCTTCGAACTTCTTATCTTTTGATGGTTTGAACTATCGGGAATACACTGTACGAACTCAACAATCACCAACGCGACGTAACGAGGCGTGTCCTGTTAAGCTTGGTTTCCATTTAAATTAAGTGTTGCGCAATAGCCGCACATTGTATCCTGGATAAATATTTTTAAATAAATAAAATAAATAAGTTGAAAGAAAAAATCCTATTTCAGAACAGTTGCACAACAGTTGTGTGAATGTTGCAAAATGTATGATGAATGGAAACATGCATTTTACTGTTGCACAAGAACTTTCGAACTTCAATGTTCGATTTATGTTATGTTTTGATTGACAGTTTCCATTTCGATGAAAACATTAAAATTTCTTTTAAAGGGAGGGATCAGGAAGCACAGTGTTGTGCATCAATGTGGATCCAAGTCTACTTTCCTAGTATTTCTCTATCTCCTGGGGTTTTTTTCTAGGCTTACAAAAATCACAATCCAAACAGTCAAGAGGAAGTAGAGTACATGGAGAATTTGTTTAACTGCTTGTGTTCATCCTTGTTACATGGACCCAACAAAGATTTGTTTTTGAAAGGCGAAGGTTTGCAACTCATGATTCTTATGTTGAGGTATGATACTTTGTATATGATTCATCTTAAACAAGCAAATTCAGCATTCAGGTTCTTTATAATCATGACCCGGAAAACTCGATTCTGCCTTCTTTTCTCAGACGGAGCTTCGTTCAGGAAACAGAAAAAAGAGTTTGGTCACTATGGTATTTCTTTCCTGTTCTGTTTTATGTGTCCTTTGTTCTAGGGAGAAAAAGATGAGTCGAGCTAGTGCATTGAAGGTCTTAGCATACGCGATGACTGGGGAGGGTGGTGCTGACAACTGCAGCAAGTTCGTTGATATACTTGGCTTACGAAGCGTCTTTCCGTTGTTTATGAAGGTCAGTGTTGACGTTAATAGGCTAGAACCGTGTCAAACCTCTTTAGAACAGACACCATTAGAATCGAAAACAGGTGTCAGCCTTAAGGAGGTGCCCGTTAAGTAAATTTTTGACTTTCAAGTCTGAGAAAAGTCTTCCTGTCTTGCAAAAAGTGTCCTTTACGTCATAAGATTGTGTGGGTTTGCACTATAGAAAGATTTGACTGTATTATCAACGAATTTGTTGTGTTTTTTTTGTTTTTTTATTTCTCTTTTTAAGACAACAAACAAACAAAATATATACAATAAATTAGTGTCTACGCCCCCGCAAGGCATGAAAAGTGATATAGCCAGGAGCACAGACCCGAAAAAAATATATAGAAAAAAAATTAAAAAAAATAATACAAAAAATACAAAAGAAATTGGCTAGGGTTGCTAGGGTTACGTTATTCAAATATTGATCCACTGAATCGATCTGATAATATAACAAAATTCATAACTGCATTAAGGATATTACGATTAACCTCATCAGTTAAGTCTGAATGACCGAGGAGGAGAATTCTACACAATCTAGAAGTATAAAATAGAATGAGGTTCAAGTTTAAATTAAAAAGGTTAGAACGGAGATTTGAAAAGATAGGCCATTGTAATAAGTGCTCAGTAGTTTCAATTGGATTGGTACGACATGGTACATGGTACGACATGTACAAAAGGGATCCATACCTTAAGTTATGTTCACATTTGACAGATAGTTTAAGTTATGTTCACATTTGACAGATAGTTTATCCATTTGACAGATAGTTTATCCATTGAATACTTCTTTGGAGCATAATTTGAATAGCAAGAATGAAAGAATCATGTCATCTTATCAAATTATCATTCTATATATCTTGTAATATATATCACACAATACTAATACATTGCATCCCGTAACTTAAAGATTATTTACTTCGATGCATTTTCCATACGTACCACAATAACCGTCCGCCATCTTCACGAAGTGTATTTTGTACGGATTTGTTTATGTGAAAGGTAAAAGACGGTCTTGTAATTATGTGTTTTATTGGATTTTTTCATGATCTTATTTGCAGCCACCAAAAAGAAACAAGAAGACTGGGAATAGTAAAGAAGAATGTGAAGGTAGGATGTGAGATTTTATCTCTCTGTGGGTTTGGAATGTCAGTTATTTTATATGGCGTCAATCCTGGCTTTCCTGATACATTGTGTTATAATTTCGAGAAAATATCCCAAACAAACGACTGACACAATGGTTTTTAATAAGAACTTTTGTTTCATAGAGCATTCCTGTTCAATAATTGCTTCGTTATTCAGACACTTGTCAGGTAGTAGTCGGTCTCGATTAATCCAAAAATATGTTGAAGATGATCATGTGAAGGTAACAAATTTTGTTTGAAAATCTTTAATAAATAAATATAGTAAAAGTTGTGTTCACGAAAGAATAGAATAATAGAAGTTCAAGAGAGATCTTTCGACCTCTTCTGGTTTTCGAAAACTGTTGTACGTGGAACCTTATATCATAGTTGGTAAGGGGTTCCAAATCCCTTCCTTCTTAAAGCAACCCCTCCCATCTATATATATATTACATCACAGCAGCCTTCGCCTCCTTTCTACTTTCAATCATGTTAACTGCGTTAATCGTTTTTCTCTGAAGTTATATTTTGTAAACGACACAAACGTTATTATTATTCAATTTGAAAACGAGGCGAATGCTGCTGTGACTTATGGAAAGGTCAGGGCAGGTTTTTGCCTCGTTTCTAATCTAGATATAACTCCATTTTGAGGAGAATGTTTCTCTTTTGTGTGTATATTAAGTTGGTTTGATATTGTTACAGGTTGATCGTCTTATGGAATTATATTTCAAATATCAAAGACGTGTGCAAGATGCGGATGCAAGAATAGAACGGGAGAGAGATGTATGTAGATCTCATTTTTAATCCCACTTGCTCCGATAAAAATTTCAGTTTTTTTCTTTTTGAATTCATGGAATGTTTTTTTTATTTTGCACCAATGTTTGAAATCTAGAGAAAATATGACCATTAGTTCTTATGTTTTTGTAAAGTCCAGTGAAACTTCATGAAGTTCAATATGCTCATGGTCAAACATGCCTATTTAAATTCAACAGCTATTTATGACGTTGGTGCTAAACTTTGTTTAAATTCTAGGAGCTGGAGGAACAAGGTGACGTAATTGATGACGTCATGGAGGATGGTTTCTACTTGAAAAGACTGGATGCTGGTTTATTTATTCTACAACTGTTGGTTTGTATAATGTTAGAAGTATGTTGCTCGAATGTCTCATCAGTAAGTAGAACTCGTCTGTTTTTCTCTCCTACGTCAGAGGTGATGACTTAAAAACGTTGGACACCTGTGTAACATAGTTCTACTGATGACTTCTTTCCACCTAAGTTAACGGTGCAAACCTTATAAATTTTGTCTGGGTTAGTGAGGTTAGAGTCAGGTTATGTCTCGTTCTTTCAAACATTTTGTAAGACTTTCTTCACTGTAAATTTCAATGAGAAGAAATTTTTAGTTAAACATACTCGTTATTAGTGGTATATTAGTGGTATATGTAGTGGTATTAGTGGTATAATATTAGTGGTATCTCCTGCACCACTTTTTGCCGTATTTTTAAATCCGATTTTGTTAATGTACTCCTTTCTGTGTGTTTTGGATTTAAAAGGGTTTTATTTCTTTTAAATCGGGAGTGTTAAAGACTGATTGTAAATATAACTGAAAACAATCAAACTATTATTCAGCTAATCCGATTATTTGTTGCCGTGAAAACAAATTTAAAAACGGAAGTTCGTGTTTCAGTTTGTAGTTAGGGAGATTTGGTTTACTGCAGTGGTAGACCGATTCGTCCGAAAATTCCAATCACCGTGGAAGCCTGGAAAAGAGAATATACTATGAAATCTTGTTAAACATGATGTTGACTTGCTCAAACTACTAGTTTCAAGTGTTCATAAACATCTCTCATAGATCAAATCTCGTGTATTGACGTTACTGGGACAACATGGCGGCTCGATGAAGCAAATCAAGCAGGTGATGAGAGGTACGAAGTAGCTTTTGTTCTGTCAATCGTTTTGATTAAGTCATTCAAATTTTATCTTCGTGACTTTTCTATATTTTCAAGACTAATTTTAGTATCAGCTATAACTGTTCCAGGATTGCATAATACAGTCAACCCTCTCTATCGCGGGTACCGTCGGGAGTAAGGTGTCAATTCAATAGGTTATCCCCACTATAAGGAGATGTCCTCTATAGAGAGATAGGTGGATCTTAAGTTGATGATATGCTTTTGCAGTATAAGTTTACTTTGAGACTTCTTGCTAGCCTCTTTCCAAAAATGACGGGATATTGTTTTGTAGAGTATGCTGGACATATTGGCGATTCATCGACATCAGAAAACGCAGAAATCGAAAGAAGACGTCTGTTGTCACTACTAGATCGATTTTAGATGCTGTCTCAGATTGAAGGTGTGGTTAGATTCTGATCAACAAAAAGACATTCTTTGCTGAATTATTAAGTCTTAAAAAAACAATTAAATAACCGATAAAAAGAAAACATTCTTCCAAGATCAACTTTTTTTCTGATTCTATTCCCTTCTTTCGAATTCAAAGAAAGGAGAAATTCTCGGGATTATCCATTTCATTGGATTTGACTAACTAGTGATATTAATGAAATTGACGATTCATCGAGTGGATCGTGACCAACACGATTCATAGAGTGGGTCGTGCAGTTGAGCGACTGTATGTATATATCTCGAAATATTTGGTTTCAATTTGTAAGACGATCGCACAATTGACGCCATCAAAACCAACCTCCATCCTAGCTTTGATGAAAACTGAATATGTAATAAAATATATTCGCCTAGTGGAAATAAGCCTTTATTGGAATTTTGTGAAGTGTATTTCCTGCACAAGTAATTGGAATATGAAGAAACAAATATATTATAGTGAAACAGTCGTGTATTAAAGCAATGTTCGGATAATTGAGGCTCGGCAGATAACGGTTTTTGGCCCACCTCCGCCACCCAAAGACTTATTCGTTGCCAAACAAAAGGGGTTGTAGCTATTATTGGTATGTAGTAGTGATATTCCTCGTTACTATGGTAACTACAGAGTGGCTACTCTTAACTTGGAATTTAGGGAAAAGTCAGGTTATTCTATTTTGGTGCCAAAATCCGGAAAACCCAGGGAATTTTGGTCCATCTCGGGTTCCTTTTTCTCCTGTATCGGATTGTTGAAAAGTCTTTGTTGCAGGTGCGATTTTTTATTTATTTTTGTTATTTTTTTAAAATTGTCATTTTTTAAATATCTTTTCAAAATATTAAGCCTTAAGATCTAAAATTTCGCTTTTGCAATATACAACAAGATTCGCATAAGATGCGACTATATTTCCCCATTTTTTATCCTCTTTTTTCGAAAAATCTGAACAGTATAAAAATGGCAATGACCGTACCGATATTATCTTGCTTGATAAACTGAGACGACATACTTTCTCTATAAACTGGCATGAATAAATCATGCGGCCTGATCAAGAAGTTTTCAGTATTTATAATTACTTTTAACTTCTTCACACGGTTAAAACAAATACATAATTATTCAGTAGTTGAATTCCAAACTAACCCTACAGGGAATCTGAGATAGCAATAGAGATAATAAAGAGATAGAAATACAATTTAATTTCGATAGAAACTATATTTTCTAAATTCTACACAAAATAATATTGGCTTAGGGCAGTTCTTCTAGGACTTTTTACAAAACCTAACAATGTCCACAGAATAAACTGATAGATAGAAATAATTGAAAAATAAGGTGTTGGTATGATTCAATGAGTAGTTTTTACATTCACTTGTAGTTAGAGCAACACCAAATTAAAGGCTATTTCATATGGAAGATGGGCCGGGACATTGATAAGACGGGATGAGAATCAATATGATCTCTCCTTTACATGAAAAATACAGCCGGGTTGGGACAACATTTTTTAAAGTTCTAATTGTTAAAAAAAAATTCAATGGTTTGCAGCTGTTTCAATTTTTTTTTAGAAATCGGGACGAATCACTGAATTTCTGTCCCGGGACGATTTCCTCCCGTCCCTTCAGCTGTTATTGTTGTTTTTCTCATATAAATCGGGACGATAAATCCCTGCAAAATACGAGAAACTTCTGAATCACTGCTGAAGTGATGTTACCAGCACATAACATCAAAGCTAGTGGTTGAATTTTTGTATGGATTTGATTTCGTGAACTACTAGTAACCTATATACACTAACAGCATAGACTAATGAGTTGCAGTATTATATAACTGAAATCAATAATCACTTTTGTGTTTCAATCCTGAAAAAAACAGTCGCTTCTTGACATGAAGTTTATACCCATATCCTCGAACAAACACAAACCTCCAATAAACGATGGTCTTGAATAAACGCAGGGCAAAATTTCCAAATTAGGAAATAAACCTAGGGATGTTTATTCCTGGAAATAAGGTAGTCTTCATACTTCAGTGATTGACCAAAAACCGTTACAAGTTCTTCATTCATGGACATCTTCTTTTATTTCAGAACAATTTGTTTTACAGTTTGCTAATACTCTTGCATATTTCTTTACACTTTTTGCAAAAGTATAAGTGGCATCAAGAACTTGACTGTTATGAGTTGTCACTTCAGTTGTATACCCTAAGGCATTACTTTGTTATCGTCGTGTTAAAAACATCATTCACATGTACCCACTTGGCTTCTATCTTTTTTCTTTTAATTTAATGGCAACACAAATAAACCAAAATATATCATTATGAGAGTAAACTCTGCAGCCTTAAAATACATGTTTTATTAATGAAAACATTTTAACGTTCAATCCATCCACAGTGTGGTGTGGTGTGTATAATTCGCAATAAGCTTGCTATGATAAACAGTTCCACAAGATAAAAAAACAACACTTTCAAAATCTTGCGCTGCTTTGTTGGCAAGCATTGGGTTTAATACAAGCTATCTGTTGCCAGTACCTTTATGCAAAACCAGTAAACAGATGAAAAATCAAAGCAAATCAGCACTCTTTCAATAGAAAGGTTAAAAAAATGGTGTATACCACACACGCTACTTCACCCAACACTAACCCCTGTTCCAACCTCTATGCTTTAATGGACAAGTCCTATTGCGGAACTCCGGCTATAAAAGTGAATGGAGGAGGAGAAGGAAAACGCTGTATATTTCACCAAGTGACAGATATCAATCTCAGCATGTACTCTAACTATCTAACTAACTAACGCTTTTTGCAAGATTTACCGAACACTTTTATATAAAAGCCTTCGGATCACACCATCAAGTAATTTTAATGATTCCGAAAATTGTATTCGTTACCATATAATGTTATTTTTCAGGGTTTTTTTGACCAAATTCCAAACGTGCTTCAATTTCCGCTAACAGTCAAAAATGTAAAATTTCCACTTAGAACAAATCAATGGTGACAATTTCGATGACGTCATCACTTTTTATATTTGACCAAAGGACAAGTACAAGCGACGATTTGTGGATGAGTTCAGACTAACTTGTGTCGTGCTTTATTTACTTTAGAGCCATTCAGTGACTGGTGAAATCTTGGCCGACCATGTCAGTTTTGTTTTCGTATTCATATATTTATTTACGTTTCTTATTATAAATGTTCTTAAAGTCGGTGTCTATTTTACAAAGGTGATTGGGCACAAAAAGGAAATACAAATTTTTCTTACAATGTGCAATACTTCAAGGCGGTACATATCATCTCTTAACCAATCAGATTCCAGGAACTTATATAGGTTTCTTATGTTAAATACATAATGAGTAAATACCCCCATATATTCCCCTCTGCAAACTGCAACGTTCTTTTGATAACATTGTTTATTGACCCTTTTTACGCCAGCCCTTAATGGCGTTAATTTCCTTGACTTGGTGAAATATGACCGGCGTTAGGTGTTTGTCTGTGAAGGCTTGACCATGGAGTTTTCAAAAAGAATGCTCATAAAGACCCGCTCATAAAGACCCGCCGGAAAGAATTGTGAGTGAAAGAATCAGAACATCAGAAACATTTTAAGGGGAACACTCCTCAAAATGTCAAAAAAGGGAGAGGTGAGATTTTATGTTCGAAAGAAACCACAAGGTTTGGCGATATTTTTCCACATGATTTTTGTGTCTCGCTAGCGCCCTAAAATCAAATAAGCATAAATATGACTTGGCTTTCTCTTTGGCGAGATGGCGTAGGAGCGTCTGTTGCACCAAATCGGATTTTTTTGTTTCAAAAGGTGTGGACATGCTTCCAACTCCGATAAAAATAATTTTCTTAAACTAACTTGACACAAAAGTTGCATTTCTGAATTCCTGGAATAGATATCTCATGAAATTTCGATGCAGTTGAGTTGCCATTTCGCAGAAATGTTATTACCACTTGCCTCCACCACGGGATGAGCGAAGAGAATTTTCTGTCTCGATTATCCAGCCACACAGTGGAAAATCTAATCTGTCCAAAATTTGAGTATTTGAGTAAACTACTTGAATTGAATTTTTGTGCTAATTTTCGTCGCTCACCCCACGCCTCTGATGCTTCATTTACTACCAAAGCAACGCCCTTCAAATAACGCCTCCCTTCCAGGAACGTTCCAGGGCAATTACGGTACAAATTCCATAGTTTTGAACTCATTAATTATTCATGGTTGCCGAAAACATTCTTCCTCATCATATTTTGACAGAATCTGTTAAGTCACATCAATGGAAGCTTAGAAAAAATGCAATTTTCGTAATTTTGGATACTTGAGGGTACTTCCTTCTTAAAGTTAATGAATATTGTTGCGTCATCATCATAAGCAGTGAATTGCTTATGATGATGGAAAAAGACATCGGGGTATAATAAAAAAGAATTGTCTTTATAATGTGTATTCTAGAATCACAAAGCAGAATCTCACTGTACAGGTGGATAAATTTAAAATGGAACTAAACAGTTCCAAAAGCTGTCGTTGCATTCAGATTGATCACTCGTGCACTTATTAAGAGCATCGCTACATTTCTAGAGGTACAAAAAAAACATTTCTAGAGGTACAAAAAAACAAAAAAACAAAATGAACAATGTAGTTAATTATGATAAGTTTATCTAATACAATTGAAATTGTATTCCTGCAGGTATACTAAAATAGACCCTGGGTAGTTCGGTATGCCTTTAAGCACCAAAGTAGGCTCAAAATGGCATAAAATAAGCACCAATGAGAAATCGTGTAACCCATGTTCATGAAATATGTTTGTGACAACGCTTACATAAATGAAAAATGAAACGTGAAAGAGGAAGAATCCAAACTTCGTAACTGCACCTACCTTCACTAGCGCTTTCCAGTCTTGAAAACTAATGTTTGCATGTATGCCATCTCTTAATATATCAACAAACTACAAAAGAAAATTATGCTCAGTACAGGACACATACATTAAACGAATCCCGAAGGGAAGATGAGTTAGTTGTGAAAGTTTGAGTATCATAACCCAGTGGGCAAAATCTTCAAAAAATCTCTGTGGAGGAGTGTTTCACTTATTGAAACAGCAGGTGATATTGCTTGCCACTCCTATAGAAAACACTCCTCCTCGTAGACCATTTGGAGATTTTGCCCACTGGGAAGACATTATAGGATTCGACAAATGTGATCGTGCATCGCCCGCTCAATCGTTACTCATAATTCATTCGTGGAGACATATTAATTTTCAATGCATAATTATCGGGGTTCCTAATATCAAACTTTCACTGGAAAAAAAATCCTGTTTTTGACATATTTTTTGAATAAAGAGTTTTGATTTGCATGAATGATGTTATTTATCTCAATTACTTCAGAAAAATAAATAAAACAACATAATGAAAAAACATCACACACTTTGTGATGTAATTGAGAAATATGCATCTACCATATTGGAAATAGCATTTCGAATGTTACACATATCACTTAGCAACTTAATATTTGCCCTTGTTAATATCAGAATAAATTTTTATATAGAACTGATAGTGTTACGGGAACTTAATGTAAGTGCAGTCCGTCTAAATGGTAATTAAGAAATTTAAAAAACTTTACAGGGCCGAAAATTGTTTCAGAGATATCCCGTTCTTGAAACTGACTATATTTTAGTGCTTCTCGGTTGCCCCATTGGTAACTCATAATGAATACTATAGACAGCTCTCGAAGCCCAAAAAATGAATTGAGAACAAATACCGCGCACCGTTCTTTTTTTCTTCTTCAGCAAAGGCGCGTTAGCATCCACCGATATATAATTGTAAAATATAAGTTCGAACATATTAATGTTTTTACCTCCTCCTTTTTGGATTCTTTCGATACTCCCCTCGAATCACAAGCAAATATCAAACAGCAACAAAGAGTTAAAATCACGTGACACAACTTCATTGTCATTTGTAGCATGTAAAGAAAGCGTAAATTTTTCCTTTCAATTTTTAAAGTCCCTAAAACTATCTAATGATTGACCCTTTTAACGATTAATTATACCAATCCTTTACAAAAAAAATGATGAATTCTTTATTTCGTTCTTTTTATAGGTTTAGGCTTGTATAGTTTGCAAATGTGTTCCATTCAAAGCATTGTTTTAATTTGTTTGACCGCAGAAGATCAAATGTTTGTGACATCTTTGCAAACAAGTTTTTCAAGATGGCAGCAACGTTATAAACAAACCGGCAGAAATTGATTACACTAATGTTTACATATAAGGGAAGGAAAAAATAAAGTAAGATTAAGCATCTTGTTCTTAAAAGCATGAAGAGATTTCACTTTTTTATCGAGTTGTGAAGACTATTCCACACAACAATTCCACTTCGAAAGAATTTGTTCCATAACAGACAGACAGTGCCTATCTTTGGCGAAACTAATGAACTGGCGTCACGCAGGGATTGTGGGATTACCTTTTGAACAAATATTTATTTCATTAAAGAAGATTGAAGCTGTGTAATGTTTTGTAGATCTCAACTAATAAAAACCCGGATGTTAAGAACACGAATTTCACGTATGCCATCTTTTGCCAACAAGTCTGGAAGGCTTGCTTCACTAGTTCCATACAAACTCCTAAGCCACATTAAGAACCTTTTAAGGTACGTTTCTGAAGTCCTAAGACTTTTTTGTAAGTTGTTTTATTACAGAACGTCCATATTAATCGGCAATAACAAAAGTAAAACTGTCTACAGCAGTCATACAGCGAAAGAAGTTGTTTGAAATCTAAAAACTTCCGAATTGTGTGAAGACACCAGATGCTTCTGCAGAGCTGGCCTATATGAACATCGAGGGAAAGTGTTTTATCAAGGGTTACTCCTAGCAACTTCACAGAAACTGATGGAACTAACATGATCCCGTTTAGATGTAACTGAATGTTGATCTCGCCTAATAAAATCATTTGGAATTTTGCTGGGTCATTAAAACCCACTTTAACAACCTCAAGTATAAGTTCTGAAACTAAAGAACAATTTAGGCTGGAGTATTAAACAGCCGACCATTTTTAAACACAACTATGTTTTCTCCGACAGATATTTTTTCCCGACTGATTTTCCCCCGACAAATACTCTTACCCGGTTTTACCCCAACAAACATTTTTGATTTTTGGCTGACTCTTTTCACGCGGGAAAATAATCCCGATCTTATGTTCGGATTGACTGTTTTCTTCTTTCGCTATTGTCAAACACAAATTAAAAGGAACAAGCAATCAAAGCATAACTATCTTTAGATTAGGAAGCTCTATTATCAGGGATGCCATAGCACTATTTTTAGAAAACCGAAAATTCCATATGCCATATAGGAATGACCCACGCAGTTCGCGTAATTGCATGTAGCGACCGACTGATGAATTTGTTTGGGGAAAACTGACTAAAGCGAAAATTGGCTCGACCAAAGTGACTATTTTTGGAAAAGTGACTAAATTTCCCCCCAACTTTTTTATCCCCGATAAAGGATGTTTTTAAAATATTGGCATTAACATTAACATTCTGACTTCTTTCTGACTTCTCCAAAAGTAAATATTAAATTACAAAACAAAATAGTTTTTCTTTACATATTTTACTGTTACTGTTTTTTTGAGTTTTAGCGTTTTTAGTGCTCTCTTGAAGGAGTTGACCTTTCTTTCAAGCAATATCATATATGCTTCCCTCAGACAAAGAAGCTTTCATTAGAGAACTAACATTCTGATTTCTTGAATTCAATTGAATTTAGATTTTATTATTGAATTCAATTTCTTGATTTCCAATTCAACCGAGAAAACCAAGCTACACACAATTGCATTCAAGACTTACATCTTATTTCCCAGCTTGCTAATGAAAAACCACTTAAGACAGAGTAAAGCAAAAGAACATCAAACTTGATGAACGATTATAACGTTGGAAAGATGGACAAATGGAAAAACTATTAAAGGAAGGTCGAACGATTCAAAAAAGGTTAGTTAATAGCAAAAAGAGAGACCAGTCCGACGTATCACGACGTATCACGACGTATCACGCATATTCGCTAAGCTCGTGATGGAAGGGAAAGTAAATGCTGCAATCAAGCTATTGTCAGAAAATAACGAATCCGGTGTACTGAAATTGAAATACCAAGTCCAGCTTCCATACAAGAAGCTACCCTACTTGAAAGACCCATTAATATAACCGAAAAATCATATTTTGACAACATCAATGAAGACCTGATGAAAATTGCCGCAAAGCGTACAAAAGGCGCAGCGGGGCCATGTAAGCTTGATGCTGAACAATATAGAAATATTCTTGTGACCAAAAAATACAAGGCTGAATTTTTAGCTAAAAGTTAGCTACTATTATCATTGATCCTTCGACAATAAGTTAAGTTGAGCATTAGTTAATTGCAATCTCGTACCGCTTAACAAAAATCCAGGAATACGACCCATCGGAGTAGGTGAGACTTTAAGGCGGATGATAATTGGAAAAATGATAAGCTGGGTGTAAAAGAAAGAAATATACAAGAAGCAGCTGGACCACTTCAGGTAACAACAGGTCTCGAAAGTGGAACTGAGGCAGCCATTCACGCTATGAGTGAGATTTTCCATGACCAAGATTGCGACGCAGTAATTTTAGTTGATGGTAGCAACGCATTTAATGCCATGAATCGTCAAGTTGGTTTGCACAACATCCAGTACATTTGTCCGCATTTTGCTACTATCTTAATTAATACTTATCGTTATCCATCACGCTTAATCATTAACTGTCAGAAAGAAATCTTATCGCAAGAAGGTACAACGCAGGGAGACAATTTGGCAATGTCTTTCTACGCATTAAGTACTTAATTAAGAGTACTTAATCTACGCATTAAGACTTCATGTAACAGACTTTACAAATCTTTTGCATTTTTATGTAAAAATTCATTCCTTCACAGGTGCGTCAATTTCTTTCAGGCTTTACCGTAGATATAACAAATATGCACTTCAAGGTGGTAAGAAAATTTCACTGGAAAAAAATGATATCACATATTCCCAAAATTAAATTCTTGTGAAAGGAAAGAATACTATTTGCCTCAATGTCTGTCAACATATACTTGGTAATATTTAATTTTAAAAAAATATGAATATTAAAAATATTAAAAAAATATATCATTTTTGCAGGGCAAGATAATCGTTCCAGGAGTGAACTGCAACTAACCCGAATATTCCTACGACACTTCCTTTTGACCTTAAATTTGCGAAATTTTGCCCATTAACTTTTGGGAGATTATCAAAATATGGGATATTGCAGAATTTTTTTTTATATTAATCAATTTACGTTGTTTTTCAGGTTAAAATGAGGTTTCAAGTTAAAATACTTGTGAAAATTAGTTAGAAATTCATCTGAGATTGTATAACATTTATATAATTTATTTTTAGGTCCTTTGTTGGTGGCATCATCTCGTATCTGCTGCCAAACTCCTCCTCAAAACTTGAGATTGTCAGAATTACCTGGACTTGTCCGAAGTCTTTGAACTTGCCGGCCTTAATGATTCCCATTGCTCAATTTTGCATAGCTATCTTTGTCACGTGAGAAGTATATATACTCTTCAGTTTTTACTTTGGCACATATTTTGTTACATTGTATTAAACATTTTTTTATAATAGATTGGGTTCATAATACATGATGAAAAATTGTATTCAATACTCCAGTATAAGGACTTCAGGTTGAAAATCGACAGTTATAAAGGATTTCAGATTCGAAATAGAATTCTTTGTTTGGCCCAAATTTTCTTTCTAAAATGTAGTTCTTGCCGCCGCAGGAGAAAGGCTGTAAAATTTAGTAAATACACGCGGAGTGTTATACGAAGTGTTCTAGTTTTCCTTCGTAATGTGTGCTACTTTTCTGGTATGCCCAACCGCGCTGACCTTTAGGCCACATGGCCTCTTGCTTGTTTTGCTTTATATTGCTTTCTTTAATAAAGTAACCTTTACCAACTTACTTGTACTTTTCGCTAGCTCCCAAGCACGTTCAATTTGGTTTCTCCAGCTGGTCTGCAGATTCGATGAGTATTTTGAAATGCGATAACACTACGGCCGCCGGGGGGAAAGTAAACAAAAACACAGAAATCACGTGATTCATGTCGTAACCCCTTTAAAACAAAAGAAAAATAACATGCATGAGCTGTAACCATAGATACCTAAATAAAAAATTTTAAATCGAAAAAAATATAATATCCTTAAATGTTTTAAAATAAGTATCTATGGTTACAGCTCACGCAGGTATATTGCTTTTGTTTTAAACAATAAGTTGCTGGTGTTTTTTAATTAAACCATATTCACACTTAAGGATACGGTAACCTGTATACAAGCAATTTATATGGTTTGTTTTCAAGCATTTGGGAAAAGGCAATCGACGTGTCATTCCATCGTGTGTTATTTGGAAAATAAGAGAGAAATATCCACTGGACGGCATTTATAAACCTTTTGAGTGGGGAACAGACTAACGAGCAACTATGATCTACACCAAATGTATTTTTAAGAAACCTTTGTAAAACAAAAATGGAAATGGAAATATAAATTAAGATTTGTCAAACAGTAAACCTCAATCTTTGATTTGCTATAACAAAACTTTTGTCAGGTTTCGGAGTTGATGCAATATTCCTTGGCAGCGTATGGGCCGGCTCAATAACTGAAATAGGTTTCTTTTCAACAATGGCCTCGACTGTTTTGTCTACTATGTTAGAGAACATTCTGAGGCTTTTTTCCTCTTTTATTGGTTTGGCTTTTATTGGTTTTGTTATTTTGGAAAATGTTACGTTATAACGATCTTTCCCATCTTTCGTTTTGGCTTGCTGTAAATTACAACCAGCATTAAAGTCAAGAACTTCCAACCTCTGTCACTTGCGTCAGTGAAATTGCAATGATTCAGCCTTATGCTGTTATCCCATAACAACTGCACAGGAAGGGAAAAGAACCAACGCCGACAGAGAAAATTCAACGATAGAGAAAATACAACAACAACCGTTTTGGTAACAACAAGTGAATGGAACAAGGACGAAGAATAACTATGGCTGTTCTGTTTCCTCGCGGTATTTTCTTAATCATAATTTTAACCATCTCAAGCAACCCATCCCATGGCAAATGTCAACAGCGATATACATCTGATCAAACAACCGACCAAACTGTTGTAGCATTATTCTCAATATCTAACAAGAAATCTCCAGATACAGTCGATTTAAACGCAGCTATAAGGATGAATATTTTGTTTGAGAATATTAAAAGCTTGAAGAATGACACCGTCGGCTTAGTAGGTATTGATATGTGTGACGAAGTCGATATTTTGTTGGAAACTCTGCTTGATTTGATATTGGACCACGAAAATGGATCTCATCAAATTATAGTGATTGTAACTTACCTTTCGTTTCAGTTAACCATAGCAACAGCACCGCTCTTGGTAACCGCCAGAATTCCTCTGATATCATATACTAACCAGTTCTTATATCCGCCATCTCTAACTGAACAGGATCACTTCTTTTTCAGTTATGATCATACAATCCTTCCAAACATTGAGTGATAAAATAGTGGAGCTGAATATCACACACGCTTCCTTTCTGAACTTTTGCACTCACAGGAGCGAATGTAAACACTCTGCCGATTTCATGCGTCACTTTAAAACACCGACACGTCAGATATGCATCAAAGGACGTCAAACTTCACCCAATACACAGAACGCCATTGGTGAAACAATCAACGAACTGGCTTTGGATTCCAACTTGAAATTAGTGTTGGTTTCTGGTGAAATTCAAAACATTGAGCAGATATACAGAAAGCTCTTGAGGTTGGTAAACTTGCTTTCTTAATAACCTATTTGAAGTACGATTTAACTAAATGGTGTTACAATTCCACGTCCATGCAATTTCCTAACTTTCCGAATCAGACATTTCAGAGGAATTGCACGCAGAATTTAAAAGTTATCTTGAATAACAGCGAAGTTTTTTTCAATAAAGTTATCACGCAATTTTTACGACATCATCTTCAAGAGAAACCTGAAAAGTTTACGTATAAAACAGAGATAGAAGAACGCTCGAGTCGATTTTATCAAAGGTTAAAAAATCTACGACGTTAAAACATTCCGCGGTGCCATATTCCTGTATGCGGCAAGGGGAAAACATTAGTTTTTCAAACATTTTCCCAAGGAATTTGGAATGAAAGTTTTGGATGGCACTGTAAATTCTGTGAGGCTGGCTACTATAAGGATTCTGTCGGAAATATGCCCTGCAAAGTTTGTCCTAGTCGTTGGAGAAGTGGTAGTCTTCGCATGTCTTGTTTTGGCATGTATGAAGATGCTTATTTGAAATATGAATCGAAAGCCGCTGTCATGGTGATGAGTCTGACATCCATTCTTGTTGTTAGTGCCCTATTCACATTGTGCGTGTATTATAGTTACAGAAAGACGCCAATAATGGTATGTACCAATAAACTTCTGGCTTCTACACAACTGATTGCTCAATTAGTTTTATCCATTCTGTTGCCTTACCTTTTTATTGGAAAACCAACTCTATACATATGCTATGTCTGCGTTTCAGTACCATTAGCTGTTACACTAGCCAGAATGCAGAAGTTATTGCAAATCTTTTCCATCCCAGCCAGATTGAGAACGATGACCTACGAACGATGCATTACCTTGGTGGTAACTTTAGGTATAATTCCCTGTCTGTACCTGTACCTGACATCAATAAAATTTCAAAAGCAATGAAATACGGCGATATAGGCTATACCAGAACGATCTATTGCAACACAGACTTTCATGTTCGTGTTCAGACGCTGTTCACGTTCTGTTTATTTTTTGCTAATAACTTCCAGGCTTACAGAACAAGAGGATTGCCAGATAATTTTAGTGAGGCGGTGTGTATATCAATATCATCCTGTTCTTCATGCGTAATTCTAATATTGCTGCCACTCGTGTGCTACAGCCTTACAGGTCAGCTGCTCCTTCCAGACCCATTTCTTATTGTTCAAATGAGGGATTCCAACTGCTGACATCAGCACACTGCAACCCACAGTTCTACGTATAACAGTTCATTATCTTCTAAGTTTTTCTGCCAAAAATACCAAAAATTGGCAAGTGTATGAAACAAAAGCAACTAACAAACCAATGAAAAAAAGAAAGAAAAATTAAATGTTTTGTTTATCTATACAATGTTCCCCACATGGACATGCACAAAGTTAACTTTAAGGGCCGATTTTCACTAGATAGAAACCATAATAATAATCATTGTTATATGTTGTTTATTTCATCTGGAGATGGATGTGGCAGTTTGCTTTGTTTGTTTCTTTTATCAATTAAATATCAAAGCACCACAAATTGACGGATACGATACAATCTATTATATTCAACTACAAATGCCAAATGCCAAAACGTTTTAATGTTTTAACTTTATTACTTAATAATTATCTCTATTACTAAAACTCCCAGTAGAATGTAGAACCGATTGTGACATTTAAAACAAGGCCGGATGTACTAGCAGGACTAAAACACGGCGTTTAATCAGATATTCGCGAATGGTGTATTGGAAGTCCGGATTGAAAATTAAAACAGAGAGAAAGACATTGTCTAAGTTCACCGAAATTTATTTCAATAATGAAATTCAACATGCTACATGCAGCATAATACATTATTTTTAAAAATGCGTCATGGCTGCGAAAAAGGCGATTTTCAGAGTGTTGATGATAATCAAAACGCAAAGAGAAGAAAGAGATGAAACGAAAATAAATAAATGAATAATTCAAACATCCGTAGGCGCCAAATGTTGTTGTTCATGATCAATTTATAAACATCTGCCATCAATATGTCCATCCGATGTATCGATTGAACAGAATTTGGTCCCAGCTGCGCAATACATGCAAGCGGCTCCATTCTCATAACACCAGTAAAATGTGGAATCTTTCAAATCATTTGCGTTGTGGTAACGTCCGTTCTTTCGATCTTTGCAGAATCGGCTCGCTATGAAATAACATAGAAAAAAATCACTTATACCATAAACTCGGTAATACGCCAACATGTCCTTAGTTGAAGACTAAGTTTATATGTTTTTTTTCTTTAATTGTGAACTCATTTTTATCACATGAACATATTATAACCAATGCAATGTAATAATCATTTAGTTTTAATCGATCAAAGTGATTGTATACCCAACTACAGTTATAGAACTTGACATTTTCTACTGACTATGGTTGAAATGAAATTCATAACTTACCACCAGTCTGTGTGCAACCTCCGAATGGAGGAATAGTTGTTGCTGTAACTGGAGGTAAAGTTGCTTCACATTCTACAAGGGGAAAAAATGAGTTGTATAGGAAACCACATGAAAAATGCAATGTTTGGATACACCACAATTATTTATTAACATTTAAAGACTTTTAAACAACAAGGTAGGTACAATATTGATATAATTCTTAATAGGTATCATCAGTAATGTCGTATTTTGTATAGTAAAGATATCCATAGCATTGATTTCCTTGCAAGCCGAAACAATCATAATTATCATAATTATCATAATTATTTATTTGATCAACAGATGTGATATATGGGAAATGAAGAGCTTTATATCCTCGATTATCCAAACTTTTCCTCTACTAAATTCCACTATATTATATTGATTATATTTTTGAAGCAGACATATTCGGACATATTCGGACATATTTGGTCAGAGCAATAAAAGGTCAATTTAGTTCAATCCGTTCAGATAATCAAAGATGCATTTAATATTATAATCTCTTTTTTCTTTACAAAAATATAACTCTACCTTCTTGCCCTTTTGCTAGACATCTATTGCATTTTTCCACATAGTGTAAATTCTCAGTTGCACATGGCAAACATCGTGGTTTATGGCCATATTCACAAACAATATAGAAATGATCTTCATGAGAGTAGCTGCCAGCTTTTCGGTCAGCACAAAAGTCTGATCTATAACCTGGGCCTAAAAAATACAGTATTATTGAGTTAATGGAAGTTTTTTGGTGATAAGAGGTTATTTAGAGACTATCCTAGTTTAATACTTAAACGACCGTGTGAACTAGGTAGGCTTAAAATACTCTAGTAAGATTTAATCGACCGTGTGAACTAGGCTCAAGATTGCTAACAAGTTGAGTTAGCAATCAATATCTAATAAGCACAATTACAATTGTCATAAATGCGTCAAAAAAAGCTTCTTTTTACTTACATTGTGGTACGGATTTGGTTGGTGATGGTTCCGGTGTTGTCAATTTCACAACTATAATATAATAATAATAAAGAATTAAACTCTGTAATTGACATATTCACTGAAACCAACATTGAAGTTGAATAAGAAGCGCCTCATCAAATTGAATAAAAATATGCTCGTGCCCTAGGATTTATGG
Source organism: Turritopsis rubra (assembly GCA_039566895.2). Taxonomy (NCBI): domain Eukaryota; kingdom Metazoa; phylum Cnidaria; class Hydrozoa; order Anthoathecata; family Oceaniidae; genus Turritopsis; species Turritopsis rubra. The sequence continues at coordinate 1,577,248 of CM077629.1, read as the reverse complement.
AATGCCTGCTGTTCCCTGGGGTAGATCGAGTCCAATACTAACACAAGGTTCAATAGAGACGCGTGGGGATTTGTTGAAAATTGGGCACATTCATGTAACATCGTATTTCATTCATCATCAAAGTTAAACAAAGTTATTATTAGTATCTTACGAGGTTTAGCAACACGATAAATCCATTTCCCGGGTTTACCAACATTAGAATCAGTTGCTAATTTTAATGTTTTTTGAAGTCCCTCTCCATTGGTGTCTTCCAATACTGAATAAGGATGTTGGAAAAAATTTGAACGGGCTTTTCCTTGCCATCCAACCTAAAAGAAGGAGCCAAACAAGTCACGGATGACGTGGTTTTTCTTCAGTCCTTTCACATGACGAATTGAATAGATAGTGGTAAACTTACAGCGGTCGGCATAAATTCAGAAACGTTTAAGTTTCCGTAATGCAAAAATAAATATGTTTCATTCTCGTCTGTTGCTAAAGCCATTTGGAATGATACTGAATCCTACAAATTCAAATATATAAATTTATATCTAAGAGTGTAAAAGGAAATGTTCTTTAACTGTTTTAGGGATGTAGAAGTCCTTATATTAAACTTACCAACATACCTCTCTCCCTCCCTCCCTCCCTCCCTCCCCCCCCCCCTCCCCCCCCACCACCCACACACACACGGACACGCACACGTTCAAACGTCATCGTGTGTAGTGTTTTCTCTTTTCTTGTTGCTATAGTAAAAGAAGCGATTATCTGGAAACGAATAAAACCTTGAATGAATTACGTCACAAATCGCCTCGTTTTCAAAATGAATAATAATAATAGAATTTGTCTCGTTTACAAAAAGAAACGTTAGATATGACGTAATTTTTGAAATAATTTGCTTAAATTTTACGTTACCGATTCCACTTCGTAGAATTTTGCATATTTCCAAGTAGCTACGAACACCCTAGTTGCTTTGAAGCTATTATGAAAGTTGTTTCGGACATCAACGGTGGCCTGGTGAATAGCAGAATACCCGTCTAATTCATTGAATATGTTGTAAGAAAATACGGACTTCCAGTGTTTGCTGAAAACTAGATCGGTGTGGTAAACAGCAACCTGGGGTACTGGGACCTTTTCGATATAATGTATTCTTGGAAATGGCTCGGGAAATTCGATGTCGTATGCCAAGTATCCGAAAGCTACGTAACCATTTGTACTCAGCTAAAAGTGAAAATAAATATTAAAAAATAAAAATAAAAAGTATAACATATACTAAAAACTATAACAAATAATATATATAAATATTAATTGAGAGTATAATAAATTTTTGATTGATTCACTCTAACTTGTGAAGGTGAAAACAAAATGGTAACTTGTGAAAACAAGTTATGTGCCTTTTATAGAAACCAATTAAAGAATATATTCTGTGGCATTGTAATTAGTACATTTCTAAAACCACCTTTGATAGAATGAAAAGCGTTTCTAGTTAAAAATGTTTGCCTTGCAGAAAGAATGATAGAGAAATCTACAGAATGCTGTTGAAAAGAAGCTTAATAATCCCTGATTTTCTAAATCACCAAACGTGTGATAATAAATGCTAATAAATGTAAGTTATAAATATTGCAGGATGATTTAAATGAATTGACACGAACAATATGGTTTTTTGAAATGGTTTTATGAACATCCTGATTGTACCTTCTGTGACCACAATGTCACCATCCGTTACATTGTGTGAGTGTTTGTTTTCAATTAGAGACAATTAAAATCGCTAATTGATGGTGCTTTAGAGCTGCAAATACTTTCATAAGCTTGATATTGAGTAATAACATGTCAGTAGGCATGCAATTAGAAACGATTCACTGTTATACATATGTTACTCTTGAGGTTAATTTTGTGGTCAAACATATGACTTTTTGTTGTTTATTTGTTGTTTTTGTTTGTTTGTTCCAAAGAATTGGATCAGTCATAAGACAAATATCAAAAGAATCACGAAATTAAAAAAATAAGTTTACTTACCTGAAATTTTTTGTTATCTTCTAAATCTAAAAACGGTATATGCTTTCCGACATCAATAAAAAATACCGCGTCGTCTTTGTGTTGCGGATTGATACCTTTGTTGACGTCAACTAAAATAGTGTCGCCGGCATACTCGCCATAATCAAAAAAGTCGTATTTATCCAACGTGAGCACTGTTGTGGCACAGGACAGAATAACAATAAAACAAATTGATTTCATCATCTTTTTTCTTCAATAAATTATTTCTTTTTTTCTTTCAGTTCTTTTTCTTTCTTTTGTATTTGTTATTTTTCTTTGTGTGTTTTTTTTTTGTATCTTTTGATTTATATGTTGCTTTTGGTCTGTTGTGTATGCAACTGAATTTTATATTAAAAACAATCGTATTTATATCTAACGAAGAATAACATCAATTATGTAACAGTGAAAGAATTACTTGTCCCTTAATGAAAACAGTTAAGCTTTATGTGTCGGATATGACACAATACAGATACTGCATTATACAACCAGATTTACATATCATTGTAAGATTTGTATTATCTATAGAACAAATTACCCCTTTCATTTGTTACAATGTTGACGAAAATTTCCTGAAAGATTAAAAAAAATTATTATTATTTTATTTGTTGAAAATTTAATACGATTTGAACGCGAAATTAGAACATTAATCACGATAAATTTGGCATCTTTTGTGGAAAACTAAAAAAACCCTCTTATATAACATAATTTGGCGTATACAACAAACGCGCATGCGTATTTAACAAAACTTTGATAGTTTGATAGGGCTTAGTCCATTATTTTTAGCTTCTCAAGATAAACATTTAATTTAATTTAGATAAACATGATTTAATTTAATTAATACTGGTTAATCCCGCTTCATACTTACTTCTGTTATGAAAATGAATCCAAAAAAAATATGTGTCTATAGTTAAAAGCCATGATAGAATGAATCAATATCGTCAGTTGAAAAAAATTGGACACGTTTATGAAAAAACTGTCCAATACCTTATGAAACATGTTTGTTTCATAAAGGTGCGTTGTTAGGGTAACCATCTTTAAATTGTTTTTCTCCATTTTTAATTTGGTTGTTTATACTGTTGACATGATGGCCAGTAACTATGGGAACTATCTAACAATTTACTGCTACTCCCCTAAGGTATTATGTATGTATGTACCTGCGCGATAAGAGCTTTGGAAGATCATGTTTTTGCAAAGACTGGAAGCCATACGGATCTGAAATTCACCCCAATTGCTCGAAATTGATTTGTGAATTGTCACTGAGATGATCTTAACGCCAATTATTCAACATCAGAAGTATGATAAAAAATGGAGGCCTTCTGCTTTTTAAAAGATGTTTCGCCTTATTTTTGAATGTATTTGGATCTGGTTTCCACGGTTCTTTGATGGGATCACATTGAAACGAGATAGCAGTTCTAAATCGGATTCGGCAGATCCTGTGTAAACGTTCGGCCGGTGAAGCTACAACTTTATGGACGGGCCCAATCTCGTGAAAAAGTCCTCTTAGTTAGGCGATGGTAGTATTCTCACTTGAACAGGCAATGTGTAGCCTACTAACCAGAGAAAAAAATATCTAATGAAATATATTGTGTGACAATAAAGATGATTTTAATCTGCATCAATATTTTCTCCTGATATTCACCCTTATTGTAATTAACACTTAAAACGTAATAGCTTGTAATTTCCACGCATTGTGAGTTTTAGGGAAGATTAGAAAAGTCTGCATGATGATAAGAAGAATTTATTGGCAATTTGAAAATATTGAGATATTGATTGGAGATATTGATTCGCATGTTTCCGGTGAAAAAAAATCAACAGAAAATGTTTTGCAGAAAATCTTTCGAACAAGTTTCATCCTAACGGAAAATAACTCACATTCCTGCTGTAATATATGTGAGGAAGGAACATAACATCAACACCCTGACCACATCTTTAACTGGAAAGTAATAACGTTGGTGGGAGTTATGTCTTCCTGCAGCTGTTAGTGTTCCCTCTGTCCATTGATATTATTGTGATACACCCTTTTTTAGATCATTTAATCATTAGAGCAACAACAGGTTTCTTAAGACTTAACATCGAAATTTGAAATTTGAGATAAGATCTCTCGAGTGTCGCTTCTCTCAAGAAAAGTAATCACCTGTTTTGAGTGATAAGGACATTCAAAAATCATAAAACCTCGGAAGGATGCAACAGAAGGATGCAACAGAAGCTAGGAAGTATTATTGAGAAGGAAAGAAGGGAAGCATTTCATGTATTTTAATCATCAAGAAAATGTTATTTTAAATTGTTGTTTGATAAAAACTATCTTCCTAAAAATGTGGGCGCTCAATTATCTTTGAGTTACGTAAAAAAATAGTATTCAATTAAAGAGTAATTGCAATCTTAATAGTTTCTATGTGTTGACGTGGAATATATGCACCCTAATATGACTGACAAGATGATAAGGTGATAGTGAATGAATATTCCATGCTGGTATTTTAGCTATTTTGATTTTCGTCGTATATATCTTGCATCTGCATCTTGCATTACTTAATAAGGTGCCAGCTATAATCTGTTGTAATTACTGAAGTTAATACCGCAATGCAGATCCCTGATTTTCTATTCTGTGACAGTGCCGTAGCTTAAGACTTAAATCTGGGGATAGGGGCGTGTGGCATTCTAATTAGAGTTACCCTATGGGCCACCGCGGCTGCAAATAACTGAAGGTTATTCGATCCTGACAAATTACCCTAAATATCAATCCAAATTTTTCGAACATTTCTATATTTTGACAAAGACTACTTAAACTTCCTAGAACCACTTCTTCAAATAATAGACATGACATTTCGAAATCTTTTCTGTAATCAAGAATGACAGGAGACAGTCTTAATCGTTTGTATCGAAAACGTCCTTACTTCAAGAAGAGGTTTTGCTCTCCATTTCTGTATAAAAAACAACAAATTTTTTATCGATCTTTTTTATCTTACTTAACGTAGGAAGAGAATATTTAATCTAACTTCGCAACAACATCTTCTCGATCATGCTGATCTGCAGGTATGTGTCTTGAATCGCTGAAAAGTTTAGAACAAGTGGAGAGATGACATCATATTTGGGAGGAAACAAAACACTCACCTGAATGTTTTTTGAACAGTTGCATTGAAAAATAATGTCTGTACGTTTGACCATGGTGTTTGTAATCTCACCTTAAAATACAGCAAATTCATTAGTTAAGTCACACACTGCATGAAATATTTTTCAATGACTTTTTCTTGGATTTTCATTTTTGAATGACCATTCCCGATATTCAGTTATCTCCCTAATACAACATACAACTGCCACAATGCAATGCAATGCTCTAATTACCCGTGTTGGGGTTTGTTAAAACATGTCCCTTAATGGCATTGAGAATATCAGTTTTGTTCATGAAAACGTTTTATTATTCCATTGAGATATTTTTTGCATTGCATCTTTGTTTATTTCATTTATCATTATTTGTTAAAGAAGGTCGTTAAAATGCAGTTACAATACTGATGTGAACCTGTGGACCTGTTGTATTATGTAGTGGAGAGATAACTGAATCAGGGTATCGGCAGATTAATAACACCGAGTTATACAAAGTTTGAATTATGACGTCACAGTCGCATCACTTATAACATTTCCAAAAGTCAATTGATTAATTTGAATAAAGTTATCACGAAAATAATACGCGTACATCATTAAGCATCGCCAGGTTTAAATGGGTACTTTTTTCAACCACTGTTGCTAACCACTGTTGCTAATAAAAGCCACTGTTGCTAATAAAAACACGGTTAAATCAAAGCTGATAACCTGGAAGGGATAAGTCACCGGACGAGAGAGAAGAGACCATTGTAAACGATAGATCAACCAGTAAGTAAATAACGAGACATTTTAAGATAATTGGGACATTTACTTCCATTTCCCTTCATCCCTCCTTCGCCGACCGTCACCTTTTTATAGTACGTTTCTTCACATTGAGATCATTATTCCCCCTTTTTTATTTTATATATTTATTTATTTAAAGTCGGTATAGTATACATAGTTTTAAATAAATCTAATTATAAAAATCTAATCAAAACCGACTAAAACCGACTCTGGTCATATTGGTGCTTGTAAAGTCCATTGGAGTGGAATATCAGTTCAATTTATTAGGTGCGACGATTGAACCGCGGCCACACCAGTGAAAAACGAAGGCGAATCTACTAATCAAATTTATAATAGTGGGTTTGTGTAACACTCTAGCGCATATTTCAAGCGATAAAGGGTGGTTGGAAGAAGATTTGAAGCTCTTGTTTGTATTTTCTGTCTTTCAGAGGAAAACAACCTCAAAATTTAAATATTCCTTGAGTGAAGATATTGCGACTTAATTTTCAGAGGATACGGGTGTAATATATTTCTGCTTAATTGCGGCATTCTAAATTACGAACGCGTTTTTCTTTTCTTTGTTTGTCAAAAATATCCTGAATTACATAACATGAAAATTACATGAGTTATTCGGAAAGTAAAATAGGCATCATTGTCTGAGGGAAACTCGCAATTATCATTTAACTTTGAAGCATTTGTATAAAAATGCGAATTTGTGAATTAATGGTATAAAATAACAACACCAGGAACTTAAAAAGGAGTGGGCCGTTCGCATTGCATTATTATCTAAGTAACATCATACCACACAATGCATTGCAACAAAAAATTATAAAAAATGTCCAAAGGGAATAATAAAAGAAATTCAATCACAAAACTAAGATTGTGACGTTGAAATACATCGTCAAACAAACCGCACAGTAACCGTGACAGTGGTCACGATTTTGTAAGTAAAGCTATGTCATTTATATTCAAGCATAAAAATAAACTACACGCCTTTTCATAAGGACCAGGCTGATTGGTGCTAATTTATTTTCCATCTTGGTGCTTGCATAGAGCTGATAAAGGTGGTGCTGATGAAAAAAACCCCGTCTAATTATAACTCGTCATTTAAAACAACCAACCAGTTACAACTTAGGTTGTAACAAGTCTGATCAAATGGATGTCAAATATGCAAGCAGTTACTCTAGTCGACTTATAAGTGGTTAGTTATGTTACAAGACGTCTTTATATCTGGTCCTGCTAGCTGACAACTTATAGTCGATCTGACGAGTGACAGATTGATAAGTCTTCGTTTATATTAACATCCGCCCTAAGCAAGGCAACCCAAGTTAATACAATTCCCAAATTTGGGTAAAAAAATAAAAATAAGTTAAGTACGGTTCATATGTAAGGTAAGTTTTTAAAAACAATTGATGCTGAAATATAAAACAACAACAAGAAGGTACGTTTCCTTTCCATGATTACAATAGCTATTATCACTCCCGCTATTAACCCCCTACGCCTGCTCCAAGTAATTACAGTACAGTATATATAATCTATGGGTCGAAAGTGCAAAAGAAAACCTACGTTAAAAATAAAGTAAGAACATCCTAGACAAAGTCTGAAAATAGAGTTGATAGTTGGAAAGTTGGCCAGTACAAACCCTTCGAACATGTTATCTAAATGTTGTATAATGGATTATTATATAAGAGGTCTTAACTATTTGAACAACTCTTCCAACGTGCCATTTAACACGTTCCAAGACATTTATTATTGTTAGGCGGTCTTCTAAGTTGTTATATGACCCTAAGAACAAAACAAGAACAATCCTGTGAAGAAATTTTCAGCGAAAAACATTTCGCAACTGTCATTTCCACAAGTAAAATTTTGTTTATTTTTGATATCCAGTGAAATTGTTTTAAACGATGATTTAATCGATCATTTTTTTTCAAATTTTTTTTTTCGCTCAAATTGGTGGAAATCATGCTTAAAGAACGATATCCTGGTTAATCTACGTATTTTTACGTAAAAATTTAATAATTTGAAATGTTTACTTAAGCTCGGCTCCCACTAGGCGTCAACTTGCGACAAAATGCGATATCTCAAGACGAACTCAATTTTTTATTGTTGTTGTTGATATTTTATCCAAAATAGGTGCATTTTAATTCTTTACTCTGATATCAAAAAAAATTCTCGCGCGGTTTAATTTTTTTTCAATAGAAACGATATAATTAATACGAGTCCCCTATGAGTTAAGCATTGAAACAGTAATTAACACTTTAAATAATGATAAACCTTGATTCTCACAGGGCGCCAACTTGCGATAACTTAGGATAATTTCAACTAGATTGTCGCGTTGAAATTATCGCAAGTTATCGCAAGTTGACGCCCAGTGGGAACCGAGCTTTAAAGAATGTGTGTACGATTTCTGTAATCCCAAAACACCCAGCTGTTGGTGCCCTGTTTTCTACTTTATGATGTAAACAGCAAAATCATTTAAAGCATTTAAAGTAGAAAAGGAAAACCTGCTAGTAATCTATTCGACACTTTAGACTGAAAAAAAATATCATAACATACGTCTATGCATAACACCACCCAAAGACAACAACAAAACAAATAAAAACAAAAACAAAAACACACTAACAAAAACACACTAACAAATAGGCTCTATTATTTTCAGACTTCCAAACCTGAAGTTTCAACTGAGAAAGCGTGGTATAGAACATTTTGAAATTGATTCGATCGGATTCTACACACAAATTACACATATTTATTTTATCGGCCTTTCGCATTTACCTGTTGCTCCCAGCTTTTGTAATTTGGGCAATACCCAGCATTTTGGGTTTTGGGGTTTGCTTACATTGTGTAATTACACCTCCACTTAAAATCTCTACTCTAACTGACTCAAGATAAACATTTGACAATAATTCTTTTGGTAATGATACTTTGATGATGATGACGATGATACTTTGGTACTGATACTGCAACATTAATGCTGGAAGTATTCATTTTTGTCTCCAATCATTACACAAGTCACATGTTTTCTTTCAAATCATTTTTAGCAAATCTTGACAGTAAATCTTGATCCAATTTGTAATAAACGACAGTGCGATTTTGCAATCACATAGCTATTTAAATTGATAAGAAAATATCAATTTAACGATCAAGTCTCGAAAAGGTTGAATTCTCAAATTTTGGGAATTCTAATGAAAGCTTTCTTCACCTCAATTCGCATAATTCCCAGTGGGCACAGAAACATTGCTAAGATGTTGTCACAGCGGTCGCACAGAGACGTTGGAAAGTGAGAGTTACGTTGACGCCATTTTCATGACATTGCAGTAACAACATTAAAACCGTGTAGTAACGGTTGAAGAGACATTGGAAAATGAGAATTGCTTCGACGTTCTTTTCGTGACATTTGTATAACAACGTTGCTGAAATGTTGTCACAATGGCAATGAAGATTAAGGATAACGTTCTAGTAATATTAATGGCTTATTAACCCATTAGCCGGCCAATACCGTTGTGACGTCATGACGTCATACGAGCGACCGAGGTCAATATTTTCAGTATGACAGGCTAACAAGGTTAACAAGCCATTTAGTATCTAGCAACATAATTAAGAGAAGATTTATAACCCTGCAACAAAACCTAATTAAATTTGTTCTAATTGTTCTAAGTAAATAAAATATTTAAAATAATAACATTTCTCCTTCTGTTGTGCTACTTTTTTTAAATTTTTTATGAAGCCGGTCAATACGGGAAAATAATGACCGGCCACGTGACGTCTTTTAACCAATCAAAATGATCTATTGCGAGAAGACTCTACACCACTGCCAGGTACTAATGTAAAATAATATTGTATTTTTAACGTTTAATTATACGAACGTGGTATTGAGGTTAGTTATTCCAACGTTACATGCTTTACATCGCTACACCGCTGTGCTCTCGTCGGATGAATAAGGTCGGTAAATTACGTTGGCGACGCAAATGCAACTAATATCCAAACGTTGTTACAACGTTGTGTGCCCACTGTGTTCTTAATTCGCGAAAGTTTATTTTCTAGAAACTTTTCCATCCAAATCGTCTCGTGATTGAAACATCGTGTATGACGTTACGACTAGACATATCCCTGACGTTACTACAAGACCATTGTCGATACTACAAGACATAATTGATTAAATAGACAGCTTGGAAAATGTTGAAAATGAAGATCGACTAACAAACCACAGATCAACATAATGATACGTAAAATCAACATAATGATACGTAAGTAAGCAACCCGGAGTTTTAAGTCCTTCTTCTGCCCGGCGACTTGCAACTGGGAAGTTGACTTACCGCCAGAGATACGCATAGCATTACCCTTACTTGCCCGAAGCTCAGTGTGCAGTCAGTCTTTGGCTCCGAATGGACTGATACGCTGGTTTTTAAAGAGCACCGGAGTGAAGTATCGAGATACGACATGACGAAACTCAAGTCGTAGCGGTCGCACTCGAAGGTACATTTCACTACACCATCGCTGCACAAACGTGCTCAGTGTAGTCTCCATATCAAATATGTACTATGTCTTTATCCATGGCATAACTCAATTATGTATACATATTTAATTAAGGGGGAACACCCCTCTAAAATGTCAAAAAGGTGAGAGGTGAAATTTTATGTTTGAAAGAAACTAGCAGGTTTGGCGATATTTTTCTACTTGATTTTTGTGTCTCGCTAGCTTTCTGTTCACCACAAGCGTTCTAAAATCAAATAACGTGCGCGGTTATAAGTGCCCACTTTAGCGAGATGGCGTAGGGGTGTCTTTATGTGCAATCTGTTGCATCGAGTCGGATTTTTTACATACTAGCCTTGTTTTCAATACCCACGTTGCTACAGGAAATGAAAATGTTAGAAACTGTCACTAGGTAACGAAGATATGAAATTGGTAAAACAATAACATGTATAGGTAAGAGGTTAGACATGTTGATTTCTGACGTATTGGTGACGTTTTTAAAGCTCGAGTTTTGAAATTTTACACATTAGTTGTGTGTGCATTGTTTGAATGTATTTCACGACCACTTCTTGTAAAAATCTTTTTCAATTCTGTCCTTAGCTCTGATAACGTTAGTGCAAGTAAAAAAGGATTAATGGTAGATTTTCCTAGCATTAAAGTCATTACCCAAAGTACGCCAGTGAACCATGTGTTGCTGGGTGTAGGCGCCTTCATAGTCAAATACACAGTCATTAGCGAATAGGGAGTACAGCAAATGAAAAGGGTAGCAATAATTGCTCCAGTTACTTTAGCCAATCGTGTCTCTTTTCTTCTGTCAACAATGATATTCATACTGATTTTACTTGTTCTGTTGATCTTTAGAACTGTGCGGTACACACGTACATATACGAAAGTTATCCAAACTACTGCTGCCAGCATAAACACTCCGGAAGAAATGATATAAAGACTGAAGTTATCTGTTAGATAACTTAAACCAACAACTGCAGCTGTTATAAACCATTGTAAAACTATAATGCACCTATTAACCTGAAGGTTATCTGTGATTTTCTCCTTGTAAAAAAATGGCCTATAGATGGCAATGAATCGATCTGTGGCGATAAGAAATGCATTAGAAATGCTAATGGCGGCTGCAAAGAGAGCAACAGTAATGAACACTATGTAAAGATGACAGTTAAATGTACGATATGAAACCATGATTGACAATGGTAGCCAAAGGAATCCGCAATTAAATCCAATAACAGCATCCGCGATACTGTTGTTTAACATCAACAGCATAGGAGGAGTCTGGAATTTTTTGTGTTTTGCGATCACAACAGACAGCAAAGTGTTCATTATACATCCAACCATGATGCTGGCCCACGTTAGAACGATGTTTGAGATATAACTGTATTTGTATGTTCCTGAGAATGCAAAACCAACTTCAAAAATGTAACAGCGAATATGAAAAAATGATTCGTTGAACTTCATCGTGTATATGAGGTTAAATGAAAGCCATAGAGATATAAAATCTTGTTTGAAATGTAATTTTTATTCCTTCGACAGATGGAGTTCGTTAAGTTTTTCCAACAAAGAAACAAAGAAGTTTTCCTTACTTCTTTATGGTATACTTTAAAAACCGGACCTGGACGGGACCCGCACCTTGAATTTGGCGAGTAAAGTAAAACAAGTATGCTGATATGAAATTTAAACCTGGTTTTAATTGTTTTGATCCTGAAAATACCCATTTTGTGTAGGTGCAATTGTACCCAAAAGGGGTATTTTTAGGGTCGAAATTCGTCAAACAAACTTTAAATTTGAAATTCTACATTTTTGGACTAAAAAGGGTATTTTCTTTTTTCTTTTTTTTTTGGGGGGGAAGGGGGGTGGGGTCAAAATAATTAAAACGAACGTTAAATTTGACAAAACAAGATGCCTTTCTTAACATACATATCAAATCATTTTTTAGGCCAAATTTCTTAAAATAGATTTTCTTTCTAAAAATAAATAGGGTTCGGTTTTTATGAAGGTCAAGGGTCCGGTTTTTTAGAAGGTCCAAGGTCCGGGTCCGGTTTTTAAAGTATGCCCTTCTTTATGTATTCATTAATTAATTTAACTATTGATATTAAATTTCAGGAAACAAAAAACAACCCTATTATTTGTTTTGTGCTTGAAACCAAATTTGAATCGAAAGATAAACGATTTAACTAATATTTATTCGAAATCAGAATAAAAAAATCCTTTCCAAAAAAAGTTATGATATTTAAATCGTCAGCTATCTTTGCGACAGACAACAATTCGTCCAAATTGATGAAAAGAAATCTAAACTGGGAAAAGTACAATTCGGTGTCCCACAAGGATCAATACTGGGACCGATCCTTTTCAATCTTTATGTCGTTGATATGAAACAACGGCTGTTAACTGCCTACAGTATGCAGATGATAATAGTCTGTATGCATATTCAGCACAAAGCAAATTGGCCGCAAAAACCCAGACATCATCTATAATCTGGAAATCAGTACCAAATCAACTCTCAAAAGGAAACATACTAACAAAATACTAGGAGTACTTTTTGACGAAAATCTTTCTTGGGATCAACATGTTATAGAGATATCAAAACGCTGTTATTCAAAATTATCAATCTTGAAAAGAATAAAAAAGATGGCCTCCTTCAAAATTTGAAAACAGCTTGCCAAATGCCTAATTCTGTCAAAATTAAATTATTGCAATCCAGTCTTTGAACCACTACAACACTACAACCAAAACGGCTGCAAAAGATTCAAAATTCAACAGCTGCTTTTGTCTTCAACCACTACTGCTATACGAAAGACGTCATCAAATTAGACTGGCTACCAGTCCAAAAGTCAACAGAATACGCCATCTTCAAATTGATTCACAAGAGCTTGTACAATGAAGACGCTCCAGAATACTTGAACTTAAACTTCAATCTGAAAACGAAAGAAGATGTAGATCAACTGGACCGAGAATACAGCACAGATACGACGAAACACCATTTGAATTACGTGCTGCTACACTTTTCGACAGTCTTCCAAAAAACATAAAAAAGATCGTAGACGAAAACAAGTACTGCCGTAACGTCAAATCATATCTTCTGGACAAGGCCAGAAATCTATAATACATAAACAAAAACATTACGCACACACAAACACAACCAAATGTAATTTTAGATGAGGGAGAATATACGTTATCTATCTATCTATCTATCTATCTATTTTTGTCATAAAGGGAAATTGAATATTTTGTACGAAAATTGGTGAAAACCGCAAAGAAATTACTTAAAAAAAACATTTTCAAACTAAAAACGTTTGTTCTTAATTACCTTCCTGGTAAATTCTTTTCAGTGATTAAAATGACGTAGTTTTGCATGCCGATTGGTCAAAACTTGACCATAACAGATACTATAAAAATATTAGCTTTAAGAATCTTCACGTACATTGTTGTGTATTCAAGTAGCTTTTCACCTGTCAGAAAGTAAAAAAGAATAGGACCTTTTCATAAATTACGTCACAACATACATCGGCTCGTTTTATCATTACTCCGTCCGTACGTTAAACGCAATAAAAGAACAATGTTCAGGGCGAAAACGAGGCGATGGATGTAACGACGTAATTTATGAAAAGGCCTATTCTTTTTTATTTCCTTGTTTTTTAATTGTGGGGGTGGCAGTTGTAAGAGATAAAATTGTAATTAATTGATGATTAGGTAAAGAAAAAATGAAAACGTCTTTCTTCTTGTTGCAAAAGTTTTTACAGCTGTCGAAAAAGAACAAGAGGCCCTGGGGCCTGAAGGTCAGTGCGGTTGGAAAAGGAGTACACATTACGAAGGACCCTATACCTAAAACAGTTCAGATAACATTCCGCGTGTATTTTCTAAATTTCACAACCTAACTCTTGCGGCGGCAAGAAGTACATTTGAAAATTTGGAGAGGCAAAGAAAGAAGAGAGAAGAGGAGGGAATACAAATCGAAAGTGGGATCGAACAGCTTCTCACAAAATCAATGTCATTATAAAAAGCAGTAAGAATTTTCTTACCTTGAGTGCTGGAGATTAAGCGGCTGGTAATATTTTAGTATTCTGAAATAATAGTTCAGTTCTTTTATTTTACTGTGTCGTTCTGTGGAACACAAATTTGGATTGCACGTTTTTATGCATTTTAGGCCGCACTCACAATAATTAAATTACTTTATATAAGTTGTACTGTACCATTCATACATTAACCACTGTTTGTGGACAGTCTCTATTCCAAGGTTTTGCGGAAGTTTCGTTAGAAAATTTCATGAAGCAAAAAGTTATTGGAGCTTTTAGACAGCGTTTTCCTGGCAGAAATCCACCTTCAAGAAATACAATTCAGAGAAATGTCAAGAAGTATGACAATGAGAGAACAAGTTATAACCTAAACAAAGAAAGAAGTGGCAGAAGGAAAACTGTTAGAACACAACAAAATATCCAGCAAGTCAGGCAGCTGATGATACAACAACCACAAGACGTTTCGTGCAGGAACAACCCGACTGGACTGTCCTGTTCTTTCAACAATATTGTCAATAAAGATTTAAAATGGCACCCATACAAAAATCCACACCGTACAGAAGCTTAAAAATGGTGATCTTAGAAGAAGATTACGATTTTGTCAGTGGTTTCAGCAGCAAGCACATAATATTCGTTTTGTTCCAAATATTGTGATCGGTGATGAAGCTGTTTTCCATATGTGTGGTAAGGTCAGCACACAAAACGTCCGCTGCTACCCGCCAAAAGGTCAGCCTCCTCCAAATTTTAAACTTGAGAAGAGTAATTCGCGCGAAAAGCTTCATGTTTGGGTTTGCCTTTGTGGCAATGGGGAAATTATTGGCCCTCATTTTTTCAATCCGACTAAATTGAGAAGAATAGTGGACGAAGTGAATTTATTGAGACAGAACCAACCAATGATAAGACGTTCGTTTGCTGAAATGAGAAACAGGGTAAACCTTTGTATTCAAAGAATCGGCGGACACGTTGAATGTAATTGAGGTTATCCTTTATTCTTCTTATCTTTGTCAAAGGTCTCTAGCAACGAAGTCTCTCACGTTTGTAAAAAATTATGTGTTTTCAGTGTAAATACAACTTTACAACAATCACTTATTTTTTATGACTTTTCATATTACTCGAGTCATTAATTCCAATTCAAGCAAGCGTTAATTGATCATTATCTATTTAATTGCATGTTTTCATGCTAAAATCTGTTACAGATACCTATTAAAAAAATATTTTTAAGTAAAAAAGGGACATAGGATTCGAAAGAGCAAAAAATTATCTTTCATTTGATGTAAAAACCGCAAAAAATAAGCGAAAAGAACATAAGATATGCTTCCTAAAAGTTAGAGACCCGCTTTTTTGTGGACACACTGTACATTATTTTGAGTAGTATTCATATAGAAGGCGGTTTTTTGTAAAGTTTGTAACATATTCAGACTGGTTGCACTGTCTAGGCAAAAGTAGTTGGAAATATGGCGATGTCAGCATTTTATGAACAATGAAATATTTGTTAAATTTGAATTTTTCTCACATAGAAATAAAACATCATTACAAAGTTATTCAATAATGTCGAAAGTAATATCAGTTATATATTAGAATCTTTTCACGAAACTCTTCATATCTATCTAGACATACCCTCCACTCGCTACGCTTCTCTTGCTGAGCATGAACTATTATTTACAAGGTTATTACAATGGCTGCAACAACCACAACTTTCAAACTGTTCAACTTTTCGAATCCATTTCAAATCCGTTGAACTTCCAATCATCAATAGTCGAAATTAATAGTGTATTGACGTCGTTCCGTCACTTGGTACGACATCAGGCGTAAACCCTAGACGACGTCGTATCTCGGTTTGACGAAAGTGTGGACTAACCAGTAGCTTTGGTTCATTTTGTTCGGTTACCGTTTCTTTCGTGGTGTCATATGTTTTTCTCTTCTGTTCAAATTCATCTAGATCAGCTTTCTTCAGTTCAATACGCGTTGGTTTTTGATGACGAAGCATTTCAAGTTTATATCTACACAAATATGTACCTATAAAAAAGATGAAATCATGGAATGTATTTAAAAGATTTTAAGTGGTTAATGCTGGATTCTTTTATTCTATTTTCCTAAAGTCTGGATACTCAAAAATAAAACTGAAGATTAGTGAAATGACTACATCGTAACTAATCTGGCGCGACTTCAGTAGCTAAGCTCAGATTTGTTAAATGTCAGGTATTTCTAATTCGCCACTGTGACTTCGACAAATTACGTGGTTACTCATTATAAAATCAAATACCTTATCGGGGACTAAAATTTTCTACGACTAAATTTTTCCCCCCATTTGTTTTCCCCCGACTTTTTCCCCAATAAGTTATTCATCTACCAACGTCCAGTTAACATATTCACAGAAGAAGAAAAACCCAGCAGACTGGGGAGGTTTAATTCAAACCACATCCACGTGAAGGTTTCATAATGATGTCGTGAATGTCACGTGGCTTCATGCTGCTCATTTACATAATAAAAGATTTAATGATAGGAAGAACATAAAACATAACTTATAGGATCAGAAACTTTCGCGAATACAAACTTTCAATTTTTGCATTTCACAATCATAAACTTTCGCGAATGTATAAATATGAATTTTTAGCAAATGGTTAACTTTCGCAAATTCAAGTGTTTTTGGAAAATGAATGAAAATAGTATACGCTGGAGTAGATGTTAACCAAGGTTGCGGCTGCAGTACAGCTCAAAAATTAGAATTCAGTTTAATTCACTACTAAGTATAATTTTATCGGTTATTTAGTCTCGCAAATCGGCTGAAAATTCGCGAAGTTTATATGCGCAAAAGATCCTGGCCCTAAAGTACCTTATTGGCTAATTTTGCGCCAGTCCTTAATGGCGTTAATTTTCATGGCGTTAAAAGGGATGGCGTTAGATGTTTGTCTGTGAGAGCTTGACAGCGTACTAAAAATTTACGCCAATAAAGCCGGCGTAAAATAAGCCAATAAGCTACAGTATAACCCCGTTAAGTCGGACACGGTTTAAGTCAGACTTTTCTTTAAGTCGGACTAAAACCTTGTCCCCCTTGGGACTAAATAAGTAGAGTCTGACTTAAGACGAAGTTCGGATAGGTCGGACTCCCGGTAAGTCAGACCGATTATTTCGGTCCCCTGAGAGTCCGACTTAACGGGGTTATGCTGTATATGAAATTTGGAAGAAAAAAACTTAACTCTCTGACCCAAACCAACTTAAGAAGGCTTACACCATGAATTTGTGAAGGTCTCAAATTTGCAGATGAAAGCTTTGAAAGAACAAAATCGATGGTGGATATCTTTCTGTTTTACTCAGTTATTCACATTATTTACGTAAAAATATAAGTTACAATTTATATATTAGTGAGACAAAATAGTAGAAATCAGATATAAGTTGTTCCAAACCAGTCATTGATAAAAAGTTTTGATATTCCAACTTTTAGACATAAAACAGTAGCTTCATTTGTGATGGAATTCTAAAGAGAGGGAAGAATATCAAGTCATTTTTAAAGAAAAGTTGTGACAAGTTAAACAAACTTTATCGGGGAAAAACGGGGAAAAGTTTGGGTTTGCTGACTGAAATATTCCTTGATCGATAAGGTATGGTTCAACATCTCATAAATTTTTCATTACAGTTGCTGCTCAGAATTTTCTTAAATTAGTTTGGGTCAGCAAGATGAGAGTTCATTCAAAAACTTCATTTACCTTGATAAGGTCCATTACACAATAACACTGAGGGTCTCGATTAATCAGTCTCCATATTTCACAGTTTTCATATGAATAATTATCTTAACAAAGAAAAATAACGACATTAAAAATGGAATGATAACATAACACAGTCACACAAAAGCAACAAAAAACAACCTTGTTCATCCGCCATTTTTTCCAGCTTGAGAAGATTACTGAAATAATCAACGCAATCAATAAAAGGGATCTGTAGAATGTAGAATTAAAGAACTCGTTTTGCTTAACTTCCAATCGCTAATCAAAATACGACATAATAAGCATAATACTGGAAGATGCAGATGCAGTTATGAATGTCACTTTAATTACCTCCAATTCCAAACCATGTCATTGTTTGCATCAAGGAGTTCAAAATCCACAAGAACCAAATCCTAAATTTAAAAGTGGACGAAGATTATATAATCGTAGGGTCAACATGTATTTTACGATGGAGATTGCTTAAATTATTCGTGTCACCAAATTAAACCCAGTTTACACTGTGAACTAACAAAGATTGACTGGAAGCATGCTTACATACAAACAAAAATTATTCAGGATAATTATCTATGCGTGTGAAAAATTCTTTGTCATGTTTAACCAATGAAATGTCAAGGAAATTGGAAACATGTTTATGAAGAATAATATAAAGGTAGAAAATACAGAATAAACTAGATTCTACGAATCGAATCTATGAACTTTTTCAAAGATCTTGCGGCATATACTTCTAATTGAACATACCCTGCCAACCTTTTACTCATTTTCAACTAGAAATGTTCCAAATGGGAAAAGTTTAGGATTCTTGTATTACTCATCAAAAAATCAAAACAATTTTGTATACCGTATTTTCCGAGATTTTAGATTTTCTTTTTATCAAGTAAACATTTGGTACCAATTCTTAAAAAAACACAGATTTTCCCAACCGCAAAAGAGGAGGGATGGTTTTACTATTGCCAACCAAGATAGAAGAAGAATGCGTTTATTAGAAGATTTGGGGCACTTTTTCAATATGTTTCTAATAAAAGCCCTCTTCAGCAGAGGGTATTTAACGTCTCATTTTGGGGCGTTTATTAGAAGGGGGCGTTTAAAAGATGGATCTTAATTAGAGGATGTCAATAAAACTCACTGAAACAATCCCTTTGAGAGCTGTAGTTTTCCAAGTAAATTCGAGTTTTTCTTTGATATCATAAAACACATAATCTTTGCATCTTTGTTGTTTTATCTCAAACCAGTCTTCTCTCCAAACTCCTTAACAATTCAAAGAATAAATGAATGAATAAATGAATGAATAAAATGCTACCAAAATGTGGAAATCTAAACTTCCCTACAGATTTTTAAAAAAGTGAAAATTTAGTCCACAAAAAAAGTGAAAACTTAAAAAAGGTAATTAGTAAGTTAATTACCATCACTAAAATCTTTAAATGTATCACTGTAAAACATTTTGCGACAATTTCTGAGTGACACATTGACTTTGTATCCATGCATTCCTACATACAAAAAGTCGAATTATAGACCCGAATACTTGTATAGAAGTGTTTAGATAGAACACAACAAACCCAAGGACTGCTCATACCGTACTTCGCATCCACATCATCCACAACTTGTTTATGAGGGGATATGATAAACATGCTATATGGGGAACAAAAAAAAACTTTACAAAAGGTGATCTTTCTGTGAGAGCTTCTAGGTGTTATCATATTTACCTTTCAGATGCACCATGAAAAACTTGCAACAACAAATTATCTAATGGTAAAGTAACTCCAATAAAAGCTACATCACCAACCTTCTAAAAAGAAAACTGTTTTTGTAAAACAGTAGAGCTACCAAGCACATCATACAAAAATAGTTTTCAAAAGAAAAATTAATTATATTTACTGGTAGGGAAGATTCCCATAATCCAACATACAAACCCTTCCCATAGTGCAACTGATAAATGTTTACTTTCCCATCACCATACACTGGCTTTAAGTCATGAAAAGTCAACTCTAAAAATACACCAATAAGGTAAAGTCAAAAATGGAAATCTTTGACGTTCTTTCCAGGAGACACAAAAGCTGAACTTCAGGTCAAACTAAATAAGCAGACTAAAATAAGCAGGTTATAATAACAGTTGATGGACATTTTCAGCTCACACATCATGAACATTTTCTTATGTATCAAGAAGCTATACATAAAGCCCTAAATAATGGCTTATTTTGAGGATGAGTAAAGTGATAAAATGTTATGCATGTTCATAACATTTTATCACTGACACACTTTACTCATTTATACCAAAAGTTTATGTATTCCAATGAACATTTCTACATTATACCTTTAAAACAATGCACCAGCATTAAAGATCTTTTGCAGACACTAATAAATAAATAAATAAGACAAAAACAACAACAAGCATATAAACAGGTTATTAACAACAAATCTTAAATGCATCAAGTGGTTCATGAAAAACTAATCCATTATTATAACTGGTTCATGAAAAAACTTACCTATTATTTTCTGCTTTCCAGTAAGGGTCATGAAACAATGGTGTTAAGCCGTATAATTTAATGGTTTTTAACTTTGATAATGCAGGTGAGTTAATGTTGTTCCATCGAATTGAGATACCATTTGAGAATATGAAGTCTTCATCCGATCGGAATTCATACTGAATGGAATCAAAATCCTCCACCACCAACAACCATTGAACACCGAGTGTTCTATAAAAACAAAACAAAAATAAGTATTACGATCAAATATGGTGGGTGGTGTTAAGAGTTTTTTATTTATAAAATAATAACTTCACGAGTGCTTCACTGAAAATATTTCCCAAGGACGTTATGATGACCAAGGGAGCAAAGGTTAACCCCATCCATTTTCCTGCCTTCTCTCCAAGAATTGTAAAAGAACAAAGAGGGAGTTTCAGATAAAAAAACTGATAACTTTGTCATTTCCATCAAGTATACAGACTTAACAAAACAGTTAATAATAGTGTACTTAATAATAATAAACTAAACAATGTTTTAGATTTTTCGTTCACCAATTATAAATGAAAATGTCCAAGTAAGCTCAATTCAAAATTTTGTCCAATACAATAATGGCATCAACAGAAATAATAACTTTTTGTTTACATTTGAAGTTATGATATTGCGTTTCCAGGAAAAACCAAACTATACTGGTGAATACTGTCTGTCGTTTAGTTCTTTTAACCAATCAGAAAACGTTATCTTCCATATTGCCCTATAGACATCACTAATAGGTTAACCCATAACATTCATGTAGAGATAGAGATATTGTTGTTATTACAGATGGCTGTCTTAAAATCATTTCATTTGTGTTTCTTCTACAGAAACAGTAGCTATATGACATTAACCTTAATACCTTGTCGCATTAGCCTTTGCTTTCTTTGCAGAATCTAATGTGGATTTCTTTGTTAGTTTTTTGACTTTTTGCAACAAGCACTTCTTTGCACTAATAAAAATCACATTTTGTGCATAAAAACATGAATTATAGCAGAGTAGTAATCATGTAACCAGACCATGAAAACTTGGAAAGAATTCATACCAATATATGCATTCATGCTTCCAGTCAATGTTATTATCACATGTTTTTGCTTTCATTGACATGTCTCTGTACATCTTAGGTAATCTTTTAAATGCCTTTTCCCATAACATTCTAAAATAAAAATATGAACATGTTCCACATTAAATATTTTTGTGGTGGAATTTGTGACCTAAAAGCACGTTTGAATAAACATTCCTTGGCTGATCTCTTTCAAACTCTTTTTTTTGATCTCTTTTTTTTTTTTTTCTGTTATCATTTTTTAATTAACATTTCCTTTAAAGGAGTCGTTTTAAGATAACTCACGGTATAGAGGCAACTTCTTTCCATGACGATGAAACAGAACAACAGCGGAGGAGATCAGAAACACCCAAATATTGAAATACATTATACAACACTTCATCTGGAATGAAACTTAAAGAAAAGAAAACTGTCATCCACGTGGAATTTCAGGTCCTTGAATAAAAAATTTGAAAAAAGACTCAAATTTGAACATAAAATATAACAATCCAGAAAAATATTTTGTCGCAAAGTTTTAGATTAACCTAACATATGTAATGTCTCTTTAATCTGTGACAATAGATCAGTTTTAATGCCAAAATTTTACTATTATATAGCAAGCAACATAATCAACAACACAAGCAGTAGTAAATAATTACCATCAAATCAAATGAATTTATTTACAATTAAACTAGACTTATCAGGAAAAATCACAAAGGAATGTTATTTTATTTGGCAGGCAATAGTTCTCTGTATATACATTCACATCACCTCTGGACATTAATAGGCAAGAAACCTTCATAATCAAGAAAAAAAGGTTCCATTGAATTAAACTGTAAAAATAAAAATGAATGCTTCTGTAACAAGATAAACAAAAGGTGATGACTGTCTCTACCTAAATGTCTGCAACTTTTTGGTACGAGATAGTATTTCTCGCTGTCTTGAACTTTTAGTTTGGCCAGGTCTCATGGTACCAATACCTTTTATGCTTGCTTTTTTCCTGGAAAATTTTAAAAACGACATGTCTAAACGTTAAATTCAGAATTTAGCAAAACATTCTGAGAATGAAAGAAATGGAAAATGTTTGAAACCTGATAAATGAATAAAACCTTTTAATCTTTGACTGTTATTTTAGAAGACAAAATAATGGTGATATTTTTTATAAACACAGTAATTTAGTTTTACTTTAACATAACAATAACAGTTGCTAGTATGTTTCAGTAGAAAAGAATCAATAATAACAAAAAACAAATATAATAAAAATGATGAGATTCATAACAAAATGTTACAAAGGTTATAAAGTAGAAAACAACTTTCATGCCAGTCATATTTGCATACAACTTTTCATCATGATCATCCTTTACATTTCCCTATTCTACAATTTGAATGTTTCTACTGATCTTATCATCATCACAAGGAGGCAAGACATATTTCCAATGATAAAAAATTGAAATTTAAGGGAGAGTTTCACTAAACAAATCAAGTGTTATGAAAGTTCTGTTCGCTCAGCAGCATTAACTTGATTGGATTTCTGCAAACATGAAAGACATCCTCTATATTTTTCATATTTAGAAGGATAAGGACTTGATGCAAAAACATATTTTCTAAAATCAAAAGTGTTTTGATGTATAGATTCAACCATTTCACTCAAAGTTTGTTAATTCATGAACATTTAAGTTTTACGAAAGTGTCTATGGAAGTTTATCAGTCGGAGAAGATGACTATAGAAAGAAAAAAGTTCATTCACCTTTTATCTTAATTTCAAAATGTTGGTGGTTATCTCATGAAGGTAATTGGTTTGGTAGCACAAAAAAGAACAAATTAAACTTTCTTTCTAGATGTTTAATTTTTTTTAATTTTTAATTTTTTTTTAAATAAACATGAAACACATTAGATACATTATAGATACTATACTAATACAACATCATAGAACAATTGATCATTTTTTCCCGAAATTCTCTTCTCAAAAGAGGGGCTATAATAAAGCTATTCATATAATGATACAAAATGATACTTTTAAAGGAAGGAACTTTCCCGAAAGAAACTTTCGCAACTTCACAATTTTTAAATACAATCTACAAAGTTTGATCCCACAAAAAATCTTAATCGCAAAAGTTTATTCTTGCAAAATATCCTAAAGTAGGCTATTCGTGAAAGTTAATTTCCGCAAAAAAAAATTTTTATTCCTCATAATTTCTTTGGGATAAAACAAATTTTCCCCAATGTCTATTAGTTTGTTATAGTTTTTCTGACGGACAAAGACAGAATTAATTGAACAAAAATATTGTTAGCCACTTATGATTTGTGTCTCCTCCAAAAAAGAATGAAAAAAAATCATCTGCCTCTGACAATTGTGCGAAAAATTCACAAAAGTTCATTCTCATGAAAATGTTCAAAAAGGGTCATTTTTGAAAGTTAGTTCCCTAAATTTTGCAATTTTTTAGACATTCAAAAGTTTATTCCTTTAAAGTAGTTGTTGTATCCCAGTTGTTACTCTGTAAAATTTCACGGAGAACACCAAGTATAGAAAAACAGTTGCAAGTAAACAAGGTTGCATGTTTACATACATACATTTTATTGGCTGTCTATCAACAAAAAATGTTTTATGATTTTGAGTGTGCAAAAACTGTGTAAAAAATCCCCACATGAATAAAGCATGACAAGAGCAGAAGAAGCAGATGGTTTAGAATAACTACCAGCAAAAACAGAAGTAGAGACATCAATGTCAATGAATGGAAATGATTACATAGTAAAAACATTGTCTAAGAAAAAAACTTGACTCCTTCCTCTCGAGGATTGTCAGCATAAAATATTTGGGCCTTGCCACGTTGTTCTAATACTTTTAAAGCTTTACGTAGAACATTAATATCGATCTCATGAAATTCTTCATTGACAGTGTCATCCCCAGAGTGAAGCTCAAACAATGTACACACTGTGTCTGTCATTCCATTATTCATAACCCATAGAAATATTAAGTCTGCCCATTCATCTGGTGTTCGCCACAACAGGTAACAACGTTGCTTTTCCTTGATGTTATCCCATTCCACATGACCAGCATCCTGAAGAGAATCAAGGATCATAACAATGCCATCTTGTGACAACTTTCGGTTTATGGACTTATTATAAAACAGCACATCTGTCTGCGCTTCAACAATGTCCAAACGGTATAATTTATGATGTTTGTAATACTTGAGTATCAAATCCTTCCATGCTTCAATTTGTTTTGAACGTGTATCGGAATTTGGTTGTATTGTGAAAAAAGGTGGAAAGTTATACTGCCAAGGCCAATCAAAAGTTGATGACATTTTAAAAACTGTATAGCTGTTTAATCTAGTTTATACTAAAATCACAAACAAAAAGAAAAATGTGATAGTGTGTCATGTCATATTACAGAATGGAAAAGTTACTAAAAGACATCCAAAGAAAGATGTCTTAATTTGATAGGTCAAATTGTATTCATCTTTTCAAATTTATCAAATTAATCTACTACAAAAACCAAAATGGTCAAATTCGTTGCACAAGATTCTTGTGTCAACTTTATTAGCATAAAGTGCATTCATTATAATGATCAACAATATGGGTAATTAAAAAAGAATTGAAAATTGGGAAAAATTAGGAAAAAGATTTTGTATATATTATTATGTGTTATAACTGGTCATTACAATGTTTCATAAAAATATCAAGAATGTGTAATAGCAAAATAATAGCGTTATTATGCATATAAAATGAAAGTAATGGAATCAATAATTTGATGAACATAATCTTTCTGATTGGTATTTGCATTATAATAATAATGATGATAAAAATCCCATAGTCACTCTGTGAAAGTTAATTTTTCCATCTGATCAATGACCTTGCCTTCTTCTGCTTCAATGACCAATTCCAAGTAAATTTTTATGACTGTCCAAAATGAGTCTGATTGCTGATACAGCAGATTTTTCACTGATTCATCATCATCTGCTTTCTCAAAAACATCATAAAAATTTTCAGGGACAAATCTTCGCAAAATGAAGAAGAATCCGAAAAGAAATCCCCATGGAGATGTTCGTCGATATTCACTTAATACTTGTGATAGAGACAAACTTTTCTCTTTCAACCCGTAATTTATGCAAACTTTTTCAAAGCTTTCCTGGTAAGTTTTCAAGAAAGTGTTGAGGTGTAACTTTCTTGTGTTTGGCGTTGTGACTTGCGACAAATATTGGTGAATATCAGTTAAACCGGATGTGTAACGAATCATTTGAAAATCAAAAAACTTTCCAAACATCTGATCCTTACAAAATGCGATATTCCACATGTGAAAATCACCATGACATACTAGCTTGAAAAACTCGTCACAAAATTGGAGTTCATGTACAACTTGCATAACTTTAGTTGATAGCATTTCTAACCTACCCAAAGTATTTTCATTCAACTGTAGCTCAACAAACCCATACTTACCAGCAAGTTCAGCGTTTCCAGATATGGCATTGATGGCAGCCTTTAGAATTTTCAAATTATTGCTGTAATGACTTTCAAAGAATGGCCGTGCAACATTAACGTTAGGGTCAAAACAGTAATCATGCAGTATTACTGGATATTCTTCAAGAAAATTTGTATGAAGTATATGCTTCATGCAAAAAGATGTTGCATGAAATACTGCAAGCGATTTCATTATGAAGTGAACTTTGTCAACACTATGGAAATTTGTCTTTGAAGTCACATAGTATTGATCTGACAGGAACTTATCCAAAACAATAAAACAATCGCCATCAACATAACCGCTACCATAACATTTGATAAATAATGGTTCTATTTCAAAAATCTGCTCAGCGTGTGTAGAATATTCTTTTTCAAATTTTATAAATGACGGCAAAATGGAGTCATAAAAATGGCTTTCTTTTTCAAAAGTTAACAAAGTTTGATTGAAGGTGTCTGCAAGTGAGTTTTTCCGGCAGGTCTTCAAAAATAATTGAAGATTAGGACTTTTATTAGCAAGCTTCACAATTGCAGTACTTTGTTGGCTGGCAACATCCATTGATGGTGTCAAATCAGCATTAAGGAAGCAGACTTCTTCAATATCAGCTATGCCATTGTCTTTCAGCAAACGAAAAATAAAATCTCTCAATGTGGATTGTGACATCATTTATATTATGTAAATCCCTTTTCTTCCTTATATTATTTATAAAAACATCAGTATTCTACGTCGAAGAAACAACTAGCATTAAACCCACAAACATGTGCTTCAACATTTTGTCGACTCAATAAAAATAGTAATGGCTACTTACACACACACAGACAGAAACAAAAAATGATGGGGTCGATTATTAGTGATGATGAAGATAGATATTATAGCTACCTAAGGAAGCTTTTTATTTCTTCTCATATTTCACCACTCTGGTTTAATCATGGAAGGGTGGTTTTTGGGTTTTTTTTGGGTTTTTTTCAAAACTAAAACTGGTGCAACAAAATGTGCCGAACAAACCTCTCAAAATTTACCATTATAACACTCATAACATTTATATCGACTATAAGCAAGTTAGCCTCACATTCAGATTTCGCCAGCGACACATTCGCAATCTTTGCTAAAAATGCAACGTAAGCAAGAATTTTTTTATTTAATTTTCATTAATTTTCATTAGCTGAAATACGGAAGCCGAGAAGGGACAATCTCGAGAAAAAAAAATGAAATCCTTAAAAAACTTAAAAATCTGTAAAAATATTTCAAATCCGGAAATATTTTTCAAATCCGCATTTCAAATCCACATTTCAAATCCACATTTCAAATCCGAATTTCAAATCCGAACGGTTAATATCACTTCGCTTGCTTCAAAAACAACTATTGCGGACAACCCATGTCGTTTTTGTGGAAAGTGTGGTGGAAGGTTGAAAGAGACGATGTATTTTGTTTTCAGTGTGGAACAAAACAGCAAAACGAATTGTCTAAATGCAGCAATAACTCTGAAAAGATTGACACACTTGATAGCTATTTGAAAAAGAAATCACATGAAAGAACAGACAGATTTGTAAAAAAAGCAAAGTCACAGAAAAGGGAGTTTGATGATGATGACGAAGCAACAACAGGATCATCAAAGAAAATCAGTTGTGTTGACAATAAGTTGAAGAAACCTACGCCTAACAGTTTTATCATAAACATTGGAGTGACAAAAGAGTCAGAAAAGCACTCGGAACTTCAAAATGTCAGGGCAGCAAACTTCCCATCTCTGTGTACCAAAGCAGACAGATGCAAAGTATATCCTCAGAAAAGGTGTTGAAAAACATAGTAACCATGATCAGTTCTTTTGCAGCGAAGAAGACTGGGTTTTATTCTATCCTGACTATGAGGAGGTAAAACATATACCAGGGTCAGAAGTTCCTTTCACTGTGGAAGGGTATAAAAAAGAATTGTGCAAACCCTACAGTAAAGTTGACCTTTTTCTCTGCTTAAAAACGCATTTTGATTCAGTCAAAGTAGGATATCTGAAGAAACAGCTACTTAAACCATTGGATGACTTAGAAAACATTTCAAATAATGACAGTTTAGAAGAAGAATCTAAAATTTATGAAGGACTTGATTATGTTTTAACCAGAGATATGTAAAAAAAGAAAGATAAACAACTTCTTTGTTTCTCGCAAAAGCTATCCGTGTCCCTTTTACTGGTGTGAGTATTGTTTCGCGCGAATAATTTAAATATATAATTACTTGTAATTGTTAAAATTCTAAATTTTCATTGGTTGAAAATTAAAATTATGCGAATACTCATTGGATAATTTTTATAATTTTTTCTAGTTTCGCATATTTTAATTTTTCATATAAGTTCTCGTTCACCGAATGTCACTCGCTTTTTAAGATGGCTACAACAGCAACAACTACTTCTGTGATACTTTTGTATCTCCTTGATGTATTTTTTCCAATTTTCTCTTGCATGTTATACAAAGATTAGCAGGATAGATCTAGATGATAGAAAATATTCCCATTAAAAAAAATCAAAACAAAATGGCTAGATTTGCAAGTAAGTCTTGTCTCAACAAATAATAGGATATCAAATTAGGAGAATTCATATCAAAAAGAGGTGGTGAAAGCCATAGGTTAGTAGAGACAGTAATGAACAAAATGTAACAAAACACTTTAAAACCTAAAAGCCATAACAAATTCAAGCTTCATTCATGTGAATAAAAATAAGACACAGGCAGATTTTACCTGAGGATCTTCCTGTTCCAAGACACCAAACTTCGTCAGCACATCCAAATATTGACAAGCTTTTTTTGGGTTTAAATAACCTTTACTAATCTTTATTATCTTCCCACATACTCTACACATTTTCTCCAGCATATTTATATGAACATCCATTCTATAGGGAAAACAAGAGAAAAGCGTGGTATGTGTTAGCCATCTTGAATCTAAATATCAACACTACCGACGAGTATATTAATTATGACAAATATTTCATTTATAATACCGAGTTTTAGATCTATTTTACCTCAAAATATCTCGTTTCAAAACGAATGTTGGAAAATCTTAATCAAATAATCTCGTAAATAAAATCATAACTTACGTGTTATTAGCCAGACTTACATCAGACTTCAGTAGTTTTCTTGAAAAATTGATTTTACTGACAGAGACTTCGTTTTACGACAAATTTATTAGCATACAACTTATTCTTTACTTCTTTCTCTAAAATGTTGACATTTTCTACAAACTTTAAGAAAAATTTAAAGCATATGTGTGAGATTAAGATTCGTCTGAAAAATATCGAAATCTCTCAGGAGATATTCAGGAAAGACAAATCAAAGACAACATAAATTGTCGGTAACACTCGTAAAGTTTTAATTTTTCCGAATTTAATTATTCGCGAAAAAAAAAAGTCTGGATCTGGGGACACGGATAGCGTTGAATAGAGGCGCGAAACAAAAGGATTAACAATAAGCTGTCAATCAAGTTCAAACGAGTTGTTTATCTTTCTTTTTTTACATATCTCTGATTTAACCCAGATGACTTTTTGAATAATTTTACTTCCCAAGATCATTCTAGTAGTTCAAAGAAAGATGCTACTATTGAACCAATACATTCTTTTACTTCTGAAGTAAATGGTACTTTTGGTGTTTGTCCAGTCTGTAATATAAAGATATCATTTTCATTAATTGAAAAACACACAAATGATTGCTTGAATGAAAAAAGCAAACCAATCATTTATTCAATTGACAGTGACCATAGTGACGATAATAATGATAATAATATCAACCAAACGATTGACGAGAACCAAGGAAAAAAGGAAACTAAAGTTGATCTAAATAAAATACAGGTACTATTGAGAAATAATATTCAGATAACAAAGGAGGAACCTTTATTGATTTATATCAGAAGACGCAATGAATTTGAAGATTTTATGAAATTCTTCAGTAAAAAATGGAACAGAATCAAACTCAACAGACCTTACAAGTATACATTTGTTGGGGAGCCAGCAGTGGACACAGGCTCTGCCAAGAGAGTTCTATACAGGTTTCTTTATTAACTCGTTTCTATCCAGGGATAGAAACACTGCATCTTAATGAAATGTAAAGAATAATTCTGTAGAAATTTTACATTAGAATCACTAGCATTCCTTCTTTATTAATTTTTAGCTTGAAAATTGCAATGTATTACATTAAATATTTTTCTATGTTATAATCATCATTATTATATTTTTTCTAGAAGCTTTGAAGGCCATCAAAGCTAAATATTTCTTTGGTGATGAACAGAATGGTTGGGAACCTTTATGTGGCATAGCAAGTGTTGCAGATGGAACTATAAGATCAATGGGTCACTTGATGTCAGCTTCAATTGTGAATGGTGGTCCTGCACCAGCCTTTCTTGCCCCTTGGGTCTACGAATATGTTTCAAATGGTCTAAGAAGTGCTATAAAAGTTGGCTTGCCAAAAATTAATGAATCATCACCATACAAAGATTTTTATGATAAAGTACTTATTTCTGTTGGAATATTTCAATGCATGAATTTTTGAAACTATTTACAACAATAATTTGGAATACATCTATCTATTTTAGCTTATTGAAACAAACACAAATGAAGAATTGTCTGAGTTGGTTTCAACGGATGAGGGCTTTAACATGATGGATGCCATTGGCTACAAAGGGAATCCAAGAAAGGCTTTATTAGATGATAAAACTTCTATTTTAGAGTAAGGTTAACTATAACAATTTTCTTGAATGTTAAAAGTATATAATATTATAATATGCATGTCGAGTTTCAGATTTTAATTATATGTCAAATCGTATTAGATCAAAATAATAGTTAGTTATGCATAAATCATGCTAAACTTGCTTATTACAAACACATAAGATAAATGATGCACATTGTTCTTTTTTCCAGATGCATCCTCATAAAGGCGAAGTTAGAACCATGTTTACTCTCTGAAGGCCTCAGATGCTACGGTGTTCTGAATGTTGTTAAACAGAATCCTGAAGTGATGCGACCTGTTTTCTGTGCCAGCCAATACTATACGTGGAGATTTCCAGAATTCACAAAAACATTAAAACCTGAATTTTCAGAAGGCAATAAAAAGCAAGTTGAAATTCAAGTCTACAAAGCTTATATAATTTTTATTCAATGTCATATTTTCTACAGGTAATAGCTGTATCAACCTTTGCTTCTTGATGATTTTATATTTTCACTTCATTTCAATGTAGATCAAGCAATGTCAACATCAAAAGAATTACTACAATTCTTAACTGGATCATCGTCGTTGCCAGTGATAGGTTTATTTAATGAAATTTATGAACAAGAAATCTTATTATACCAATTTGTTCATTGTTGCATAGTTTTGTTTTTGTTTTCCTATTTTTTATTTTGACTTTTTAATGATGGCGCGACGTTGTCTCTGTGTCCAAATTGGCAGGAGGATTCAAGATGTTACATATTTGCAGTTTTGTTAAAATATTTTGTCCAAGGTTGTAGATTGAAGGTGTACCGAACTACCCAGGGTATTTTTAAATTTATTGGATCTCACGACATTCAAAATTAAAGCGGGAAATCCACCAAATTCAAGAATACCCCGGGTTGTTCGGTACACCTTTAAAGATCGTGATCTATACGATAGTATATCTACGATGTCTACAGTTTATGATGTTGATATTATTTATTAGTTGCGCAAATGTTCGTTTTTAAGAAAAATAAAACAGTCATAATATTGATATCATCATAAGCGCAAGTTCTATAGAAAAATAGACGCTGAACTAGCGCCTATAGCTTGGTATCCGGATAGATAGTGGGACTGGTGTGTAGATGAAGAGGAGAAGAAATTTCTAGTGAAGTATCTTCAGTAACTCAAATGATGAGGGTTACTGAAGAATGTGGTACGCTCGAGGGTACTCTAGTCGTATATACAAGCAAACATGTTTACCCCCCTCCCAACGTTTCTTAATGGGAAGCCAGTCGTCTATGACATTAGTTTCTTCGTCAAGAATCTTCACATCACTCCTTTCCTTGGGGTACCAAGTAAAGAGCATTTTTGCTTGTCTTCGGATGTTCTTCGGGATAGCTGTGTAAACTTGGGTGAGTGTTTTTTATGACGTCCCGAGATAGCCAGAACTAAAAGTGGGTTTCTTCTTTGATCAAGTTTCTCGTCAGCTATACAATCGTCAACGATGAAGAGTGTCTCTTGGTTTTGTAAGAGAGTCGAGAATTTCTTGATCCAATCAAACAATCCTCTTGTTGGTGTAGGTTCAACTAGAAAATATCATCATCTTTCCACAAGGCTTGACATGATTTATAGGTATCATTCCACTTGAGAGTAGGACAGATGATAATGATGTAGTCAAAGTGATGCTTGAACTGGTTTTGTAGAAGCTGGAGAACCAACTCTGTCTTCCCACATCCAGTCTGTCCAGAGAAAATTGCTGTACAAGGTTCCTTTACATAGCTCATTTATTGTAGTAGCCAACGCTCTCGAAACGCCCATCTTTAAAGTTGATTTGTCCATCTTGCAAGACGTAGAGGTAACAGTTGATAGAGCCTGCAGCTTCTGCCTTTTTCGTGATCGCCAAAGTCATCCCATCATTCATGTTCTTGAGTTGTCTCCCTGTGTCATGTAGCTTGTTGTCAGGTGTGCTTCTAAAATCAATGAACAGTGAGTAATTCGTGTTGTAAAAGTCTGCTGGTGCTATACTCGTGTGTTCATCTCCGCTGAAATATCGCCAGGCATTCTCATACATATCTTTCGGAAGCAAACCATGTGTGTAGAGTTGATTTGGTTCGCCTTCCACCGTGATGTCTACTTTGGAGATTTTCGGGTTGTAGAACTTTTCGTTGTCGAAAGCGTAGGCTTTTCGACTACCAGGTTCGATGAAGAGCATCAAAATACCCTTTAGACTCTCACTGGGTACGTTAACCTGTATGTTCCACATGGTGTCTTCCTTTTTGAGGGGTATCACGCGATGTCTCAAGACTCTGACATAGGGGAAAGATCTATTTATGGAAGCGCTTTCGACTACTTGCTTGAATTTTGCATCTTCTACTTTATCGAATTCCAAAGCGATGGAAGATATGGTATAGGTGCCATCAGGATCCTTCTTTGAGGCTCCGCTTCCTGTTCCAGCATCTCTGATCACATTTCCATAAGGTGCGAATTTCAGTTGGAAACTGAGCCGATTGTCAAACTGTACAAACGGTAGGTATTTCAAGACTTCAAAATATTCCCACAAGGGTATTGCGAATCTGTTTCCATGAGCATTAGCCAACGCTGTTTCACATGCGCTACCACTTGCTCCAGAGGTTTTAACTCGAAGTTTAAGCACATCCCCTTCCGCGTCTACCCCTTGTTCGATCTTGAGAAGTTTCCGTTTCTCCGAAGCCCACTTATCTGCATAAAGCTGGAAGATATCGAAGTCAGCGATCGACTGTATGATATCCCCCTCGTATTCGATTATAAGCTCGCTAACCAAACTCTTTCCGAGATTGTTCACGATATACCTACCTGTATCCGTACTCTTCACTTCAAAATCGAAAGTAAGCTTCAGACTTTCAGGTTCCATGACAGCATTCGCACCCAAGTTTGGTAGCCTTACATGCAAGACCTGGTTCTGATCGTTGGTACTTGGTGTATGTGCGATTCGGACATGCTGTCTCGGTGCGTTTAGATCAAAACGAGTCATATAGTTTTTCATAGGGTTTAAACTCTTTCCATACGAAGTCATTTATTTATATAAGAAATGACTGAAACTTTCGATAATATCGGATATGAATGGGATGAGGATGGTGAAGACGAGGAGGCATCCTTTATGAGTAAAATGTACGATACCATACAACCGAGTGGAGCGGATGTTACTCAAGCGCAAGTATCCACCTTAACGAAAGAGATACAGGTGGATGTACTCTGCAGGAACTTGGAGGCTCTGTACGAGTATCTTGACGTTGAAGGCTTCTCGAATCTTGTAGATCTGCGAAAGTTTAAACTTTCGTAATACAAAGGCGTTCCTCGGTTCGACTACTACAAGAACGGGATTTGGCGCAATCCTACCGATTTACGTACTGGAAAGTGGTTGGGTAAGAAGACGATCATCAAAGTTATTGGAAAGGCATCGATTAAAGATGTGCTTGAACTAGGCACTCCTCTACAACCTGAGGATGGAATTCAGATGCGGGATCTTGGTTAGAAGATCGAGATATTTGATGAGCAACTCAAGGAGATAGATCAGGAGATATCAGAAACACAGCGAGCTCTCGATTTAGATCCTGAAGATGTAGAGGAGAAAAATAAACTTGAACAACTGCGTGAAGAGCGAGAAAGAATCGAGAAATAAAAATCATCACAGATCTCACGGATAAAAGAGACCATCACCAAGATATCGGATAGTGACACTTCGCTAAGTGAGAAACTCCGAACTCTCTTTCGGGAGCAAGGTATAACGATTACGGCAATCATAACGCGCTCGGACTCGTTATATCTACAATCGTAACTTCGTTAACCGGAGGTACGACGACGATAGTTGGAGGTGGAAAACCACCGGCAAAAGGTGGTATTCAGCAGTGGATGAAAAAGCAGCTCGAAGCGCTTGAACGACTACTTGGAAAGCTTAGTGCAAAGCTTGGAGCTGCGTTACCTGGTATCATTGGAAGCGTCTTAAGCTGGTTACTAGGCTTTCTGAAGAAGGGAGTTATGATATTAGGTGAAAAGGTCTGGCTACTCATTGTTTTCCTACTAGGTTTGGTAGGAAACTGGTTACCGTATTTCCTCTAATAAACGCCGCGGCGTTTATTACAAATTGCAGATTTTGGATGCGGCGTTTAATAGAGGGCGGCGTTTATCAGAGGGCGGCGTTTATTACAGAATGAAAAATCAAATAAAAACAGACTTTAAACAACAATGTTTTCTCTTCCTAAAAAACTGTCTAAGCTAATAGCATTTTACATTGAAATTGACGGTAATCACGTGCACGCAATCGTAAATGGTAAAAGAGAAGTACGAGAAGTTGGTTTGAGTGTTCCTGCGCAATTCAACTGTTACACAGCAAGTAAAGTTCATGCAAAAATTCTTCATGACGAACTGTTGAAGAGGAAAATACAATATTCATTTTTATCTTTAGTTGTGGAAGAATTTGTTGATAGAAAACAAGTCCAACTCGTGTAAACCATTTTCTGTTGCTTATTTAGTCTGTTTTCTAATAAATGCCGCTTTTCAAGATGCGGCGTTTATTAGAAGGCGGCGTTTATTAGAGGGCGGCGTTTATTACAAATGCTTGGCTATAAGTGCGGCGTTTAATAGGGGGAGGCGTTTATCAGAGGGCGGCGTTTATTAGAGGAAATACGGTAGTTGGAAAAGTAAATTCCAAGCGCAATAAGTGATAGTCCAGCGATAGTTAAAGCTTGCTTTTCCTCTTCATGTTGTTGTGCTGCTTTGCTAAATCTAGACACTTTTACTCCAAGTTTGGGTGTTTCCACAACATCATGAGTTGAATGAAAACCAGTAGTTCTCTTACATTTGAAGGCGTCATGTTTTGGAGGATGTGGTGTTTCCACATCTTGAGGAGGAATCGACAGCGCTCCAATATGCTTCGCACTAACTAGCTTTATACTGAAATCTGTTACATCATCGAGATTTTTCAACTTCAAGTCGCTGGGTAGGAGGTTAGTTCCTAAAGCAACACCAAAATCTGGTCTTGCTCTAGCATACTTCAGAACATTTTGGAGCTCTGTGATCTTTTGTTGTGTAGTATTTTTCTTCAGAATGATCTTTTCTAGAGAAGACGTAAAGATCTTTTGAGCATCCAAAGCACGTGCTGTATCACCTATAATGTTCGATCTAGCACTCGCTTGTGATTCTAAGATCAGATAGGTGTAGTATCGTATAGATTGTGATAACCTTTGCACTCCCGCGCGAGTTAATCCGTCGACATGAGTTTCGAGCCACATTTTGAGGTTATCCTTACCAATCTGAATTCGTGAGAGATATCGCCAATACGTAGGTTCTGGTATGATACCGAATTCTCTAGAAATACTTCGGAAAGCAGTCTCATTGTATGGATTGTTTCTTGGATTAAAGGTAAGATCTCCTGGTAGAGGTACCTCCATTTCCTCTAGAATAAGACGCGTTTGTAGGTAGACGTGAAAGCGGAAAATAGATCGGATCATCGGAACCTTGTGATTAAGATGAAAGGTGGATATCCCACATCCCGCGGTGCTCACCCAGAAACCGAAGGAGAGTTGTCCGAGGTAAAAGTCTAACGGCTCTCCTAAACGATCTATCGCGCCTTCAGGTTGGAATGGTAGGAAGATATTACGAAAGTTGCAGTGAACGAGGATCTATCTTGATCAACAACGATTCGTTGTTTCCATAGTTCCTCTGACGGTATTAAGACGCTAGGTTTCCCATACTCTGGTATATATCTCACTTTTGAGTTAAAGCTTAGAAGATTACTCATTTCTTCATATAATAAATGCAGCAATATATGTATGTGAACAGCCTCGGTAAAACACAACTACCTCTCACCTTGAAAGCGGGGACTGAGTTGTACTTGTATAATGCTTTGGTCATAGTGCGATGGTTTAATTAAGATAAGGATTCTCGTGTAATCACATCGAAAGATCAGATAGCTACCGATCCGAATCCCACAATTATCGATTTTTCAAAAGGTCTTCACACATCGTCAACCATCCTCAGAAATATAAACGCGAGAAGCAACAAAACAGCATACGTAGATAAAAATGCAGATGGGACTCTAACCTTATCTGTTTCAAAGGGATATCGAGCTGCATTCGAGCCTGGATTATTAAACCTTCTTGGATTAACAATGCCTGTACACAAACATTTCACAGCTGGATATTATAGAACAACTCCAAATTTCTGCACATTTAAAGCGCTCCGTCTACACTGCAAAGTAATCGAATTGTACACCATGATGGAAAATACAGCGCTCACGAACACTCTACACCATTTTGAGCTTGCTAAAGGAGAGTATGAGTACGGCGATCATCTGGTATACGAGTATACTTCAAATCCTCTATACATTGCCAAGCTGAAATATCCGAAAGACACCTTGACCTTCAGGATTAGTGACGAGAATGACAAAGATGTCGAGGTTAATGTTAGAATGAAACTATTGGTAAAATAAACATATGGCAATGTATGACTTAAACACTGAGAAGCTATATCCTGTTTTGCCTAGTGCTCCGGAGGATGGTGTAGACGGCCCGACATTACAAATGCAAAACTATAGACTTCAAACCATCAAGGAGACGGAAGCGTTCCTATCTAAGGAGATAGCGAACAGAACGTCTCTGGAACGTAAATTTTCACGTTACACTATAGTTGCTACGTATATCTCTTACTTTCTAAACGCGGCGAGCGTTGTGCTCTCAGGCGGAGAAATCGCGTGTCTAATCTCTGGCATAGATGCATCGATGAGTATCGCGATGTGTGTGGCGACTCTTGTCTTGAACCTGGTGTTGATTGTGATCCAGAAAAGTGTCGCTGTTTTCGATGTGAAAAGACTGAAAAATCGTGGTATCGCTACGGCTGCTCAGACGATCTTAGACGGTCTGATCATGCTTATCTCGAAGAGCATAGAAGATGGGAGTGTCGACCATCATGAATTCAGTCGCATTATAGCATGAGAAGCAACGTTACTTAAGTAAGAAGCAAGAACTGCGATTCAGGTCGAGTAAAGCAATCAAGCAGCTCTACGATCACAAGAGAGAGGAGCTCTTAGAGCTTGGGAGAAAACAAGGTCGTGAAGAGATCGCAAAAAAGCTCGTAACTGGTTCCGATACCCCAGGTGCAGGTGCTACATAGTCTATGAGCCACCTCCTCCCTATGTTTTGTAGCTTGATAAAGCCACAAAACTTTACATGTCGATATCGAACATATCTTCGAACAACTCTCGCGTATCTTTGTCTGGTAGAGTAAAATGGTTTCTCCGGAAATTGTCTCTACCCAGGACATCTTCTCGGAACCGGTACCATCCATGTACGGCGTTGGCGTCTTCGCATTCGCCGAGCTCTTCCATCTCAGGATACCTAGTTCTTAGTACACTCAATGTCTTTCTAAGCTGCTTCTGCTGGCATCGTATCATGTAGTCGATGACATTCTTCTTGACAACACAGAGAATGTTGTCGATCGGTCTCCGATGTGGTACATAGCGTTCTTCAAGTTCAGTGACACGATTCTGAGCCTCTGTGATCTGATTTTGAGTCTCTGTGATTGTTTGATCGCGCTCTGCGATCTGATTCTGCGCCTCAGTAAGGTCATCGTTCATCAGAGCCAGTGCAGTGCGGGCTTCCACAAGATGATCCTGTGCTTCGTTCTTCTCTTGCACGATCCTTTGGACTTCTTTCTGTACGAGCCACTTTGTAAGCTCTACAGCTTTGGGTTTCTTGTAGCGCACTGTGATCTCAAGAGCACCTTCTAAGGAGACGAACACATCATGCGGATTTTTCGATCTCCCGAGGGCGCCGGTTGAACCGGCACCCTGTTCAAGGTTACTTCTAGAGGAAAAATGCTGCTTCTCTATATCTTGAAAGTTATCTCTAACATTAACAAGATGAAGGAATCTCCCGAGATCTGCACGCTTAAACCAAGGCTGGTTTTCAGCATCAAAAAAACAGTTCTATCGCGCTAGCGGGAATGACATGGAATAAAGATAACGCCATTTTATTAAGAATACAACTGACAACTTACTTGGGTATGGGTAGAAACCTATACCGCTCTCTGTTCAAAGACACCCTCCAGATTTTTCGACCTCCCAAGAACCTACACTCTCCAGATCCTTCTTTTATTAAGAAATGTCGATCTCCAAATTTTTTTCGATCTTCTAAGGGATTATCTTTCACACCTGTTATAACCTACTTTTGAACCTGTTATAATCTGCTTCGACCCCTACAATCTCACCCGTTTGAACATCAATCTCCACACCTTCTGCTGTCGTATGAATTTTTCTTGGTGGTGGTGATTTCCTCGAGAGTTCACAAGCAATTCTATTCAGTGTGCAATCCTGACACTCTTTCCATTCTGTTTGGAAGCCAACACTACGCTGGTTCCTTTTATATTTCACGATCTTTTCACCACTCAAGAGTGCTACAACCCCGTCTCGGTTTCATGTAGAGTATCCTCGGAGACCTTGTTCTTTCGCCTTCTCTCTTAACTGCTTCAGGGTAGACATGTTTATTGTAGAGACCTCCCCCTACAATAACGGTTGAGTCCCGTTTCACCCTTCAACTAGCACTCAGCTCTGACACCTACATCATGATGGATCGTGAAACAGTTGTCATCTTCAGATTCGCTAAGAAGACTCTCATACACGTCTACTCGCTGGTACTTGACCTCCTTAAGATACACTTGTAGATAGTGATTATGGTTTTTCTGCGTGTATATGCTTCCGATTTTCAGCACACCAGTTACCTTGCAGCTTTGATGGAACGGTACCACACCGTTAAATTTTATTTTAATATCGTCGTCCCACACGATGAGCTTAGGGTTAATCCAACCCGTAGCGCTGATCGGATTACCTGTAAGGGTAGTAAAAAGAAGCTCTTCGATGCGATTGATGATCGCTATATAAGCGTCACACCAGACTTTGTCATCCGACACGTTGAATCCCATCTTCCAGGCAGAGCCTTCGTTATATCTCGATACACCTGATGAATGGCAGTTCCTGGGTGTCTTGATGTGGAGAGGAATGATTCTGCCTAGTTCCTTCTCATAGTCTACGTAGTACCTGGTATCGGTTTTGTTCATTACAACACCCTCTGCTACAGCGATCTTTGATATGTCGATTGTGTAGATGTCGGTAAGTTCTACACTACCACTAGAGTTAAAGTCCTTTCGTGAAACCTCAAGTTGTCCAAATCGTAACATCTTTTATTGTAAGACAACTTCCAACTAACGTGAGCATGGGTAGATTTTTCCAGAAGACCAACATGGTACCGGAAATCGGTACCACCTCTGTACCCAACTAGCATGGGTATGGATATCAAGTAAATGGAAGACCTTTACTTGACTTAAAACTGTATGCCTGTCTTATTTGAAGTATGGGGGGTTGCTTCAAAGTCTTTCTTTGCGTGGAGTTCACTCTTTTCTAGTCTCGGAGAGAATATGAGCTGATACAAACCAGGCTCAGAAATGTAGACTGTCCTGCCTTCGTGATAGGAAGTGTGATGAGATGATGATCTCTCATCCGTTAAGAGTAATTTGAGACTGCATTTATACGCATGTCTTACTTGCCTAAGTAGGGTCGTCACTCTTTCACATAGTCCGGAGGTACTTCCGTATCCTCAGGAATCAGCATAAGTTCTTCGCGAACGAAAGCTCTCTCGAATCCATCTTGGAGGTAGTACAAGATACGTTGTCCTGGATACTGTAGAATCTCACGCAAGCGATACGTTTTTCGACTCCAGTTGTTGTCCGTCGCACGACGTCTTGTGTCATCGTGTTCCTCACCTGGTTCTAAGAGGTAGCGATACAACCCTGATTCAGCCAAAGCGTCTTCCTTCGGATAGAACTCGACTTTTAACGGAACTTCCTCGAGCTTTATCGCTTTGGTTGGTGTCATACCCGTCCTCGAAAGCACGGTGTTGTTGAGTTGTCTCACACTTTTCTGGTAGTGTCTGATCCATGTGGAACTCTTTTTCTCGGGATCCTCCATCTCTTGCGCATCTTGTATCTTGAAGAGTTTCAAAGCGAGAGTCTTGTTAAAATTTTCCACAAAGGCTGTAAACTTATGGTGATACTTTGTCGTAATTCTCTTCACTTTGACGTCATGCTTCTCAAAGAGTTTGCTTGTTGCCGACTTGAACTCGGAACCATTGTCATCATGGAGTTCCTCCGGATATTTCAGAGGTCCCTTTGTATAGATGTCAGCAAACATCTCGACAACGTCGTTCGCTTTCTTCGTTCTCAGAGGTCTGCTCGCTTTATACTCTGAAGCGATGTCGATAACATTCAAAACGTACTTGTACGTATTCTGGTAGACCTTGTCATGAGGTAGAAACATGAGATCCGCCTGATGTATCTTGTTTACCTTGGTTACGTAAAAATGTGCATGATCAATATGCTTAGGACGAAGTAGATGGATCTGCCATAACGCCTGTCTCACGAGCCAGTGCAAGACTTCCTTCTTTTTCAAACCTGATTCCTTCTGAAGCTCTTTAACAGCCTTGTGACCTATCCAAAAGTTTTCAGGTCGGTAGTAGATCTCACTCAGGTTCTTCTCAGTCATTTATTATATATATAGCGGCGATACACTAAAAACCCTAAAATACAGAGACCTCCTCCAATAAAGATCAACTCACCTGTCTTTTGAGCCTCAGAAGGTTGATAAAAATTGCTGAATTCTGGTTTTAGGGGGTAGAGGATCAAGGTGGTGTTTTGTTATTCGGTAGTATTCACGCATACCTCCATCAAGGTCTCTTATGTATGTAGCCGCTGCGTTTCTCTCTCTCAGTTTCTCGTTTATCCATTCTACTTTCTCGCGTTCCGCTTGACTTGCCCTCGCCTGAGCTTCTTGAAATTCCAATACAGCTTTTTGCTCTTTTACGTCGTTCTTCCTCAGCTTCTTCTCCCGAATCATGATTCACGAGGTAGTTTCCACCAATGAAAGCACCCGCGTTTAAAGCCGCTCCGACAGCTATAGCTAGTAACGTTGCCATCTTTTATTTTATATAGAGATCTTGTCTTTGTACCATCCTTTCTTGAGTGCGTAGTCATCGGTAACAACCGCTAACTCAAGATAACTCAAGAAAATTTTCCAGCATCGGATAAAGCCATCTTCGCACTTGGTGAGCTGACACCGAAGATCTTTTTTCCCGCAAAAGCGTAAAACAATGTGTAAGCACCGAGTCTGGCTGTTGTCCAGATACTATCAATAGCTGCCTTTTCTAGCATTTATTATACCTTTTTAGGAGATATTTCAGACATCAATCACACCTCCGAATCTATCAAACTTTTTCACGTTTTTGAGCGATGAATCCCTCGTTTTCATATCGACTCGAAATATACAAAACCAACTACCACAAAGATTACTAAGACCCCTCCACCACCTCCGAGTTGATACAATCTAAAAGGCTTGTCAGGTACTTGCTTAAGTACTTGATCAGGAACTTGATTAGGTACTTGGTTAAGTTCTTGATCAGGAACTTGTTTAGGTACTTGATCTGATACTTGTAGTTCAGCCTTCTTCTTACGATTCCATTCCACCAACTTCTTCCCCGACGTTACTCGACCCAGGTTCTTCGTTTTTGTAAGATTCTTCTGTTCGTTGCTCATTTATTTTAACTCACTGTTGTTCCTCCGCAAGATTTGCGAATCTTCTCCAATCGAGGTTGGTAAAGATGATCGCAGCTAGAGCGACTGGACCGAGGAAATTACGACAATTATAGTATATGCTAGAACCTATAGTATCCATAGGTGAAACGTTGGGGATGGAAGAGACCATATCCGTCAAAATTCCAGATGTTAGTCTTAGGGGAGCCTAAGTACAATTTACCAGTTAGTCTATATGCTGATAATGTTTTAATTACCTCTGTTGAAACTGTTGAGCTTCTTGGTATTTCTATCGATAGCAAACTAACTTTTTCTAGTCATATTTCCTCACTCTGTCATAAAGCTAGTTATAGAATCAAAACTCTCAACAGGATTAGATTTTTTCTTCATTAGGACCAGTTAAAACCTTTATTTAACTCCTTTATTTTGTCTATATTTAATTATTCACCTATTATATGGATGTTTTGTGGCAGATCTTCATGCAGTAAACTTGACAGTATCCATAAACGCGCACTTAGAGCGGTTTATCAAGATTTCTCTAAAAGCTATGAAGGACTGTTACAATTGTCTGAGTTTAAGCGTATACATGAGATCCATTTATGCTACCTTTAATGCGAGATATACAAAACCCTCCATGGGCTGAATCCCTCTTTTATGAAGACACTATTCATGGTCAAAAACATCCGTTACGGTCTGCGAAACTCAAATCTTCTCTCTCTTCCTCCATCAAGTTCAAGTCGTTTTGGCAATCAGTCTTTTTTATTTAGAGGAAGTCTTTCGTGGAACGCCTTGCCAGATAGTGTCAAGTCTAAACCTTCATTAGATGGTTTTAAACTCTGTCTTAAATCCATTAACTTAATCAAGCAATGCAATTGCAAACTTTGTAGGGTTTTGTGATAAATTTTAGCTTGACGAGTTGGTATTGATTAGTTCATTTTATATTTATCATGTATCTTGTAAACTACGTAAAACCAACATTAAATAAATTGGGAAATAAAAAATATAACTTGTGATGGAGCTACAAATAAGAGGGTTTTTGTTGATCTCTCCTAACATCTTAGATAGATCTCTCACACCTGCCAAACTAGACAGTTTAGTGGTGAAATCAGGCTGGTGAACATTGGGGTGAGCGTTCTCCATCTTAATGGCTTCACCTTGCTCATAACCGAGCCGCAGGCGATCCGCTCCACGGTGCCCTACCATCTCAGAACGTTTTTTGTAGAGTCTTTCTATAGTCTTATCACTCATTTTACTCAATCTTTCCACTGTCCAAGGCTTCTTCCCACCAAGATGTTCACCACATTCTATATCACGTGCTAGTTCCCCTCTTTTCTGAGCTTCTGATGGTGTATCGGGTACGTCTAACTGAAGAAATTCATCAATGTTCATGACTAGCTTTATTATATGACGGAATATCCAAAATACTATGAGTAAAATTACAGTTTGAAAAAGACAGACAGCTAGTGTTTCATACATTTATTTCAGCATTTTTCGCTATGAACCCACGAGGTCGCGTTGTGATCAAGTCTGTAATTGATTAACAATTACACTCTCTACGAAAAGTTTTAAAAGCACCATTTCATCGCTCGTTTGGGATTCCAAGCCGCCTCCAAGAGTTCAGATTTACACACGAGTCCAGCAGATGTACCATGAGCCCATGATCGTACACCATCAGCATCTTGAAGTCTCTTATCATCATCTCTGCTCAACGCAATTTTGTTGATTCTCCGGGTATACATAACATGTTTTCTACTCCTGAATGCCAGCTGACTTCTATACTGGAGCTTTCCATCTTCACAACACTGGAGATGGTCGTCAAATGAGATTTTTTACCACACATTTCTTGATTCCCTTGCATTTTTTGTCAACCTTTCCATCTAGCTGCTTATAAGCATACATTTTTGGTCTCAAGGCAACAAACTCGGTCATGATTTTTCCACCAAGTTCATCCTTCATCATAGCGATAATCTTCTTATTCTCTCCAATCGGAAGTGGTCTACCATCTTCCTCGCTATAGCTACATGTATCAAATCTAGCTTTTTCTGTGAGATCTCGGTAGAAAGTGCCTTTG
This sequence comes from Turritopsis rubra, assembly GCA_039566895.2. Classification (NCBI taxonomy): domain Eukaryota; kingdom Metazoa; phylum Cnidaria; class Hydrozoa; order Anthoathecata; family Oceaniidae; genus Turritopsis; species Turritopsis rubra. The sequence continues at coordinate 1,532,840 of CM077629.1, read as the reverse complement.
AATGCATCTTCTCTCTTCACATCTCCTGCAATGTCTCTGTAAAAGTCTTCCGTCTTGATGTGATAGATGAACGAGTCTGTATCCATATAGCAAAGCTTGGTTTTGCTTCCATATTTCGGCATCATATAGTCATAGTGGTACTCGTACATTAATATCTTGCTAAGGTCTAAGATAGCTTGCCCAAGGTACACTGGCTTATTCATCACCACCTCTACGCGACGCATATCCATCGCGATGAGATGCTGTGAGAAACGTATCGTTTTCCGATAGTTTGGCTTGGAATCTAGTCTCTTACGCTTACCTTCAGTACATACAAGCTTGATGTCTTTGTGCTTACGAACGTTTTCCATAGTCTTACCAAACACTGCGTTATTTGCCAGCTTGAAAAAGTCTTTCTCGAACGAGTTCTTCGCCTTTGCACGCAAGTCTGTGTTCATCTCGATATACGGCTTCAGCCACGCACTCTGCTGAAACTCGACGACTCTGTGCACCTTTTCCAAGATCAATCCATGCTCCAAAGCCTGCTTCACAAAACGAATGTGCAGTGGATATCGCTCTTTGTCATAGAGGTTGCATGTCAGTTTCTCTATATCGTTGGTTAACCGCATCTTCTCCGGTAGAAATGGTAGCTCGTTGTGCTTCAAGTGGAGCTCCTTGGGATACTCGACATCAACTTCCAGGTAATAGCCGGTATCTCCATTATCATAGCTTAAGATTTTCTCTGTTGTAAAGTCCTCGCTGTTTCTACTTTTAAAGCCGTGTGTTGGCAGCTTCTCTACCATCGACCAACCATACTCATTATTGAGGTCAAAATACATAATATACGTCGACAATGCGTTCTTCTTATAGTGCTCACCCATATACTTATTATTTGCTTTGGCATGATGTTGAATAACTTGACAAATCCCTCCTTGAATACCCTTTTCAAACATAAGAAGCATATTTTCATCTGTTAGTAGTTCTAGTTGAACTTTAGTCGTCTTCAAGGCTGCTTGCCAAAATAGTCCTGGAGCTGTATAAAAGTGCGCAGGATCTAGACCATAAATCTCTTGACATACATCTCGAAATCCCTCAAACACATCAGCCAACAATAACACATCTGCGTTCAGATACAAGTCATGATAATCTCCAAGATCTCCACACTCAAACACCTTCCAGACTTTCTTAGCATGAACATACTCATTCTTCGATATCCCGCACAAGTTTAAGCTTCTAACCTCTCCTGAGGTGGCAGCTCTACCTCTTTAAATCTCTCGAAGCTAACTATATACTCATACGGATATACACCTTTACGAAGCATAAACCGGAACTATTCATCACCACCTGAATATCGATACTAAACCTCTTCTTGAGGTCCTCCTGATCTAGCTGCTTTTCCGCATTTTCACAATAGCAGTTCTTGCACTGAAAATGCACCACATAGTCTGCATCAATCTCCAAAAACTCCATCTCATCCTTACAGCTCTTGCATATCACGCCACTGGTAGCAGCTAGGTTATCAACCAAGCTGCTAAGAGAACTCTGCATAAACCTACAACTATCGATAAATCTCACCATACACATCTTCGTCAGCACATTTTCATCCCCCGTTTTCTTGTCCTTAAACATGATAGGTTTGCCGCTATCATCATACATCTTCACACTTATGGGAACCGAAAAACTGATATATTTCTCCGCATTTTCAGCGATGGATTCCATCTCATCTACAGCAAACTCCTTTGCTAACTCCCGTATGAACAAGTGGGCATCATACTTTGAAAGGTAGTGAAATACTACAGGGATATGCTTCGGTACTTGATATGCCAAGTTACATTTGCTGTGCACTGCACCTCGATACTTACCACTGTAGTGACAATGATCCCGTACTTTACAATCTCCGACAGCTTTTACTTGCTTCTTAAACACCTTCTTGCAGAGATGGCATTTCTTCGCTTCCCTGTGAGCCTTCTTCTCTTCTTCCGTGAGTGGATCCATGGCTCTCTTCTTGTATCGGATGGCCTTGTAGACTTGCTCCTTTAATGCCTTGCAAAAAACCTCTACGCAATCCTCACCCCGATGCTGCGCCATAGCTTTATCGATCTCCCCATGAGCAAATTTGGTATACAAACATACACCACAAGGCGCATACCTGTTTACATCCTGTTCAAACGGTTGCTCCAGATCGCTTTCAACTCCTGAGATTGGTTCCAAAACACACTCCATGTCTCCATACATCATTAAAAGAACTTGTATAGCCTTGTCTCCATTTCGATATGCCAAGATGTTTTTCCCTTCCTCAGGCATCTTTACATGACAATAATCATGATCTTTACACATTTCAACATGCTTGTCTTTTTCCAACTCTGTTTAAAATGAATTGAGGCAGTTGCGACAATAATAGTCGCCATTATTGCTTGAAGTTACACCTCGTAGCAGAGCTGAAAGCTTCCTGATGGCTACATAGTGTTTCTTCCCTCCCTCTTGGATGATGAGAAAGTCTGCAACTTTACCACGCACCGAGTTATACTTGGAAATGTACGCTTGCATTACATCCTTGTAACCGCCTATGTAGAGAACATTCAACCCGACTGAAGGGTTCTGCTTCTCAAATTTGGACCACTGGTTCGATGGTGTTGGAAACCCTCCCAGTTAAAGCGATCTACAAAGGGCTCCAGCTTCGATATCCTTTGACAGTCTTTTTTATCTCCCCATGATGCAAAGCTGCTATCACAGCCCACTTGAAACACTTTTCATCCTCATTCTTTGGATTGATACAGCCCAGCTTGTTAAACACCCACTTAGGGAGCTCAAGCCAAGAGCTACCACGCACTAAGTCCTTTTTGTGACAGTGATACGTCATCTCAATGATGCGGTTAAACACATAGTCACTAGCATCTAGTGTTTGTGCCAAAAGCTCATATCGCCTCAAAATCTCCCTGATCATCTCATCAACCACCTCTTCAAGATCACTACCCATCATGATCGTGTGATTATCACTCCATATAGGCTTGGTCATTATGTCGTTTTCGTCTTTGATGCTCACAAACTCTGGGACTAAGTTTAGCTGAAACTTCCAGCTTTCACCATCCTTGAAAACTTATTACATATATTATTATCATTTTTATCACTTTTGTTTTTTTTAGGTGGCCACTCCCTTTGACTAGAATTTTCTATATGGAGTGGTCTCCTAGTTATTCTTTCTTTCATTGTAATTGTAAGTATGAGAGTTAGAAACTAAATAAATGATTACTCACTTACTTACTTACTCACTTACTTACTCACTCACTCACTTACTCACTTACTCACTTACTCACTTACTTACTTACTTACTTACTTACTTGATCAAGTCTCCCATGACCTTAATCACATGCCTTCGAGTCTTCTTCAGATATTCTTCAATCGTCATGATTTTCCCCTCATCAACACCTTTGCTTTTAAACCGTCTAAAGTTCCCTCTAAATGCATTCTCTTCCTCTCTAGGCTTATATTCCTCACCTGCAATATCCTCAACAATATCTTTCAACCTCAATGTGTGATGTCTCGCAATATTTTGAGCAATACGCTCCTTCTTCCCTCCAATAACCTGTAGACCTAAGTCACGTGCTAGTTTTCTGAGATCGTATCTCTTCAACTGTTTAAGATCTTCCATCTGAGGCTTAATAACCCTTCGATGGAAGAGAATAGTATCGATTAGATCATGCCTTCTCAAACTTCCATACCCTCTGATTCCCTCAGACTTTGCTATTCTCTTTAAAGAAGTCTTGTTCTCCCTATACAATGTACCTACCGTATCTCGATAGTGTTGTATACGATCAACGAAGGTAGGTTTATTAGCCCTGCTATATGGAACATTCTTCGCCTTAGCGATCATCACCAAGTCCTTATAAGTTTGATTCATCATAGGATTATTCATCTTTATTATACTTTTTGGGGCATTCAACCTACCTCACAACACGGACAGAACTTAAAAAGGTAAATTCCCGAATGGTTTCCATAGTAACAAAAAATTTTTTTGAATCGGATTGATGATGTCAGCAATTTCCTCCTCCTTTTCATCCAACATTTTAACGACAATTTCATCGATATTTTGACTATCTGCGCAAGTACTCAATTTTCCAGATTTTTATGATATTTTAACTAGCTCCGAAAGTACTTATTTTTGCGGTGATTTCACACTATTTTAACTATATGCGGAGCTAGTCGTATAGCGAGACATTGCGACTGCGCTGAAATGCTGCATTTCCTATCTCTAGTGGAAATCCCGCTTAAGAAATTTGAGCCGCTTTTCCAGTACATCAACCGGAAGAATGAAAGATCAATGCCCTGCATCCATCGATAAAATTCTGGTCAAAGACTCTATGATTCCGTATCGCGAGCACGGCTCAAAAACTGAAAGTTATAACCAAGTTCTTGGTGATAAAAAATATAGGAAGGTGGCTCAAAGAGTTGTTTTAAAATATCAACCTCGTCCCCGATGATGGCGGCCATCAAAGCCAGTACATCGAAAAGGCAAGAAGCCCTGGGGACGAGGTTGTCAAAATATGACTTATGAGTTCTGAGGGGCTTCGTCCGAAAAGCTCTATGATGGAGCACTAAGCGATTTTGAAATGATAAAGATGGGAACTCTTTAAAAAGTGTTATAGGGTTATTTTTGGCAAAACTTAGAGGCGGCTCGAGCCGCCTAAACCGCCCATTAATCCACGCCTGCTGCCCATAGTTTCTCACACCTACATCGCCAAAATCGATCCAATAAGTTATTCAACGATGGACAATTTTCTACCAAATAATCCCATATAGGTTGAATAATATTTGCCAAATTGTGCTCGTAATCATTATTGCTCACCATATTTTCCTTACAAGATCAGTGAAAAGCATCGAGACCTCTTGTTTTTTAGAGAAAACGATTGGTTTTAAACGTTCAGTCCTGTGCTTTAAAATCATTTTCATCATTGGTCAGCCCCGTTAGGCATCTGACCTTTCATTTCCCCGGTGGTTCCGTGTGTCTGTAATGTTGCAGTTCTCTGCGCCCGTTCGTAACACCCTTCTAAATATCGGTTCTAAATACAGTATAACCCCGTTAAGTCGGACTCTCAGGGGACCGAAATAATCGGTCTGACTTATCGGGAGTCCGACCTATCCGAACTTCGTCTTAAGTCAGACTCTACTTATTTAGTCCCAAGGGGGACAAGGTTTTAGTCCGACTTAAAGAAAAGTCCGACTTAAACCGTGTCCGACTTAACGGGGTCATACTTTATCGATAGACCTTTTCATTAATTATGATGCAATATTTCTCTTTCGCACCAAACAGAGGCTGTCGGTGTTCGAAACACCAAAACAAAAATCTGAAGTTAGTAACTTTTATTTGTCAGAGTGTGTGGCTTTCAATAGCGGAGATAATTCAATATTTTTTAGTTGAAGGCTGTTTTCTCCATTATATTTACGAAAAAAGCTGTTATCGCAATTAATTCTAGGTTACACTTCTATCAAAACAAGGCGCGCTTAACAGGGCAAGAAGTGTTTGGTGTGCATGCAGTGTATATTTTTATATTACTTGAAGAAATAATGAATGAAAACGAACACGAATTGGAAATTGAAGACTTTAATGAGTTATTCCAAGACGTAGTTGTAGGTGTGTAGTTTTGTGTTTGTTTCAAACTCATACTTATGGCTTTGGAATATATTCCAAGGATCAGAGAGGAGTGAATCAAAATTCTTTCTGCGACCATTATTATAATGTGTCAATCTGTGCACTTTTAGATCCATCATCTGTGCTGCTGACTGAGAATGATGTTGACAATATTCATGTGAAAGTTGATTTGCAAAAACTGGGTAGTTACTCTCTTGTCCATCTTAAAGATTGGCTTCTTTTTCGAGGTGATACATTACGTGGTATAAACTCATTAAAAGATGCCCAGTTAAGGTAAGTAATTCAAGTCTTCCTTTTTAAAATATTAGCTTTTCATTTTTGAAAATATTAGCTTAATTATATTCTGATTATCGGCAGTTGATTGTGCTATATTAACAATAATTTTGCATCTTAATGGAAAACTGAACTTTTCATATTTTAGAGTCTGGAAGTATTTTGAAAATGGAAATGCTAATAAAATCGTTGATCCAACTACTGAAAAGGTGTGGTTGTCGAAAAAAGCACAGGAGATGGGCAAAATTCTACGCCCAACTTGGCAGGAAGGATCTCTTCCAGATATGCCAGATTTCTTGAAAACTGAACTTGCTAATACTCTGGATTTAAATGGTTGGTCAAAGTCGTTAACTAGTATTCCTCAATTTACCATCAATAATATTGACCGATATTATGACATGGTGAATAACATGTTTCAAGCAAAACCCAGCAAAATTAAAAAACATTTTCATCGTGGTGAGCAGCTCATTGAAGAAAAGTTTATTGACACCAGCACTATGTATGCAAAACAAGATGCTGGAATATTTTATGTCAAAGCAGTGTCAGTGGCTAGTTTAAAAAACCAAGCCAGATGGGTTTTTGTAGTTATTGATAAAGTGAGTGCTGATGTTCGTCATGTGTTTTGTCAATGTCCCGCTGGCCGTGCAGGTATGTGTTCACATGCTTATGCAGTCATGAAACTGTTAGCAAAATGGGTTCTTGACAAGTTAGCTATGATACCAGAGCCTAAAGCCTGCACATCAAGACCATGTGTGTGGAATGTACCACAAGCTCGTGAGCATTTAGAAAAACCACCAGTTACGGAACTAACAATTAAATCACCAACTGCAAAAAAGGCCAAAAGTATGTCAAATGCTGAAGAGATGTCCAATAAAAAAGGAATTGCTTCAACGTTGTACGATTCAAGAGCCAATCCAGAAAATGATTTCAGTAACGCTAGCTTAAAGGGACTATTTTCAAATTTAGCAAGTATGCATCCAAAAGTTCATGCTCTCAGCATTATTAATGACAGCCCACAAACTTATAAATCTACACAGTTTGGCCCCATGTCATCAGGGTCACTTTTGAGTTATCAGTGCCCATTGATGCCACCTGACTTTGTGGTTTATTTCGATGAACAAAAATTTAATTGCAATAATGAGAGCAGCTTCTTCGTTAATTATCCACCGTTTCCATTTGAACAGAATCTGTATGTGCTTGATGACTACATTAAAGATATTCATGTAGTTGAAAATCAAAAACTGTTGCTCTTAAAAAAGCTTCAAGATCAATCTCAAGATTCTATCAAAATTGAAGCAGAAACTCGTGACTAAGCAGACAACCCTAGTTGGTTTAGTTACCGCAAAGAAAGATTCACTGCGTCATTGTGCAACAGAATTTGTACCCCAAAAACTGACAGGGGATTTAGAACTCTGGCTTCGAACATAATAAATGGACAGAAACCAAGTAACGTGCTCAATATGAAATTCGAATATGGAAGGTTTCATGAGCCTATTGCTATTCAGCACTATGAAAGATTCATGAAAATAAAAGGATACAATGTTATTGTGGAATCATGTGGTCTTGTTATTGACTCAGTGAATTACGTATTGGGGGCAACTCCAGATGGAAAAGTCAATTTTAATGGTTCATATGGCATTCTTGAAGTCAAATGCAGTCATCAATACAAAGATGTGGACCCTAAATTAGTATGCTTGATTTCTAAAAATCCATGCATAGAGTTTGATACCAATTCAGGGCACATAACAATCAATAAAAAACACCCATATTACAACCAGATACAAATGCAGTTAGCTTTAACAACACAAACATGGTGTGATTTCATATTTTTTACTTCGAAAGGACTTGTTATAGATCGTGTTTTGTTTGACAAGAACTACTGGGAAGATCTTCAAGCGAAAATAATGGATTTCTACTTTCGGTACATGTTGCCTGAGATTGCACAAGAACGTTCCGAGAAATTGTGACTGCAGATAATTTTTAACACATCATTTTGTGTAGTTTTTTAACTGACTTGAATGTTGTGTTGTTAAGCTTTTTGGTAATACATACATTAAAACATAATCTGACTCTTTTGTCTACAATAAAAACTGTCACTGTAAGATAGGGCATTGAAAGTTGCAGAGCATTGCACAAACTGATATGATTTGATTTAGTGATCCAAGCATATTTACAGGAATTACACGGTCAAATATATGAAAGCATTTAATTCTTTGTATCATTCGTTCCACATGTATCCTCTCTGCAGCTATTTGCTGACTTTTTACTACCTCTGATTCTGTGAACTGTGCTCGGGCTTTAAGAAATGACGGCATGATGAGTTCAACACCTAATGGTTTAACATACTCCTCAATCAAAAAGCCACGGTCAGCCATTATGGCATCACCTTTCTCCCATAGTTCAGAGTTCAGTAGTCCACTTTTTACAACAATACCTTTATCCGAAATACTGCCTGGATAAGCAGTTGAGATGAATGTAAATCCTCCACCTGGAGCAATTCCCACTAATACCTTCACAGTAGTATGACTCTTGTAGTCTGAATACATCATTTTATGAAGGAACAATGATCTGGGAACAGCAACTTTAAATTCTACACAATCAATAATTATACGAACTGCAGGGAATTTATCTTTCATTGAATCTGGCATATTACGTTTCACTTGATCTCGTGTTGGCCAAATGCAAATAGATCCAAACTTAAGATACATGTGATTAATCCACGTTTGCACGGTGTTAGTAACAGTCCCTTCTGAGATTTCAAATAAATATGATAAATGCTGGATATCAAAATTTCTGCGCAGTCGGACTAGCACTAATGTGTAACTCTCCAGTGGACTAAGAGCACGAGGGCGACCAACGCCATCTCCACATTTAATTTGTTTGTAGTTATATAAGACAACATTTTCTCCCAAAATCCCTGGATCCAAAAAACAGTACAGTTCTTTGAAGATTGCAATAGTGGGCAAACCAGTGTAATGGTTTAGTGAGTTATCATCAGATAAAACATGTTCCATAAACTTCATTTTAACTGTAGATTGCTTTTCCAAAAGCAGCTTCTTGAGGTGTGCAATTTCTGTTGTTAGTACAGTGATGTGATTCCTTAGTGCTTCAGTTCTCACATCATCAGCTTCTTCAACAACAAATTGTGTGGGTAACTCATGAGTTTCTAGTGCTTCAGTTCTCACACCATCAGCTCCTACAACAACAGATTTTATAGACAACCCATCACGAGTTGACAACGAGCACTCGTTATTTTTCTGCTGATATAGTTCATTTATGGCATCAAAAGTTTCTTTTGAAGTTTTCATTCTTTTTCGTGGTGATGGTCTATCAACTGGTTCCTTTCTTTTTTTTGAGTCGTTGTTGTTTTCATACAGAGTGGGCTTAGCACCTTGTTTCAGTCTCTTTCTGGTTCCACCCATTGTCCTAATAATATCTGATTGAGCAAAGTGCTTTTCACACAACACAGTATGATCAGTGACATGAAAGTTATCTTTCCCATCAACACGTTTAATTTTGTTGCACCAAAGCCTTCGCATGCCTTTATCTTTAGGAAACGTGAAAAACGACAATACTGAAGAAATACGTTTTCCTTCAAACTCGACAAGACTTCGGCTTTCACAACCCCAGGCAGCACACTGTTTTCCAAGAGTAGCTCGATACTTTTTCTTCACCTCGCTTTGATCGGCCATTTTATTTTGAGAGAAGTAAACACCGAATGCCTCACTTTCGCGCAGAGCCAAATATTGCGCAATAATTAATGAAAAGGACTATTCTTTCTTTGCCGTTTCCTCAACGCTTTCCCATAAATAAATTTAAAAATGGCGTGAAAGTTCCGTTTTTGGGTAACCTTTTTTAAACGTGGAGTGAAGTGAAGTGAAGAAGACAGAATTTTACTTCAAGGTAATAAAATCCTTTGATTTAATTTATTTGCAAGTATTCTGATAGATTTTATGTAAACTTTGTGATGATGATGGACTTTCCATAAATAAAAAGTGAAAGGAGCACAGCTTCGCCACTAGAAGAGAATAGCAGGGCATATATAATTGTTTGCTTTGATGTGTTAATGTGTGTTTTATGTTTATTTCAACATAGTTTAGTTTATTTAAATTAGAGGGGAATTTCCATTTTTAAATTCATTCTACTGTGCCTGAACCACCAAAAATTTTAGCGTCATTTTAATTTGTGGATATTTTTGTTTTGAAACCTTTCATTTTGCATTTTGACTGAAACATGATCATTTCAAGATTCTAAATGTGTAGTACACAGTGAGTTTGCAGTAAGTTTAAAGATTTCAATGAAAAAAGAAGACTAAAATACCTTAAAATCATTAATTTTCGTGAACATTTATTTTGGCGAGTCCAAAACTACAAACTGTATTTGTTTCCATTTTCCTGATAATATTTGTGACATTAATTCTAGCAAATCAAGATTTTTCAAAAAATTTTCAAACTTTTTTTTTTCTCATATGAATTTTGCAGCATTTTAATTTTGCAGATTATAGATCTCCATCAAATTATGAAAATTTCATGCCATGAAAATTTCATGCCTTACAGTAGGTTAGTAAATATTTTTTCTAATTTTTCAATAATTTTGGATGGATTCTATTTTGATGATGATGATGATTTTTTTTAATTAGTTTTAACTTATGTTTATAACTAATAACAGTTTCATAAAGTGGGTTAAAAGAGTTATTTACCTACTTAATTGAAGTAACGTAAAGTTGTGTCAAAGGGTAGTCTTATACAATGATGAAAAATTAATACTGCTGTTACATATTCACTTTCCCCAAATGAAAAATCAAGGTAGTGGTAAACAATGATGTGGACCTACTCTATCACCTACATTGACTTTTATGGATGACCAGCTTACACGAGGAAATATGGTATAATGGAAAATGCATTTTCATTGATTTGTTTTCGTTGGTCAGCGCAGAAAGCAGCTGATCTTTCATTAGTGTTTGTACATCTATACAAAATTCCAAGATTTTTTGTCCACAGTTGTAGGCTGATTCCGCAAAACATTGGAATAGAGGTTGTCCACAAACCGTGGTTAATGTATGAATAGTAAACTACAACTTATATCAAGTAATTTAATTATTGTGAGTGTGGTCTAAAATACAGAAAACATGCAATCCTAATTTGTGTTACAGAGAACGACGCAGCACAAGGTTAGAAAATTCTTACTGCATTTTTTTATAATGACATTGATTTTGTGAGAAACTGTTCAATCCCATTTTCGATTTTTATTCCCTCCTGTTCTGTCCCTCCTCACCCCTTTTTGTGGCTTTTAAAGTGTGTGACACACTTAAAATTTCACATATTCCCTGTTGATGAAAACAAATACACAAAATATTTCCTGGGTGTCTAAAAACAGGTAGCTATATAGCGTTAGCTGTATAAATTCACTTCACACCCACACCACACACATAATTTGGAGTAGAGAGTGACGGTGCCTGCCCCTGGATGTGGTGGCAGTTTCTGTACTTTTAAAAATTGTTGGGCGGTGCCCTGTCTTCTGTTAACTTTAAGACTTGTTTACTCTTCTAATTTTATTTTAAATACAAAAGAAACCTTTGAATGAAAATTTACATAGTGGATAATGATGGTTGTTGGGAGACAACAAAAATTAAACTTAAACAGCAGCACCCCTACACGCAATTAGGACTAATATTTACAGTCAAATAAATCAAAGAAAATAATTGATATTGATATGAAACTTGATATTGGGTAATCTCTTTCCCTTGAAGTAGTGTAAGCCGCCAATCTTTTATTTTATTTTTCTTTGAAGATTCTTGTTGTTTTGACTATATCGGTGTATAAACCGATTCATTTATGCATTAAAAATTCCATTTTTTCCTTATACACTCTTATAAATTTTACCCACAAAAATATGACACTGTGATGGAGTTTCTATTGAACTTGTCAGAGCAAATCCGAAAATAAAAGACTTTTTCTCATTTTATTTTGATAAAAATGATGCAAAGGAAAGAAAGAAACTTTACATTTCCACTTAAGATTGTTAGCTTTCCCTATCAAATCGTGTTGAAGACAATAACTTCATGTAACAGACTTTACAAATCTTTTGCATTTTTATGTAAAAATTCATTCCTTCAGAGGTGCGTCAATTTCTTTCAGGCTTTACTGTATATATACCAAATATGTACTTCAAGGTGGTAAGAAAATTTCACTGGAAAAAAATGGATTTCACATATTCCCAAAATTAAATTCTTGTGAAAGGAAAGAATACTATTTGCCTCAATATCTGTCAACATATACATGGTAATATTTAATTTAAAAAAAATATGAAGACTTATTATTTTCGAAATTAACAAAATTAAATTCCTGGGAAAAGTTTATTTTATCTCAATTCGCGAAATTAAATTTGCACAAAAACTGCTACCATGGATCAGACTATCGACCTGTAATGGTTCCAAAGAATGATTCATTATGACTCATTTTTGCAGGGCAAGATAATCGTTCCAGGAGTGAACTGCAACTAAGCAGAATATTCCTACGCCACTTCCTTTTAACCTTAAGTTTGTGAATTTTTGCCCATTAACTTTTGGGAGATTATCAAAATATGGGATATTGCAGAATTTCTTTTTATATTAATCAATTTACGTTGTTTTCAGGTTAAAATGAGGTTTCAGGTTAAAATACTTGTGAAAATTAGTTAGAAATTCATCACTAGTGGATCTGAGATTGTATAACATTTATATAATTTATTTTTAGGTCCTTTGTTGGTGGCATCATCTCATATCTGCTGCCAGAACTCCTCAAAACTTGAGATTGTCAGAATTACCTGGACTTGTCCGAAGTCTTTGAACTTGTCGGCCTTAATGATTCCCATTGCTCAATTTTGCATAGCTATCTTTGTCACGTGAGAAGTATATATTCTTCAGTTTTCACATATTTTGTTACATTGTACTAAACATTTTTTTAAAATAGATTGAGTTCATAATACATGCTGAAAAATTGTATTCAATACTCCGGTATAAGGACTTCAGGTTGAAAATCGACAGTTATAAAGGATATCAGATTCGGAACAGAATTCTTTGTTTGGCCCAAATTTTCTTGCTAAAATGTAGTTCTTGCCGCCGCAGGAGAAAGGCTGTGAAATTTAGCAAATACACGCGTAATGTTATCTGAAGTGTTCTAGTTTTCCTTCGTAATGTGTGCTACGTTTCTGGTATGCCCAACCGCGCTGTCCTTCAGGCCACATGGCCTCTTGTTTTCATTCATTTAAATCAACACCACAATTTGTTTCACACACACTCTACTTTGTCCATGTTTCGTCGTCTTCATATCAAAAAGAGAGAAACGCCCTTGGTTTCGAGGTTGATAACCATAACAAGACTCAACAACGAGATTAAGTAAGATTTCGCCAAATATGTAACAGAATTGTCTGATTGTATAACTATTCATAATATGAAACTAGAGCCCGGGGCGCGCTAGAGCATATAAGACTTCACAAAGAATCTGGATCCTAAACCTTTCTCTAGATTTATCTATGTGTACAATTTCATAGGTTTCCTTAAAAAATTATTTCTGGAAGCAATACTGTTTTTCCTTGAATAACCCGGGGCACTTCCAGTAGGGGCAATTATTTGAGGGAGGGCGCTTATTCAAAAATTACCACTGTTACAGTAGGCGGTATTGTAAAACCTGAAGCTTGAGCAAATTGTCCCAGGTAGTCTAGAATAAATTCTTCATGTTTAAACTTACACCAATCATAGTTAGGTGGAGGACTTTGAGAGGATCCAACATTGTTTAAAAATACAAACTGTGCAAAATGATCGGAAATGCTACTGATAAGATTACTTGCTGTTATATTTGCCAGATGACACAAAAATGTTGTCAATAAGTGTCCTAGAGTCTGCAGTTAATCTTGTTAGTAGCAAAACAGCAGGGAGGAGAGAGTAAGAACACAAAATATCGATGGAATTGGATGAGCTAGAATTGAGATCGCACTTAAACAGATCTATACTACTACTACTGATGTGGACCTACAACATATATTTATATATGACCAAATTTGTTTACAGGTTTGCGGGACTAATTCCCGTATCGGGAGTAAAGTGCAATTAAGCCTATAAAAGACATTAAAAACTAAAATTCGTTTATAATAAACCCCCCTAATTTCAACTAAAGGTCAAGGTTGTATGTAAGTGAGGTGCGTGTAAAAAAGGTTAGTTGGCACAACAGAAGTAACGAGCAAATAGCCTACATGGTGTTAGCAAGTAAGTCTATGGTGTAATAGCCTACATGGTGTTAGCAAGTAATTCTATGGTGTAAGAAGGCAAAGTGTAAGTAACATACTGATAAGATTTATAAGATAAAAACATAACATAATGACCTGCACCAAAGGAAGAAAATATATACATAATACACAATAATACACACAAATATACATATATACCTGAAGATATGAATTATAAAAGTATAAAAACTCCCACCTATATACCTGGGTGTAGTGGTAGGAGGTTTAGAGAACAGAAATTAGAAAACATAACACAAAAGAATGTCACTTAAAATTTCTAATATCTTCTATATCTTCATGGTGTCTGGAAGTTGAATAATCAATGTCAAGCATGATCAAATGGTCAAGGATATTCCCTATTAAGAAGAGTGTAAACACTGATTCCAATTCGTTCCCAGATTTCGAAAGGAAATAACTGAAATAGCCTCGCTGAACCAGCAATGGACCTTAGCGACCTTATTCAGATATTGAATGAGAAGGAGCAGAAGCTTGCTTATTTTATGTAAGTGTTTCTTAATTTCCATCCATAACAACGATGCACAAGATAAAATATCAAGTGACATTAAGTTGCAATCACAATCTGGGTAAAATGTTCATCTAAAATTTTCATAAATTCAGTTAAAGATAAAGTCCTTATGAATATTGAAAGTATTATATTGAAATGAATAAGAAGGAATCTTCTCAGAGAAACAACCAAGTTTCTAACTGAACTTTTCATAGTTAACGGTATCTATTAATATTAAAGTCACCTAATAAAATCAGGGTTTTATTTTCACTGGCTTTTGCAAGAACTGTAGATTCAAGGAGTTTTGGAGAATAACAGACTTTTGAGAGGTCAGGACGTAATTTATAGGAATACATACATAGTTTCTCACACCTACATTGCAAAAATCGATCCAATAAGTTCCAATAAGTTCAAAGATAGACAATTTTCTACCAAATAATCCCATATAGGTTGAAAAATATCTGCCAAATTATGCTCATAATCATTATTGCTCACCATATTTTCCCCTGTGGAACTTATTCTTAAAGTCGGAAAGTCACGTGATAAAATATCGGAATCGGTAGTCATTATGGTCACCGTTTCGGTACTACAAGATCAGTGAAAAGTATCAAGACGTCTGTTTATTAGAGAAAACGATTGGTTTTTAACGTTCAGTCCTGTGCTGTAAAATCGTTTTCATCAATTTCAGACATTGAAATCAACCAACAATTACATAGTTTGTTTGACACGCTCTACTTTGTCCATGTTATCATGTGACGGAAATAACTCAATATACGAGTTAATTTCGGCCTGCGATGCCAGGATTAAGTAAGATTTCTCCAAATATGTTTTTAGAGGCGGATCTAGAACCTAGGCGAAATTTATGGAGGAGAGGGAAGGAGGAGGGGGAAGGTCATTAAGAGAGAGTATAAAAGAAAAACGTGCAAATGACGTAACCAACACTTAAGTTTTAATTCCCCGATCCCATAAATCAGCGATCGCGCAATGCATTTCGGTAGTTGTATTCAGTCGCAAACGTAAACAAATAAAAAAATGGCTGACGAACAACATACACGTGCAGAAAACGAAGTAAATAATTCTATAAACAGCAGTTTCTTTAAAAACTCATCCACCCTTGACATAACGGGATGGCCTTTCAACTCATCAGAGCTTCAGTTCGACAACAATAACAATCTTATCGAAGTAAACTCGGCAAGAAACACAGGCAAAAGTGGTGGAATAACGTGTTGCGTTCCACAGTGTTACAGTAACTCAAACAGAAATCCCGAGCTTTCATATTACGTTATACCAAAAGAAAAATCATTAAGGAAACGCTGGTTGGCAAATATTAGTAGAAAGGATTTTAAACCTTCAACCTCCCATCGTGTTTGCTCTCAACATTTTGAAGGGGGAAAGAAGACATACATGAACAACATACCAACTATTGTACCAAGATTACAACAAAATACGCCTATAAAGGAAAGAAGTACCAGGACAAGCCTTGGATTACTTCCAGAGATATTTTCTCCTATTGTTAGAGATACTGAGAATGAGGAGGAAGAGGAACTTACAATAGAACAACAACAAGCATTGGAAATAAAAAATCTTACAGAGAGAATAAGTGAACTAACTAATGAAAAAAATGAAATACAAAGTACATTGAATGAGAAAATAATATCTTTGGAAAACACTTTAAAACAAAATCAATTTACAGTGGATAAATTCAAGCATAATAATGCACACTTCAAATTTTATACAGGCTTCGAGAGCTATGCATTATTCAAAGCAGTATTAGACTATTTACTAAAACCTGATGTGCTTCACCTTAATTATTGGGGTTCGATAACTAAAGACTCAACAATGAAGCGTGGCAGAAACAGAACCCTCACTCCAGAAGATGAATTTTTTATAGTGTTAGTTAGATTAAGAGTTGGTTTGCCAATATTAGACCTTGCTATTCGAATAAACATGTCTGAAAGTAATGTTAGTCGGATACTGATTACATGGTATGATTTTTTGCACATAAAACTGAGAAGCTTACCAATATGGGCAAGTCAAGAAACGGTTATAAATACTATGCCAAAATGTTTCAAAGAACTATATCCTAAAACCAGAGTTATAATAGACTGTACTGAAATATTTACAGAGATGCCTACTTCATATCGCAGTCAGTCAGCAACCTTTTCCAACTATAAACATCACAACACTGCCAAAGCACTAGTTGGAATAGCTCCAAGTGGTTCTGTAACCTTCGTATCAGATGTTTATGCAGGAAGATCAAGTGATAAGCAGATAACAAAACATTGCGGTATCTTAGACCTATTAGAGCCTGGGGACGATTTAATGGCTGACAGAGGATTTGAAGTAGAAGATATATTACCACCTAATACGACTTTGAATATACCTCCATTTCTGGAAAATAAGCCACAACTAACTTTAGAAAAAGAGTTAGACACACGAAGGATAGCATCAGTACGTGTTCATGTTGAACGAGCCATAGAACGAGTAAAAAACTATCGCATATTACAACAGACATTCCAGCTTTCTATGGCTGCAGACCTTAACAAGATATGGATAATATGTTGTTATTTAGTAAATTTTTTACCACCACTTATTGCAGAAGACCATTAAACAATTTAGAGAATAACAATTTAGACTACTTTACTTTGTATATAAACTGATTTCAAAATACCCATAAAAGAAAATTGCAGATAGCAGCCTTACTTATCTAAAAATAACTGAGTCGCAATAAAATCAAAATAAAAACTAGTCAAAGTTGGTAACCAAACTGAGTTCCAGTTTGCCTGGTCAAATTTTATACATTCAATATGTAAACTCTTTTGTGTGTAAACAATAAAGTCGATATCGTTAAAACCAGTAATAGCCATTACACCTTGACATTGGTAATAGTAGGGGTGTTTCGTTTTAAGTTGCGGTATCCCATTCACCAATTTACAAAAAAAACTTTTGTCCTCACATGCTTCTTCAATTGACATGTCTTTTTTCGAAAATGGACATTTTACTTCAATAGCTCGGTCATTGTCAACAATACCATCTGGACTGCAACCCAACCATGGCCACTTAGGATTGATAATGAATCCACAGTTTTCAACTTTGACTTGTTTTGCCCTCTCGTACGCATTTATGGCAATTCTCTCATTATCCAGCCCCCATTTACAACTTTCTGGGGTATATTTTAACTTTGTGTGAGATAATATTTTTTGTAGAATTGATTTTGGATAAATGTTTGTACGTCTATTAATAACAGATCCAAAATTTGATGCTGTCAGTCTTTTCTTCCGTTCATAATACCATTCATCACTGTCTGACTGTTTCACTGTTGATGCTTCGATATATTGATAGTCCTCAGAAACCAAATGATTGAAAATAAAAAGTTCATCACTGTCTTTAATATGAGATTTTTCAAAAGATGTTACCGTAAATTTTCTAAATAAATTTTCAACAGCTAGCCTTTTAGGCTCTGGTTCTACAATATCTTCGATAGGTTCCTGACGCGATGTTTTGTAAAATGCACTAGGTACAAAGTTGTTGCCTTCTAAAAGGGCCAGCATGCATGAACCTTGTCCAATATCTTTTAAAGTTTGACCTAATTGCTTCAACTGTTCCTGTGTCTCATAAGAATTTGGAGCAGAACAATATTTCCTTTTGCCAGTAACTATCGGTCTTTTTCGGCTTTCATTCTTATCTTTATCAAAATTTGCTTTTTCAAAAGTCAAGTCTGAAAATAAAATCGCTTCTGTGTTAGGAGTTTCACCAGGTACATGCCATTTTTGCAATATGTCTGTGCAAGTCTTATCATCAGGAACTTCTTTTAATTCACGTTCTCTATATTCAACAAGTTGATAAAGTGCAGCAGCCACATGTTTACAACAGCCACCAGTTCCTGCCTTACAAGAGCATTTTGCATACAATATCTCCCCATTACTTTGTGACAAATGTATATAAACGCTGTATCTATCTTTTTTCATGGCAGCAGCAACAAAACATTTCACAACAAATAAAACATTTTCTGCTTTCACATTAGGTTTCACCCTGATCTTTTTTACATAATTCTCTTTAAACAACTGGTAACCCATGACTTTATGTTTACCTGCACCACGAGAACGTTTATCAATATCGACTGTTCTATCTATAAGATAATCTTTCATGAATTTATGAGAGATGGGAGGAAGCAGTGATATATCCCTCGACCAAGATGTTATTGCTGCATTGATGGTATCTTCCTCGTCTTTTCGATATTCTTCGTTTGAAATTTCACGAAATGCAGGTCTTTGTTCCTTGCAAGAGCTTTGAAAAAAGCTAGAACCAAGATCTGACTTAGGATTGTTGTGGTTTAAACTCATTTTTCTCAAGTATTTTTACTTCGTTTCTTCTCAATATCTCACACTGCCGTCGTTCTATTTACATAACTAACTGCGTAATTAATTATGGCAATAATATTAACTCCCAATCTTTTTCAAGATATATTTAATTATCTCCGTTAAAAAAATACATTATCTACATAATAATTAGCCACAACTATTTTGCATTCCTAACATTCCAGAGCCTGAAAAACTTAAAATTTTTTATGAATACAACTACCATAATGCATTGGGCGACGTCTGATTTATGGGATCGGGGAATTAATAGAAAACTCATGACACTGTACTCCTCAACTTTTTTTGAATAACTCTAGATCCGAATTGTATAACTATTCATAATATGAAACTAGAGCCCGGGCTACAGCATATAAGGCTTCACAGAATCTGGATCCTAAACCTTTTTCTAGATTTCACAATTTCATAGGTTTTCTTAAAGCAATACTGCATTTCCTTGAATAACCCGGGGCGGCGATTATTTGTGGGAGGGCGCTTATTCAAGAAATACAGTAGGCGGTATTGTGAAAATATGTCATTGCATCAAGTGTGATTCAAGCAAAGTGGTTCGAATCCGATAGCGGATTATTTTCAAAACTTGAATTTGCATAATAAATGCTGCACTCAATGTGACTCTAATCATGTTTAGTGTAACTTACAAAGTAATATTCGTAATATTCTGCAAAAAAATTAAAATGTCTCTCAACGGATTTGAACCACCATGTTCTCGAAAAGAAAATCGACACCCTAAGCCACTCGGCCATGCAGAACTACTTAAAATTCATAAATCATTCAGTCAGATGGAAGAATTGAAAGATGCACAACTACACAACTTTAAATAATACACGAAAACGCAATTTTTTTTAGCATTTTCTTTTATACTTTACGATAAGGGGGAATGACACAATTGCCAGAACATGCCTGATCCTATTTTTATGTTTATTGTTGAACTGATTTTATAATATCGTTCCAAAAATCAAGACTATATTTCTTCTCTATAATGTTTATTCTGGCCGACAGTAACAGTCATCGTCTCAAATATCTGTATTTGTACAATATCAAGTCACGTGCTATAACATAACATGTTACTTACCAGAATCCTCTATTATTCCGAATCCCGGGAGAATAGCATAACAGCAAATATAATATTGAAAACGAGGCGGAACGTTGTAACTTAGGCCAGAATATGGTGTTAAAAAAGAAAGTCGGGAAAGATCAGAAAAGCGGATTATATTTCCATTTTCAACGTCTCTTTTGAAACAAGTAATAGACATCAATGTTTTCGTACCTTCCTTAGGCGTATCGATTCATTTTTTAGATAAGCCAAACTGCAAAACTCCTGCTTTTAAGGAGAAACCCTCTAGGGTCAAGTGAATAACGAAATCCTAGAAAGTTTTTTGTTTTCCCTGCAGCAGCAGACTGCCACAGGAGGCCAAACGCGGTGAGCGTACAGTTGATGCCTTACTTCAATTTCAATTACACAAGCTTTTGCAGCTATACCCAACTCATCCAAATATCTGATTCTACTTGTGGTGTGTGTATTTTTTTTTTATCACATCTTAACTTTTCTTTCATAATTTTTTAAAAAGTTGTTTCTTTCTTATTCTCTGTCTTTCCTGAGTGGCTTCGTTAATGAATGATTCAACAGAACATAAAAAATGATTCAGAGAATTCCAACCGTAACAACATGCTCAGTTAGCGGCTCCGAACACGGCACAGCACATCTACATTGACCACCGAAGGGATCTCTGACTGTGCCAGAACATAGACATTATATTATATTATACATACACTATAATATAATAACATAATATCAAAATATCCGGATTGCTCATCAAAATTTTTATAAAACAAAAATTCATTAAAATTTATAAATCTAAAAAATCTTAGTCTGGAATTGTCTTTGATCCACTAGCTTTTATTCTGCTGCAGGTAATTCAATTTAGAAAGAAAAGAAAAAGCCAGTGACAAAGTTTAGCTTCCCTGAAAACTATCCGCGCTCCAATCCGCACCGCAAGAATAGGGTTTTGCACCACGGTTTCCATTATCGTTGAAATCCTCCCCAAAAATGTAAACATTGCGCTATGACCGCTAGAGGGAAACGGGAAACTTTAAAAGAAATGAACGTGAAACACGGAACAAAATCTTCACTAGAGAAATTATTTGCTGCACAAATCTTCGAGATTCTTTCAAATTGATTCGAGAAAATAAATCCAGGCGAAATGTATAAACAATTACAAAGTGTTGAAATAAAGATTTTGGCATGACGGAATTAAAATATATACATTATTTAATTTCAGCACTCTTTACTTTTCGTGCCTTAAGAAAATAGCGATCCTTTTTACGCCCGCAAAAATTGAATAATTTTCGAGCACATCCTATTTATGCCATTGGCTGATATCACAGTTATGAGAGCGATTGGAATAACTTCAAAAATTATTTTTCAAATTATCATTACAACTTTTCAAATAAAACAGAAACTATTTTTTACAATTTCGCTCTAATTAAAACTTTGTGCACAAAGATGCACGAAATTAGGTCCTATTCCCATTTTCATCCAGTTATCTTGCCTTAAATATGGAGGAGCGCTAAATTTCCAGAATTAAAGTAGTCAGCAAGTACGTCCTTTTTCTTTCGCATTTTCGCATTTTCGCAAATTCTCTTTGGTCTTCAACGTATGAGGGTGATCGGGGCCGAGTGCCGATTCTTGAGATTTCAACACTGCCATGTACATTTCTATAGCCTCGTCGAATTTCCCTTTCTTCTTTAAGAAAAATGCTATGTTGTGCTTCGTGGTCAACGTATCAGGGTGATTGGGGCCGAGTGCCGATTCGCGTGATTTCAACACTGCCATGTACATTTCTATAGCCTCGTCGAATTTCCCTTTTTTCATTAACGAACTTGCTATGTTGTGCTTCGTGGTCAACGTATCAGGGTGATTGGGGCCGAGTGCCGATTCGCGTGATTTCAACACTGCCTTGTACATTTCGATAGCCTCGTCGAATTTCCCTTTTTTCATTAACGAACTTGCTATGTTGTGCTTCGTGGTCAACGTACGAGGGTGATTGGATTCGAGTGCCGATTCTTGTGATTTCAACACTCCCATGTACATTTCTATAGCCTCGTCGAATTTCCCTTTTGAGTCCAACGAACTTGCTATGCTGTGCTTCGTGGTCAACGTATGAGGGTGATTGGGGCCGAGTGCCGATTCTTGTGATTTCAACACTGCCTTGTATATTTCTATAGCCTCGTCGAATTTCCCTTTTGAGTCCAACGAACTTGCTATGTTGTGCATCGTGGTCAACGTATCAGGGTGATTGGGGCCGAGTACCGATTCGCGTGATTTCAACACTGCCTTGTACATTTCGATAGCCTCGTCGAATTTCCCTTTTTTCATTAACGAACTTGCTAGGTTGTGCTTCGTGGTCAACGTATCAGGGTGATCGGGGCCCAGTGCCGATTCGAGTGATTTCAACACTGCCATGTACATTTCGATAGCCTCGTCGAATTTCCCTTTCGAGACCAACGAACTTGCTATGTTGTGCTTCGTGGTCAACGTTGATGGGTGATCGGGGCCCAGTGCCGATTCTTGGGATTTCAACACTGCCATGTACATTTCGATAGCCTCGTCGAATTTCCCTTTCGAGTCCAACGAATTTGCTATGTTGTGCTTCGTGGTCAACGTATCAGGGTGATCGGGGCCCAGTGCCGATTCCTGTGATTTAAATATTGCGATGTACATTTCGATAGCCTCGTCGAATTTTCCATTCCTTTGTAACAGCATAGCTTCGATATTTGTCAAACGGTGTGATTCATTCGGTAATATTCTCTTGCACTGCTTTATGAAGTTCATCGCTGATTTGAGTATTCCACCGTTTACTGCGGCATCTGCTGCACACTGTATGACCTTGTAAATTAAATCTGATGTTTGGAGCTTGAAACTAACTTTATCTATTGATGAGAAAATATGTTGCAACCACATGTCTCCAAAATTTTGGTGATCCTTCTTATCAATCGTGTCTATCAAGTTTTCACACATACGAAATAAGTCATTTGTAAGTGATACTTGTTCGTTATCGGTTAACCCGTCTCTTATAACTTGTTGTACCAGATTGTGTATATTTATGACGAAGCTTTTATTCCCATTTGCCAGTTGAGTTGTTAAAACAATCAGAGAATACTTTCTGAGGTTATGCAAGGACTCATTTAGTTGAAGTTCTTCGACACCCTCCAAATGTGCAAGAAGTTCTTCAGCGATAGATTTGCCATCCATCAAGGAAAACATCCGCATTAGTCTTATTGCAAGTGTGTCCGTACGTATATGATCGAAAGCCATTTCCCATGTTGTTAACACCGTTTTTGTATTTTTATTCATGTCGTTTTGGTCTGCATCCTGGTAAATCTTCAAGAATGCACTGATGTTCAGCTTTCTGGTTTTGATATAAGAACAAGCCAATTGAAACGCTAAAGGTAACGAGCCGAGAGCGTTGATCAAATTTTCGCAATCGGCAGAGTTTATATCGTCACCAAGTTCTCCTTTAAAGAATTGCAACCCTTCATTTAAATCCAACGGCAGCAATTCAAGTTGCTCACGTTTAGAAAATTGGGATTGTGTCGTTATAATTATTTTACATATGCCATTGGATGTTGGCATGTAATCGTTTAAAAGGTCTGGTTTGTCTCCATTGTCAAAAACAACCAAACAATTTTTTGTTGAGATGAAATTGTAAATCTTGGCTACGAGCGTCTTAATTGACAGATTAGTTTCATTTGCAGATACGAGGCCAACATATTTTGCGAAACCCACAAAAAAATCTTCTAGGGCTCCTTCAGATTCAGAATTGATAAATAGAATGTTTTCATACTGTTTGTCATAATTCCGAGAAAACTTTCTTATCAATTCTGACTTGCCTACCCCCGGCAATCCTTTCACAACAACGATATCATGAACTTGAAGGGCGGCATGTAGCTGTTTTAGTTCCTGTTCTCTACCAACAAAATTTTTTATTGGTTTATTTAATCCGAATTTAAAGTTGCCGACATCGTTATAAACGATGCGGTTTTTTAAAATGCTCCACCGATCATCAGACATTCCCATGTCTTTAAACCACTGTTCAAAGCTGTTTTGAATTTTGTTATGATCAGCGTTTGATATGGCTTTTCCAATGTGTGCTACCTGATTTCTGAGTTGATTGCATCTGTAGATTAGATCCGTTTCCGCTGTGCTTAACTGACATATAATCCTTAGCAGTATAAGCATCAGGGTTATGTCAAAAAGATCAGAGTCAGTCTCTCCATTTTGGGGAAAGATAAGGTCCCATTGGTCATCTTTTATTATCCCTCGTTTCTTCAACTTCTCCAGTTTCTTTTCTTTCGATTTTAGCAATTTGTAGAGATCTTTTTTATCTTTGGTTATTTGCTTGTGCATAAAATCTCGTAGTATATTTGCCATATTCCACTCATACTGATGTAATTCGTAATATATTCTTTCCTCATCAGCGATAGAGGAAGCTGACCTGTAAAATAAAAAATAAAAAATACAATAAGGAGACTGAAAAACGGAATTGAAGATTGCAAAAGACCCGGAAATAGGATAAAAGCGGAATAAAAGATTGCGAGAGGCTGTTGTGGCTTAAAAACTCGCATTTTCGTTAGTTCCCTTAAGGTAATGTAATAAAAGTCTTTCTAATTTCGTATTTTGGATTTCTGTAAAAGCAACCGATTTTGTTTCTCTTACTGTCCCTAGGCATATTTCATGTGTTTTATTACCTGAATAGAGCTGTTTACAAGTGTTCAAAAATTCAAGAAGAACGTTTCTGTTTTAAATGAAGGAATTGCACCATAAGCGTGGAAAAAATGTATTCTCAAAGACAATAAAGCACTGCATTAAGGGAAATCAATTATTTTCTTAAGTTTCTTTTATCTACATCACTGCTTTATCGAAGAAACAATTTAGTGTGAACAACGTTGTGGTGCTAGGGTGTTTTTACTCTAATCGAGCTTTCCTTAGGGTAGGACAGAGTATTATACATCTTTAATGTAAACAGTTGCCATGGTTTTATACTTACAGATTTTTTTAATGAAGGTGAAGTTATTTTTTTAAGAACTGAAACGAATTGAATCCTTTCTTATTTTGTATATTGGTTCTTGGCACCCTTTTAGTCAATTATTTAAAGGATCATTGAATATTGCTCTATGTATAATGTGTTTTCACAAAATTTTCAAGAACACTTTCAAATGTTCTATAATATTTTGAAAAATGGTATTGTGTATTGTAGTCCAGGCATATGAGTTGAAAACACCTTTTTAGGGAGAAATTTCTTTCAATATGTCCATATTCTCATACCTATGGAAAACTAATTTCAAGTGGTTCTCAGTCCAGATGTTTAAAAAGCATGCAAAATAAGCCTGGGGTGGGTCAATTCAAATTATGATATCTCACTGAATATTTTTTTTTGGAAAGTTTTGAGTTAATAGCTTTTATAGTTGGTATTTTACCGACCGGAATATTCAAAATTTCGAAAAAAAGACAAGTTTTTTGCAAAAAATAAGCAAAATATGGCAATTTGTGCTTATAATAATTTACATGGAAGAACATCTATTGGTATTTCCTGGTGGTAATACATGTAGAAATAACATTGAGACATAGACATAGATATAGACTGAACAAACGTTTTGGGAACTCTATAATGATCATGACTTCCGAAAATAATGACTCTTCTGTTGTTATCAGTAAAGATTGTATTGATTCTTTTGTTACTTGCACACCTGAAGAAACTTTACAAAAAGCAGCAACGATTATAGCGGATGACACGTACGAAAATTTTAAAGAGTGTCCGGAAATGTCTTGCCCACCAAGCACGGAAGAAATTTCCAAAGAAGAATGGAAACCAGCTCTATACCAGTATAACTACGTCACATCATTCCAAAAAAGATTGAATAAAATCATTTGCTTGTGACCTCACGCATGGTATGACCAATGGTAAAGTAATACAGTTAAAACATTTTTTGAAGGCAAAGAAGGCAAAGTAATTATTCGAAATACCTCTGACGACATTGACATTTTAGTTTTATTTTCAACAACCGTGTTTATTATGAATCTTTTGGTTTGGAAAAAAACAGAAAAGGTGAATGGCTCAGTGATTACTAGTTGAACAAAACTCGCCGAAAGAATTATTATGATAATATCCTTCTTTTTTTTTTTACCAAAAACTGGTATTTTCTTGTATTTTTGAATATTCCGGTCTGTAAAATACCAACTACAGGAGTTTTTTATTGAAACTTTTTGAACAACTAATAAAATACTAAACATTATGTCAAAGTATCTAGCATTAACAACAATTTTTGAGTGAGCTATGTCAAATTCAGTTACCCTACCCCAGCAAATACTGTATGTCTGGAAATTACACTATGCTTCCATTTAAGGCTTTCGAGACTTGTTTCAAAACATTTTTACCTGAAAATCTATAAAAATGTTATGGTATGAGTCATAGGTATGAGAATATGGACATATTAAAAGAAATTTCTCTCTAACAAAGTGGGATTTTCAACTCACTTGCCTGGACTATTAGTCCATATACATAAACTTTACGAGAACCCTGATTTCCTTATTCAGAAAAGAAGGACGAATGTAATTAAATTTCCTGCTTCCAAAATTAAATATTTTATTTGCATCCTGATGCTGATACTGGAATTTCATATGTTTTCTAGATTTATTTGTTTACAACATACTTCAGCACTCAACGAAAAATCTTCACTTGTTCGTATGACATAGCAATTACAAATGTTCTTAATTTCCTTTCGAAATACTATGTTTTTATGTTTTTATGTTTTCATATTGCATTTTTATGTTTGTCAAGCATTTCTAAACTATTTGAATATTTTGTAACGGCAATTAAGTAACATCAGTATATACTGCTCAATGTGAAAATAAACAAAAATAAAATCCATAAAAAGGAGGCAAAACCTTAGGGACTAACTCCATAGCGTTTTCCTAGATAGATTCTTTACGTAGTGAACGGTGCTTAAAATGTCGGCGATACAAAAAAGGGTTCTCAGTATTTCCATCACTATTTTCATGTGACTATCAGATTCGTGTTTGCGTCTAACAAGCCATCATGAAGTACACGTTTTTATAAAAGCAACAAACTTGAGACTCAATGTAGCTTAAGTTCCTATTTTTTACAGGCCGATTTGTTGCTTACTTGTTGCTTGTTGACTATCTATCTGAGAAGACAAAACTTGCGTGTTTGTCTGTTCGTATGGAACAGCGCGGGTTTTTATACAACTAATGAAACTTTTATTACACGTTTCTCATCGGCAAGCAAAAAGTCCATTGTTGCTTTTTTTATTTTAGTGTTAGGTCTTGTTCCCGATTTAATTGTTTGTTTTGTTGCAGTTGAGCCTGGACTGTTGCTTAAAGCTAGAGTTTGCTGAAAAAACTTAATTAAAATAAGAAATCTTACGTGAGTGGAACGGCAAGTTGGGAATTGGAAGCCATCTTTAAATAGTCACAAGATGCTAACACTGATAAGTACCGTTGTTGTTATGAGTCAACTGCTGTAAAGAAAAATATAAGCATTTTTTTCATATTATTTATGACTTTAAGATTAGAACTTTCGCTTAAGAAAGATTTTAAAACGTGAAATCGCGAATCGTTTTTCACCTCAAAAACATTAATTATTATATGTCAAAATGTTTGGCTTCCCGAAATTTGTGCTAAAAATTGTAATTCGCGAAACTTAAAGCCACATAATTCGCGAATTCTTTTCCTCTCGAAACTTTCTTTCTTACCTTAGTAGAACGGAAAATTTGAAAGTTGTCACTCTATCTTTCAATGGTCAGAAGACGCTATCAGTGCATATAACTGCGATTTAAGAAACTGGTGAAGTTGATGTTGGTGATGATAGTGTTGTTGTTGATGTTGGGATAACGATGATCAACACAGGAGCTTTACGATATCAGTTGCTATAAAGAAAAATAACGAGAATTTTATTCTTCTTAATTATCAATAATAATTATGTATTTCAATGTTTAGTAAGATGCTATAATGGAGAACTATGGTCAAATCTTACATAATAGAAGTGGGAAATTTGGAATTAGCACCCCAGCTTTAAATCCTGAGAAGGAAGCTGTTGGTGGAGGTGGTATTGAGAATGAGTTAAGGAACAGTTGCTTTTCGATTTCTTCGCCTACAAACAAAAAAAATGTTAAAAATGAAATGCAATGTAAGAAGAAGCATATGAACCTTTTCATAAACTACGTCTGAGCATCCATTTTCATGGTTTTAATCTTAACAATAACTACGTATTTAAATGAAAAGAACTCAGGGATACCAATGAAACCAAAGAATGGAAAGAGACATCCTATCTAAGTAGAGAAGAAAATTTGTAATCAGCAACCTATCTTTCAATACTAAGAACACCACTATTGATATAGCTGTTGCTGTTGTTGTTGGTGGTGGTGGTGATGACAGTATCGTTGTTTCTGTTGAGATACAGATAATAAACAGGAGCCTTACAATCTCAGTTGCTAAAAAGAAAAAGACAATGAGCACTCCTTTATTATTATTTTATTAATAATAATGTATTGAGAGGATACACATTTTATAGCGATTGCTAGGGGTGAGCACAGTAAAGACACAAGAGTTGGGCGATTAAGGGAGGATGTATACAAACACTATGACTGATACAATCTGTCAACCAGGACAGTTTCTTATAACTACAGGCAACTGAACTAACTCTCAACAAAGACAGTGTCTAACATATTGCACCCCATCAACCTGTAATATTCTAAGCAAACAACCAAAAGAAGTTTAACAACGTAGGATATTAATAAAAAACGTGTTAAGCCAACATATGGCTAATGAACCACTGAGTTGCAAATAAATCCATGTCAAAATTAACTAAAAAACTGACTGAGTGCCAAATATTGCATTTACTGTAATAATAACTACAACGCCAAAAAGCAGAAACAATAAAATAACCAGACTAATGGGAAGGCAGCCAAAATTAAGGACAAAACTGATAACGTGTCTACAGACTACAGACTCGTTTGATTAAGCAAATAGAGCAGAAAAAAGCATCGCATCTGTTGTGTCATTGTATCACTGACAGAATAGTTTTCCTGAAGTCTCAGGGGATCCACCTTGCCAATAAAAAAAATAGAAAGAAATATCTTACCCAAGTGGAGTGGGAAATATGCAATTGGAACTCTATCTTTCAATGTTCAGAAGATGCTATCACTGCTATTTGTGTAGCTGTGTCTTGTTGTTGTTATTGGTGGTGGTGGTAATGATAGTATTGTTGTTCTTGAGATACAGATAATAAAACGGAGCCTTGCGGTTTTAGTTTCTACAAAGAAAGAGATAATGAGTAGACGGTAGACTTGAACAATTTCAGATAAAACTAAAATAATATCAGTAAAATACTTTCAATATACCATAGTTATTATTGCAAATGTTCTGCTCAAAGCTCGGTGATAGAGGAATCTTACCTAATTGGATGGGAAAACTTGCAATTGGCACCTTTGCTTTTAATGCTGACAAGGTAGCTGTTGGTGGTGGAGGAGGTGGTGGTATTGAGAATGAGTTAAGGAATAGTTGCTTTTCAATTTCTTCCCCTACAAACAAAAATATAACGCTATTTCTTATCATTAACATATTCATATTCCAATACTAAATATGCATTGCCATTGATATACTATTAAATAAACTGACTGATTGGCAAGTAATGAGTAATTAAAACCAATAAGAACAACAAATTGCCGTGCACCTGCCTGCAATGGCCAACAACAGCCCTCAAAAAACCTATTCTATTGAAGCCCTCAGTTAACTAGAGAACTTAACAACTTATTACTGCTCATTCCAAGTTTTCAAGAACAATCAAGAATAAATCACAAGTAGCAAAAGGACAAATTGGACTGTTACAAGTGTGGAGATAATACCACAAGCAGACCTGATTAACGTTCGAAGGAAAATTGGGTTAAACAACATGAACACCTCATTGGCACAAACTAGTCAAGGTTCGCAACTTGAGTTTCCAGATAAAACCAAATAATGGATAGAGGAATCTTACCTAATTGGATGGGAAAATTTGCAATTGGCACCCTAGCTTTCAATGCTGAGACGGTAGGTGACGGCGGCGGCGGCGGTGGTATTGAGAATGGGTTAAAGAACAGTTGAGTTACGATTTCTGCTTCGAGAAAAAAAAATCTTTTTAATAATGTATTGATGAAATAGACATTTCAAAGTTAAGTAAGTATCCCGTTATTAATATGCATCCTGTTAAAAATGAAATAAGAAGACAATTGCCCTCAAAGAACCCATTCTATTGAACACCTTGATTAACTAGAGTTAAGAGAACTTAACAACCTTTAGACTTATTACTGGTAATTCCATGTTTTCGAGAGCAATTAAGAGTGAATCACAAGAAGCACAAAGAGAAATTGGATTGTTGCAAGTGTGGAGGTAACACCACAAGCAGGCCTGATAAACATTCCAAGGGAATTTGGGTTCTTTTGACATGAATGCTTCATTGGCACAAAGTAGTCAAGGCTAACAACTTGAGTTTGCAGATAAAACCAAATAATGGATAGAGGAATCTTACCTAATTGGATGGGAAAATTTGCAATTGGCACCCTATCTTCTTATGCTGAGAAATTACCTGTTGGTGGAGGTGGTGGTGGTATTAAGAATTATTTAAGGAACAGTTGCTTTACGATTTCTGCTTCTAGAAACAAACATTTCTTCTTAACAATGTATTGTGAGATATGTATTTCATTATTAAGTATGCTGCTATTAATATGCATCCATAGATTTCAGATAAATTTAACAATTTATGAAATGGCAAATTCCTGAAAGAGCGGAAAATGTGCTCGCTTCAAAACTGTAAAAAAAGTGGGAGAATGACTTTAAGTGTCAGTTTGATTATATTACAAATGGCAAATTGCACAAACTAATCTGTAATGATTACAAACGTTGGGAGGCTCGTATTAATAAGGTTGCAATTTTTTCATTAAAATAGATACGACCAGGAACAACTAATGTTGAGAAAGTAGCAAAACACGTAGCGAGCGAACAACATAAAATGGCTAAAAACTTAACTGTTAAAAGTGAAGTGGGCACAGAGGGGTACTAACAGAACGTAGTTGAAAAACACCAATTGGAAGAGGTTTTTAAAAAAATGCACGAGAAAGATAAAATATCGCTAAATATAAAATTTCATACTGCATACTATTTAGCAAAGAAAGAACGTCCATTTAGTGACTATGAGGATTCATTATGACTTCAAGTAAAGAATAAAGAACCAGGTTGAAGTCGCATTATAAAAACGATTGCTGCTACTTTTACGGATTACATTGGATAAGTAATGAAAGATTTAGCAAATGCTCGTTATTACGCCTGCAAATGAATGATGGAAGTTCCGATTCCGCGAACATTGAACTTAAAAATAATTTTTGTACTGTTTTGCATGAATGTAAAGCAGTAGTAAAATATCTTAATGTCCAGTCCGTGGACAATGCTACTGCTAACGGAATCAAAAAAAGTATAGAGGAAGCATTCAACCATTTCGGAATTACATCGTTTACAAATAGATTATGTGGGTTAAATGTAGACGGAGATAGTGTTAATTTGAATGTTCATAGTGGCCTCGACGCTAAGCTTAAAGAAGAAGCACCATGGTTAGAAGTGATCCATTATTTTAACTATCGAATAGAGTTGCCAATTAAAGATGCGTTTAATAACACAGGCTTTGCCAACGTTGATGAAATGTTAAAACTTCATTACTTGTATAATAAATAACCAAAGCGTTTAAGAGAAGTTAGACCATTTGCCGAGGCTATGGATTGTGCAGTACCTAAGCCACCTAAAGCTAATGGTACACGCTGGATAGACCATAAGTTTAGGGGTCTTAAAAACGTTTTGAAAAATTATGGCGTTTACATGGCTCACTTAGAATCATTAGCCCAAACTGATTAACAACTTTTAAATGTGCCGAATTAGAGGGATTTACAAAAAAATGGCATCCTATTCACATAAGCATGTATCTAGATGCGTTGTGCCCAATACGCAGCCCAATCCAAGATTTCACGTGGACAATGGCTCAATTAAGATTTTAATTTACAATTCTTTGGAATCGCCAGACAGCCAACTTACTCACTTTAAGCGTTTGCAAAGCTAAATAGAGGTTATTGAGGAAGGAAATCTCTTTTATCAAAACATAAAGTTAAAGAATTTTAACACCACAATAGAAGCGGTTTCAGGATATTCTACCGAGTGTCTTGAA
The DNA here is from genome assembly GCA_039566895.2 of Turritopsis rubra. Taxonomy (NCBI): domain Eukaryota; kingdom Metazoa; phylum Cnidaria; class Hydrozoa; order Anthoathecata; family Oceaniidae; genus Turritopsis; species Turritopsis rubra. The sequence continues at coordinate 1,500,533 of CM077629.1, read as the reverse complement.
CGTATTTCTGATTGTATGGACTACCGCTTCCAAAACTTAAAAGATTTGCCAGTGTTTACACAAAAGTTGAATGGGTATTCTCCAGAATGGCATGCATAAAAACAGATTGGCGAAACAGACTTGACCGTGATCTTCTGGACAACCTGGTTCGCATTGGAGAAGAATATTCACCCAATGAGGCAATCAAATGTTGGTACAACTCCAACGTTAGAAGATTAACGTCGGCGTCACAAAAATATTCAGAATAACGGCAAAAACATATACAAAAGAAACTGTCGATATAGTACGTGTGACGATGTCCGATATCAAAAATGATTTTTCTGACGCAGAAGATATGGACATGTTTTAATTGTATTTGTACTTACGTGTTTAGCTTTATATTATTTTTAAATCCTTTTAATTTATTGTTTTTTAATTACCACACGTCCTGTCGGAAACTAGGTGCATATTTTTGACTTTTCATTGCTGAGGAATAAAGGTAATGAATGGAAGCTTTGACGGCATCTTCTAGAGACTGTCACGCAGTGTGGTGCAGTTAACGAAAAAATCGATCTGAGATTTGTGTAACCAGGTGAGCACGCGAATGACGTTAGATTCGCCAGATGCGTGCGACGGTAATTACAAGAATTCTTTAGCAATCACTGTAATGTTGTTGGCTTCAAAATAATTTCCTCAAACAATTATTTTTATACATACACGTTGAGGCGACATAACATTTATCTTTTTTATCACGAACCACTTTAAAATATTTGTTTTGAACCCTGGAAATAAGAAGCCTGTGGACTTTTTCATAAACTACATTTGAGAATCCATTGCCATGGTTTTAAACTTAACTATAACTATGTATTTAAATGAAAAAGAACTTTCTTAATCATTTTTTCCTCTGTGGTTTACATTGATTTTGCAGCAAAGAGTACTCTGGCATAACATAGTTTTTATAAAATATTATCCTGTGATAACAACTGATATTTTCCTCTGACCTCTCCAATACCCTATATTTTACATTATTCATAACATGACATGACAAGTAACAACCAATGCACAGTAATTACTCAATCTCATGTGATCAAAGTAAATGCAACACAAACTAAAGTCGGAATAGTTAAGACTAAAATAATGACAATAGAACTTCACAATCAGCTTCAAAACAAAGGAACTTTCAAATGAATATGGGCATAAATAATTAACATGTCTACAGATTTGATTTAACTAGAGCAGAAAAAATCATTACATGTTTTGTGACATTATATAACTTATAGTTCTTGTGAAGTCAAACCAAAACATGGAAAGAAAATACTTACCTAAGCGGAGTGGAAAATTTGCAACGAACAACCTATCTTTTAATGCTAAGAACACTGCTACTTATGAAGATGTTCTTGTTGTCAGTGGTGATAATAGTATTGCTGTTTTTTCTTGAGATGCAGATAATCAACCGGAGCCTTCTAAAAAGAGAAAGATCATGAGAATTATGTTATTATTATTTTATTATTAATAATGTAATGAGAGGATATGTATTTCATTGCTATGTTTATTGCTTTAAACATTTTTTATTGTGGTTTTCCCTGATGTTGTTAACAAAACAAAAAGTGGGAATGGCTACTAGAGTAAAAAATTAACAATCTGTAAACTTGAATAATTTCAGATAGAAGTTTATACTATCAGTTAAATCCTTTCATTATACCACTTGTTACCACCGTTATTATTGAAAATGTTCTGCTCAAAGTTCAGTAATTCAGTTTGGAGATAAAACCAAATAATGAAAGGAGAAATCTTACCTAAATGTGGTGGCAATTTTCAATTCTCACCCTATCTTTTAATAGTAAGAAGACCCTATTACTGCTATTTTTGTGGTTTATATAGCTGGTGGTGGGAATGTTAGTTATGTTGTTGTTTCTGAAATTGATTTAATGAAGAGATACATTAATAGACAGATAAACTGGCAGTCTATTTAAAACAGTTTCCATGCGCTTATGCGTGAAAACTGAACACAACAATAAGACATCTTTTCATTTAATTAAGGTTCGATGAATCTTTTTTTATAATTATGTGTGCTTTAAGCATGTTATAAAAAATTTGTAAAGGATTGTGCGGACTTTCAACACATATACCTGAACAAAACACTCAAATCATTTATGTTTTATCACTGGCACCATTATTACTGTTATTGGAAGAATTCAGATCGAGGCTCACAGCTTGAGATTGCAGATAAAACCAAGTAATAAAATAAGAAATCTTACGCAAGTGAAGCGGCAATCTTCTATACCCACCCTATCCTTTAATGGTGATAAAATACTAATTATTGTGGTTTATATAGCTGTTAAGTGGTAGTGGGAATTGCTGAGACTGAGTTAATCAACAGTAGCTTTTCAATTTCTAATCCTAAAATAAAAAATATAATAGTAATTTTTTAAATTTATTTATTATCAGTAGTGTATTTATGACCCAGTCAGGAAAATCAACCACTATGGGCAGTGAATCGCTAGTGTTACATTTACTTATGTAAGCGGTCCACATGCGATAGATAAAGCTAGCATTGCTACATTTGTGAATTTTTTAGCTCCATCTGTTAAAGGGACTGACCCGCCATTCTTTTATTTGCCGACTAGATTCTATATGTTAAGTTGACTTACCTTATACAAACTTTCATGTCATAAATCTTTTTGGTTCATTCATTATTTGAGAAAGAAGTGACACTCGTAAAAAGAAGTGAATTTTGTAAAATGAAATGCACTCTTAGTTTTTCGCTATCAATTGTTTCTTATGACATCAGAAATTCATTTAGGGAAATCAGTATAAAATGTTGTTTAAAATTTCTACGAATATCATGGAACATGTTGCTTCAAAAACCTGGTTAGTGTTATGTAAGACTGGATTTACATTTTAAATCGCTCAGGGTCATCAGATGCTGCCAATCAATTTTCTGCCACTGTTGTTTTATGTTATAAAACTTTATTTTTAGTTTTGCTAAAAATAAGGTTTATTCTTCATCAGCTTCATTGATAGCTTTGCTTGTTGGGATTTCTTCAAATATTTTCACACTAGGGTCACCTTAAAAATTCTTAGTGGATCCACAAGGATTGAATAAAAAATTATATTGCTGTTAATCGGAAGTAATATTTGTAATAACTTTATCTCAACTTTTTTCTTTTAAAAAAATCTAACATGCTCAAACTTTGAATGGCCATGTGTAAATTCAATAGAGATTTAGATTAATTATTAGACGTAAAAAATGGATCTTTTAGATTCATTACAGAAATTCATTGGTTAAGGCTCAGGGCTTGAGTAAAACAAAATAATGAGAAGACCTTACCTAAGAGGATGTGAAAATATGCAATTGGTAAATTAGTTGTTCAGTCTTCAGAAGATGCTATTACTGATGACACTATTACTAGTAGTACTGTTTCTTGATTTCTGTTCCTATAAACAAAAATAAAAGGAATTATTTTCTTCTTTAATTATCGTCAATAATTTATTGATGGGATACGCATTTCAATGTTATAAAGTATGCTGCTATTAATATGCATCCTGTTAAAAGTGAAATGAAAGGAAACATAAGGCCTATGGAGCTTTCTGAGCAGCCATTGCCATGGTTTTAATCTTTTAAACTTTGTTAAACATTTACCCCTGGGGTTCCCTTTCATTTTGTAAACAAAGTAAAAAACGGTGATGGCCAACCTTTTTTAACTTTCCGGACCTTGTGACCAGTAGAAAAGATTCTATATCAGACATGTCTCATATCCTGCCGGACATGGACCAATGATCCATGCTTATTTGCAGTCCTGAGTACAATGAGTGATAAAACAAGTTTGTTCTCCACGAGGGTGTAAATTAAAACTTAAGTATGCTATTTGCCTTATCGTTTTGATGAGAATTGTTTTAAAAAATTCATGTTCACAATAGAATATAACGTTAAGGGTGTTAGAATGATGAACACTTTTGTCAAAGTGATTTCTCACCCCTTCCCCAATTCTAAAATGATATAATCTTTGGAAAGCTAAAGAATGTACTTTCATCCAATATATTTTTTAGAACTTATCTTAACTAAACCAAGTTATCTTGAGAATATTAACCTTATTTCATATTATTGAGTTCCTTTTTCAAAATTTTTTGTTAAATCTTTTTATAATTTACCTAGTTGTAATTCAGCACTTTTCACGTGTCAGTTTGTTAAGAGAGGGTTATTGGGTTTTTTATGGCTAAAAACATCTTAAGCTTTATTTTTACATCTGAAACATAAGTTCAGGGGTAATATCAAGTGAAATATTGAGTATTAAAACAATCTGTGACAAACTTTTGTAGATTGGAGTCTCAGCTTTTCAAAACTTTTGAAGAAGGAACTAAACATAAGATATACACCCTTAAAATTTTATTTTGAGAAAAATGCTTTTAAAGATTTTTACTCATTTTGACTTGCAGCATGATGCAGCTTCTTTTGATTTCATGTAGCAAGAGTTATTGTATTGTAATTTTTTTTCTTCTATTTTCCCTTCGGCATGATCTTTGTTGTTATTAGCTCTGCAGTATAATCTTTGCATTTAGTCTGTGTGTAAAGGATGTAAGTATTTCAGAATATCTTTTTACCCATTTTCATACACTTCCTAGCGGAAATATAGAACAACGAGATATTACAAGAAATATACTAGATGTTTGATTTGATTCCACTTGGCTTTATGCTTCGAGTGCAACATGTAGGTCCAACATCATCTAACATTACATTATGATTTTGATTATATCAATGGGGCAGATTTCACTGGATGTGTGCTCTTTTCGGTTACGTGATAAAATCATACTTCAAAAGGCCAACAAAATTGAATATTTTCGGTTACTTTGTTTTTAACGAATGTTCTTCTTACAGTGTGCACCATGTTTGAAGTAAATGATTTTAATGAAATAGAAGTTATTATGAAAGTGCTCACCAGCGTGATAAGAACCAAGATTTCGATGAAAGTAATTAGTGAAATATGAAATTAAAGTAACGTGAGAGTATAGTAAAAATGACAGTGAACCTCTTGCTGCTAAAAATTTTCCACATTTTTAATTTTTTATCACAGCAGTATATAATACATAAAATTTTACTGAACTTGATGAATCTTGATTCGAATGAGTTTTGCTCATTATCGCGTGCCGTTGGCCTCACATCTTTAAACGTTCAATTGGGAACCCAATATTTTTTCACTAATTTATTCTTGGCACCCAAAGGACGTATTATTTTTCATATCATGATAAAAAATTCTTGATAATTGAAAATACACATTCCTCGCATATAATTTGTGATCTTCTGATCACTGATTCTGAATTTCAACTATAAGCGCCCCCTAAAGTACCCCTCCCCTCTCCTCCACACACCTACATAGGATGCAGAACTTTGTACCATGAGCATAATTATAGTTATGGAGCCAAATAACAGTGTTCCATATGTAAGCCCCTCAAAAAAGCGCATTCCGACGACCCCTTGAAAAATCAATCTGAGAAAATTGAAGTTATATTTTTTGTGACACAATGACTTCTGTATACTTTTGAAACAAAGAGTTGATAGATCCCCTATTCGTTTTTCACACAAAGAAAAGTAAAATGAAATGTAAAACTTTCCATTTCAATTACCATGGTAACAAATAAGATAGTGATAATTTTTTTATGTACTAAATAGTAAAAGATGTGCAACCAAAAAACATGTGAATGTTTTCTACACAGGACGATAACAAGTAATGCCATAGGGAATAAAACTGACGACCCATAACATTAAAGTTCTTGATGACACTTAAACTTTTGCAAAAATTGTAAAGAAATATACGAAAGTATTAGCCACTGTAAAACAAATTGTTCTGAAATAAAAGAAGAAGTTCATGCTGAATGAAGAACTTGTAATAGTTTTTGTTCAATCACTGCAGCTTGAAGACTACTGTATTTCCTGGAATAGACACTGATGCGTTATTTCATACTTTGCCTGTGTTTATACAAGACCAATGTTTATTGGAGGTTCGTGTTTATTCGAGGAAATGGGATCACGCTTCACTTGACATTTCTAATAAAAATTATTTCATTGTTTATATGAAGAATTTCTGTCCCAGGACAATTTTGTCCTATCCTGGCAAAGTGGGATCTCGCTGTAGCTAAGCATTAAAAGTTTAAAAAAACGTTGTCCTGTCCCACCTGTATTTTTTCATGTAAAGGTGAGATACAATCATCTCAATTTTCATCACCATCCCAGTCTTCCATATAAACTGCCCCTAATTTGGTGTTGATCTAACTAAATGTGAATGTAAAAACTACTCATCGAACCATACAAACACCTTATTTTTCAATTTTTTCTATCTTTGGTGCAGGGTTTATTATGTGGACATTGTTGGGCTTTGTGCTAGAAGAACTGCCTTAAGCCAATTTCATTTAATTGTGTAGAATTTAGAATCATTGTTATATTGAAAATATAGTTTTTATCAAAATTAAATCGTATTCCTATTACTGATTTCATAACTTATTCTTGCAATTCCCCGGTGAAGTAGTTAAAAGTAATTATGAAATACTGAAAACAAGGCAAAACTTCTTGATTAGGCTGTACGGTTAATTCATGTATAGAGCAAGTATATGTGTGGTCTCAGTTTATCAAGCAAGATAATGTCAGTATATACAGTCATTGGCGTGTTTCTGCTGCTGCTTATTTCAAAAAAAAAAGAGGATAAAAATGGGGAAATATAGTTGCATCTTATGTGAATCTTGTTTTAACTAGCTACCGCTTTTTTCGCTATATTTACATAGAAGTAAGGCTTGTCGTGCAAAGATGTTTAGGAGCATGTTCTGCACTTGGTCCGGACTCTTTGGAAGGAAGACCAAACTTTTTAATGAACTTTTTCCTGTACTGTCATGCAAAGTCAGATTTCAACTTACCCCACTGACGTAATCGTAATCACAATAGAATCCATAATGGCTGCAGGATCCCTGAAATCGTCTATTTTTGCGGGTGCAGACATTCCAACCGTTGACTTACCAGTATCGGAAGGTTTGCTTATATTAGTGACTCCGTGATGCGAGGGGAAGATTTTGGATTTTGCAAGCTCTAGATCGTCGGAAAAGGCCTTTCCAGCGTCAACAACAGCAAAGATCTTTTATGAATATCAATATTTTGTTTTAATGTTATGGAAGCAGGAAACGTAAATAGAGTTTCCATACACTACTTCTAACATAAAACACTTTGTTTATTTTATGATTGTGCGCAAATTTAAATAATTATATTAGCTGAAAGTGGTCAAATATCCCTGGTAATAGATATTATTAACGATTAAAGCAGTCACAAATAAGTGGATATTTCTAATTTTTTGTCTGATCTAAATGTGGAGAAAGGAGAAGCACTGGGTTAAGGTTAACAGTTTCCTTTAACAGCTAGAACAGCCGTGGAAATGGCCTCTCAGGACTCCAGTCTGTTAAACATGGTGGACTATGCTGTAATGATGAAAGTTGCGCGGTTGACATGAAGGATTAATATCATGGATACACATTCTCTGTACATCGTAATTGCAATTTAATGATTGTTTATCAATTATTTCCAGAAAAATTGAATTTTATATTTTTTTGCTTGATATTTTCAATATTGGGAGGAATTCTGTGAAATCGGGAGGGCAGGAGATCTTCGTTAATATCGGGAGGCTCCCGATCATCAAATCAGGAGAGTCGAAATGTTTGCAGGTGTTGGATGGAGTTGGTTGGACCCCTACACTTTTTTTCTCAAAAACTTTTGTTCAATGAATGATTCACAACATAAGAGTTTAAACAGTTATTTTCATATATTGTTTCTGTCTCTTTCCCATGTAGGATAATAAATGAATTCACAAACAATCAATCCAAGAAAACTTGGACTTTCACAATTCACTACTTCTTCTTTGTGCATAATATAATATAAAGAAGTGGTTTAAGAAGTGAGCGCGAAGTAACTTTTAGACTTATAGTTGACCATTTATAATTGCTGTAAACTGTAGAAAACATGTAAAAAAAACTCGAAAGAAAACAAACCTCTACATCTTTGACATCTGTTTCGAAAACAACGTTCATTCTTTTGACGACTTAAAAACCTCAACTGGGTGTGTGCGTGTGTGTGTATGTATTCAGACGTACACGTTAATTTTGTCAAAAATGATTTGGAAAGATATTGTGGTGAGTGTGGCACCTTATTATGAATTTGGAGACACGTGATTTTATCCGTTCTGTTTCGGATGCCTTCGAAATGACGTAATGATCTAAAACTATTATTTTTATCGAAAACCTGATCAAGCCTGTCAAACTAGTTTTATCTGTCTGATTATTTTTTAAATCACTAATCGCTAATCGCTGTTCATGGATAAAAATTACCTCGGTAAAGCGGGAAAACGTTTTGAGGTACTAAAAAGTTTCGTTCTGTTCATCGTTATAATAATGAAGAAAAACAATTTTCTCTCGGGAAGGAACAATGAGACCTACAGGTGGTGCATGACGTGTAGTAACAGTAACACGCATTACCCGCGTAGCAGGGCTGTATTCGATACAAAAATTTGCGCGATCCTATTGGTCAATTACGCTTAAATGTGACGTCACTCTCCGGTCTATACTCACCGGTACAGCCCACTGAAGTGTCATGGCAACAACATTTTTTATAAAATAAGAGGCATGAATGTAAACAAACACAGAAAAAACATGGATAGATAGATAGATAGAAAAGACATTGTAGGGACAAATAATAACTGAAACAGTTAAGAAACTCATTGCATTCCATTTTTTTCTATTTTTAATAAAAAATCGAATGTCACACAAAAATGAGAAAGAAAAGTTTGTTTACAATTTGTTTTGTGTACGAAGCGAGGTATAATTTTGAAGAAAGTAATTAAAGGTGACACTATACTGAGGAACAACATTACTGAGGAACAGACACATGCACTTGTAAATGCAGCGAAAAGCGAGTTGAAACACGGCGGAAGAGTAAGCATTTCACTTTTTCTTTTCTCTTCTTCTTTTTTTTTTTCAATACAAATTCTTTCCATCTCGAATATTACTGATTCAGGTTGCTAAAGCTGTTGTTCGTCGTGGTGGTATCAACATCAATCGTGAAAGTGCTGATTATGTGGCTAGAAATGGTGCTATCATCAGCGTTGCCACCGTAATTTCGGCCAATCTAGGCGATCTAAACTGCTTTCACTTATTGCGCATGCCGTTGGTAAGCCTAATCATTGGTAAATTTATCCGTTTCATTTTTAAGCTGCCTGAGTGTTACTTCATAATTAATATTCAGGACCTCACTGCGCCATTGATCGACCAGAAGAAGAACTACTATTTAATATTGTTTCTTCAACCTAGAACCTGTGCGTCAATAGCAGTACCTGTTAGCATACCTTGCACAAAAGTGATACGATCATTAAAAAAGCAATATGTAAAACATTGATGGAAAAGGAATTTGGCCACCCAAGAGTGATTCGGTTAGTGTCTAATGATCACGACGTATTGAAGAAATTTCACAACATTGACAAATGCAACAAAGGCCTAATGAAGTAAATAATGAAATAAAAAAAAGATTAGTTTCTTTTTACATTTATTTCAAGAATCGTGTATGACTTTTATTTAGCTCCTTTGAGTCCCATAATTCGTTATTCTTAACGCCTGATTTCTGCTTCATGACCGTATCAAGCTAACCACTGTCGTTTGAAATTTATAACTTCCTACTTTTAATTACTGGACTGGAAATTGAAATGTGCTTGGAACTAACTTTTTGTTGCTTTCTAGTTATCATGTCATGGACATTGAGGGAATAAGAATTAAAATTGATGTCAATTCGCAATACCGTTCCCAGACCTTTCAGAACTTCCCTTTGCGTTGTACAGTGACGTTTTACTTCTTCATGTTTTGACTTTTTCCTGGAAAACTGGAGATGACGGAAACAAGTATTAGCGTGTTGTTAATATTGTTAATATGCACAGTGTAGTTCAGGGGAATAAGACTTAAATCCTCCTTGAATTTTTGCTTACGTTGCATTTTTAGCAAAGATTGCGAATGTGTCGCTGGCGAAATCTGAATGTGTCACACTGGAATCTGTGGATGCCGAATGTGGTGTCGCTACGAATGTAAGGCTAATTTGCTTTTAGTCATCCATCTGAATGGTGATTTTGCTGGGGCGGGAGAAAGTGATTATGTTTTTTGCGCCGGCCTGATACATGGGACTGTTTTCCCCTTTTCACCGCCGCCCGGACTAGAAGGGGCTCTTAAAAGAGAGTGCGCTTACAAAATTATTTTGCAAAACATCAAAAGATTGAGAAGAAAAACGATTTCACTAAAACATCGTGTGCGTGCCTCTGTTTTGTTTCTCTCGTTAATTGGCCAATTATCATTTTATATATTCCGATGATCGCCCGGGCGCAACGTTTGTCTTTATAAGCTTTTATGACTATATCTATTCTTCTAGCCTATTTATACTTATTTATTTATTTATAAAAATATTTATGGGCTTTCTTGCTCATATTTCTACGAAATTTCTTGTGTGTTTTCATAATGAGAGGGGGTAGGGCGCGCTTTAAAGAGAGGGCGCTAAATAGTTCACAGCCCAACTGAATTTTGCGTATTCGTGATAGAGTCGTGTAAAACGTGGTATGCGAATACGCGGATAGAGTGGAGATAAAAAGGTCAAAGTCCAACATATTATTTTCCTTGAATTTCATTTTGATTATTATTATGTTACGTCGAAAGAACGAAAGTGTATTACTTCATCAGCAAGACTGAAAAAATGCCTGCCTTGAGACGCCAAAAAACAATTTCATTCAGGGAAGGAGTGAATCTAGAAAATGGTATCGTTGATGATGAAAGAAGAAGAAGAAAATCAACTGGAAGTTCTCCGGATGATAGAGAAAACAAATTATCATTGAATGGCGCAGTTGGCCCTCCATCGTCACCCCGATCTCTTAAAAAGAAGTCTGAAGAAAAGGATCGGAAGAAAAATTTGTTCAATAAACTTAAGGGGTAAAATTACTCTTTACTTAAACAAAAGTGTCTGCATGATGATGGATGATGGATGGGCAAGAGTTTTTTGTTGCCATTTTTTATCAATTTTTTTATATAATAGGCCCTGGGAAATGATTCTTCCAACATTTCATTCAACATTCTATCCAACATGTTAGATGGTGCTGGGGATGAATGTTGGATGATACAGTGTTTTGTTTCGTTTGCTACAAAACATTCCATTGACACCAAATTTACGTCCGACATGTTGTTGGATAGACATGGACAACGAATTCAACATTAAAATGTCACATAAATATTGGATGGAATGTTGGATGAAAGTTTAAACTGATTTAAACTTCATCCAACACATCTAACATTTTTTCCATCCGTTTTTAAAAGAATTATTCCATTGATAAATTTTATGCAATAAAGCATAATTGTTGAAGAAATTAATGTGGGTAAAGAAAAATAAATATATCTTTTTGCAGAAAATGTTAACACAAATGTTATAATAGTCTACTGAAGCCATAACTGATTCAACACACAAATGGAATTAATATTTTTAACTGGCAACTCATCATTTTGAGTTTTTTTCTATAGCATACATGAAAACAAAGAATCACTTTTCTCCAGTGCTTCTGGATTTGATAATTACAGAGGGGTGATCAATCTCTGTTTACTATTACTAGTAAGTTTTTTAAGTTTCTATCTTAACTTTATAGGTACTTATGTATCAAACTTATGTTTGCTTGTATATTCAAGCGGTGTTATGGTATTTTTGTATATACAAGCAGTTTATTTGAAGATGCACAATTTTTTAGCATTATGTGCGAAATAGAATCCTATTTCATTATTTTTAACCATTCCCAATGTGTGAAATTCTCATTTAATCCCCTGGTACCGATTAAGATAAGGAAATAAATCCTAATTCTTTTACTAAAATAAATGCAATACTTTAATTGTGATCAGGCAACGTGTATACTCCCTGCACTTAATGGCCGTAACACGGTTATTTCATAACAATTTCCAAAATATCCTCTTCATTCATTTTCCTTGTATTGACTAGTTTGAGGAATGGTTTTTAGTATTATATTGTCATTCATAATTTTCTTATACTTCCTGCTCGAATAAGCCCTTACCCAAAATACATTTCTGGGTAATAAGCCTCGGGGGAATTATTCAAGTGTTTAGAGTATGAATGCTGCTTTTACTAAGATAATATATAGAATAATGAATAATGATCCTCATCATTGGTTTTGTTTAGGTTCTTTCAAATTTTCGAGTGGCTCTTGACAATATATTAAAGTGAGTAGATTTTGTCTGTTGCAAAATCACTTCAATAGATGAATCTCATATCATTCATTTCAAACCGCTTTTACACCATCAAATTTTTGGATGGCGATACTCCTAGTTTTAAATTCTTCTATTACAAATTAACAGCCTCTGTGTTGTTAATGGCAAAAGACTTGTGTATGATGTATATAAGGTTTACACTGGCAGGAAAGCATGTCCATCAAATTGGCCTTAATAAGATAATACCTTAATAATATAATACCTTACTATAGAACATTAGATTTTGATAACTAATCATAGAGACATATCAAAACATTAATTCAACAAGAACTCTTGAAATTCAAGAAGCATGATGTTATATTTTGTTTTGTTTAGATATGGTGTATTGGTTGATCCAAAATTGTTTTTCATTATTCTTGAAAATCCTTATAGCTGGCCATCAACAACTCTCGTCATTTGTGAGTTTGATCCCACTTTTGCTTCTTGCCCACATATTTTTGAACTTTCAGACTATGGACTTCTAGAAATATCTCTAAACATGTGATTTACTCAAACTAGTTGTACCACAGTTTCAAGGAAGCTTTACTTACTTGATTTCATGGTTTTTATCATGATTATGATTCTGTTCCTAAGTAACCACTGTCAAATATAGCATGGTGGACTCCTACAACTGATTTTTAGGTAAAACAATATTCTATAAGACAGACACGTGTAATGAGGAAGTTGCCACTTTCTAACTGTCATACCCCTTCCTCTCTTTGTAGAAGTTAATTGATCAACACTCAGATAGTGTTTTGAATTCACAAGGTTGAACATACCAACTTGACCGTTTCCTAAAATTCCTTTTTATATGCTATATATACAAGCATACAAAGGACAGTCATTAAAAGTCGTTCTTGTCATGTCTCTCATAAGAAAATGTCATATCACTTGTTATGAACTTATCGTATTAAAATCACCTTGTTAACTTTTAAGTAACACATGTTCGATTGTATTTTCTTATATTTATTTTATAGGTTCCAATATCTTTATGCAGGTTGCATATCATTTGGAACAAGCTCTTTCAAAGGTGAGACCTACAAACACATTCAGATCATGCTTGATAGTATAAAGATATACAACTGACGCTTCACTGAATTAACTCAATTGCTTACAGAGAATTTCGCATTTCATTTCAGGGTAAAATCTCTGAGAAAACTGGGACATGGCTTCATATTTTAAACTGTTTTGGAGTTATTGTTTTCCCAATTGTTTGGGTTATAAGATATGAACCATTGCCATGTAAGTTTGGATTTTGTGAATGCTATGCCTAAGATTGTTTATATTAGCAATCTGTCTTAACCAATTTCACTTTAGCTGTTCATTAAAATACCCTAATAAAAAAGTTTCTGTTTTTAATAATTTTATGCAGGGTTTTCCACTGTTGCTTTATGTTGGTACAGTTCTCTGCAGCTGAAACTTGTCTCTTACATAGCAGTCAATAAGTGGTGCCGTGAAGAAAAAATTGTGAAAAGATTGAAAGGTGAGAAATACTAGGTTTATTCCTAGGAATTTATTAACAAAGTATATTTGTCCAAACGCCTACAAGCAAGAGATTATTTCAAAGGATAAACAACATGTTTTTAGATTTTTTTGAATATAAATGCTGCAAAAGTTTATTTGCAAAAAAATATTCATTGTAGCTAAGGCCCCATGCAGCTAAGGCCCCATGCAGTTTAAAATTCTTCCATAGTAATTTGCTCTATTAAATATTTGAGCGTACCTAAAATGGCACAGGCATTGTTGGATTGTTTTCTGCCTACAGATATCATGACACAACTTTTGTAAAAACAAACTCATACCTTAAGTTTACAAACTTTGCTAATACTTAAAAGAAGAACAAAGAACAAAATATTCTTGTTCTGATCATGAAAATTGTCTCAAAATTTGTCTAGTAAAGATTTACCTTCGGCTACTTGAAAAGATTATGATCAGATATCAAAAATTTTGAAAATTCATTCTTGTTTTCATCTGTTTACATTTTTCATATTTACTGATAAGTATATCCTGCTTTATTTTTCATTAGAAAATTGAAAAAATTTGAACGGTCTAATAATTATTGTTTTTTCACCCTAACTGGTGAAGAAATCGTCCATAATGAACATAGTCTCTTAAAATTTTCAAATGAAATATCTTAGGACAGTGCCATATTTTAAGCATATTGTAGGACTGAAAGGATATTTTTTAAAAGGATATTTTGTGCGATAAAAATTTCTAAGGATTTTACTGGAAATTATACTTAAATGTAGGATTTAGGAGTTTTTAGTAGCCACTTTGAATAGACATTTCGCCAGTTTTTATGAAAGTGCAAGTGTTTATTGTTTCTTCAATATTTAGATGGAGATTTGAAACTGGCAGGTCCAGTAACATATCCAAATAATCTATCACAAGCTGGTGAGTAGTACAACATGTCCTTTATAGGTCGGTTCCTACTAGCTGTTAATTAGCATTTATTTATCATTCATTTAACGTTAAACGTTTCAAATGCTTTTCTTATCTTTTGCATTAAGGTTTATGTTTTTATATTCTCAAACCATACCTGAACGACATTCATTACTTTTACACTGAAAGATTTATGTTTCCAATGACTTGTAAACATAAATGTTAGTGATAAACGCCAATAAACTTCTGGTGGGAACCGACCTTAAGCAGGGTTTAAACCTTTCAACTACAAAGTTGAAATATGCACGTGTAAATAGCTGTTCAACTTTTTAAAAGAATTTGTTGAAACCTTCTTTCTTATTGTAGTAATTATGTTACATTCTTTTTTTAAGTTAATGATAGTGTTCATAAATTTTTATGGCCTCCATTGTGTCTTTCACAATTAATACTTGGTTTATTCAAAAAATATGTTTTTTCTTTCATTTGTAGACTTGTATTATTTCATGGTAGCACCTACCTATTGCTATGAGCTAAATTTTCCTCGAACAACCAAAATTCGTAAAAGGTTTTTAATCAGAAGAGTACTTGAAGCAGTAAGTTAAACTGACAGCAGAAACAAATATTCTAATGTGGAATTGCAAGATAAACAGGAATGACATTTTCAGAAACTTTCTTTAAAGTAAAATTTTCAATTTTTGTTTCAGATATTTCTCTCTGGCTTACTCTTTGCACTCGCACAACAGGTGAGTTTGTCCAACTTGCCTAATGTTTTCTATTTCCTTCCTGTTTTCTATTTCACCAATCAAATGTTAACATTTTTTTATCATAATTGTAGTGGATTGTACCAACTGTCAAAAATTCAATGCAACCGTTCAAGGTTTGTCCAAGCCTTTAAAATATTTCTGTTGAATATTTTTCCCTGATTTATTGATATTTATTCAATATTAAAGTTTCTGTGAAAATTTTCTGGATACTTGTTCTTCCTTTGTTGTTAATTTGTTCTCTTATCAATTCTGAAGAGAAATTTTTCTGTGTAGGATCTAGACTTTCCAAGATTCATTGAAAGAATCATGAAGCTGGCTGTAAGTTCCTTAATCATGGGATGGAATTGTTGAAGATGTTGAAAATATAGAGATTGATTAGCAAATTGATTAGTTT
The DNA here is from genome assembly GCA_039566895.2 of Turritopsis rubra. NCBI lineage: Eukaryota > Metazoa > Cnidaria > Hydrozoa > Anthoathecata > Oceaniidae > Turritopsis > Turritopsis rubra. The sequence goes on along the minus strand of CM077629.1, from coordinate 1,484,714 downwards.
TTTTTATAAATTACCCATAATGGTCATATTTCTTGTCAACGTACTGCTTTTTAATCAAAATTTCTTGTTGGGCATTCATTAACTAGAACTTTCTTTTTTGGGCAATAAGTTTTCGTATACATGAGGTATAGGTAGAGGAATTAGAGTTCATACATACAGTTAATATTTCCAGTTGTACTTACTTTGTGGTGTAAGACTTGTAAAATTTGTTTGGGTGAGTGAGGGTTAGGGTCAGGCTATGCCTTGTTTTCTCAAACACTTATATAAGAGTTTTTACTGGAGAAGTTGATTGGTCTGGAAATGATACAAAAACGGCCTCATAAATTGACTTTGATTTTTTATCTTTTAGATTCCAAACCACCTTCTTTGGCTAATATTCTTCTATGCATATTTTCACAGTTTTCACAACATTGTAGCTGAGCTCATTTACTTTGCTGATCGCACTTTCTATAAAGACTGGTGGTATGTAGACTATGCATGAAAATTATTTTGCAAATTGATATTTTAACTATTACATTACTGTCTAGGTGGAATAATGTACTAGATGATCCTCTCCTGAGCTTTTTGTACCATATGTACTTCTCAGTACCTTTTAGAATAAAAATCCTACTTGACTAGGTTTATGTTAAAGAGGCATTGTACAGCTAAAATTGTAAATATTATTATCATGTGATCAAAACACAAAAATTATGTGCAAAACAAGTAGATGAAACCTAGGGTTGCCCCTTATCTATCATATCATTATTCTTGTTTGTTGGTAAATTAATTTCTTACATGTGTTATTGACGACAAAGTCAATATGTTTTTCAAGTTTTCAAGAAATATTAGAGTTAAACCTTATTTTTCAAACGAAAAGGTTCGATTTCACGAAACAGCTAAAAATAATAATAATAACACTTCACCATCAAACAACACAAAGTTTTTAGTTATTTATAGTAGTTTGTTGTTTATTTGTATATTTTTAATTTATTTTACATTTTCCTGTATACAATTGATGGTATAATTTATAAAACGCATTAATACATAATAAGATAACATTAGAACATAAATATTAATGAAAACTATAACAAAGATAACATTAGAACATACAATCGAAAAAGGAGGGAGATCCCCCAATTATAGTTAAAAAACTATTCCTAGGATGCCACCTGTAGTTTCGGTTCTCTTCTTGTGTTTCTGTCTGTCTATCTGTATAATAAGTAACATGAGGCCTCGGCCCATAATGATAAATCAATTTCTTCAATTAAAAGCTAAACATGTAACAGGAATGGCCATTTGTATGGAACCAATTGTAGGTCATAGATCTATATGATTTTTAAAACTGACAAATCCATGCACTATGAGCAGGCAAAGATTGCCAGAGTACTTGGATAATCAAGAAGCATTCACTTATGTAAATGAATGAATGTACTCTGATCAAGTTTTGTCCATCTTTAACCATCTTTTGCATCTGAAACTCTTTATAATATTAAAGTACATGTATGAAGAAAGTTGAAAGAGTATTTGTATAATATTCACTTTATTCAAAACATGAAACAATATCCTATTATGCAACCATCAATACATCACAACAACTTATAGTTTTAGGTTCACATTGGACAATAACAGGGTGGAAACATAGACAAGATTTTTTCACGAAATTAACTTTTTACTAAAAATACCTGTTCTTGAAAACAGTTAACTTTAACTGAAGAGACTGCTGTGCTGTGTAAATCCAGAGCTCAAAAAATCCTACAGTCCTCTGCAATATAACGAATATCCAATTTAAATCATAGAAAAGATTTCTGGAAGAAAATATAGGTATTCGAATACAATTATCCATGACTTTCTGAAAGCATAATATATTCCAGTGAATAAAAAAATAGGTAAATGTTATCCACTTATATCTGCTGAATGGATAGATAGTTGTCACGGTCTTTTTGTGTCTTTAATTTAAGTGTATGTTATTCAACTACCAAAACAACATATTTAATATTGACATTTTTTCGCCTTGTCCGACATAGCTTCTTGTTTTGATTTCCACGATAACCCAAGAGCAAATACGATAATTTCGTAGAGAACAGTTGGGAAATCGAGATTGCTGCATTTTCGCACAGTCCTAATTTTCTTATTTTTAGCCATACAATGCCTCTTTAAGCTTTTATGTCCCTGCCCTAGGTGTTGTTACACGTGGTTCCATTGTTGTTTTCTTTCAATGCTGCATCACACCTGTTCTTATTTAATATTCACTGCATTAGAAAATCCTAAAAACAAAGTTTGCTTTCCCAGTATGTTTTGGCCTGAAGAATGTATTTTCTGTTGATATTCTGGCATACTATAGATAGAAAAATTTTAAATTTCATAATAAACCCCACATACGCGATATCTAATTTTAGGAATTCACCAAATATCAATTACTTTTGGCAAAACTGGAATATTCCAATCCATCGATGGGCTAAAAGGTAGAAGTTTCCTGAAAATACATAAGAATAGGTCTGGCTCGGATTCACAACACGAATAAATGATAACGTTACTCTTAGTACCATTTTATCCCTAACCTCTTAATAATATCTTCACTTCTCAAAACTTCTATTATGTTCATATATTTATTTAGTTTATTTTTTTCAGACACGTGTACGAACCAATGTTGCGTAATAATTATTCAAAGCTGCAAGCCAGTTTATTCGTGTTTTTCATCAGTGCGTTCTTTCATGAGGTAAGGAAGTTAACTTCTTTTTACTTCTTTTTACTGAGGTATAGTGAGAACAGATTTCCCTTAAATGTTTTATCAATAAGAACAACGAAAGTAAATGGCGGAGTGGGATTAGTCCAACATATCTTTGCCGCTCCGAAACTCCCTTTGGCACGATTTTAAAGTGGTGTTATATCTCTCTGCCCTTCTGTGTTTGTTTTGAATTAACAGGATGCAAGAAAGTACACATTTACCCTGAAAAACGTTTGTTCAAGCTATTCAAAGTGATATTGAAGAAACGTTGAACCACACACTATTATCTTCAACGAAAGAAAAACAAATTTAATGATTATGGTTGCTGTAGATCGTGAAACTCCTGCTCGACTTCAAATTTTAATAACGATATTGGCATACTGCCAATTTGAGACCGTCAAAACCTCATGGTGTAATCCTTGTTAAATTTGGGTCAGTGAGGATTAGGTCACGTGATGTCTCGTTCTTTCAAATGCTTTCATAAAAGTTTTCACTAAAAAGATTGATGGGCTGAGATTGGCAGATATTTTAGGCCCTTTTTACACCGGCCCAAATTTAACGCCGGTCCTGTTTACGGTCTTTATTGGTGTTATTTCCGAAAATTCCACGGTCAAACTCTCAAAAACATCTAACACCGGCCCTTTAAACGCCAAGTCATAAAAATTAACGCCATTAAGGGCGTAAAAAGAGTCAAACACACTCTTAGATCGAAGTATTACTTCGTCAGATGTTAAATGCTGACTAGCTGTTGGAAAAGTTATTTGTTGCTTCAATTTTCTTTTTCTTATTCTTCTTTCAGTTTATCGTGAGCGTTCCTTTACGAGTGTTGAAACCCTGGGCTTTCATGTCAATGCTGATGCAAGTTCCTTTGGCAATATTGACAGCTTATATGAAGAACCCCTGGGGAAATATAATCGTGTGGTTGTCTCTGATTATTGGTCAACCTATGGCCATTATGATGTATTACCATGATTACCTAGTACAACACAACCTTCAAAACTAACCGTTTTAAAGATAAATAAATAACTCCGACATGAAACATTATCCACGTCTATTCTTCATGGGTTTTTTTATTGTTTTATTTTATTTTTTTGTTATTATTTTTTCTCATGACTACAACTGTCACAGGCTACCATATTACATTTTGAAAATTCAAGGTTATATTTTGGCGGGAAAGGTGCTCAGAAATATAATAAGAGATTTGAAAATTAGAAAGACAAAATATATATAAAATCAAAAAATATCTCCCCCACAGATGATCCCTCTCTCCCAATATAAAAGAGGCAGTTTTCATTTTTAACTCGAATGGGTCATTATATCCACGAAGTGGAGTGTATCTGTTTATTGCGCACCTGATGTCGTGACCTAAATTTTAGGGATTTTTTATAATATTTATAAATTTGGTGTTTGAATATTTTTTGAAACTAGTATCATCTAACCATGTAATGATTTTTTTATTTTTTTTTCTAAAAGGTAGTTTTTAAAACTTGTGATTTTGCGAGCTTGCATATGAAGGTATTTTAATACAAAACGTTGTTGGTTGATATATTCCAAAGCAAAGAAACATTTTCCATTCATATCTCAGGTGGAGAATTCTTTGTAAAGGCATGATAGGATTATTCAGTGGTTTAAAGGGGAGTTCAACTGATGTAGGTTTAAAGGGGAGTTTATAAGAACTTGTTCAGCTGATGTAGCAATCTCCTTTAAAAGAACAGTCCTTTTTGCAATCATCATGGATGAATGGCGATGGATTTCCCCTTGAATGACGGTTTACAGTTCGTACGAAATTTGCTAATATTGCTGAAGTATGTAGAAATTACCAACTCTTCCCCCATTCACTTATTTGCGCGAAATGTAAACCAGGCCTTTTAACGAATTGAATTGAAACATTTATTTTACGTTGGTTTCCCGCAGTTCAAAAACAAATAAACTAATTTACACCAACATAGCTTAACAATCGCGTGTCAGCGTTTTTACAATAATTATTCCGTTCAAAAATTATTATGCAATAAATCACAATGGCTGAAGAAATTTATGCGAGTACGGAAAAAAATGGATATATCTTTTGACCGACGGAATTACCCTCTGTAGTTCGAACAGCAAAGGGATCTTACCATAATAGGTCGATTAATAGAGTGTTCGAATTTATCTACAAAAAAAGGTAATTCAAAGTAAAAACAGGTCGTGTGACAGGAACTTGTTTGTGTGAAAATGGTAGCCTTATAAATTGAATATAAATTGAGCTCAAATTTTCAAAAAATGTTTATTTTTAAATGAAAATTTTATTCCATTATTTAGAGAAAGAAAAAAGCTTTCCAAAAATATGTACTTTTAAATATTTATTTGAAAGATTTAAGGAAATATTTTGAGTGAGAAAGAAAAACGCTGTTTTTCCTAAAAAAATACGTTCGCCCTGCGCATACGTTTGAAATCTAGAGAAGCTAACCAGATGCGATCATCAAACTTTTTGGTTAAAAGTCCCTCTTTTCTGTTTGAAGGAACGAGGCATTACATAACCATTACCTCGTTTAACCAAGACAGAACTAACAAGGTTTTTACCGCAAACTAGTGATGATTGCATCTTGTTAGCTTTAACCTAGCAGCAAGAGGTGAACAAGTAACCAGATAGTGTTGTAACAACTAAATCCCCAGATACATTTGCCTTAAAAGTAAATCGGAATTAACCATACTTTAAAATCGTTCTTTTGTATAATACTTTTGTATAGTAGACAAAAGTATATATATTAAAGAAGATCATTTATGAGATTAGAAACCGCTACCTTATTTCGCCGGCCTTTAGTGGCGTTAATTTTGGCCTCCCGACGGATTAAGGGTCTCATTTTATAAACGAAAATGCTTGAGCATACCTTACTCGTCAAACATTTTAAATTCTCTTGTTTCCTTTACTAAATATGGCTTAAAATGGCGGATCACCCAAATGTGTCCTTGGCGAGATTAGGACCGGCGGAATAACAGCCAATAAGGTAATAGGATTAAACGTGAAAAACTCCAAAAAGTAACAACTATATACGCATACTGTTTGAGATATTTATTTGTTATCAAATTTCTAATGTTACATTTCTATTATTAATTTCACTCTTTTCTGCCAACCTAAATCTTAAATAATACACTATTGCATCATCAGATCAAAGGAAGTCATACACTCACGAAAGTTCTTTTTATGTTTTTCAGTTATCATTCAATTCGTTTGTTTTAACTTTTGTTTCCAGAATAGCTTTATCAGAACACTACCATGGACGGACGCTTCTGCAGCAAGGAAACATCTCCCGACGGACATTTTCTTATCCCGGACGACAGCAGCCCGACCAGGCAGTATAACCTAACATTTTTAAAAAGCAAAATTACAACTTCGAAACAGCGATGACCCGGGCAGACTGTTTAATTTTGCAATATTTTGACAAAGTTTTTTTCGTGCGCTATGACGTCTTCCCCTCACATTCATAGCACTGAAGCCATAAATAAAAGAATTCGAAATAGAAGTATCTCCAAAGATTTGATGGTGTAAAAGTAGCTTAATAGCGAATGTAAACATGAGATTCCTCTGGTGTTTTTATTCTGAAGAGACACTATGGTGAAACAAGTTGCAGTCTAATTTGATATGTACGTGCTGTATTTTGTGTGCAAAGTAATTTTGTGTGTTGTGTTGTGTTGTGTTGTTTTTTATTTTTTTGCTTTATTGCATTCACTCGGGTCAATCAATTGGAAGTTGACATAATTATTTGAGAAGGTCTATTGGAATTGAAAATACTACAGGGTTTCAGACAAACACAAACCTTAAAGTAAATAAGCTAAGAATAACTAAGAATCGTGCAGAGACTACTGTGAAAGTCCGTGTTCGAGACTCAATCATGTCGTTTCTCGATTCTTCATGCCATGTAAACATAGTGATTTTCTTGAATATGCATGAGTTTTGTTAATATTGCATTATTTTTTGGAATACTTCTGGGTATACTAACTCTATATGGTATACAAACTTCGTATGGGAGATCCTAGTTTCCAGTCCTCCAGTAGTCCATCCTTCCAGTCCTTTTTTGGAGCCCTTTATAGTTTATTAGTATATTACATTTTATTAAAAATATAATTTCTAAAGTCTAAAGCAAATAAGTGCACCTCTTTTCTTACAATATCATTTCTCACGGCAACTGTTGTGGCAAATGTTTCAGGAGAACATGGGTGGTGTGAGTTTTAGATATCCAGACCATCGTCATTCTTTTCAGATATAGAGGGAGAAGGGTACTGTGACAGAACCAACACAAGAGCTTCCTCTGCGTTAATAAGTCGATGGTGAGAATTATATTTCCATGGACAAACACTTTAATGTGTTAAACACGTGTGTACTGGCTCAAAAAATTCAACATTTTTAAGTACAACGAGTTAATTGATCATACAAATTTCATCGTATAAAGCCAGCTTTCCACTAGACGAATATTCAGCGCAAGGAGTGACTTTTGTTTCCTTCACGTGATCACTAATTGAAACATCTGATTGATTTTGCAGAATACTCCACGTAATTTATTAAAAACAAAAGCGGGCTAGCGGTATATTCCGTCAGTGAAAAACCGGCTGTAGATAGACGTCCACTAACGGAAATTATTGTCACTTTTTTAGTTCAGATGCTCTAAGTCGTCTGAAAAATGACTTCCCAATTTTGGATTTCTCAATGGGAGAAAGGAAATTGTCGTGATTGGCATTTGGCAATGTTGCATCCGGGTATCCGATATTTCGATGAAGAAATTCGGAATAAGCAAGGGAAACATATCTTGGTACCATTATGTGGAAAGTCATGTGATTTGTTGTGGTTTTATGAGCGCGGTATGTTTGTTGTAGGCATAGAAGTTTGTGACTTGGGCATAACGAGCTTTTTCAATGAAAACAGTTTAGATTTCGAAGTGACAGAGAAATCATTCGATGAAGAAATTTGCTACAAAATATACCAACACGACGAACGCCTACGAATCTACAACATCGACGTTTTACAAGTGACGCAACAATTATTCGACCACGAATTTGATTATTTTTGGGATATGCAAGGACTTGTAGCTCTCGATGAATCATACAGAGAACGTTATGCTGATGTAATGCAACGACTGTTATGTCCAGCTGGTGTCGGGTTTACTGATTCTCTTGAATTCGAAACGCGGTCACCATTGGATCATCCGAAGAGTATAAAACGAAAAGAAGTTGATCAACTATTTGAAAAGTTTTACATAATAACCGAACTATATCGAAAGAAGAGTTGTGACTTACCAAAAGAATATACGTGGGAGACAACATACGATGCTTATGTATTGTATCGTATGCAAAAAAAACCAAAACAAACAAGTTTGTAACTGAATGTAAAAACATGATTTATTGTCATAGTTAGAGCATCAATTAAAGGAGCCCGGTTTCTTTATTTAATGTTTTGAGATATCGAGAGGAAAGAGATCCTAGATTCAGTCTCTTATTTTATAAGGTGTAAGATGATGCGCCATCTTTGTGACGAGCATTTGACGTTCCAGGTATAGCATATAGTTCATCTACTGATTTCTAACCAGACAAATTCGTGGTGTAAACCTTGGTAAATTTATCTGGATAAGTGAGCGTAAGATTTAGGAATGTCTTGTTTTTTCAGACCATTTTAAGAAGCTTTTCACCAAAAAGTTTAGCTGGTTAGAAATCGGTAGCTGTATAAATTATAGATATATTTCATCAGACAAAAAAAGTGACCAAGGGTATCATTAAAGAAATAAGGAAAGAGCTTGACTTTTAATAATTTCCATGAACCAACTGTATAACAAAGTCTTGCATAAAAGTAATGTCTGAGAGGCTATTTATACAGAAGACGAGATAGGAAGAAAAATTCGATTTCATTCGAGTAATTTCCCCTTCAATTTTTTTCGATTCTCCTTCAAAATTCTCAGAATATGCATCCTTTCCCCTTGTTTGGGTATAAATGGGTTAGAAATATTTTATTCACGAATTAGTGACTGTGATACAAGCCACGTGATCTTACGATTTCTGTTTCAGTACCAAAAGTCGATTGGATGCGATAACATTACAGCCGACAGTAAAAACAAGTAAACAAACGGACCAATCATTTGATTCACGTCGCAGCCCTTTTAAAAAGTGAATTCAGATAGAAAACTTCAGATACTAACTTGTAGGGAAATATATTTTCCTGTTGTCCGCCAAATTTAGTTCACATTCTTTCATATGCTTCATATAATTATCCCAATTTCAGTTTCATTTCTTGTAGCTTTATCATCAGGATACAAACTTTATAACTAGTAAATTAAGAAATTGCAGAATAGCGAACGGTGCAGTATACTTGAAACTCCTGGGGATCATCATCTTCGAATTACTGAATGTTTGATTTCCATTGTTAGTTTTTTATCCATTGGTTATCTTTTTCGTCATCCATGCTTATGCTTAGACCATACCCACAGATCGACTAAAAGGAAACCTATTTCAGTGCGTGGTTTGACCAATACGCTGCATATAATTTTTTTTATAACTCCTTGCTTCAAGGTTTGCTCTTTCACCCCGATTCCAGACCCCGGCTGCGCAAACATCTCGGATTCAGTTACTTTCCAGTTGCTCTCCAGTGAGTGTAATAATTGAGATTCCATTTTTATGTCGTAGCATGTCATCTGTTAACAAATAAAGTTCTCTTTCGTGTGACTCCTTCCGTTTTTGTTTTTCAACTTCACTTTTTGATGAAACAGAAGGGAAACCGGTATAACCTGTGTATACTACACAGAGATTAGAAAGAACTCAGTAGCGAACGTCTCCCGAAAGCGATTTCTGTAAACCTTCTAGTGCAAACGTATGGAAAACGGAAACTTCGCCTCAGTTCTTTTTTCGGACTAAACAAGCCTCATAAGCGATATCAATTTTATAAAAATGATGAGAAATCACATTCACTCTATATTTATATATTTATATTTATACAGACTGACGTTTGTGGGATTTAATTTTTCCCGTTTTGTTTGTTTTCTTTTACAAATCCTTCAAAATAATAATAATTCCACGAATAACAAACAATAAATAATAATTAATAATACCAAAGAATAAATAATAATAAAAATTCCGAAAGAGTTCCCAAATAAAGTATTGAAAACAAATTCATGCTTATACACTTTCACAAATTCATGCTGATATACAGTGTGTCCACAAAAAAGCGGGTCTCTAACTTTTAGGAAGCATATCTTTTGTTCTTTTCGCTTATTTTTTGCGGTTTTTACACCAAATGAAAGATATTTTTTTGCTCTTTCGAATCCTATGTCCCTTTTTTACTTAAAAATATTTTATAGGTATCTGTAACAGATTTTAGCATGAGAACATGCAATTAAATAGATAATGATCAATTAACGCTTGCTTGAATTGGAATTAATGACTCAAGTAATATGAAAAGTCATAAAAAAATAAGTGATTGTTGTAAAGTTGTATTTACACTGAAAACACATACTTTTTTACAAACGTGAGAGACTTCGTTGCTAGAGACCTTTGACAAAGATAAGAAGAATAAAGGATAACCTCTGAATAAAAACGAAATATTCAATTACATTCAACGTGTCCGCCGTTTCTTTGAATACAAAGGTTTACCCTGTTTCTCATTTCAGCAAACGAACGTCTTATCATTGGTTGGTTCTGTCTCAATAAATTCACTTCGTCCACTATTCTTCTCAATTTAGTCGGATTGAAAAAATGAGGGCCAATAATTTCCCCATTGCCACAAAGGCAAACCCAAACATGAAGCTTTTCGCGCGAATTACTCTTCTCAAGTTTAAAATTTGGAGGAGGCTGATCTTTTGGCGTGTAGCAGCGGACGTTTTGTGTGCTGACCTTACCACACATATGGAAAACAGCTTCATCACCGATCACAATATTTGGAACAAAACGAATATTATGTGCTTGCTGCTGAAACCACTGACAAAATCGTAATCTTCTTCTAAGATCACCATTTTTAAGCTTCTGTACGGTGTGGATTTTTGTATGGGTGCCATTTTAAATCTTTATTGACAATATTGTTGAAAGAACAGGACAGTCCAGTCGGGTTGTTCCTGCACGAAACGTCTTGTGGTTGTTGTATCATCAGCTGCCTGACTTGCTGGATATTTTGTTGTGTTCTAACAGTTTTCCTTCTGCCACTTCTTTCTTTGTTTAGGTTATAACTTGTTCTCTCATTGTCATACTTCTTGACATTTCTCTGAATTGTATTTCTTGAAGGTGGATTTCTGCCAGGGAAACGCTGTCTAAAAGCTCCAATAACTTTTTGCTTCATGAAATTTTCTCACGATGAACGCTCTTTGTTGCACTGTTAGCTGCATGATTAAATAAACTTACAAGTTTTCCTGCTTATAAAGAATTTTGACAAGGCGTTGGGAATATGAAATTATTAAAACATAAAAAAGATTTTAAGCTCACTTTACACAATGAATAAAAAATTGGTGATCTTTACAGAATTTCGTGCTAAACGTAGCACAGTAGCATCCTGAGCGATAATTGCAACGAAACAAAAGGTTAATGGCTCATTAAAAGTCCGGTTTATTGATCATTAAAGAGTTAATGACCGTATCGAATGAAAAAGTTCTTCGTATTTTTTTAAACAAAAAATACCACAAATGAAAAATTATATTCAGAATCCTTGAAATATTTTCTTTCTAACGGTATAAAAATCGCATTGAAAACTAGGGGCCCGTTTTTCTGTGGACACACTACACTGTATTGCATCTTAACTCAATTGTCCATGACTCGTTTCTGTGAGAAAAAATTAACGAAAATTGTCCCACTGTGATTTGCTAAATAATTACCGTTAAATAATGTAATGTAATTAGGGCCTTAAGGACAACTGAGTCAGGATGCGACATATAAAGTCGGAAAGGTATATTGAATGCATGTAAGAACCTACACGTCGTTCACACGGAGCAACAAAATATGCATAAATCGTTAGCGTGAGTAATCATTATTTTTAACTCATTTCAATCACATCACTGATCTTTACATGGCACATGGATTTGAAACTCTGCACTAATGTATTACAAGACCATCCTCTTACCAAGTATTGAGATTCATTTTTCACTTGGATTTGTGACTTTGTGACTTTTTCTAACACTCCATTAGCGTTATTTTGGTAAAAACAATTTTGGAAAATATGCCGAATTGTTGCCATGAGGACCAAATTTTCTTGGTGGGGTGGAAAAGTCTAAAAATGTTTCAACTAAAAAGCTTTGTTAAGTGTTTCTAAAGATTTAATGTTGCTTGATATTATATAATATTGTATTTTTAATGTCATTATAAGTATTATTTCAATACTAAGTAATGATTAATCAATTATTACTTCTATTGTTGTTCTATTGTCCGTAGTTTTTTACCTAAGTCCGGTTTTGATGACGGCACAGACAAAAATAATGACGTTAGAAAAAATTTTCCATGATTTTTCATTAAGCCCTCGTTAACAATGTGGTAAATTTTAAGTTACGGAGTTATCATATAATCACCCACTATAAAGATCAGCACCTCCTTTCGTCAAAATGAATACTCTCTTATACTTTAAACATATATAGTAAGTTCTGAGAGCAAATATTTCTGTTATGAAAAGCACCTCAAATGGCCTAATATTAGCACCAATCCGATTGGTCAATATTTACTGGTGCTTATAAAAAGAACTGCGGGTGTATTCATCTAAATAATATGTACCAAGCTTTCCCTGAAATAAAGTCATAGAAAATTCATCAGATTGACTGAGACATACGTAAACATCTCCCCCCCCTCTTAAAATCTTAGTATAAATCCCGCGTAACATGGATGAAATCCCGCGTAACATGGATGAAATCCCGCGTAACATGAATGAAATATAACTTAACGCAATAAATAAATATCAGACGCGTAACTGAAGGTGCGATTAATACAAACTGACCTTGAAATTTTTTTTAACCTTTAGAAAATATTCTCTACGCCTCCTCCCCTTCTTTAGATTTTTCACGGTACGTATTTCTATGATTTAACCTTCTCATCGTTATAAATCACAAACGCTTTTGTATGCTTCTTTCCGTCTTTAGCAAACTTGCCATTTCTTAATTACAAATTTGTATCCGGATCTGTGGAGGAAGACTATGTCATGAAATTAAATTGTAATTATTAAATATTTTGTGATCCACATTATTCTTTAACTACTAGCCCAATTCCTTCCCCATTTCACCATGGTTTTACTTCTAATCGTTATCACGTCTCCGTTTTGTACATATAACTTAGTAAAGGAAAAGACGGGGAAAATTACCCTTTTTAGATGACCTTGCCGGCAGCAATATGTGTATGTTTTTAATTTAATATGTTTTTCCTATTCGAAAATTTAAAAAAAAAAAAAAAAAAAAAAAAAAAAAAAAACTTCTGCAACTGCAGGCAGCAAGAGACGAACGGTTATAATAACCCGAAAACATGTCCTGACAAAATAAAACCAACCAAAAAAACCGTTTATAAGCAGTTTGAAAGCAGCTATAACAAAAAGAACGATCTGAACTTTTGATAAGATTTTCATTAGAAGGATGTTTCGGAACATTTGACGATGGTGTTTGCTTTTCTCCAAAAATGTATGAAAGTTATTGGCTAAATCTCAAGTCACATGACTTTCATGGGAGAAGAATAAAAGTATTTAAATGCATGATATTTACATAATCTCAGAATTAAATACACAAAGTAAAAACATTATGAAAAAAATGGACAACACTCACACTCTGGCATATTTGCCATTATGCAAATATGACAGCCTAATCCACAATTTACACAATCGAAGCAAAATGCATAACAAGAGGATGTTGGGTCTCCATGTGGATCACGAGCTACCTTGATGACATTATTTTTGTTTTCTTGCTTCTTTGAAAGCAAATCCTGAAAGAAGTTTACCATCGGCATGAAAGCATTCACGAATTTGACTGGAACTTGAACGGTATTCTTTTCGAGTTCTTTGAGTACATCAATCCGTGCCTTTTGTTGTTGTGATGAGTTGCTTTTGACTTGAATGACATTTGTTTTATTTAGTCTTGACGTATCATTATTAACGTCTCCAGCCTTCTTCGGAATTTCAATGACTTCGATTTTTGCAGATTTCTTTTCTTTTGAGTAATCAACCACTTTGACATTCAAATCCGAATTGATTTTCCTGGGAAACGCAAGTACAGCAGATAATGCCAGAAGTGCCACCAAAATGATCTGAAAGTAAAAAGAATGATTTTTGTCACAATCTTCCAGATATTCTTTCTTGAATTTTCGTGTTTTGATGAACATAATAGTTTTACAAAGTTGCTTTTTGAGATCTTATTTTACTATTATTTTGTAATTTTGATGTTTTAAGAAAAATCAAACTAAACCTATTTAAAACTTTCTAAATCATCACATACCTTCATCTTAAATGTCGTCTTGAAATGAAGTTATCACAAACTTTCCTGGATAAAATGTTTGTATATTGGTTTTCCTCTTTACCGCCTGCAGTTCGAGGTTTTCTGACTGTGGTATCCATTCATCCTCTGATTTATAGAAAATCGTACCACAAAATCATGGTAAACAAAATAATTAGTGGTTTTAAGTCGAGCTCCCTCTTTCTTTCATTTACATATTTTGCCAAAAATGATTAGTATGGTTTCAGCTGACTGCAAAAAAAGGTTAAATTGATGCGTGGTGTTTTTGTTGTTCGTTTAACTTTGTTCGGGAGAAAAATTATTTTACTCGTTCATGTTTATTTATAACTTACATTTAACATTTCACTTTTGTTTGGGTTACATACAAAGAACCACACACGCAAATGCATTTCAAATTACGTTGGTTCTTTACCCATGCCCAACTGATTTTGTTTACAAAGTTATGTTAGCTGTATATGATTTAAGGGGTCTCATCGATTATTTTTAGGCGAATCTATAACTCTAGTAACCAAAGTACGACAAAGAAAATAGTTAGTGGTATGAACGTCAAGCTTTTCATCACTCCCTCTTTTGTTCCTTATCTTCCAAACACTGTGTGTATTCTCAGCGAAGTCAAAGACAATTTTTCATCCACAATGATGTTTATTTATTAATGGTAATCATTTTTTCCATACATACGAAAAACAACAACACACATTCCAAATATGGAGTTTATAATGATCAAAGAGAAAGTTATGGGGCCGGGGGTGGGTAATAACACATATACTAACTGTTTATTTCGGGCATTACCTTCGAATATTGACTTCCGTCAAGTATTGTGACTCTACTATGACGTCAGTCAATATTCTCCGGTAATGCCTTTGGCCGATCCTTGGTAGATGGTGCTTAGTCGTAGATATGAAAGTGTTTGTAAACCTCAGTCATATCATATCTGAGTCTTCTATAGGCAAATGTTGGGAGGTCAAGGTCGCACGAAAAACAGGATTTTATGACATAGCAAGGAATAGGTTTAAAATATATTTTGTGTTGTTTGGAAAGAATTATTTGGATCATTATTTAAAGGAGTAATTAAAGTTTTGTGTTGACGATTTAAATTGTATCTTTATAATAAAAATTCTTATAAATAGGCATCAGACAGGAAATAACAAACTATGTAATTGATCGATGTAACAGTATCACAACACATTTATCAACACACACGCTCCATACGCACAACTGTCAACTTTAAATTACTGTTTAATTATGTTTATGGATTTGTTGGGTGGTTTAATTTTTGTGGTCGAATTAAAAAAATTCAACTTCTCCGCCCGGTCGCCACAAATTTTTGTTTTCTGACTAACAGAAAGTGGGTATCTTGAATTAACAAAATTTATGCAACATTAGCAAATCTTGTACATTCGAGTGTCGGGCGCACTGTAAACTGTTGTTCCAACATTCGCGGGAACTGTAAACCCACCTTAAAGCCATACCAAACTACCCAGTGTATCATGCATTTTGAGTTCGAACACTCGGAGCAAGTCTCATCGAAAGTAATCTTTTCTTATTTTTGACTTATAATTGTTATTTATCGCGAAAGTTAGCTGGTCTGCATTATTTTAACAATTCTTTATCGTTTTCAAATCAAAACAACATTAAGAGAAATTAAAAGAAGAATCACGATCAATTTTTGGTGGCAATATTCGATGCACAGACAGTGTTTAGTGCAACGAAGATAATAAAAATGTATTCTTTAATATTTCTAGTTATGTTATATGCAATTCTACAGAACTTCTCTTGGTTCTATTTATCTTTCTTTGAGCAATCCTCAAAGACACTCTGGTAAAATTTTACCAGAAGTTTCTCTTAAAAATCATATTTTTCTGCTAAATGGTAAGCCATAGCAGCCATTACTGTATAATATAAGTGTAATTGTGCTGTTTTAGAAAAAAAAATTTACACTTACATACTAAATTTTTGGTGAAAACTACGGAACCGATTAGCGCCATCCAAAATGTGTAGATATTAAATAGGACACGGTATAAACAAATATTTGCATAACATTGTCATTCTTTATATTAGCGATACTAGAATTTCGTTTAATATTTTCGTATCGCCATAAAATATTTATGGCAGTAGAAATTTTCCCTAGTGTGGATAGATATTTTTATACTGCTATGAATAATGTGACTATGAATTTTAAAACTTTTTTTAAAACCGTGTCATAATCAACTACAATTCATTTGCTCTCCTTCGCAGTTCTTTTTACATTTCACAGAAAAAAGCTTCACTCTCATCCAATTTGTACAAACAAATGAAGAAAAGTAGTACCATTACACCAGAATATTGTTCCTGGGAGGAGGGAGGACGGTCAGCAGTAAAAAAACGAAGGGCAAAAACAAAACAGAAGCCTGAATCATTTCCACCCTCAGAAACAAACTATTAAACACATCATAAACAATAAGGATTAACGCAAATTCAATCAAAATAAAGAAACAAAAACTTTAACTTACTAGCTCTTTCACTTTCGTCCGCCATATTTGATTATCGCATTGCTTTTGAGCAGTGCGGAGGAGTGGAGAAGTGCAGGTTTTTGCTACCGTTATCAAAATGTGATAACGCTAAAAAAATTACTTGGTTCATATACCGTGCTAAAATATTCTATGACGGTACGAAAAATGGATTACACTTAAAACTCGTGTGTGTATAGGTGAGCGAATAAAGCAGTCATTGGCTACCGTGGCCCAAATCGAGGCTTCGTAAAATATTGGCAGGAACTCAAGCATAAATATTTCGTTCCTTGCTAGTCTTTATATACTTACTAACGCAAACAACATACGTTCGCTTTATCATTCAGTGATTTTAGTATCTCTCTCTCTCTCTCTCTCTCTCTCTCTCTCTCTCTCTCTCTCTCTCTCTCTCTCTCTCTCTCTCTCTCTCTCTCTCTCTCTCTCTCTCTCTCTCTCTCTCTCTCTCTCTCTCGATAGATACAAAAAACGTTTTATGTTGTGTGATATAGCGATGTCCAGCTTGTGTCGGGTTCACCGATTCCCTTGAATTCGAAACGAGGTTACCATTAGATCACCAAGAGGATAAAACGAAAAGAAATTGATCAAACTGTTTGAAATGTTTTACAGTGACCGAACTATGAGCTACAAAAGGAATATTTTTCTCAACTATTAATTATTCAATCGAACATTAATCCCAACACTGGTCTATCGAACATCAATCCCAACACTGGTCAATCGAACTTTAATCCCAACACTGGTCAATCGAACATTAATCCCAACACTGGTCAACCGAACATTAATCCCAACACTGGTCAATCGAACATTAATCCCAACACTGGTCAATCGAACCTTAATCCCAACACTGGTCAACGGAACATTAATCCCAACACCGGTATTTATTAGGATTTTATATTGAAAAAGGGATCTTCAACAAAATCTAAATGTTGGTTCTCACTTACTGTCGTCGTTAAATAGTAGAAGATGAAAAATATTGTTGGGTGTTATTCCGAATCTTGCGACCGAATTGCACAAATAAACGTTCCGTCGTAAGGCGGCTTCTACACGAGGCGAAAAGTATAGTTTACAGTTACATTTCAAACTGAATCTCTACGATCAATCTCTAACAACACGTGTAGTGGTGGTAAACGTGGTAAGCTACATCCTTCTCGTGGTAATAATTCACTGCCGATATGATTATCTATAGTATAAATACAGATATGATACAAAAAATGAATAAAAAAGTAATAATATAAAAGAAATTGATTTAAAAATAAAAATTCAAAATACAAATTGATTAAATTCCTTCGCATTCACATTTTAATGTTGTTGTTAGGAGTTAGTTACCGCTTCGCATTAGTTTCGTTTGGTAATAAGGTAATATATACGTTATGTTCACCGGAAGCAAATGAGCTCGTTTGTCATGAACGTCTTCATTCTGATTCTCAATTGTTTCAAGTTTTTCTCCTGTTATCTCTACATACTAAATATTCTTCTGCACAGTGACAGATGCTTGGTATAGCAAGGAAAAATAAGGCAGCTACAGATAAGTTCCAACCCCATCCAACGTCCACTTTCATATCATACTGCCCAACGGAATATCTAATTGGACAGTGATGGGCATGCGCGACACAAACCAGTAAAAAGAACACTAGAAAATACAATCGATGATGTTTCAGGATGAAACGTGCTTCAATGTTTGTCACAAAATTTCCTGTAGAACGTAAAGGACGGACATATTGAATATTTAGGAATTCGTGTTTATATGTCGCATTCGGACTTAGTTTTTCATATCTCGTTTCTGCATTGAAAATAACCGAAAATTGACCCACTGCGATTTGTAGTTAAACAAAATATATAACTCTAATAATGCCCGTTAAACAATGTTGTTACACATCAAAACGAGGATATGGACAACTAAGTCAGAATGCAAAAAATAAACAACAACAACAACAACAACAACAACAACAACAACAACAACAACGGAAACCCCCGCACAAACCCACCAACATTAGTCGCAAAAATGTATGCTCTTAAGTTATTGCAGATTTCATCAGTGTTTTCTTAGAAACCGTGTCACTGGCACATGAAAATATCCAAACTTACTGAGCAAAAGGTAGAGAACAGTTCTTGCTCGTAACCACCTATCAGCATCTGGTGTACTGGTTATTCGTACATTAAAAAACCGAACCACCAGGAAGACCACAATCACAACTAACAAAATCAAGCAAATACTTGCGGATGCTCGCACTGTAATAATAACTATAAATAAATGATAAATAAAAAAATAATACAGTGTTAGATGCCATTACGCAAGAAAACCAACAACTGGACCAATTATTCATTTGATCTGTATTTTTCGTCTACACACCACATCTTAAATACTCGAAAAATGCAATAAGAATAACGTGGACTGGGTAGAGATGGTTTCATGACGTAGTCGGATCTATTAAGAGAGATGGTTGCATGAGATTGTCGGATCTATAAAGAGATGGTTGCATGAGGATCTATTGAGAGATGGGTTACATGAGGTAGTCGGATCTATAAAGAGATGGTTGCATGAGGTAGTCGGATCTATAAAGAGATGGTTGCATGAGGTTGTCGGATCTATAAAGAGATGGTTGCATGAGGATCTATTGAGAGATGGGTTACATGAGGTAGTCGGATCTATAAAGAGATGGTTGCATGAGGTAGTCGGATCTATAAAGAGATGGTTGCATGAGGTTGTCGGATCTATAAAGAGATGGTTGCATGAGGATCTATTGAGAGATGGGTTACATGAGGTAGTCGGATCTATAAAGAGATGGTTGCATGAGGTAGTCGGATCTATAAAGAGATGGTTGCATGAGGATCTATTGAGAGATGGGTTACATGAGGTAGTCGGATCTATAAAGAGATGGTTGCATGAGGTAGTCGGATCTATAAAGAGATGGTTGCATGAGGATCTATTGAGAGATGGTTGCATAAGGTAGTTGGATCAGTGGGTGATAAACTTCTAACCTTAAACTTTTGTTTATATGCGATAAAAGAATGTTTTAGCAGCATACCTGACTCTAACTTTTCACCAGTAATCGAGAAACAAATTTCATTGTCTGTATAGGATGAGCATAGAGTCCAGAGTGTGTATGACAAGGTGTACTCCATGTGTGTGTTTTTCCACCACACACCTTTAACAAACGATATCAACAACATGATTAATCCAATCGCAGTATCACCACACAACATGTAAAAAAAACAACCTTTCATTAACTCCATAGTTGTTTTGGTGTAGCTTCTCCTTTCCGACTATTAGTATCTCCCTCTCATGATTGCTGAACCTGTTTTCAGTATTGATTATTATCTGCAACAAAATCAAAAACGTTTTCGGATAGAAAAAAGTTAATATTTAAAATAATACTATAATAATATATAACTGAAATATGGATAGTCTGGTGTACCAATAATTTTCATAAGGGCCAATCAGAACTTTAAAATAAAGCCAATTTAGATTTAGACATTCACTTCCATGAAAGTAGAACCTGTATTATACTTATAGGAGGCATGAAATTTTGGGTTAAAAAATTCATAGCAAAAGAAGTTGAGATAACAAATATGGAGATTGGGGGATCAAAAATTGTTAGAGCCGAGCCAACTAAATGCAAAGTTGATGAGGATTAGATGGAAGTGTTCATAGAAGCTGATTACAAAGAAATATTTTTGTAATGAGTTTAATCATCATCCAAATTTCTCAACTGCAGACTGTGTCATAAGTAACTTTTTTAAAAGAACAGTAACGATCAACAATGTTATCAGAATACGAAAATAAATAGATTGATGAACGAGAACTTATAGGTATAGTCAATTAGCTGAAAAAATAAGTCAAATAACATATAATAAGTTTCAACAACTGTAAGCCATATAAACAGCAAGTTCTTATAGATATACACCTGTTGTTTGCATACAAAAATATTGCAGGGATAAAATACATTTAACTTTAGTGCAGCAGTGGTGCAATTATTACTGATGAAAGGGAAAACCTGGATAAGTTTTCCTTTTCAGATTTGGATGACTTCGTACATGTCTGCAATAGGTTTGTTGTTGAATAGATCTACCCTTGAGATAAATATTCTTCTTAAAGTCAAATTAGTTAAAAAAGAATCAGTGGATAAAATATAAATATATATATGAAATACATATAAAAGGAGATTAAAATGGTTTTAAAAACTATTAGAAAAATAACTAATATTATTATTATTGAACTAAGTGCAATGTTATTCATAGCTGCAATATGCAGCAATAGCTGCAATAGCTCTCCTTCCACACCAGTCAACCATTATATTGAAAACTATATTGAAATTTCACCAAAATTGTAACTTGCCTAATACCATAGAAAGGTTATAATATGAAAATACATAAAAATAGTGCTTTAATGTTGATAAGAACATTAAGAAACAAAGGCTTGTTAAAAAGGCTCGTTAGAAACAAGGTCAAGTTCTTGATCTTCTTTGTCAGGATTACTTTGCTCAATCAACTCAGCAGTTTTCTGTAATCTTGTTTCAGGGAGAAAGTGCAAGAATCCTGATGCAATAATAGCGAGAATCCCCATTACAGCAAAAGGTAATCTCCAATGATATCTTTTCAACCATTTTGCAACCCAAGGTGATGCCATGGCACCTAAACGACTGGTAATTTGGACATACCCGACCGCTTCAGTTCTGTAATAATACATTTTGCCACATTTAATTGGTATTGAATTATTATTTTGTAATGAGATGAAAATAAGAGATCGAATTAACTTACCGAATTTGGGTTGGGTACAACTCCACTGTCCATGTGTAAATAGTATCATATGAAAGAGTTAAGAAAAATTTTCCCGCCAAACCCAGTGCAACTCTTGTATCAGCTAACACTAAAACATGATCAAATATGTTGTCCAAATAACATGATCAAATATTGATTTCAATTGATTTCAATCGATGTGGACAAAGTGGACACAGCAAAGTGGACACAAACAAATTCCAGTAAATTAATGTTTTCTTAAACTTTTGTGATACAAAACTTTTTGTTACCTTTTCTTTCATCTGTTTCACTTATAGCTGAAACGCACGCACAACAGATGCCACCAAGAAACAATGGAATTTGTGTGGTACCTTTCCGACCCCAGCTATCATATGTAAAGTAATGAACATGTTAGGAATAAAATAAACAAGATAGAGAAATCAAAAATGAATGGGTATTCGAATATTTTTCAGGGGGAGAACTGGAAATGATTAAAACTTACTACATGGAGCCTAAAATGGCAACCATGCAAGCAGGAAACTCCATCAAGCTTGCTAAAATAAAATCACGATGCATATGGCCACTTAAATCACCGATTGCCAACGACATGCCATAGTAAACAAGTCCACTTACCATCCTGCAAACAAATAAATACTGCAAGTTTCTTGAAAGAAAACTATGAAATAGTTGTAATGTTCTTTTCATGATGAAATCTTTTTTATTATTTTTTAAGAAATTATTAGTTATATATAAAGTTATTTTTTTATTTATTAATTTTTTTTTTTGATGATTTATTATTTTAGAAGTCTCATTTGCAAAATTTAATATTAATTTCTTGTGTAAAAACATTTGGAAAGTAAAATAAACTTTTCCAGATTTATGTATTTATAGAATTCAATGTTAAAAAGACTGGTCCATTCCTCCTAGATATGCAAAACACGAAATTAAACCTACCATGCAAACCCGATGTTGATGGATTTCAACATAGTAGATGTTGTTGCAAACAATAACAATGGATTAACTGCCTTATTTTCAGCTTTAATTGGTTTCAAATGTACATCAACAGCTCTCCCATTTATATGAGCAATTTTCTTTAAGGTTGCATATGCTTTACGAACCTGTCCTGTTACATGAAGCCACCTGAGTGACTCAGGGATGAAGCTATTTTGAGAAAGTTTTAAAACACCATCAGCTCAATAATACAACTCATAATAACACTACAGAATTTGTAAGATGTAACAAAAACATTATGAGGACATACAAGAGCAGGGGCAAAAGGACAAGGTATGGTGCAGTCGAATATATCATCAGCATTTTCCACTCTTGAACAAACATTGCAACAACTCCAAGTATAACTAGTCCAATGGTGAAAAATAACCAGAGAATTATTCCTGTCAACGGTCTGTACTTGGGTCCAGTGATTTCTGAACCAATCACAAAAAACATTACTATAGTGCCAGGAGCTGCAAACCCAATAATGTATCTTGTCATAGCAAATATCCAATATGAAGTAGAAAAAGAACTTATGAAGGCTACTGTAATGCAACAAACGGTACAAGGAATGATCATTTTGATTCTGCCAAGTCTACAATAATAATGAAATAAAATCAAAATGTATAAAACAGCCTAAATTTTAGCATTTTATACTTTTGTGGTCTGCAAAACTACATGAATTGGAGTAATTTTCCGTACTTATCTGCACTCCAGCCAATGAGTATTGAACCTTTAGCCATCCCGGCAAAAAATAATGAAGTGGCAACAAATATCAAGTTTTCTCTATCACATGAGAGATCAAACTAAAAACAAAGGTTTTCACAAAGAGAAAATCTATTGAATTGATATAAACAAAACTAACAATACATTTTGTACTCTTTCAAAATTCATTTATAGTCAATTTTCATGCTTGATCTTATGATCAGGATCAAATCATGAAAAAAAATAATCTTGGATCAACAATTATCATTATCAATTTACCTCATCAACTTAGAGTGTGTTTACATGAGAGCCAAAACTCAAACTGGTTTGAAAGTAGGTTTGAAATTCAGTATGGCTTGAAAAGGTTAAACAACTTTTACATTCCATTACTTCATGATAAAATGTGTTAATAAGCATACAAATGTTAATTAAATTTTGCTGACACATGTGGAAATAAAAATGCAGAATTTGCTCAATTCATTTCATGTAAACGAAAAATATTTCAAATATTTCTGTATGGCTCTTATGTAAATGCACTCTAAAGCCTGGTTTCCAGTAAAACAAAATTGTCGCACAAAAAAAGTTTTGCAACTGTTGTACATCCGTTGTGCAGCAATTAACTTGCTGGAAACAGAGGGTTGAATTTGTTGCTCAATATTTCCTATGCTACACAACAAAAGCTGCAGAGATAGAAATGATTCTGCAGATTGTGAAGTTGTGCAACTTTGGTTGTTGTTTTATTTTGTTGATAACTGGTTGTTCAACACAAAAATTTGTTCTGTAATGCATAAAATGGAAACAGAAGGATGCACAACAACTATGTCATACAACTGTTGAACAACAGGAGTTGTGTGACAGTTTAATTAGAATTTCATATATTTTGTATAATTTCTTTATTAGTCATTTTGTTAAAAGTTTAATACCGGTAGAATAACTCTTCTCCTTTCTCCTTTAATTTTAATCAGATAGATTCCATTTTACACCTTACAAGGTAAGCATTTTTAATGAACGTGTAAGTGAAGCAAGTTTATTATCGTACCTACAAAAATATTACAATATTTACACATTCATCCTTTAATCATCGTGTTGAATTCCTTCATTCCAAAACATCAAGTTTTATCTATAAATTTAAAATTTAAAATGTTATTCTGTAACTTATTTTATACTGTTATAATATTCAATCATACCACTACTGAATAGATTTGCGTTCGTTAATCTCGATGTCAAACGCATGATGAACAATGTAACGTTTGTCCATCGTCCTTCACCAACAATAAACAAACTATCTGGAATAGCTCTGTTCATTGCGAACAAGTAAAATTTTCTTCACAAATGCAATCTTTTTCGTTGTATTAAAAAAATTCCATTTAGAATATTTCTTCCATTTTACCATGTTTTGCTTGATGATGATTCTTTTTTCATTTCTACACTACTAATGAAATATCATTCAGAAAATTCCTTAACCTTACATCTACAGTCATTAGATACGTTTTACAGGTTTTCAAGTCATAGATTTGCTTGTATACATTGATTTTTTTGATAGAATGGGAATCATTTCATTGCAGTAATATCCTTACTTTCTTTTTAGTTCAAGTATAGTAAAGAAAGTTGTAATGGAAGCCAGTTTAATTCTATTACATGCATGCTATTTACTGCCATTGAATCTCTACCTATGTACCAGGTCTCTCAATAAGACGTACAGGATCACATTCCTGCAGGTGGTCGCGTACGTAAAATTCATGACACATGTGATAAATCGCGTACGTTAATTTTTTTTTATGATTTCATGATATACTTAAGTTTCCTTTCTTAATCAGTAACTGTAGATCTGAAAATCTTTTTCTTCCTATTTTCTTTGTTCTTGTATACGTATCCACCATCAGACGTAGGCTGGTACTTTTGGTTATCTGTGATTGTGATTGTTATATATTGATGAAACTTTAGTTAACACACTGCTATTTCTGTGAAAATTGGCCCCCTTAGGAAAATATCCTCTACTGTTATCCATTACGGCGCCAGACAATTAAGCTTGCACTAGGATCAACAATGGAGCCACTCCATTCCCAAGAAAACAATGTCCTAGAAAGTTCAGGTATTGATGAACAAAATAAGCCCCACTTGTTATCATTTGTTAGTTCTCCTTTAATACGTAATATTTTACTTAATATTTGGAAATTGAGAGCGCACACAAAGAAATCGTTCATTACATACAAATACATTGTTCGCCATGCGTTAGTGTGTTTCTGGCTTTATGATCGTAATTAAACAGAGAATTATTTAAAGAAACCCTACTTACCTTAAATTAACAAAATATCTTTAATAAAATACATAATAATATTATTAAAATTGGAAATGAGACAAAGATGACTATGGCATTACCTCTGTCACGATTGAATACTTTTCTGGTTTCACAAACTCCCATTCATTTCTAGGTATGCCACAACGAAACCTGTAAGCAGTTAGATTTTTTGATGTTATATTCTCAGTAAAAGTACAAATGGTACTGTTTGCCACACAACGCCACGCAGGATTGTCTGCAACAAATATGATTATAAGTGCTTGGAATGTACTTGGAACTGTCAATAAACATAGAATACCAACAACAAGAATTTGATGAAGACCAAGTTCACCAACTAACAGTAATCCTTCATCTACTGTCTTTACAGTTTCCATTTTGTAACCTAACCTAACCAAAACAAAATAAGATCATTCACTAAGTAGGGTAACTGACATACACTTTTTTCTAAGGGACTACAAATGGTATATAGTGTTTTTTAACAGTATTACAAGTATAGCATGTTTTCAAATGCAGAATTTTTCAATGTCTGGAATTATGAGCATTTCAGATGGACAAAATGTGATTTTTGGATTACAATTGGTCTATGTAAAGATATTCTGGCTACATCTACCAAGTCTTTTTATAGTAAACTTTTAGAACTGCAACTTTCATTAAACAAAGTTTCATTAGCATACATCGTTATATTTACTGTGTTGGATGCCCTTTATTTTTTATTTTTCGTTTTTTCAAGGTAGAAAAAGTAAATAATTATTTTAAAACTGTCTTTGGCTTGAAAGTGCAAATGGCCCAATATTGGCAAGAGAGAAAAAAAACTTGCAAGATGCAGGGTGACAAGAGACAGGATTCAACCCTGTGATCTCTTCAGAAACTTCTTAAGTGTAAATTTTCTTTGAAGAACATTATCAAAATACCATTGGTTTTCCTAATGGGCAGACACAGGACTACAAATGGTATATGATGGTATATTTTGGCCTGTCTTAATTAATTGATTTTAAAAGTGTACATATTAAAACTTAAGTTTTTAGACTAAGTTTGTGGACTTATATTAAAAATATGGGCAGCTACATTGATTTGAATTTTTTTGAAGATAAAAATTTTGTGCGTAAATTATCTTCAATGGCCAAATTAGAAAATTTTTGAATGGATATGGCTGTTAAGAAATTTCAAATTTTGCCTCCATTTGTTGTCAAACCTCATTAGAAAAAAAATCGAAAGTAGGTAAAAATCACAGCAAAAACATTATGTATATGGTGGTTAATCCTCAAATCCAAATCCCAATCAATGTGTATATAGACGGGTAGAAATAGTTTACATTTTTAATGAAAAGCGGCCAGAGTTGGTACTCAGAAGTAACTATTTCTGCCATGGGATGTTCACTTCGGGCCACTATTCAGTAAAAACGTAACCATTTTCTACTCATTTATTAGGAGTTGCAACTACAGTTCTCTCTCAGGTAGGAGGACTAAAGAGTTTATCTTATCTTTAAATTTTGGTCTTCTCAAGGTGGTTCAACATTTTCATCTTTTTGTATATATTGATCAGAAGAGACATGACATTCTGAACATAGCAATTTTTTATCCAACAGGAAATGCCATATATATATACTAACCACGGGGAGGTGCATACTGGTTAAATGCATCAGGCTAATAGAAAAAAAGAACTTATCTTCTTTATGCAAAATTATTAGAATGAGGAAGGTAACTTGAAATTGTGTGAAAGGAATAGATGACACTTTCTAAGTGCATTGTTTACAAACATTTTCATTAATTTCTTTTGTGCACCAAAAAAATTTACTAAGGCTTTACAACAAACATTCAACACACTTCTGTATATTTTCATGCGTTTTGTTTGATCTAGTTTGCACAACATAAGCTCTTGTTATTTATTATAAACCTGATAAAAGAACGTGATACAGAAAACAGAAAATAAAACCTATTCTATAAAACCTATTCTATAAAACCTATTTCTGAGTATACATAGCTATATGCAAAACCAAACAGATTAAAAGGGCAAAAAGTTGCACCAATGTTGTCAGCATTAAAACTGGTTAATTTTTCAAAAAAAGGGAAAGGGAAAAGGAAAGATTTAGCCATCAAGCTCTCTTCACTTCTCCACGAATAGTCTTGGATAGTACAGGCCGGTTTCCATACTGCGTACTTTTCAAAGTCGAATATTAATTAGTAAACCATTGTTTACACTTCATCAAAAGTTTACATTACATTAAATCTTACGGCGAAATGGATATACTTTTTTTGTTTGTTTGTTTTCTCTTTGCATTTTTACTTTTAACATTTGGATTCGGAGCAATGATTACTGGTGTCGAGAATGATCTCCTATCCTTCCGTCCCGTAACAGAAGTATAGTCGTCGCTGCAAAGCTGTGGTTTTAGCACATACCTCATTAGAAACAACTACTAAAAAGCGTCTTTGCTATCGGGGTGTGGGCCTCGTTTAGTAGGCAGGCATTGCGAAACCTAGTTGACCATCAGGACGACAAAGTGTCCGCTACATATAAAAACGATGTCATCTTCCAATAATTGCACAATTTCTTTATGAAAATATATAATATATATTTAACAAAAGTAATTAGAATTTATGACTAGCCCTAAATTTTTTATTGTCGTGTAAAGGATCCTTTACTTTGTACGTTGCTGTGGCGTATTTTAACGGAGATCAACAATTTTATGATGTTCTCCCTAAAAATAGGTTCAACTAGATAAAAACAAAGATGGCTAACATTTCGGAGGCATGAATCATTATCAACTGGGCTGCTACTCCACTCCTGAACTCAGTCAGATGCGTATTATTATGTATCATTTAAACATGCTTTAAAATATTTTTAGATTAGAGGTGATGTCGTATAGAAGGCACGATGTCAAACAAGAAGAAAGTTCCGGGTCAATTCGATCTATCCTTGATTGAGGTGAAATCTAAGGTGTGATAAAAATGTCAATAATGATTATTATTATTTGTGTGGTGTAGTGGGAGGAGTAATAAATTTGTTAACAATTTGTCAAAGTTTTTGGGGACACATGATGATATTTTTTATTGTGGAGGTCCAAAACCATTTTTTATGTTTTATATAGGCCTATAGTCCATTGCTAATGTCAATCAAAGATAAGGATGGCCAGTCAGTCAATTATATGTTCTGATGTTTTGTCAACACTTTTATGACTGAAACCATCTAAAGGATAATTATAAAAGCCACCATCCAAGCTTTGTTTTATTTGTTGTGTGCATTGTGAACCACAATCATCTTGACAGTTAGGCTCAACATGTAAAACAACACAAATGAGGGTTTTTTTAAAGCCTGTACATATAAATCCCTTGATTGAGGTATCCCTCTAAGTAACAGATATTTTTGTTTATCGCAAACTTTTTGTTGATCGCAAACTGCAGTATTTCTTTAAACTGCCTATTCTGTGTTTGATATAGGCAATATTGATAATTTTTTTAAAATTGCAGGGTTTTCTTCTCTCTTAAAGTTAGATTTTATGTTATTCCTACCTAATCGAATCAGTAAACATTCACTTTGCATCGGATAAAAAATATGTAAATTTAGGAACAAACAAAATTAGCCTCGTTTTTGGTGTCGATCTTGCCTTATGAAGGTCGCAAACGAAAAAACGTCAAAAACCCGTTTACGAGTTGAGCTTAACTGCTTGAGGCTAACAAAACTAATAGTATGGGAAAGGGGGATTCAGAAGCAACTGGATATTTGGAACCATCATGACAGTCAAAGTATTGAGATTTAATCATTTCCTAATAATTAGTGACGTAAGTCGGATTACAGAATTAAAATAGATGAAAACCAAATTTTAACAGAAAATCCTAGAGCAATGTCAATTTTTTTGTTGTTGTTGTTGACAAAATAACCAAGAAAATAGTGTTGGAAAAAGGCAATTTAGAATTTGACTCATGAACACCAGGTATATACTTGTGATATTTGCCTATTTAAGAATTTATTTTCTATTTTGTAGTTTGAAGCTGAATTTCGACGATTTTCATTAAAGCGAGAACAGTTACAATCTTTCAATGAATTCTATGATTTACTTGAACAAACACATGTATTAGAGAAAATTCGATTTTCTATATACTATCGTCATCCACAGCATGGAGACTTATTACCAATTAATAATACCGAAAATTTCATGCACGCTCTACGTACTGCTACACCTTTGTTAAGGTTATTTCTACAAAGAGGTATATTTGTAAATGCAACTTTATTTTCATTATTATATTATAGTAGGAAGCCAGTTCTTAACAAAGTTGTAAGTTTTGTAAGTTTGATTGTTTTGTTTGATACATTTGTTTTGACTTTCCCCTTTAGGTGATATTCCTGAACCAGTTAATGGTCTTAATGCTAGTAAGCGTAGTGTAGGAGCAAATCCAGGAGCTGTTGTAAACAAACGACTGCAAATAAGTGTCCCACAAGATTTCCGACGAGTATCAGCAATTATTGATGTTGATATACTACCAGAAAGTATACGTAGAGTTCGTTTATGTAAACATAACTCTGATAAACCTCTGGGATTTTACATACGGGATGGTACAAGTATCAGAGTCACCGCTGATGGACTTGAAAAGGTTCCTGGTATTTTTGTGTCTCGTTTAGTACCTGGTGGGTTAGCAGAGAGCACTGGATTGCTATCTGTCAATGATGAGGTGTTGGAAGTTAATGGAATTGAAGTTTCTGGAAAAAGCTTAGACCAGGTTACTGAGATGATGGTTGCCAACAGTCAAAATCTCATTGTAACTGTGAAACCTGTTCATCAAGGACTGCCAACAAATGGCGTCAAAGCAGGTGCTATGGAGTACAGAGCATCAACTGGTGCAAAAGGGGTATCTCCACTTGCTATGGGACAATCAGGATATTTACCTCCAACAGATATGGATCCCATAGATTCTGATGAAGAAGAAGGACCTATAATTACTGGTGATGGTGTAGTTCATGTATAGAAACAAGTGTCACTGGCAGGTTTCACTAGAACAAATCTGCTTGTATTATATTTTTTATAAGATGAATAAATTTTCTATTGCGAGGTGGCAGTGCTGTAAACGAAAATTTGCTTGCAGGAAAAATGGGTATGTAGACTTGCTCCACATTTATGACAGCAATTTTTGGATTCATAATGCTGGTTAACCTGTTAAAAACAAGGAAAGGACAGTATTGAAAAGAAGTAGAAGTTCCTGGAAAATAGAAACACATTTTGGTGTGTGAGTCGATAAGGTTTAAGCATAATATATAAATGGAATAATAAAGTATATGTGATAGGAATAAAGTTTTAGCTGTCTTATCTGTTTTATAAGTTTCCTAGGAAGTGCAACCTCATGAAATTCTCTTGATATCTCTTGATATAAAATTTTCCAAACTTGTTTTTCCATGCGTGTTTTTCTTACATAATTGATTTAAATAATTATATACTCTATATCGTTAGGAGAACGATGAAATTGACAAAACTGGAGACGTTTACATGATTTCAAAACGGTGTCACTTCTGCTCTTTTCTATAAAATCTTGTTCATGATCACTATCATATAATCATACTTATTGATCAATATATAATGTTGAACTAAATTGTATATTTCATGTTTTTAGTGCTTTTGGAAAATATTTTATAAAGCAAACTGTTTCATTTCAGAGTATTGATAGACAGTAAAATTCTATCATGCTTTACTAAATAGTGCGATACATTAAAATTTTTTTGACTTTTGAATCACAAACTGAAGTTTACTTTAATCTATCATTAATGTTGGATTTTTCT
Source organism: Turritopsis rubra (assembly GCA_039566895.2). Classification (NCBI taxonomy): domain Eukaryota; kingdom Metazoa; phylum Cnidaria; class Hydrozoa; order Anthoathecata; family Oceaniidae; genus Turritopsis; species Turritopsis rubra. The sequence goes on along the minus strand of CM077629.1, from coordinate 1,453,595 downwards.
TGTCCAAAATGTTGATTGTTCATGTCAATCTTTTTGTATATACAGTCCTGTTCTCCCTTTTGTTCATAAAGATACAAGATTGTGTGAAGATACTAGTTCTTCAACCTGGGTAAACATGAAGAAAACATCCTGCCAGATATTAAATAAAATGAATCTACTTCTATTTATTAATAGTCAAAAATATTTCCATGAATAGGTTTGTGAATAGTGTATTTTCACATTGAGTCAACTATTTTTTCTCTCGTGTCTTTGAAGCTCTCTCTCTTATAATTATAATGAGCAGACATTTTAAAATGATGTATTTTTGATTCATGGGATATAATTTTAATTTTGTCAGTTTTAGTTTCTCACTTTCACAAGAATTTATTTATAGTATATACGTTTATTCTAAATATTTTCTAGAAAGAAATTAATGTTATCCAACATTTCATGTACAATGCCTCTTCACTAGAAATGCCTTATAATCAACTTATTTCAATGTTGTTAAATTGTATATACATTGTGATTTACAAATCCCTCTAACATTAAATTTAAGTTTTAATCTATTTTTCTGTTTGTGTTATCAATACGAAGATTCTTCAGTGATTCATTCTCAAGAGGAAAACGGCACTTTGGTGTGAATGTTTATTTATGTCAAGAACACGAAAATTATTGTGGTTTCTTATCATTAAATATTACTTCTTAATTCTGGCACTTTTTTTTAAATTCTTCTCCATTTCAGTCGGAGTCAAAAGTATGTGTATAACAGAATGTGTGCTATATTTTGAAGTTGTAATTAAGGCCCTTTTAATTGAAGCAAGTAACCATAACGACATCGTCATTATGTACCTATTACTGAATTTATGTGGGTTTTTTTGGTGAGATAAGGTGCTCTTAAAATTTCATCATTTTAATTATCATGTATTTTGCGGTACACTCCATGATTTTGATAAAAATGATTTTGTTAAGATGCTGTGTGTAATTTTCTATTATCCAGTCATAATTAAGTTATCCATCTGGGAACCAACAAACTATTGCCCAAAGGCTTTCTTTTGATGTATACTTTTTTTGGAAAGCATTCGTCAAGGATATATAAACTTAGTTTCAACTAAACTTCTTTTTCGAACACTTCATTCCATTTAGATTATAAAAATATATTTCATTGTTACTAGTAAAATAAAAATATATTTCATTGTTACTAGTAAAATAAAAAGTAGTTGATATACCATCATGGAAGATAAGGAACTCTTGAAAATACGCATCGAGACATTAAAAAGTAAGATCTGTTTTTGTTGTTAACTTTTCTCTACTCCTCTTTAACCAACCTTGTTTACTGTCTGTTCATTATAATTGTTTGTTACAGTGTTTATCGAATATTTTTAGCTATGATTGGTCGATTAAAGAAAGAAAAGGAACTTCCAACCACATCCAGTAAACAGCCTAAGAGAAGGTTGAGTAATGCTTTCATCATGACATAACATTAAAACTTGCATATGTTTAGATTTTGTCGTAGGTACTGGCATGCAGTTGTTTAAAAAGTTATTGTTGTTGTTTAGCACAATACAATATCTCGATAAAACTACAAGAAAGCCATCATACTCAGATCTAGCTGTTTCATGCAATCAAAATAGTAGATACAAATATAGCAAAGTAAAGAAACAATCATTTACCGAAGATCAAGTTTTTTTGCCGCAACCTGGGAATTCATCAAGCATCCGTCCAAAGCAATTTTCAAATAAATTTAAATGGAGTAAAAATTTATGTGACAAACGACAACAAACTGATCACTTCCAGAAGAAATGGTCCGCAAAAACAACTGTTGGCGTTAGGAACACTACTGTCAAGGAAGCAGATCATCGAAAAGTTCCACCTAGGACTTTGATCAAATCTCAACGTATTAATATTGCTACTGATATTTCGGTAAGGAAAACAAACCCAGAAACGAACACATGGTCAAAATATAAATACGTAAAGAAGGGGGAGGAAATTTTTATAAATAAAAAGGAGGCATGGAATCACAGCTACCTCCCTCAAAATACCAGTTCTACTAGATATAAATTTGTGAAGACAAATGCATATAAATTGCAACATTCTCGAAGAAGCTCTCAGATGAAAGAGGATTCATTCTTACGAAAGAGATATAATGTTGTTCGGAAAACATCTGTACCAACAGTTAGTAACTTTACTATATCCATTAACATTCAATTTTAGCAGGTTACAGTACAGCACAAAAGAAACTTAATGTGTCTGTAGTAGATAAATAGCTTTCACGAAGAGACAGAGGTTAACAGTATTTTGTTTGTTTGTTTGTTTGTTTGTTTGTTTGTTTGTATACTTTGAGTTTTCTTTCATACTTTTTGGTTGTTTTATTGCTCTTAGACGACATCTTTTTTGACATGTTTTTTAATGACATCTTATAGATTGCATCTGTAAACAAGATATGGATTTTGCCAAAGACCAGAAGAAGAGAAACATTTGCATCTAGGTTCTTATTTGAATTCATCTTCTGAGTATTTTACTTATGTTATTCAGGCAGTTCATTGTAAAGATTTATGTAGTAAAAATACATTCTACACTTAATTTATTTTTTCAGGCGATTGAAATATGTTCAAAGGAAATATGTAAGGTTTCCATCTACAAATTCTCAAGTACGTTATTAATTTGTTTTTCAACTTTGATGGTAATTTTCATAACACTTTTGTCACTGTTGCTTATTTACAAAAGTTCTATAGGCCCTAAAAATTCCTATAAGTTGGTCTTTATTACTTTGGGCAGTCTTGTTATCTATTTTATTATTATTATTTATTTATTTATTTTTTTAATTTTTTAATTTTTAATTGAACTATGACTTTATTACATCATCAGGGATATAATAGTTCCTTTTCAAAGAAAGGAGGCAGCAGTAATCTCAGTTCACCAAACAAGAATCTAATATTGTCAAGGCATGGTACTCACTACAAAGTAGCTGGAAATCTGCGTTCTTTACGAAGACTAAGTGCCGATGGTAAGCAATGTTTTACATGAAACTTTGTCTTGTTAGATACAGATTTCGATAGATGTTGCTTTTGATTCTGGTTTGGTTTTGTTTTAACTTTTGACATTTAGGTAATAATTTGAAAAGAAAATCCAACCATTTAAGACAATTAGATAACAGAAGTAAATATATTAAACGTTCCATAAAACCATTATCTGTTAAAAGGAAAATGGCCAGGTATGTAGTATTCGTTACAGAATTCTCATGTAAGTATAAAAAAGAACTGCATAAAAGAGTTGTTAAATAAAACAAACACTCTTCAACGAAAATATGAATTTAGGACCGAGTGGTTTCACTGTATACTGAAAATCCCCTGTATTATATTTATTCCCTGATGAGTTTTATAAAGTAGGCTTTATACTGTTTATTGGGAAGTTGTGTTGAATTTCTTTTCTGAATTTTATTTTTTCCAGCCAAGTTTTAAAACGGGTATTAACTCATCAACAATGCAAAAAAGACAATCAGATGAAATTTTGTTTATTTTACAACAGATTTGGTAAGGCTTCATTATTTTGTTTTGTTAGTAATAATTATATTTTGTCTAAATACAGGTTCTTGTCTTGTTTTTATTTCACTAGGAAAATGCAAAAGGGGAAAGGATTGTAAATATATTCACGATCCCGATAAAATTGCTGTTTGTACAAGGTATGAAGGAAAAAAAAAAATGCAATTTCTATTTCAGAAAAGTAATATAATATAATATAATATATAATAAAATAATAAAATAAGTAGAAATAAAAATTATTGTAATAATAATAATCGTCTTAATTTTGTAATAATATTTTACAATAATATTCTCCATAATTTGGACTCTCGAGGGACCGAAGAAATTGGTACCACTTACGAATTGTCTTTAGTTAATCAAGTTTGAATGTACAGGAAGTTCAAGGAACCTGCTGATTAGGTTCTAGTTATCCTTGGGTCTCTATTATATTTCCTCTTCTGTTTAGATTCCTCCGTGGTAAATGTAAAGATCAGAACTGCCCCTTTTCACATAAGATTGATCCAAAGAAGGTGATGACGACCTCGAAGCAAATTTAATACAAATATGAATAGCAAGTCCAACCGAAATGACTGAATACATTTTTTTCCTAATCTTTTAAAAGAAAATTGTTGTTGTTTTTGTTGTTGTAGATGCCAGTTTGTTCATATTTCTTACTTGGAAAATGTACGAATGATGAGTGCCCTTACCGTCATGTGAACGTCGGAACTACTGCTGCAGTATGTCAAGAGTTTCTCAAAGGCTACTGCCCAAGAGAAGAGAAGGTATGTGTGCTATAAAGTATTTTCTATAAACTTGTGATTAAGATATGATATGGTTTCATAATGATACAAAGCGTCATTGTTTTGTTAACATTCACTTTCTGCCGTACTTATTTTCATTTACCAAAAATATTAATATATTCTTCTATATAATTTATGGAATTACTATTATTTCCTTTTCAGTGTACCAAGAAACATGTTTTATACTGCATGGAATTTTCGATGTCTGGTACTTGCTCATTTGGCCAAAAATGCCCGCTCATTCACCGGTTCAACATGAAAAAGCGAAAGCGAATGTCATCAATGTCCGGAGCTCGTAAACCGAAAGCTTTTCGTGCTAAGAAGAAAAACGTGATTAATTCGAAATCATGTGAACAGAAAAAATCGACATTGATTTCTTCATCACTCAAGAGTGATTCACCACTCAGAAACAATGGTAAATGAAGCAATAAATAATTTTTTTAATTATTATTTTCCAATTTTCGTTTAACTCCCAACTTAATCTTCAAAGACATTTGTTCGATTGTGTTATTGTTGTTATTGTTATTGTGTTGAATCGCTCTAAGTAGACTTTCCTAAGTTACATCACAGCCATGCATTTTCTTTTATAGGAAGAAGTCATTTACTCCCAAAATTTATCAGTTCCAAACTGAATGTAAATAACAGGTTAGGACTTTCATTATATCCACTTGTGTGGTTTGAATTAAACAAAGTGTTAGGTAGAACTGGATTACTATGTTCGTTTGGTTCAAATTGGGACAGTTAAGGATCCGGAAACTCAGAAGTTTTAACGATAATAAACGATAATAAACTCCTTCTGTTGAAATGAAACTTTCACAGCTATCTAACATATGCGACTTTACTTGTTATTTTCATATACAACACTTTGATTTCCTCAAAACAGAGTTTTCTTGGAGTGCTATGGGAGTGACTTCAAAGAAAGTAATCAAAGTGTCCTTTAAACAAGTACCATAATGAACAAAGATTTCTTCATGAAGTCGAAAATACTTTCCTTGGGAATTAATTAAAAAGAGTTCGTCAAACCGACACTATAGGCGCCAGCTAACACCCTGGTCTAAGTTTTGTGTGTTCTTATGGTGATTTTACACGACTTCAAATTTAGTTTCGATTATTGATAATCTCGTTGGCTGTCAAACGAAAATCAGATCATCCTTTTTTTGGTGAATATCGAGTGTTTGTGTCCAGATATATCTTTTTTTCGTTTTTAAGTGATCCCAAAGTGAATGTATCGCCATCGATCGGTGTTATGAGAAATCTATTTGACACGACTAGAAGTTCATCGACGTCAACAGGATTGACTGAACCGACATGTAGTAGAGACTGCTTTATCCCTCTTGATGAGTCATCATCAGACGAAGAGGAAGAAAAAAATCGTAAACATACTTCCAGAACGTTCTCTTTTAAAGAAGAAGATTTTATTGCCTTGTGATAATAAAGGTTCGTATGTTTGTTTATCGTTGTCGTCATTGTTTGTTTGTTGTATTTATTTAAAAAAGAAAAGAAAACAACTGTTAAAAGTGAATAGATAATTTTTTCTACTGCGTTTCACCATCCACTATATAGCTGAATATTTTCCTGTGTTTCACCATCCACTATATATGGCTGAATACAGTTAGAAATTGATTGATTGTTATCCAAAATGTTAAAAAAAATTCTCTCGACGCGCACTATTCACGTCACGCCGCCTTATCATTTTACGCCGGTCTTTATTGATGTTATTTAAGTCGTATATTTTCGATGATTTTGAAATAGTTTTCAATATGACCACTTTAAGCCAGGGGTTAGAGATTGTTTGAATCGTGTACATCAAGTCAAAAAACTTGGACTTGTTTAATAAATATCGGACTTGTTTAATAAATATCCTTCTTTTACGTGATTCTTCAGCAAATACGAAACTGGTTAATGTAATTTCCAAATTTCCACCTCTCGTATTTCTTCTGCGAAGAAACTTAACTCAAAATAATTCAATTGATCCTGACGGTTAATCCACATTACGCCGAAGAAATGCACGCGGCATAGTTTTCATTGAACTACAGTGGAATCCCGTTAACTCGTCCGACTTAGCGAATGTCCAAGTTATCCGAAGAAATTAGAGAATGAACGCTCTCAGGAAATCGTGTGAATTTGCAAGAATTCGAATCAAGTCCGAGTTACATATGAGGTTTTATTCGCACAGATGAAATTATTGCGTAATAATTTAATCGACCATGGGTACGCTTTTGATTGAAAAAGAATCAGTCAATAGACTCCGTCAACTAAGATTTGACGTCATATAAACTATTTGAATCAGTCTTTACAAAATCTTCTTTTGTACAAGACCTTTACTGTTCAGCAGAAAGATAATTCAGATTATCCTGGCGATAAATCAGCGATTATAAGTAAGGATAGAGAGAAAATATGTTTTCTAAACACGTGCGTCGTACTTTACAGAAGGAAGGAGTTAAAATCGGGATGGGAAAACAACATCTTTGGTCGAAAGAAAAAGTTGACTTCAGTGTTTAGTGAATTGGAACACCAACATTTTGTTGAGTGCGAAGATCTTGCAAAGAATTACTTTGTTGAATGTGAAAACACACAGAAACTTCAAGTCGAACTTAATGTGATTGCTAAAGATCTTCATGATGCCAAAGGTGAATTGCTTGAAAAGCAGGTTCATTCTGGAGAATTGCTTGACGAAATGAGAAAACTTGAAGCAGAGAAGAAGGAAATGAAAGTTAAGTACCAACAAACTGAAATAGAAAAAGAAAATGCTCTGAAAGAAATTGAAAGGCTTCGTCAAGAAAATCAACAATTGAAAGTTGAAGAACAGCAAAGCATCGACCCTGCAAACACGGGGGAAAGGTACAAAAAGGTTTATGATTTAAATAATGCTTAGGGGATGAATTTAAATTTAGATTTCAGGAACACTTGAAGTTTATTTTAGTTTGTCCGCTGATGCTGGCTCAAACCCTTATGTACCAGAACCACCAAGTATTGTGAAACCATCTCGACGTTTTGTCAGAAGAAACTTCAAAGCACAAAATGCGAAACTACGAATGATCTTTCGTCCACTTCTTCCACCAATATTACCACCAATCGGTGCACAACAAAGAGTACTCACACCAGCCATATAACACCAAGGCTGGGTGTAATATGTCCACCAACCATCCCTGGACACGATAATGGCTCTCACAACATCAAAAGCCATGGTCGTGGGTTTACAACCCTGTCCCCAGGCTACCCAAGCTTTTCATTTATATCATATGAATGAACAAGCTTGATTGGCCTGTGGAAAGGGTTGTGTTTAAACTAGATGAATTATAAAAAAAATGGACTATGGCTAAGTGATGTATTATTATATATTTTCCTATAAGACGAAATATATGTTAAAACCGGCGTTTTCCTTCTTCTCCTTCTCCTTCTTCTTCCGTTCACTTTTATAGCCGAAGTTCCGCAATAGAGCGTGTCCATTAAAGCATAGAGGTTGGAACAGGGGCTAGTGTTCAGTGAAGTAGCGTGTGTGGTATACACCATTTTGTCAACTATTTCTATTGAAAAAGCCCCGATTTGTTGTGATTTTTCATCTGTTTACTGGTATTGCATAAAGGTACTGGCAACAGATAGCTTGTATTAAACCCAATGCTTGCCAACAAAGCAGCGCAAGATTTTGAAAGTGTTGTTTTTTTATCTTGTGGAACTGTTTATCATAGCAAGCTTATTGCGAATTATACACACCACACCACACTGTGGATGGATTAAACGTTAAAATGTTTTCATTAATAAAACATGTATTTTAAGACCAAAATGTTGAGGTTGCGGAGTTTACTTTCATAATGATATATTTTAGTTTATTTTGGGTTGCCATTAAATTAAAAGAAGAAAAGATAGAAGCCAAGAAGTGGGTACATGTGAATGATGTTTTCAACACGACGATAAAAAAGTAACGCCTAAGGGTATACAACTGATGTGACAACTCATAACAGTCAAGTTCTTGATGCCACTTATACTTTTGCAAAAAGTGTAAAGAAATATGCAAAAGTATTAGCAAACTGTAAAACAAATTGTTCTGAAATAAAAGAAGATGTCCATGGATGAAGAACTTGTAACGGTTTTTGGTCAATCACTGAAGCATCAAGACTACCTTATTTCCAGGAATAAACACCCCTGCGTTTATTTCCTAATTTGGAAATTTTGCCCTGTGTTTATTCAAGACCATCGTTTATTAGAGGTTCGTGTTTATTCGAGGAGATGGGTATATGCTTCATGTCAAGAAGCGACTGTTTTTTTGGTCAGGATTGAAACACAAAAGTGATTATTGATTTCAGTTATATAATAATGCAACTCATAAGTCTATGCTGTAAGTGTATATAGGTTACTAGTAGTTGAAAAAAAATTTGAACCACCAGCTTTGATGTTATGTGCCGGTAACAGCAAGCACCTCAGCAGTGATTCAGAGTTTCTCGTATTTTATTCTACGGATTTATTTTTGTGGAATGTTATTGGACAAAACGGTGTGAGACAAATTGCGGGGATGATTGCCGGGATGGGACAAAATATGAGATCCGGCTTCACTTAACATTTTTCCTAAAAATTACTGCTGTGTTTATAATGAAGAATTTCTGTCGCGGGACGATAGTCTCAGAGAGAACGCAATATCAGAAACCAAATGTGAACTAAAGATTTTTAAATTTGCCTTAAGATGATTTACTCTTATGTATACTGTTATTTCCGCCACGAAGGGCGTAGTGGAGCGTAGTGGATGGTACCGAGTTCGAAGGGTATTCGACCTTTTGGAGCCATTGACTGACTGCACACTGGCCTTCTGGCAAGTTAGAGCAAATGTTATATGTTTCTCTGGCAATAAGTCAACTTCTCAGTTGCAAGTCGGCGAGCGGAAGAACCAACCCAACCGATGCGGATGGACACCCAAGGACTCAAACTCCGAAATCTAGGAAAGTTTTCTGGGTCAAGAAAACTTCGAGGTTCTCAATTGCTGCCGCACAGATCAGTTTTAAGGAGCCACCAGTCACTGCAATTCAATAGCTGCAACATCTACCATATTGATAATGCGTTTGGATGAATATAATACCGACTGCCGGCTCCTCTTTTCTTTTTACATTGTTGGAATACCGTAATGCATCGAATAAACGCCCCGCTTCTTTTAAACGCCCCCTCGAATAAACGCCGCCTAAAAAACTGAAATTTCGAAACTGAGTTTCGCAGGAACGACTAAACCAACTTCCCTGTGTCTTTTACAAGTGACAACAAATTTAATAAACGCTTCCCTCTTTTTAACGCCCCCTCGAATAAACGCCCCTCAATTTTTTCAAAAATTTAATAAACGCCCCGGGCGTTTATTCGATGCATTACGGTAAACGTTTTTGTAATCGTATGATTTTTAACGATGGTCGTCACCAAATTTCAACGAAGTAGTCACGGAAGAGATCGGAGAGATTGAAAAAAGTCTTGGAGAACTCTTGGAAAGTGAATTCTATAAACCTGTTAATTAAGATGTTGGAGTATTGACACAGTGTGACATACCTGTGTAAAACTGTTGCCGTTACTTTTAGATAAAATCGTGCAATATCAACTTGTGTTGTTAATTATTAATTAATTATTAATTATTAATTATTAAAAGATTGGAAAAGGTAGTTGGCGAAGTATGGATGCATAAAACCTCGTTCCCAGGCCATAAACCCCATCTCATAGAGGCTGTCAAATTTGTGACAACCTAAATCAAAGTGAGCTCCCTCGATGTCTGAATGGGAATGTCCATGGTCACTGTTGCTACTATTTGTAGCAACGCATACGTCGATCAGCAACGCAAGCATCGATCAGCAACGCAAGCATCGATCAGTAATGCGTTTTTCCTCATTTGTCTTTTATTTTTACACACTAATAAGATACATGACATTTGTCATGCATCGCATTAGCTCTTCAAACGATCGGACAATCGTTCTGTATAGTATCATACCCAAGAAATCATGCAACGTTAGACTGATTAAAAGGTTACATGGTGATAGATATATTCGGAATGAATCATGTAGTTAGTGATACAGAAAAAAAAAGTGAAACCTAATGTCGATTTCAAAATCTGAAAGAAGATGCAAGAAGATTTTTTCTAGTTTTGGTGTTTTTTGTGTGTATTAAAAAAGTCTGTAATTTGAATCAGTACAAACTCGCACTCCATAATTTCGAAGTAATTTGAAAGGTCTCTTTACCTTACGACATATTTTCGAGGTAATTTGAAAGGTCTCTTCACCTCTATGTAAACAAACCTTCGTAATTCGAACATTCTATTATATCGAACCATTTTATACAGTTTGAAATTACCGAGAACCTACTGGTTATCATTTTATGCAATGCATTCCCGAATTCATGTTTATATGTCGCATCTTGAATCAGTTGTCCATACAGTCCTCCTTTCTGTGTTGAAAATTAACGAAAACTGTCCCACTGCGATTTACTAATGAGCAAAATAAATCGATTCTTACCGTGAAACAATGTTATGCATCGGTGCAAGGTGTATTGGATTAGTTTATGATAATTTCTTATAATTTGATTGATTTTCTCTCACCTTTTGATTCATTTTGCGTAGTTTATGACGTAATAAATAAACAAAATTTTATTTAGAATTGAAAACACAAAAAGAAGTTATATTTTACAAATCACGTGATAAAACATGCAAAAATTACTTTTCCTGACGTTATTATTAACCGGTTACGTCGTATGTCACATGTACCAAAAAGCCGGCTGTACGAAAGATGCACATGGAAATGAACACTGCCTAAAGAAGGACGAATTTGAAGAGGATGATGAAGAAGAACCGTTTTTTTATGAACAAGAAGACATATTGAAAGAGCGAGAGCCTTTGTTCCAATGGGATCCAGTCAAGGTATAGAACTTAGACTCGAGATCTGTAATTTTTCAAAATGCCGCCATCATAGGCGTCTATATGCCCGTGTCATAACAAGACTGAATTTCGCCATGATTTTTGGTTGAACGTCTTTTTGTTTTCGTTTTTGAGAACAAGCAAGTATGTTCTCGTTAACCAAGAGTGAAATAACAAAGTGTTGACTGCAAATTATTGATGATCACACAATGTTAACCAACTGTACCAAGTGAACTGTTACAAATTTATAGGTTGGATACGAGAGAGAACTTGAAATGGATGACGGTCATAAAATGAAAATAGTGACCGCGGCATTGAAGCCAAAAGTTTTCAGTGAGTTTAAGAATTTTTAGTTCAATATTTATGTCCTCCCAATCTAGTTTCCGTTCCCTTGTTTCGTTTCGACGCCAGACCGTGTAGCTATCAAAAGGCTGAGAGAAGCTCTGGGAACGAGGTTGATGGCATCCACTTCTATCACGTTCTATTTCATTGTTTTTCTCTAGTTATTGATAATTTTTTAACGGACGAAGAATGCAATCACGTGATTGAGAAAGCTAAATACTTTGGTCTTGGAGAAAGCGGTCTTCATATTGACGAAAAAATTAAAAAGGACAAAGTGTACAGCTACGGTAACATGGAAAAATTATTTATTTAATTTTTAAATAGAAATATATAGTTACTATTTATTTCCAGTATTACCTTCGAATATTGACTTTCTGTTACGTACTGACCTCGCAAGCTCAGGCTTTACTCTGACGTCAGTTATTCTCCGGTAATGCCCCCGTAACCAGTTGGTATAGGGCTATTGTGGTGAATTGCTACCATCACCGCATATAACTGTTGTTTGAAGACATGGAAGCCATTATTGTTTGATCCTGACATTCTTCAAGTTCTTCATCTTCGTCTTCAATGCTTCCACAAATAGCGTCTGTGGGCTCACAGAACATCCATTTCCTTTTTTGTTATGATAGATTTTCTTAGTTTTTCTTATTATAGTAGATAAGATTTTTTCTCCGTAGGTAAAAATCGTGAAGCATTTGGAAATTTTAAAGAATGGGATAAGAATGACGATAACAAAATAACTACAGACGAGGTAAGATATTCATACCAAGTGTTTCTTGTTTTGTAAAGGTGGATTTCCGCAGAGCGAAATGCAATGGCAATTTTATTGCAAGTGATTAAAATTGGTACTCACTAAGACAATAAAAATGTGCCTATCCTATGGGATACACATTTGCCGAACTTCAGTTTAAACGCCGTGCTTTGACATCTGTACATCCAGCCTCGTTCCATTAAACTTTATTGTTTCGATAATGTTTTAACTTTATAACACATATACACTAACGGAGATTCCCTTCATATGAACTTCTTTCACGTACACTGTTACTTTAGGCGAGTGAAATAACAACAAAAATATAAGAAGCGAGAAAAATATTCGCCATATTGCACGAGGAACTGTGCGATAACTGGTTTATCATTAGTACATAAAAACGAAAAAACGTAAACTTTGTTTAGGATTCAAATGTGACAAGGTTTTTTTTATTTGTATGCGTATTAGTATGGGGGAAACCCTTGCATTGCGTCAAATGTATACAAATCATTTATTTGCACTGATATACTTACCGATTAACCAATCAGATTGCAGATATTTTTTGTCCCAATGATAATTTCTGGTAATGCCATCATAACCACTTACCATAGGGTAAGTAATGATCTCTATTACAAATTTTGAGGTTAATATTTGATTATGTTAAGTTTTGTTTGAATTTAATTTCGGTTTCAAGCATGGATTATTTTGATTTCTCACCTTTGAAAATCTCCAACAAACAGTCAAGGGGAATACACAAGGCTTATCTGTGTTTATTTGCCATCTTGAAATTTGAAACAAATTTATTCATAATACACCATAATTGTATGATGGTTGTCTGACAAAATGAGGCTGCTGCTACGTAATTGATAAAATGGTTTATATACCTTCACCACGGTGATGTATAGGGCTTAGGTTTTGATAAAACCATACAAAGGAAAGGGTTGGGGTATTTACAGATCAACACATGAATAAAGACTTTCAAAAATCTATACATCAAAAGCATAATAATCTTTAGAAGATTTCAACAACGAAATTAGAGGCCGTTTACCGAGACCCGAAGTAAACCGGTTTGAAATGAACATTTTCACTTCGATGCATGATGCAATTCTTATTACTGTTTACATGACTTCGGGCGGTTTGAAATTTCCATGTAAACACTGCTCCCCGAAGTGAAAGTCTGTTTATCGATACAGCGGTCTGGTTTTTCTATACGGCACATGCGCAACTCTTGTTTACGTCATTGTAATTTTAGCTAGTTTGTGAGATGTCCCACTCTGAAAAACACTCAAATTTTATAAGAAATAATCCGCTGATTCAGTAGAAAGGCTGCCCGAAGTGAAATTTTTCATGTAAACAGCTCAATTTTTCAAAGAGGTTTGAAATCAGTTATTAGTAAAGCTCGTATCTACCACACAAATGAACTGTTGTTAAACTGCAATAAAAAAAAAATGGTTTGTGTACTATAGTACACAAAATACAAAATTGTGTGAGCAAAGTGTAAAACATGCCTTTCCATGATTAAGCTAAATAGGCAATTGCAGGAAATTATCCTCTTTGTTTATGATGTTTACAAATTATTTTTTTTCTAATTTGAAATAACATGAACAAATATTTTTTAAACATATGTTTTTGAATTCACCATTGGGACTTTTTCTTCTTTGTGAGGCTTTTCTTTTGTTTCTTGCCACCGCAAAAAAATTATTCCAATCCGTAGCACAAATAGAGCGCACGTGATTATCAACATGCCAAGCACGAGGTTTTTGAGATGTTCAGGATTGGGACCATCATCACTGACATTTTTTAAAATGCCTCCCAAACCAATCATAATCGAGATATAATTGGTGAACATGTATTGAACGTAATCGACTAAGAACCAGTTTTCCAAAAGAAACCAAACAACTTCCAGAACACCTAAGATTGACAAACCAATAAATGATGACGTCAGCGTACTTGCTTCCAGAGGGTACGCGATAAAAATAGATAAATTCAATATGGTAGCCACGAGTAACCACGAAGCATTGAACATAAGGCCATTTTGGACCAGCAATCTTTGACACCAGACATCCACTTTGTTACTATGTACGACTTCGTGCACTTTCAAGTAGGCATTCAGATCGGTCGTTGAGTATCCAATAGCTATCGCCAAAAAGAAAAGACCAAGAGCGACACAAACCAACGAACCAAATGCGTCACGCCTCGCCCACAAAAATAACCATGTAGTTATGGCAACAATATGAAACAAATAGAAGAGGGAAACGTAAATAGATAAGATATTAGTCTCTTCTCCACGCCTGTAAATAGTTGTAAGCGTGTAGATCTGCCATATCAATTGATACACAATAATGAACCACCAGATGGAGAATGTCCCTCCTACTGGGGTGATATCCAATTTGAAATAATTTGAGACGTCTTCGGGAGAATACGGGAATGCTGACGTGATCCCACGAGACGCCAATCCATTTAACAGAAGATGAACGACATAGGCTAGAAACGTGATTAGCATTAAGACCACGTGTTTTTTCGGAACCGCCATTATGTTTCTCTATCTCCCTGGAAAGTAAAACAAACGTGGAATATTTATTTTTTAACAAGCTAATAAAGTTGTCTCAAACGGATGCAAACTGGAAAGAAATTCTCCTCCACATTCAGCTTACTTTGAATATAATTCTTTAACTTTTACCTCCCTGCAACGTTTACATATTTCGACAAACACAAGTAAAAGAAAATACTTTCTGTTCTAATACAACTAGCAAAGAAAAGCTATCAACAAACATTATTTGATTATACACAGCAGATAAATAATTCCTTTGTGTTTCGATAAGACTCTATATACACACTGCACTTAAGAATCATTTGAATAAGACATAAGGCCTTTTCTCAATATTAAGACACCGTTTTCACTATTGATTAAATCATTCAAAATATAATGCAACCCATTCTTTTAACTGAAATGTTAGTATAACAATATTGATTTTTGATTCAAAAAATATCTTATTTGTAGTATATCTAAACAAAAAACAAAAAAACGTTTATAATTAAACACGTTGCTGCACGAACGTTTCTCCACTTCAAATTCCGCCATTGTTTTACTTTCCCAGAGTCCTGTCTAAACATATTTTCTCTGGATTGGAAATTTCCATGACAACTGTCATTTCGATATCCAAAATAACGATAAAGAGCTTGTGTGCATTATCATTTTTTCACATCATTTTTATTGAGGAACAAAATTGATAACATTTTTTTCACAGCTGTTATAATCATCATCCAAAAAAAAGTAAACAAACACAACAATCAGGTGATTCATGTCGTAGCCCCTTTAAAGACAATGTGTTGTTAAAAATATAGCAAAATCTGACATCATGATGATCTCAGCACACGGACATGAACAATAACAACAGGTGAGAGACAAGAGAAGGGAATTGTTGTATTTTTTGATCTTCATAAACATACCACTTGAACCATCGTTGGTTATAAATATACCTCTTAATATACCTCTTAAGACATTCCAACCATTTCAGGAACGAAAGAAAACAAGAGCTTTATGGCTTGAAGATCAGCGCGAAATTAGACCTTGTTCACACTGTATCCTTTGGCGTGTTAAGATCTTTAAATCGTATAGGACTCTCGTTTACATTGCATAGGGGCACACTGAACATATACCACATATACCAGATTTTTTAGAAAACGCAGAAAATGTAAAAATATATTTTTAATGAAACGTTCAAAAATTTTACTTATGCATAACGATTTTTGCATAACACATAATTTCACATCAAAACATATATTTACATCAAAACATATATTTACATCAAAACATATATTTACATATTTATTAGTGGTTCTCTCTTATAATATTTGTCACGTTGAGGAAAATGAAGTACAAAAAAGGGTTGATTTAACAATGAATTCTCAATGCATAAATACATGTCAATATTATGCGTAGACCTTTTATAGCATGCTATTATGACGTGATCATTTATGATCTCTCTGATACTCACTTCAATATGTTGTTTATTATTTTTATTTTATGACATGAATGGTAGCAGAATTAGTATCATAAAAAAATGTTAAAAACAAAAATTTCCCTCCCTCAATTCATGCAGGAAGTTATCTTAAGAAATACCTATATAAAACTGACCTATCGAGACACACTCTCTCCACGTCTTCAGACAAAATACTATAAACTTTTGACGATATTGTGACGTTGGAGCCTCTTGATATACAACATAAACATTCCTTCAGGTATTCGCAGTAGTTGAAGATTATTGCCTTGCACTTTTTGTTGCTGTTCATTTCACTACTTAAGTTCGATAATAACCTGCAGAAAATGGTCAATATGTTAACCTGAAGGCAATGACCGTTATCTACAGGTTTTCCATATGAAGGCCACCTCCCTAAAATGGCCAGAATATTTTGATCCCAGAAGTGGCCGTCTTACACAGGTTTGACTGTATTATGATCATCAAGAAGATATTTTTTAAATATACTTTCTTCCACCAACATAACAAACATACTTTAATTCACCAATCTCAGCTATTAAACAAAAGCTATTTAACAAAATTCGGAATAATATTCTTTTGACGATTTCCAAAAGTTCATCTCGTTAAATTTTGCAAATTTGTTACATCGCAAGAAAGTTTATTTTGAGACACCTCTAATGAGACCCGGAAAAGCCGAGTTAGAAAATCGAGTTATAAAGTCGAGTTATGGATTATGACGTTATAATTCGAGTTATTAACTTGAAATGTTTAATTTTCGAATATCACTTCGAGTTACTAACTCGAAAATATAGTTCTCGCTTCTACAATTTGAGTTACTAACTCGAAATTACTTTTTCAAATAAATCAAGTCGATTTTTCTCGAGCTATCGTGTCTGCTTAATTGTTCAATTCTAATGAAAATTTGCACGTGAACAATTTGATAGTGCTAATTTTGATTTACATTTGTCAATGTAAAAATGGGATCAAATTAATCAGTTAAGGATGTAGGTAGGTAATATGGCAGTTCTAATGATAAGCAATCCTTATATTATGTATCGTTCAAACATTTTTAACAACAGCTGTACCATGACACTTTCTACGCTGACATATTTTTCTTTGATTCTCGGAACAATTTGGGATTAAAAATGGAAAAGTAAGGGGGTTTCAGGCAGGGGATCAAAGTGAATGCAAAACAAACTGCAGTTAGATAATTCAAGTTAAAACTACCGACAACACAACTTTACAATTGGCTTCCAATGCATGCAACTATGAATAAAAATCCATCAATCTTAATGCTTGGTTTCCACCAGTGAGAATTTATGAGAATTTCAGTAAGGAAAATATCAAAACGTTTTGAAATCAATCAGAATTGGTGAGAATTATGAATTGGTAAGAATTATTTTGCGTTTCCACCAGTGAGAATTTTGAAATTCGAGTGAGGATTTGCAATTCTCACTGGTGGAAACCAAGCTTTATCTAAACTAAAAACACTTCTACTAAAATTACCTACGTTCGATTATATTCCATCTTTGGTCGCAAAACAATTTCATGTAATATTGTTTTAGATAAAAAAACAAACACGAGAGAGAGAGAGAGTTCACGCGTGTTTCTAAAAATTAAAAAGAATCCACGCGTTTCCTTTTTTTTCAGTTGCTTACAAATAAGATCTAGGCTTGGAAATTGTTCCCCGAACAACGTACGGTCCAGATTTTTAGGAAACAAGTGGTGCGAAAAGTTGACAGGACAGTTTCACAAAAGCCAGGGACAACAATCACCATAGCTATCCATTTGCTGTGTTTTATGTGATGTTAGGTAAATACATTTTCAGGAATGTTCTATTGTGCCTTGTTGCCACTTGTGTAGAGACATGGCATGGTTTGGGGACAGGCATATGGTGTGTGGTGTGTGTGTCTATACTCCTTCTTCTAACAACCCCCAACCTCTCCACCCTTTGTTCTTCAGCTGCTCCGAGTCGAATACATCATTCCTTATGGTTCAATGTATACCTCTCATCAGGGAGGAGGCGAATAAACTACACCACTACATGATGGGGATAGGCCACTAGTGCAATATGCAAGATTTGAAGATGTTTGACTTGGAATGTTGACACGTTCCAAGTTCATTCTGACATCACATTGTTTTCAAGTAAAAATAAAACGCAAATGTAAAGAATAAATAAAACAGAGAATAAATGTAAATATATATATCATAAAAAAACAATAAAAATATATAAATTTATTTTTTCGAAAATTAACAGACTTTCACACAAACGAGTTTTCAACCAGTTGAAATAATTATGAGAAAATAAATCCATCAATCTTTATCAAAACTAAAAACAGTTTTACTAAAATGATCTATGTTCGATTATATTCCATCTTTGGTCGCAAAAGATATTTCATGTTATTTTATCTCTTAACGTTGTTTATTGTTTTGGATACAAAACCAAACACGTGAAAATTCACAGTTACAATAAAAAGTTTATAAGGCCTGTTTTACACTTGTTTGTCAAAATAATAAAATTGGTGTCGAGCTGCGATTATTAAGGCTATGTTCAATTCTCGCTTTTATCTCGCAGCGAATTAAAATAAACTCCGGTAATAGTTTAAGTCTTATATTTAATTCGATTAAAATGCAATGACTGAACCCATAAAAAATTAAAATCGATAGCAGCCGCATTAAAGGCATACCGAACTGACCAGGGTCTATTTTTAATTTCGTGGGTCCCACGAAATTAAAATTTAAGCGAGAGAATATACAAACAGAAATTACTAAGCTATTTTCACCCAAAATTTAGTATTCAAGTGTAAATTTTCTTCTAAAACAGCACAATAATGTTATCCTTCTTTTAATTTCTCTCCATGTTGTTTTGATTTGAAACGATAAAGAATTGTTGAAATAATACAGACCAGCTAACTTTCCACAGTCAGCAAATTAATAAAAGGCGCGAAAATTATCGAGAATCGTCCCACTGCGATTTGCTAATGAGAAAATAATTATCATAAAACAATGTTACGCATCAAAATCATTTCTATATTCAATTTTCATTTTTGTTGACATATTTCGTGTTTTGAAGAACGTGTTTCATTTCAATGCAGTTACTCCTCGCTTATTTGAACCGAAAAAATATAATATAATAAATATAATATAATAAATATAATATAATAAATATAATATAATATAATAGATGTAATTGGAAAGGACATAAACGTTTCTAGACTTTTTCGTTGCCGTATTATTGTTCAGTCAGATATCGACGATCTTCCCACGATATCTCTTTTGTTTTCCTTTGGTCTGTTTCATTTTTTAACATTTATTCTCCGTAATGTAAATTAGACCTTAACGTAAGTGCAAAATGAATCTCGTTTTCAGAACTTCTTAAAAGATGACATTTCAGTTTCGGGTTACACAACAACGGTTCTGGAGATACGTGTCAACATTTAAACAAGATTTCCGTTATCCTATCTTTCATCTTTATTCTTGTAAAATTCATTATTGTCGTTTGTGTGTCAACACTTACGACGGAATATTTGGTTATATAACAAAAATAAAAGTCGGAAAATCATTAAGTTAGGAGGCGCATGCATATATGGGATGATTTCATGCAATAATTTGGTGAGATCTCGCCCATCCCGGTAATGGCTATAACAATTCCATTGCGTTTTTCATATATGAGAGAATATTTCCGCAAATCGAAATCTCAAATTTTGTGCAAAACATTTTGTGCAATTGTTGTTACAAAAATCCCAGAAACAAGAATGCTCAGTAAAAACAATGGTCAATTGTCTGCATACCATCTGTTAATGACAAATAATTCGTATTCAGTGAAATTGTATTTAACAGTTTCCATAAAATGAGTCAATTTCAGCCTTCGATGCATCATCTCATCGTCTTCATATCGAAAAGAGACAAACTTTCAGACATAAATTTTTAGCCTAACTGGAATTTTATTCTGAACATAGAACTAGCTTTACATTTGCGGAACATTTTGCCTTTGGTTTAAAGCTCTCTCTTCCCATCATTCAATAGATAGAATAACAACATCCATTTCTTCGTATTCAACCTGAATAAAGTGCCTTCCCGAGGAAAAGTGTTCTGTCATTACATTTAAGTACATACTGTTACTGTACGTACTGCTATTGTCTCAAAGTTCAAGGTTTAAACCTTGAAAAGTTTGGGTCAGTGAGGGGTAGGATCAGACAATGTCTTTTCCCCAAAATAATTAAAACAGTTCTCACCGAAGAAGATACTTGGTCTGTAAATGCTACAAAAATGGTGTCAGTATGTAGAAATTATGGAGATTAGAAACGAGATTATGGATGATGTTTATGAAAAGGGTGCTCTTTGATTTCGACAATAGGTTATCAATCGGATATCCGCTATTATGATGGGTGTCTTTCAGATAGAATCTCACAGCGTGATTATTATTCTGATGGAACCTCCAACCTTGAATCAAATGCGCGCGCACATACTACGGAGAAAATAAAATAAAAACACAGAACGAAAGGATAGAGCGTCAAGATTTATTAAAAAAGAATTTTCAAAATCGTTTACATTAAAAAAGAGACTGTTTTGGTGTATCAGATTATTAGAAGATTTTAAAATGTTTTCTTTTCCCCTTTGGTTGTCTTGTACGCTTTTCTAACGAGATTGTTTCTTTCTTACTGAGTGATAGTTTGATTTCTGGCGTTGAATTCTATTGTTTCGTACGATGTTCGTTTTGAGTTGCGTAGAACGACAATAACCAGACGGATGGCCAAAAAAAGGACAGAAATGATCAATAAGGTTAAAGTTAACCCGGCAACCGCTTCATTCTTTCCCCAAACACCAGCAATGATACCGCTTAACGCATAAATCAACGCTACATATTCGGCGACCGTGTATTCAGTGTATTTCTCGATGACGAAATTTTCCACAATGAACCAGGCAATGACTAAGACACCCAATAAGGATAAGGCGACAAGCGATGACGTCTGATTGGAAACGTCTAATTCGTACGTCAAAACAACGGCAGTGTTGATCAACGTGGCAACAGTTGTCCAGGTGGCATAGAAAATAAGGCCATTTTGAACTAAGATGCGTTGGAGCCAGATATCAATTTTGTTGGTCTCAGTGATCTCGTGGGAGTTCTCATATTCGAACAGATCGGAACATGCGATACCAATGCTAAGATCGAGTGCAATCTGCCCGATAGTGATGACGATGAAGGATGGTACTGCTTGAAGTCTTGTCCACAAGAACAACCAGATAGTAATGAAGATGATGTTTGTGATGAAACTTATGTAGAATTTTGTGGAGAGGATGTTCGTTTGGTCGCCATTACGAAAAATGGTTGAAATGCTGTAGATGATCCAAAGCAGTTGAAATGTGAATATAACTCCCCAGATGGAGAAAGTAGCTCCAACAGGTGTCATCAGCAATTCATAATGATCAGAAGCGTCTCCCACACTTCTTGGAAAAAGGTCGGTGGCACCTCTTCCAGCTAATGCGTTGAAAATCAAATGAACCAGGTAAATTGCTGCATTCAGTGAAATGATAATCGCACCCTTTGAAGCTGCCATTTTGGTGAGTGTCTATAAAAAATAATATTGAAAATTTTATATGGAATTATTGATTTCGATTCAAGAATGATTTTAAAACCAGGTATCAGATAAATTTGCTGTTGTCTCTTAAGAAAATAAATCAGAAAAAAGTCAACTCTTCCCACTGATGTACGTATTGTAAAATTTGAAATAAGATAGAGAAAAAATGTTGAACCTACGATGTGTCACAAATCAATGAACAGGACTTGCTGTCTCGATAAAAAGTAACGCAATAGCTTCTCTTGTATATAAATCAATGTTAATATATACAAGTTTATGAAAACACATTAAATTGTGGCGTGCCTTGTTCGAATCTCCATCACACGTGTGGCAACTGTAGTTCTGTAAGCATTAAAGTCAACTTTTCTTCTAAGGTGGAGAGCATATCTACAGAAGACGATTTAACAAGTTCTTCTTATGATTTTTAAAGAAAATAAACTTTTGATGAAAACAATTGTTTGACGGTGCTTGATCGAGACAAACCCTGATCAAGTTATTGTTGGCTTAAAACATAAGAAATGGGTGTGGCATGTCACCCTCCATCTTTATGTCTTTCTCATTGTTCGTATAGAAACATCATTGGTCAGAACAATCTCTGCGTTCATGTGCACTACATCATACGACATGTCAGAAACGTAATCTGATATTTCATGCAGTGTGTTGTTTGCTTATCAAGACAAGCTTATCATATTTCTCCCAGTTATAGTTTACACAGGAAAGGGGCTCGCTTCTGCATCACGTCAAACAAAATATTTTCTTGTCGGTAAAATATCTGGTCTACCAATTACACCGTCGTGTTCTTCTAAACTTTACTTTGACTTGACAGGCGACGTTTTGCAAAATAATAATGTTGTTATTTACATACAAACAAATTAACCGTATGTAAACATTTTGTTTATGAGAAGAATCAAATATATTGCTGTCAGGCTGAAGACAGTACATGTAAAAACAAACTTAAATGTCAAAATGTTTTCAAACCCACAAACATCACCCAATCAATATCAGGCAGATATTTCGGTTGTTTAAAACAAGATCTTAATAAACCTCGCTGGCTTCTCATAAAAATTCAGGAGAGTTTTTCAATAATAGCGAGATCTCTGGAAAATAAGCTGGCCCGCTTTGTCAGGCTGACCACTGTTATTGCATAAGAACGTCATTATTATTCTGATTTGAAACGAGGCGAAGTCTGCATAAAATGATCGTGATTAAATTTGTGAAAGGGTCTATCAACCATGTCGCAATCCTGTTGAAACAATTTGAAATGATATGAATTTTCAAGAAAGATCTACTTTACGTTTTTGTTTCGTCTGTATTCTTTTTTGTATTCCTCTGGTCGTGTCGTGTCGTGTCGTGTTTCTTCGGTATTTACTCCCTTTATACTGGATTGTTGAATTTTATACAAAAAAAATAACAATTTCGATGAAATTACGTTTTAATGACTGTGAATAATTTAAAACATCACTTGGATCAACAATCATTATTATTTACTTTAAGTTGATTCAAACTAAACGCCATCAGAAGTTAAATAAATGCATTTTTTTGATCATATAGACTTTCATCTTCAACCAAATAGTTCAGATAAATTTGGAAGACCACGTTATATACGTCACCATCGCACGAAAACGTACCGCTAACGATTTTGGGCTCACCGTTTTTTTCTGTCTCATTCATTCCCGTTATTTAATATGAATTGAATTATACAAATTAGATATTTTTTTGGCAACTTGCATACTTCGGAAAAGATTAATAGTTGGACGGCCTCCAAATTCTTGATGAATTAAAGATAGGAGGACACATTTCGCATGCTTCAATAGCAACAGAATCAATTGACCTTATAAGTGGATTACGTTTCATTTAAGGAGAAGAATTTAGCTAAAGGAGGAAATAGGGGCGCCAGTTATATTGTTCCTTTAAAAATTCCCTTTGATGACCTGTCAGTGAATTAAAAGGACATTATGATGATCCAAAAAATAAGCTGCTTTGTTTATTATTTTATCTAGGTTATCGAAATTGCCAGGAAAAACTTGAAGTTATACATCAACTCCACAGATGTACAGACAATGTAAATATTTCTTTACTTACGAGCAGCGCTAGTAACACTCATTGTTGATCATTTTGAGCATACTTTGGGGCTAAAGTGGTGCAAATTCGATATACAAAAAAAACCCGAAGTATATTCCCTCAAAACTTCAAGAAAAACACATACTCCTACACGTTTTACTTCAGAGAGAAGGGCAAAGAATGTATAAGGGAGAGGGGCGTGGTTTTAAGACTAGGGTGGTGCTTAGGGGATGCTAATCGTTTAAATGAATTTGAGCCACTGGTGTTAATAAGAAAGCGTGGATTTATTTCTTCATTTTCAACAAAGAAATACTCCATTATGTATACAATCATATTTCTCAGGTTTGACGATTTAAAAAGTGACGCAATCAACGATGGAATGATTACCGTCGACGAATTTGCCGTGCTTAATACGGCCGGCGTAGTGGGATATTTACGACAGTTACGGGAAGAACATCCACGGTTTCGTGATCGTTACAGCGAACAAATTTGGTTAAAGCAAGGCGATTCATCGGATACAATTATGAAAAGATTGAGAGAAAAGTATACTTTTTGGTTAACTTTAGTAAACATAACAGTAAAAAACACCCTTCAAGATCGTCGAGTAAAAACACCCTTCAAGATCGTCGAGTAAAGTATTTTCTAGTTGAAGAAAGCATACTTTCTCTAGAACGACAACGGTTCTGGAAAATCTCCTTGAAGTTTTGACTTTTTGGTAGCATTATGTTGGTTTAATGATATCTTTTCTTGATAGAGTGATCAAAATTACAAATCTTCCTCGATACATAGTAGAGGGCGGTGAACCACTACAAGTTTTACGGTACCGACCATTTGGCCACTATCATGCTCATTTTGATGGACAAGATGGAAGGGTATACCCAGACTATAAATGCTGTCATATGGACTATGAATCGCAACCTACTGATTGTCGAATATGCAGGTATGTTCCATTCAAATTAGAATATTCGGGTTATCAAGGGTAAATCTTGCCCTTTGTATACATTCTCTGCTGAAACCCAATGGCATTTAATAACACAAATCGGGTTACAATAATTGATTGATTGGTCGAAACGGGAGTATCATATTGGAAGTTTGCCGAACTGTTCCAAACGAAAGAAATGAAATGTTTTGAATTTATTTTTTTATTTCATAGATATATAACGATATTATATTATCTCAATGAAGTGGAAGAAGGCGGCGAGACGGCATTTCCAGTTGCCGACGATGCGAATTACAATCACAAGGTAGGAATGAGAAATTACAACGGCCCCCAATGTCATCAAACATTTACGATTCTAGCAATTGTCGTTGTTATCTGCGAGATTATCGGTTTCAACGAGTTTTTTACAACTTTTTTTCCTTTGTTTTTTATTTAGGAATTTCGTGAAAGGAAAGTAGAAGATTATTATAACTTAAGTAAATTTTGTCATCAAGCAAAGTTAGTGGTGAAATCTAAAAAAGGTCGCGCAGTTATGTGGTATAACCATCATATGGATGACCACGGATGGTTAGGTATGTAACTAATTACCGAATATTCTTTTCCGGGAATCGGAATAATAAAGACTTAAACTCTTATAAAACCACGAAAGATGATATGCATACAAACTCCAGGGTTTAAACATAAATTCGTGAAATGTGTATAAATCTTTACGCGTGAGCACAACGGAAAAGTCAAAGGTCAAAAACGATTTATTTATTTCTCTGAACATATCTATCTATATCTATACACGTGACTACATTTTTACCAGCTGTCCAAATGACAAACGCGTTAGCGAAAGCGTTAATAATGAAAGATTTTCAAAGTGAGGGTGTTTTTAAAAGAGAATTAATTGCCCTCCGAAAATTTAAATTTTAAGCGGTCAGTTGACTATTCAAGTATTGATGATATTCTCAAGAATTTCCGAACTCTTCTCTTTGCAATAAATAGATTAAACAAACGTCCGCTTTTTTCAGGTGACATGGATTATTACGCTCTCCATGGCGGTTGTGATATTATCAAAGGTACAAAATGGGTGGCCAATAATTGGATTACAGCACCACCGATGAAGTACGCTCATATGGACAGTCTTTACTACAACTTGGAAACCGAGGATGCTTTCTGAGCCAACCGTGCTCACCTTGTAATTGCTGTGGTCATGTAGTGTAATCACGATATCATAACGACAATATTACATCATCAAAAACAAAAACGTAGGATAAGCTTTGTACATATCACACAACAGATCATCCGCTGATTTTAGACCTTCACAAATACCTGGTCTGAACCTTGTTAAATTTGTTTCGACAAAATAGGGTCATGTCTCGTTCTTTCAGACGCTTTTATAAGAGTTTTCACTGGGACGTTTGATGGTTTCATATTGACAGATGAATACACGACTATAGGAGTTTTTCAAAATATTATCGATAGGATTTGCAAAGTAGATAATTTATTAATTTATTTATTAAGATGAATGATGGAGAATATGTACGTTATTTTTGCTCTTAACCTCGATCACAGGGCTTTTTCTTCTCTCCCTCTACATTCATATCGGACATAGAGAAGAAGCCTTGAATCGAGGTTGTTATTGTTCCATATGTTTGAAAATTTGGATCTTTTGAAAAGTTATGTTCTTTTCAACGATTTTTTAACAATTACCATCTTTGAGAGGCAAATCTTTGGAGTTCTTCTTCATTTATGACTAAACACCACAGATATTATTATTGAAATTTTAAGTTTTGGGACATTCTAAAAAAGCACTGACTTCGTTTCTTCAACCCAATTATGCATCCATGATGACCCGAACGGATAATCAACGAAATGGATAATCAATTCATCAATTCATTTTAAGCTGTCATCGAGCGTCTTCAAGATCTTAAACTTTCGCATGATTTTCACCGATTTTTCATTATTGAATATGTGCCATTCGAAACCATATGATTGCAATCCATTTCTCACCATTCAAAATCGGGCATCCGCCATGTATGGAATAGTGATCCAACGGACCTAAATAAATGAAAACAAAAAGGTGCAAATACAATTTTTGACTCGCTATCTCTGGCTTCTGCATCACTTAACAACCTGACAGCTTGTGAGATCTGATATTCCATCAGAACAACTTCATTATGCTACAAAAAAACAAATTTCCGCTTTTCAGCTTTTTGAAAGAACAGAAGTCTATCCATCGTCAGTGAGTGCTTTCAAAAAGCGAAGAAAGCCTGGAAACGAGGTTGATAAAAATATCTACCTATAAATCCATTGTTTAGAAGATGATTGTACCATAGTAAAGCGCGCCCTTTTTTTGGTCTTACAACTAAGGAAGCATTTTTACAATACTTCGTCAAGTAAATTAAATCGGGATTCTCATTCAATTCAACCTGGAAACAAACAAGAAGGTTTAATGAAGATTATTTCTAGGTTATGAATACAAGATGCTTTCTTTACAGTAATCGAGTTTTAAGTTCATTCTTTTAGTTATTAATTCCGAAGAAAACAAACTTTAAAAAAGCACCTTTAGGTCAAAATCGTAATTTTAGACAATAGAACATGCGCAAAGCCCACGCAGACGATTCCGCCTAATGGAAAACGGCCTTTAATGAAACAATTTGTGAATGTGCAGATCTATCATGAATAGAGGTATAAGGAATTATACTTTTTACTTATAGAGGCTAGCGATCGATATTGATCAAACTCAATTCAGGGATGATGAACTTAGATTTACATTTCAAACATCGAGGCGCAGGAAGAAAAGCATAATGTTTACTTCTCCAAACGGTTTGTCAGCAATCGGAAAAGCAGTTTCTCCACCCTCCTCCACATCATTTAGGAACACCAAAATAGAGATATACCTGAAAATACATCGGCAAATGGAAATACATTGTGATGAATGATTTTCCAAGGGTCCAATCTAAAGTTATCATTACCTGCACAATTTTGATAAATTGTCATCAAATGTCATTTTATGATTGTAACTACAAGGATGGAGAGCGTAATTCATATCTGAATCATAATGAGCATTATAATGGCCGTACTTCCCGTACTTCACAAGAGTTATCTCAATATGAGTAAGTAGACTTCCGATATTTTGAGAAATCGCTCCTGCCAATATTTTTGCTCTAAACATAAAGAAAACTTCAAATGTTATATATAGGCCAAACCCATTGAGACCTAAAATCAGGTAAAACCACATGTCGAAGCCTCCTCCCTCCATGAATCCAATTTTGGGAGTGATTTCACGCCCAGCGTGGGAGAAGATCATCCAAATTTCATAAAACACAGCAACATTGAAGAATTGTAAGTAGGTAATTTTTAAATATACAGTACATATAAAAATGACTCGAAAAGCAAGAAGTAAAATACGCGTGTAGAAGGATGAGGTCACGTGATATATGAATTAAACTGCATGTACACCGTAAAAAAAGCCACTCAACGCAACGAATATTCAAATTTCATCAAGCTCAATTTTTAAAACATTACGCCTAACAGTATAAGGGGTTGTTTTTGTCACAGTATTCAATAGGTTTGGAAATAAACACTAAGTTGAAATAAGTAGTTAAGAATGAACCTGGAGATAGATTTCTGAAGGGAAATGCTTACTTATCAAAAATGTTGTTAATGAACGTATCAGTTCGGTTGTGTTCTAACCACGTGTCCTGGCTGTATCGATCACGAAAACGTGGATGATATTGGCGTAATTGGACGAGATAATGAAAAATTTGCTCTCCTCCTATTTCATCGAACTCTCGTCTAGTGAGCACTTCATCATCAAACTGCACCCAATCTTTGTAAATAAACCTGAACGAAATAGAGAAGATCTTTATATAGTATTTCACGTTATAAATTCTTCGCTATAAAGGAACAATTTATTTCCGGGTTTCTTTACACGGAATAGGACGTATCACAAAAGTGGCCACCGATTGATGAAATATCAAACCCAGTGGGCAAAATCTCAAAAAATCTCTGTGGAGGAGTGTTTTTATTGAAACAGCAGACGATATTGCTTCCCATTCATATAGAAAACACTCCTCCTCATAGACATTTTGAAGATTTAGCCCACTGGGAACAGTTCTTTTACACGAGTTATTGTATCACAAAATTATGTATCCCTCATTCTCTTTTTATAATTTACTGAATTAATAAAGAGTTTGGAAACATGCTGTTATACGAATAATGTATCATTCTCCAAACGTAATAACTTCATGGTTTAAAATTTCTTGTAAAAGTTGTTGGGACAGTGAAAATAAGGTATGCCCTGTAGTGGATCATCTAGAGGGTACACTCTTTTTTTAACTGGGCTCAGCTAGTCAAAAACCTGAGAAACTCAAGAGCTGACTAACAAACTTCCCTATTTTCATTCGCGTCATCGCGTCATCACGTCATCACGTCATTCACGTCAGGCCCAAAATATGAATGATAATGTTTTCAACGGTAATTAACTTTAAAAAACTGAAGAATGGACTTTTTTTAAGAAACTTTCAGGTCTAACCCTTACAGTTATAAAAAAGAGTGGATGTCGAAATTTGTGGATGAGAATATTGGCTATAAATACGGTGGCTCATATTTGCCATCGATGTTGAAAAGTAGAATAAGGGTTGCTATTGCGCATTAGAGAAATTGCTACTGCGCACTAGAGCTCCTATAATCCTATAATCATATGAGATATGTTGATGTTCTTATGCTTGTAATTGATATCTAGTTTGCTGCATCGTTGTCCATGATGTTAACTAGGAAGCAATATTAAATAGAAAAATTACTGATATTTTCATGGATCAAATAACCATTAATATTTGTTAATTGTTATAACTTCTAGTATCCTTATTTTTAAGTATTAGTTAAAAGAATACTAGAGAAAAACGTACAAAAACTTTCTTCTTTCAACCAGTCAGCCATTATCGATTGAGGAAACCTTTTTTTCTTACAGCAATAGCACCAAAGCATTACTTATACTGCGCAGTGCGCACTAGAGGCATGTCTACTGCGCAGTAGAATTCTTTATTCTACTGCCCTACCTCGATGGCAGATATGAGCCACCGTAAATAACCCCGGACTGAAAATAGAAATGTTTACTCCTTCACAATTTTCGGCATACCCTGGATCTGGCGCTGACCTATGACTCTATATCTCTTTCGTTTAATTATTGGTTGTTATCGGAGAAATTAGTAAGCCTGGAAATGATACATTGACGATCTCTGTGTTGCATGGCATCATTCAATATCAGTAAGATTTGAAACATACATAGCACGGATATATGTTTCATTTATATATAAAGCCAATACGTTCTCACAAACGTCTATCATCTAGAAAAGAATAATAAAAAAAATTATACCAAAATAAATATTTCCTGGAAATATATGATGCATTGGAATGTGCCTACCTCCTCCATTGTTATCATTTTATCTTGGTTCTTATCCCAAAATTCAAATTGTATCAGCTGCATCTTTGTTTTTTCTAAAAGTCCAAAAAGACATAATCCAACAACCCTAAGGTCTCATGTCTCATGTCTTTTCTCGCGTCTGTTTCAAACTGCGAAAATCAGAGTTTAAAGCGCTGGTCAAACAAGCGCAACATTTGGTGCAACATTCATCAAAAATTTGCACTCGTTTGACATGGGCTTAACTTTTACGTAACATTATAAATAACATTCGATGTGTGAACCAAAATAATCTTCGATTTGGCGTTCGATTTGGCATTCGTAAAGGCAAAATGTTGCAGAGAATGTTGCGTGGGTATGGCAAACGAATGTAACAACACAAATTAAACGATTTTTGAACATGTTTATTTTGTTGGATTGATGTTGTAACATATTGCATGATCATGCAACATATGCAACATGCATGCCAACATTGTCGCATAAAACGTTGCAGCAAATCTTGCGTTCATTTGACCAGCGTTTAAGCGTTTTAAAGGAGACCTGAGACGAATGAATTAAAAATGTAAACAAAACACTGCTGAAAAACCTTCATTTTTCATTTCATAATAGCCGTTTTTATCCTAAGATGAAAGTTTCGTCTGGACGTAAGTTACGTCTTGATAATCATTACGACAGTATAAAATCGGGCAGACGGATGTTATTTTTTAGCCGACTAGATTTTTATTTGACGTCAGTGTAAAATTGAGGGAAGAAACAGATGACATAAGAGGACGTAGGAATCATGTTTTAGACAGTTGTTAAGACGAACTTTTCTAAAATTCATTTCTGGTAGTCCTAAAATTCGTCTCAACCTCTATTAAGTGATGGAACGACCAAGCAAACATAGTGGTGTTTTTTCTTCGTGTTAAAAAACAAAAGATAGAGGATAGAAGAACACGAAACATGAAAAGCTTGAAATTATAATCAAGATGAATTAAATGAATTAAAGATAAATTAAAGTCTAAAATGCGTTAGTGTAACCTTCGGTCCTTCATACTGTTTATATCGAAATTGCTCAATCCATCGACAAAGTTGAAACCTACCTGACTTTTCCTGACAGGCAGTTTTTGGATTAACAATTATTGCCTTCAAACTGACTGCTCCTTCGCTACCATTTCAGAGTTATTTGGCCTTTCCATTTCAGCGGCATATTAGCTTTTCTTCTTCTCTTATGTGCATTTTCTGTTTAACTTCAGTATAAAATCGTAATTTCACCCAGTCGAAGCGATTTTTGACTTTACATTGGACGAATGTTTTTTTCCTGACAGTCAATTTTTCATTCGTCTGCAAGACGTAAAATTCGCCTAGGACGGAGGAAAAGTAGCCGGATGAATTTTAGCTCAATTTTTTTGATAATAACAGTTTTACACTGACGGATAGATATTCTCGTCGGACGGAACTATTCGGAAATATTCGGAAATATTCGGAAATATACGGAAATATTCGTCGGAATATTTACGTCAAGGCGAATTGTAGATGTCAGTATTTTGATAGATTTTCGAATTTTCGTTTATCAAAATTATATTCATTTCCAACAAAAAACATTCGATTTGCACATGAAATTGATTTAATACACGTGCATATTGTTTAAAAGTATTTAGTCCCTTTTACACGAGCCGAATAAATTAGGCCTTGCTATTGGATAGCAAAAGATCTATCCAACCAGCCCCAGCCAATATTATTCAATGACCCAAAAAGTTATGGGTTCCATCCTTCGAACACTCAAACTACCTACAAACTATCTAACTATCTAACGACCAGCCAAAATGATAATTTTGAGGATTCCTTTCAGAGTGGTAGTACGAAACGATAACTATGTAACTCAACCTTTTTCAACTCAAATAAACTGGCAGCAAAACACCTTACAAAAATGTGTTTCAATTTGAGTCATGATCATTGATTTTCTATTGTCATCACAAAATAACATTTGAAATCCAAGCCTTTGAGAGACATAACTGCAGGCAATATTTTTCAGAAATAAAACAGCGTAAAGGGAATTTTGTTTTTAGGATTTGCGATACTATTGTATAACTTAAATTAATCCGCCTATTATCGGACTTATGTTGCAGTCAACAGTAAAGATAATTGAAGATATGTAACAAGTATTTTTTTGATGAACATCATCCGCCATTTTCTTCTCCGAAGAACTCCAAATAACGGTCAAAGTAGGGCGCCCGCATCGCGCCTTAGTTTTCACTTTTAAAAAGACGTGTTCGAGGCTAGAGATCCTGGGTTCAGGGTTGATAACACAATTGATGATTACAGGTGAACTCTAGCAAATCATCAGTTACCAGACTTCCAATGAAAATCAGCAAATCCTCAGAAGCAGGGCTAATCTCAACAACTGTACTCTGTTCACACTTACCATACGTTTCTTTGTTTTGTAGAAGTATGTTTTCATCTTTGTGAAGTTGGCTGTCTTTAAAGCCATTCAACTTTCCTCTTGATACCAATTCATCACATTCCATTGGATTTAAGAAATTTTCAATCACTAAATGAAATATGATACACTAATACATTATCCGATCTCTCCTCCACCGAGATCCATCCCCATCCATCTCTCCTCCACCGTGATCTCTCCCCTTCCGACCCTGCTCATCCCTTTCCTATTTCCATTAAGCATCTTTTTCAACTTTCCACTTACCACGTTTTTTGTTAAAAAGTGCAATTAAAAAAATGATATTCCGGTCAGGAACATTTTAGGGCACTATCTATTAAACGTTGTTGTTTGCGAAAAAATGTATTTCTTTAAATGGAAATCATTCTTCTCAAATCCTTTGAATGCATGCAAAGCCTTGATTGGTTGAATTTGAAAGCGGATTTGGGAGAAATATTAATGTTGGAAATGTCTGCCCACTAGATGGTCACAGGATGGTCACTGGATGGAATGCGAACATGAATGGAAATTCGTTCATAACCAACCTTACGACAATTACAAAGATCGATCCAAAGTAAGGCCAAAACGCCATCCGTGTAGACAACAGTGTTGAAAGGGAAAACAATTCAGAATCATTCCGTATCATCGTATGTTCGAAAAAAATTCATCTTCAAGTAAATGTACTCACAAAATAATTTGGGTTGGACGGCCAACGTGACTAACGATAGTTGCTTTCCATCAATAATAATTGGCCGGGAATATCCTTTCTAAAGAATAAACACCTCTTGCTTATAACGTAGACTAGAAATCTAAAAGAAGGAGATACACAGTCTGGCATCAGTAGCTGTATTAGTATATACCTTTTTTTTTTTGTCCTAATGGTTCTACTGTAGAGAAGTTTGGCTGCACAGTAGAGTCCCTTATAATTCTAACATCGAAGAGACACAATAAAATGGTTCGATTTACGAAAGTTCATAAAGAAAAAAAAGATAAAGAAACATTGTCATTGTGCTATTATCATTGTCATGCGAAGTCAGATGGCAGATGGCACATTGCATTGCAAAATAAGGATAGCAACAAATAGGGATAGCATTCTTTGAACGATTAGGTCCAATATTTTTAAAACCATACTTTTGTGTGAAATGTGATGTAATTGGAACATTAACACTGCAAAACCGTAAAACAAGGTTATATTAGGTTTGACTGTATTAAGCTTGAAAGAGAATTTTCCAAACAAAATTCTTTGGGCTACGGTAAAACATTTTTGTGCCCATCGAATGCGTTTGTATAATTTCACAGAGGAAGCAAGACTATTCTTTATCTGCAATACAACAAAAATGATGCGAAAAATGTTGCATGCAACAATTTAAAAAAATAAAACTACTTTTCCGTGATTTTTTATCGCAGGACATTATGAATTTTACAATATGTCATCGTGGAGCTTCATCCATTTTCCAGCTCTCCTTTAATCAATTAACAACGCATCTTCAACAAAATTAGAGCAAAAGAAAGAAGAAAAAAAAGAAAAAAAAGAAAAAATATTCGCAAGAAAACATTTTCATTTCCCCCAGCTTCTCTTTTATCCGTACACCTTTATGCGCACACCCCAAAACCTTGTTTTAAAATAAGTGCAAAGTGCACTTAATCGAAAAAATACCCAGTGGGCAAAATGTTCAAAAAGTATCTGTGGAGGAGTGTTTTATATAGGAACGGCAAGCAAAATCGCCTGCTGTTTCAATAAAAAAAACACTCCTCCACAGAGACTTTTTGCAGATTTTGCCCACTGGGTAGAGTAACAAACTCAAGTGTTTTATAAGTGGATGCATTTCTAACCAGTTAACTTCTCTTAAAAACCTCTTAAAATCATTTGAAAGGAGAAAGATATCAACTCACTGACCCAAACAATTTGTGACGTTTACACAACGAAGTATGTTTAGATCTTTCTTGAAAAGAAAATATTTGAGTTAAATTTCTATTCAGATGAAAAAAACCCTCTAAGCCTCCACAAAAATTATGAGACCATCCCCCCCTCCCCCTAATATCAATGTTGGTGTGATTGGACTTTGCCATGCTGGAAACTACTAAGGAAGGAAGAAACAACATTATATGCATTTTCATTGAAATATTGTTTTGTGGAGGTTTGCAGACATACTACAATGTTACCTTGACGGGATTCCACTGAAATAATGGAGACTCCTTTGAAGATGTGCTGTTCCATAGATGCTTCTCATGAGGAAAGCAACGTCGCTCTTCTTTCCAAGTGTGGTCATTTTTCGTGTGACTGTCAGATGCATGCAAGATAACAATGAACCAACAAATACCAGCCCAAATTTCTACTGCAATACACAAATACATCAAAGTTATAAGAACAGAAAAAGAAATTATTACTAACATGAGACCATACTCAAGTATATGTTAGTGGTAAGCGAAACTATTGAGAAAGATTATGATGTGAAATCAAGCGTTAACAAAACACTGAAAACAAGACCATGTTGGTCAAAGAACATGCAATCGAGATTATTCAATTCAAGAAGTAAATATATCAAAAGTGAAAAAAAAAAAAGTGAAAATCAAAAGTGAAAAATAGTTCATGAAAAATAGTTGATGATTCTCCATCCTCGTTTATTTCTCCTTAAAATTATTTACTCAAGATCAAATTTGAAGAATCCGTTTTGTTTTATGAAAGAAGTTCTTCTTCTGACATCGTAATTAGCGGACAGAACCAATTTGCTTGCGACGGAAGGTGGAAATTCATCACCTATAAATAAAGGTTATTGATTGATCATTGTAATGTTTATAGATCGTATTCCTCTAAAGGTCCTATTAGACAATAAACTATTAGATAAACTTTGATCAAAACTTACTTAAAATAGATGAGTTTATGGAAAAGTTTATCGTGCATCCCACCAAAATTATTCAAAACATTAATCAATTGAAGTCAACGAAGAAACAAGAGACCTGTGGCCTGAAGGTCATCGCGCTGGTCACTGTTTGGGCGGCGTCGTATCACAAAACCTCCGTCATATGTTTTTATTGTACCGACATCGACTTATTCATTAATGAACTATTCAAAATAGGTCACATACAGAATTTGCATTGTTTCCACACTTAATGTTAATTTTCGCTGACGTTGTCCATAGCAAAACGTTATTTTTCAGATTATCGTACTTGAAATAAGAAAGCATCATGTCGTAGACCTAACATGTTTCACTGTTATCTCAATCTGTTGGTGAAAATCTGTTGTAGCTTTGGATAGCGAGGTCATGGTTACGTCTAGCCTCGTCCATTCAAAACAAAAGAGGCAAAAAGTTAAAAGATCCGTCAGACTACTCTTCAGAAAAATACTTGATGTTTATTATGTCTCCATTATCCAACCGAAATCATAAGGTCTTTTTATTGAAGTATTGAATACAATTTTTATTCATGTTTATTTTGAACTCAAATGTATTATAAAAGTCTCAAAAATAATTAAAATAAAATAAATAATTAATAATTAATAAATTTGTGTCAAAGTAAAAACTGAAGATTATTATTACAAGATAGCTATGAGAAATTGACCAATTTGAATTATTTTCTGGAAATATCTGAAAAATAAAAACCTGGTCAAGTTCAGAAGATGCAAACAAGTTCAGGTCAGTCTGACAAGGTCTGGTTTTGAGGTGTGATGAAACAGATTAGTTCTGATAGCAGATACTAGGTATTAACACCTCCAACATGGAAATTATATAACCTGTAAATATAATCTCAGGTCCAATAGTGGTGAATTTCAAAGATATTTTCACATGTTTTTTAGAAATTTTAGCTGGAAGAATCATTCTTTTGCAATTTTATCGGAAAAACAACAACTAGAAATCACCCAAAATTAATGGGCAGTTCTTCAAAAATTCAAAGACAGTATATTCCCTAAGAACTATATAAAAATGAGAAAGTGCATACCATAACACAATTTGCAAAAAACATTTTGGTAAGTTAAGAAACACAAAAAAACTTTGGAATAAAAAAACACAATTCTAATTTCGGAGGTCTAGTATCAGTCCTTTTTTGATATTATGGAACGTTGTAAAAACCAAAGATAGAAAGTGTAGGGTACAGGACAGTACATTCAATTCAATTCAATTCATTTCATTCAAAACTGTTTTAGGAAAAATACTGAATTGCCATTTGTGAAATTCAATAAATTTAATAAAAATTCGTGAAAATTTGTCTTCCCTTAAAGGTTTGTATGCCCGAAAGTCGCCCCAGCAGTCTTTTACTTTAAGGTAAGAAATTTTTGCGGGATTTTCCCGAATTTCGATGAAACAAAATTTTAGCAATTGCTTGTCTTTTTTATGAAATGAAAAATTACCATGGATACGTTGACCGACAATTCAAAATGAATATCAAATCTTTTTTATACTTTCTCATGAAATACAAATACATTCTGTTTGAACTATGGAAACTATGGAAACGGAAATTTGGTATCAAGCTGAGTGGATCGATTCATACTGTTATAGTCGCTGGCAAGACTCGGTATTTGAACCCTTACCTCACGCCCTGGAGACGAGCACTATACCACTAGCGGTTACAATTTGTTTTTACATGTTTTTGGATCAATATTTGTAAATATTTCCGTTAGTGTGAAAGATATTTTCGAGAAGTAAAATAACTATTTCAATTAATTTAATTTAATTCTTCCCACTAAAATTTCTAAAAATACTTGTGAAAATTTTGAAATTCATCACTACCTGAGATCTTATAACAGTATAATTTCAAAGAATGATTATAATTATATATAATTCCCTTTTTATTGTTAGATCCTTTGTTGGATACCATCTCTGGTATTACCTCTTATCTGCTGCCAGAACTCGCCTGTTTCATCAGACGTCTAAACCTATCACTTGTCTGAATTTTTTGAACTTGCCTGACTTATCTGAACTGGGCCAGATTTTATTATTTAGATATTTCCAAAAAATTATTTCCATTGCTCAATTTTGCATAGCTATCTTTGTCACGTGAGAAGTATCATATATAATCTTCAGTTTTTACTTTGACACAGTTTTGTTACATTGTACTATTATTAACACTTTAACAATAGATTGAGTTCAGAATACACATTAATAAACTGTATCCTAAGACCTATGACCTCAACCTATCGAGACATAACAAACGTACGCAAGTAATTTTCTGAAGAGTGTGTCTAACGGACTAACGTTACCTTTTAACTTTTCGTCTCTTGTTTTCATTTAAAAGGCAGACGTAACTTTTCAACTTTTTCCCGACAGTGACTGCTGATTTCACCAAGCGCATGTGCAGATCATTAAAGCAGTTAATTCGTTAACCTCAAACTAGAAACCGCTGATTTTGAAATGGAAACGACAGTTTTAAGGATACTCAAATTTTCTTTCTAAAATGTACTTCTTGCCGCTGCAGGAGAAAGGCTGTGAAATTTAGTAAATACATGCGGAATGTTATCTAAATAGGGTCTAGTGATAGTGATAATAGGGAATAGGGTCCTTTGTCATGTGTACCACTTTTTTGGTATGCCCAACCGCGCTGACCTTCAGGCCTTTTGTTTATAATTAAATCTCGTTGAACGAGGTTCTAAATAATTTGACAAAGCCAGTGAAAATTTTCGACAAATCCATTTATTTTCTTAAAACTTATTTGACAAGTTTCGGAAGTTACAACTTCCATGATCACGTCTACAAAAAAGGGGAATAGATCTTAAGGGAGGATAAAACTGACACAGGAAATTATGGAACGAATGTTACTGTCAGTGTGTAACTAAATTTTTTATTAAATATTTAGGAATGCCCATTATACAGAACGAAATTATACAGAAAAAACTTACAATAAAGTAAAGTTCCCAAAAATAAACCCCAAAAACCTTCGCAAAATTAATCCTTCATAGCCAATATAGTAAAGAGAGCAACTTTTTTGCCTTTTTGTTTGTCAATTACGATTTTCTTTTTGGAAAGAAAGAGAAAAAAATAAATATCTTCATCCAAAACTCTAACATCTAATATTGTGTATTTTAGTCCGGTAACAATAAATCAAAGGATTGAATATTGCTGACGATTTAGCGAGCAAAGCTGAGGCGTTATACAACCATATCGGTAATTCAATGTAGTTTGACAACAGCCCAATGA
Source organism: Turritopsis rubra (assembly GCA_039566895.2). Taxonomy (NCBI): domain Eukaryota; kingdom Metazoa; phylum Cnidaria; class Hydrozoa; order Anthoathecata; family Oceaniidae; genus Turritopsis; species Turritopsis rubra. Next base: position 1,414,826 of record CM077629.1, on the reverse strand, counting down.
ATGTATATGGCGTCCAAGCTATAAGGAATGTGGTAAACATAGCATGGGAAATTAATAGATTACGCCTTTCTTTAAAATTTATTACGATAGTTTGTGGGTTATTTCGTCCATATGTTTTCCGACAAAATGATGCATGACTGACGACAGCTTGTCTTGAAATCTTAAACGATATGCAGTAAATAATTAGCGGCAGAACATAGCATGCAAATACCACACACCATATGTATGATTTTGAAGTGTCAAAATCTATGGAGCATCGGCGTTTAGATTTTTCCAACACGAATTGAGACCAACCAAAAAGGGGGCAAAATGCCCAAAAGAGTGAATACAGCCACGTGAGTAAGGCAAGCATCTGTTTCACTGCCGTTCGTTTGAAAAATATGTCCGATTTGAACGGTGCTTTGACCAGAACAATCCTGGTTAGTGCAATCAACGTCAACATGGAAATGGATTCTAACGACATAAAGGTGACAGTAAATGCGGATAGTTTGCATAAACTATTCGCGAAATATAAGTTTGTGTCGAGAAATATTTCAGATAAATATCCTAACACACTTTGCAACAGATCACTAACCGCCAAGTGCAAGCAAAACGTGATGTACTGACTTTTTTTTCGCTGACGAAGCAGAATGTAAATCGTTCCAGTGTTCAAGATGGTTGACAATGCAACGAGGACAGCTAGAAACGATTTTATCCAATCCATTTTATTTAGATATTCTAAAGAACAGAGGAAAACATTTTTATTCAAGCGTTTGCATAATAGATTTATTTCGGTAATATAGGAGAGATTTGTTTACTCTTTCTAAAAAGTATTTATGTGAATACTATTTTGGCCAAAATCGAGAAAAAGTCCTATGAATAACCTTGATGTTTACGTTAAAACAAATATCAACAAGAACCACTAAATCTCTGGCCAAAACGAACCTCTTCTAGATTGTCTCCTTTCTCCTACAAACGTCTCTAGCCTGCCTAGTTTCAGTAAAGAGAAAAATTATATATTTCTTCTCCCTGTTTAAAGGAAAAATCAATTTTTATAGTAATATAATTTATCAGATATTTCTAAAAAAAGGAAAAGAAAATTAGCACTTTTTAATAGCAGCTGTAATTGTACCGTGGCAGATTTGGACATCTCAAGTAGGTTTTGAAAATAAACCGCGTCTCAGTTTATAGAAATTTTTACAAAAGCAGTTTTAATATTCCCTCAAGCACAGTTAAAAATACATGATCTTATTGGATTCTGTGATTTTAACAACCATCCAGAAATTCTTTTCAAGATATTCTGTTCATTTTGCAGCCGATTTTAAAACTGATTCCTTAGGAACTCCTACAGCCTCAACCTTGAAACGTTCAGAATTGAGGGGGCAAGATAAGATATTCTTCTCCCTGTAGATTTCGCAGCGTTTTCCCAGCATCTGTCTAAGTTGCGAATTTTTTGTAAAAGATTTATCAAGTTAAATACTACATAACTTGTTAAAATTCGCTGTAAACGCCCATCAGACATCTTGAAAACATTAAGTAGTAGTTTTGAAGTACTAATGAAAATCGCAGATTTATATGCAATTCACATTTCTTCAATTCCTGAGATTTTCCACAATGTGTGAAATATAAACATTCGTATAAACCCGCCCATGTAAACCTAAAATTCTTTGAAATGCGAGACACGCTTTATATCAAAGGAGTGCTGACATAAAAGATTTTAACAATAGAATTCAAAGGCTTTAGAAGTTAGTTGTAAGTCTTTCTATTCTTATACGTCATGTTTAGACTGAACGTAGGTGTTGCCTTGCTGCCGTAGGTTCAATCCGCATATTCTGAATCACTATCTTCGTCATCGTGGTCGTCTTCAATTTCTTCATCAGATGACGAATCGTCGTACATTTCAAGTTATTTGAGAAACAGCTATAAACTCTGGTTTGACATGACGACTACATACCGCGCTACAGATAATAATATAATGTATCACTTGTCAGTCGGATATGTTAATGACAGGGGGTAGGGGCGGCTGTCAAAATTAAATTTCAGGTTAACATTCCTATACGATATTTCAAATATTGTGTTTCCTTAAGTAAAAGAATCAAGATTTTTGCAAAAGGTGCATCAGATGAAGTGAATCAAAATATTCTAAAAAAATGCTGCAAATCCAATGAAATGCGTCACTCGGTTAAATTTCTTTAGAATTCATGAACAATTAGGAATTTGAGCAGAACTCGAAAAAATAGTTATGAGTTGTGTCTCCTTCTCTTCATCAGCTCAAGCTGCCAAGATGTCATTCTAAAGGCTTTTGGTTTAATGTTATTTGTTTAATGTTTAATGTAAACGGTTTTAACTACGAAACTAACTCGTAAAAGAGCTTTACGACAATATTTTTAAAAACAACAGTATGCCTTTAATAAACAAATCAACATGTGTAACAACATCAACGGCAACACTATTAGGCAATATATATGTACCAACGTTTTCTTTGAGCCTTCGTTAAAAGAAGCTGTAATTAAAAGCTCTATTTCCGATCACTTTCAAATTATAGCGGCACTACACATTTCAAAAGTACCGATAAAAGAAAAATATATACATATTACAAAACGCGTATTCAATGCTGAAAGCAAGCAAAGATTTTTCAACGACCTTACCAATATGTGGAAAGAACTATACATACATATACAGATGATATATACAATAAATTTTTCTCAATATAATTACGATGTTTATAATAAAAATTTTCCAGTTATTACCAAGAAACATAAAAGATCTAAACACACCATGGTTTACAAAGGGAATGGAAAAATAATCTTTGAAAAAACAAAAGTTATATATTAAATTTTTTAAATCTAAAATTGAAACTCCAGAGAAAGAATACAAAAACTTATTTGAAAAATTTAAAATTAAGGCAAAGCATGATTACTTTTCAAAAAAATTAGTAAATTTTAAAAATAACTCAAAAGAAACATGGGAATGAGCGGGAAGACAAAAAGCTTCAAAGACAGTTTTCCAAAAATGATGCTTCAAAGACAGTTTTACAGATAATGGACCCACATATGACAAGAGAATAATGGCTCAAACATTTAATAACTTTTTTTATCAATGTTGGACCCAAATTAGCTAGCAAAATTCCAGTAACGAACAAGTCCTTTGAAACCTTTTTTGATTCGAAAGGAAAAAGAAGTTGAAAATAAAGAACTCACTTTTAAAGAATTTGAGAATGCATTTAAATCTCTAAAACGTAACAAAGCAGGAAGATATGATGAAATAGATTGTAATATTGTTATTGACAGTGATGATCACATTAAAGATCCACTGTTCAATGCTTTTCATAAATCTTTTAATCAAGGCATTTTTATTTTTACAGATAAATTAAAAAAAGCAAACGTCACACCTTTATTTAAATCAGGAGATAGTTCAATAGCAGGCCAATATCTGTGCTACCAATTTTCGCCAAAATTCTTGAGAGAATTATGTACGATCGAATTTATACATTTCTCTTACAGAATAATCTGTTTTATACAAAACAATACACCTTTTCCAAATTTCTGTTTAAACATCGTCTTAATGCTTAGCTATCAAGGTTCGCCTCGTTTCTATGCATTTTATTGTTTTACTAATTTCATAACGTTATTACCAAGCAATAGTCACCTATTATTCCAATTCCCCAGTAGAATAATTAACAGCAATTAAGACCATAAAAACGAGGGCGTACTTGTTGACTAGGCCATAACACGGTGTTTAAACAGAAATTCGGGAAAGGTCTATTTGGTTTTCAAAAAAATACTTCCACAGAGCATGCAATTTTACAGCTAATGGATGATGTTAATAGAGTTTTTTCCAAAAATTAATATACTCTAGGAGTCTTTATCGACCTCTCTAAAGCTTTTGATACGGGTCAATCATGCAGCTGCGGATCTAGATGGTAGTCTAAATTTGTGGAGGAGAGTGTTAGCTATTAAAGCTTAAAAGAAAAACGTGCAAATAAGCTCATTGGTGATACAGACTGAAAACAAAAATTATGTTAATTTGCTCCTCCACAATTTTCGACATACCCTGGATCCGCCGCTGACATGAAATTTTTGAAAAATGAAATGTTAAAAAAACTCGATAGATATGGAATCAGAGGATCTACCAAGAAATGACTAACTCGCTAGCTATTTATTTATATATATATATATATTTAAACTCACGCTTTCAATTTGTCTATTTATCAACAATTATGTTTGCAGATGATATAGAAAAATATAGAAAAATATAGAAACATTTCTGTTTGCTACTATGAACAATTAGCTAAATAAAGTGTCATCATGGTTTAAGGTAAATGAACTGTCATTAAATATTTCAAAAACAAATTTTTTACTATTTCATTCAATTTCAAAAAAAAATCTATACCAGAAATTCTTCCGAATCTTACAATTGAAGACATAGTAATACAACGTGATATTGTTACCAAATTTCTAGGAGTTATGATAGACGAAAATCTATCACGGGAGGACCATTATCTAATGTCTCTAGCAAAATATCCAAAAGTATAGGAATTTTATATATAAAAAAAGAAAAATTCTTAATAAAAAAGCTACTAACATTCATAGTACTGCCTGGGCTAGCACTCACAAAAGTAAGCTTGAAGTTCTTTATCGCCGTCAGAAACATGCTATTAGTAGAGTCATAAACGTTTCAAAACCTTTATTTGAAGACATGAATATTTTTAATATTTATCAGTTGAATGTTTTGAATATTTTGATTCTCTTATTTAAATTCAAATTAAAAACCTATCCACCAATCTTTTTTTAGCCTTTTTACAGAAAGACCTCCTAATAAATATAACATGAGATCAAAAGGAATTTTGATTGGACCAAAAAGTAAGACTAAACTATCAAGTTTCAGAATATCTTTTCGTGCTTCACATTTATGGAATAAACTGGTATGCCCTAACATAGACAAAATTAAAATCGAAACAGATTCTATTCCGGTTTTTTTCTTTCATATGAGTCTGACAACAATATTGCCAAGTTGATATCACAGGCTAGCGGAGTACTGTAAGATAGATACATACATACGCAGCTGAAATTAAAGATTATCCATTAGTACTAGTAATCGTATGGACGTGAGTGAGTGAGTGCAATTACAGTTTAAATCACGAGTAGTAAGTGAAAAAATGTGAAATTTTAAAAAGTCCGGACGACTTACTACTTTTCCAATACGTTTTTAAGGTTTGGGAGTTTCAATCAGCCGAATCAGCCTCCAGAACTTCCACAAATCTTATGCTTTTAACATGAAACTTACCACAATTGTTAACGAAGACTTAAAAAACAACTTGATAAAAAACAAATGTGCTGACGTCATTTTAGGCGATGACGCCATCAAAACCGGACTAAGGTGAAAACTAAAGGTTAATCCTGAAACTTTCTTTGTATCGCAATTTGCATATATAATAATAATATATAATAATAATATATAATAATAATATATAATAATAATAACAAAATAAACCGACTTCATGAGAGGGACTTAAGACTTGTTTACAATGATTATATATCAACTTTTGACGATTTACTAGAAAAGGACAACTCGTTTACATTCCATCACAGAAACGTTCAGAACTCGCCGTAGAAATGCTCAAAGTTGTCCGAGGAGTATCTCATAAAACGTTTGCTGGATTATTCGTAATAAAAGATCAAAATAGGTATAACCTTCATTCTTCTTACTTTAAACTACCAAAAGTGCAAACTGAACTGAAAGGTAAACATTCTATTAGGTTAATGCGTCCTCAGATCGGGAACATAGTTCCAAATCATATAACAAACGCGGAAATCTTAAATTTCAAACGTCAAATAAAATTATGGAAACCAGAAAACTGTCGTTGTAGGTTATGCAATTCCAAATATAGGCTTGATTTAATTTTATGTTTTGCTTCATTTCAAATTTTCGTTTTCAGTAACATTTGAAATGTTTGAAATAACCGAATAAATCATCACTATATTGTAAGCAAAGCTACATGCCATTCATTATCAGATCCACTCTTGTAGCAGCACAAGCTATACAGAAATCTGTAACAACAAATCGGTTGCCAAACGAATTTTATTTTGTTGCATGCAGCTTTGTAGCGAAATGGTTTGTTCAGCCCTTTATGTCATGACAAATGATCAAATTTCTTTTAAAACCTTTCCGTCTTGAGGTCCTGTTAAAACTTACTTAAAATAGATTAATTTACGGAATAGTTTATCGTGTATCTTACTTTAATTTACTCAAAAGATTAATCAATCGACAGTGTAGGAAGAAAGAAAAATCAAGTATTATGTAAAAAGTTTATACATTGAGGATGATTGATCTAATAGTTTACCAATCTAACAGCCGTTTTACATTGAGCCAATCTTCAAACAATCTTGCGTTTTTTATAATGTAATACATATGAATAATAATTGAAAAGTATATCATTATTTATTTATTTATTTATTTATTTATTTATTTATATCATGAAAGTTATTTAGCGGACGCTTTATTGGATAAATATTTATCCTATAAATATTCCTAAAATTCATCACACATCCATATTAAACATACATTGCTAAAATTCAGTACCATATACAAATATTGTGAGCAAATGTTTATTGGGTACTTCACCAAAAAGATTATGCTAATAATTCTAATGATTTAAATAAATACTTTGTTTTAAAAAATGCACGCTATATCATGGAAAACCAGGAAAGGTTAGGTCCAGACAAAGTTCATAGAATATATAACGAGTTATGAAACAAACAAAAGAAAGGCATATAGATTTTTAATCAGTCTTTTATTTTCTCAGCTTTGCGCACCGACATTCAGCTTTGCGCACCGACATTCAGTACAGAGAATAAAGTCACCATGATAAAAAAAAAAAAAAAAAAAAAAATATTTAAAGGCATAGGCAGTGAATGTTCAGAGATAAATAATAAAATTTGTTCCATTTCTTATTTTGTCTTTGGAAAAACATAACATGAAAACATGAAACAGTTAGCCACACCACTCATCGATAGAGGGATTTCTCTATTATATTTTTAAAGCACCAATTACACAGCTCAATAAAGTTCATCGTCTTCTATGATCCAGGTTTGGTGTCGCTCCACAAAGTTATGTCTCTTTTTTACTGTAGCACAACATTTCAGCTTTTCATGAGTATCAGAACTTTTTGATATTCATGAAAAGTTAGTCATGCATTTGTCCCCACTGTGTGATGAAAACCATAATCGCTTTCATTTTGACCCAATAATTTCAAGTTGGTCGCGTAGTGGTAACGTTGAACGATCAGCTTGCTTATGCGACAGGTCTTCAATCATAGCGATAATTCAAAACTATTGAATGAAAAAGTTTTCATATTCATCGCTTTTGTTTATCGTTAAGTTTTGAACATTTTGTTACATCAAACCAGACAAAAACAACATGCTTTAGCACACGTGACGCCTTTTATGAACATGCACAAACGACGAATAATTATGAAATCTTTTGTAAATTCCCAGTTCAGTTACTGTCCTATAATATGGATGTTACATAATAGAACGTTACATAAGAATTAATAGGCTACACGAAAGAGCACTTCGAATAACGTACAACGACCACGATAGAGGTCTATCGAACAATTCCTAACGAGGGGCAACTCTAAAACAATAAATCAAAAATATCTTCAATTGCTGGTTACAGTTTTGTAACAGCAACTATAATTTGAGAAACAATCGAGAGTTATATTACCGTGCAGCCAAAACTACTAATTAATGGGACAGAAACAATACCAAACTTGTCCCCAAAATTATGGGATATGGTGCTCTTAGAAATAAAGAATTCAAATTCACTGAACGAATTTAAGACAAAAATCAAAAACTGGATCCCAGAATACCTTTGCAGATTGTGCAGAACGTACATTGATGGCTAAGGCTACCTTTAGCAGGTTCGGGTATATTTCATTTATTTATTTATTTAAGCAATAATTCTTACTTAAGGTGAGTGCTAAGAAAAGCGTCATCGGGGCGACCAACTTCAAAGTCAATTTTACACCGTGGGATGTTTCATTGAAGTTCTATCAGTTTTTAGATGCTCCAGGAGAAATGTAACAGGATCCAAATATATCGGGAGAGTAACAATGAAAGTGCTATCATTATGGCCACCTTAACGTTTTATAACTGGAAACAGTCATTATGGCGACTGTAATCGGTCACCCTTTCATAACTATAACTGTAAACATGCAATAAGGTGACCAATGAAATTTGAAGAGATAACGATATTTCAGGTAATTTTAAAATGCCTGTTATAAGAAAAGCCAGTAATGCAGAAAGAGTGATTTCATCCAAATTAATTAGTTTGGGCTATATTAGGGCCGGCGTAAGATGTTAATCTGTGTGTTTAAATAAAAGAACGCCAATAAAGACCAGTACAATAAGGCACTAAGGTATGAAGGCGTTAATGTATAAAAAACTAAGGTATGAAGGCGTTAATGTATAAAAAAAGTCCTAATAAACAGAATTTTCTATTCAAAATAATAATAATAATAATAATAATAAATGCGAAAAGGTTTTCCGATCTATTCTCACCGATACGAATATATTCAGGGATGAAAGTAGACCTTTTCATTAGTTACGTCACTTTCCAACTATCGCCTCGTTTCTAATGAAAATGACCTAGTGGGCACGCGGCATCAATCCAACATTGGATATAAGTTAGATAAATATCGCCGAGGTCGCCTAATCAAAACCGATGTCGTATCAGCATTAGCTATATCAACGTCAAATTTCGATATCGTACTAACATCGGATTAACGTTGTTAATATGTTCTGCGCACAGTCGGCATCTGGTTCGTATATACAGAACCGGAACAGCAAAGGAGACTTTTTTCTGAAACAAATGCTAATTCTTATTAACTGGGAGAAATCCCAGTTCTTGAATTCGGCGGCATGAGAATTTTTTCACATTTCAAAATCTTTTACGTATAAAACTTTTATTGTGATCTCAAAAGGTTGTGAAATGTAATATTGCGAAATATCTTGTTCACACGCACCTGTTGTCTACCTTATATGTTCTAATTGTTTGTATCGTTGTGGGTTCGAACAAGATTTCGAAAATGCATTTTGGATGCACACGCTGCACAATCAGTGCTGCTCTGATAGAGAAGACGGTCACATGTTAATTTCATTTGTCATTATTTTCTGCTCTAATAAGTAGCACATGTTGTACTGCCTGCTTGCCATAAATTGCCTTTCTCGTTATGCTCATTACTGTTTAATTAACTGCTTCACAGGCTTTCAGGAATCGATTTTGAAATGCAGCAACAACCTCAAAATTATTATTCTCACTTGCCTATGAGTGTTGTCTCCGCTTCATTTCATCAAGGTGACAGAAAATTTGGAGATACTGCAGGCTTGTTTTTGTTTTTGCTGCTTTCAAAAACATTGGCTGATGAAGCTGTCATGACTTAGAATATGTTATTGAAAATGGTGATTTTCTTTACAAAAGTACTGGTAGTTTTGTACAGTCATGAGTTTTTGTCAAGGCATGATCTTCCTAGGGAAATCTTTGTTGAGAATGTCAAAATTGATGCCCAAATTTTAGAGGAAGGTAATTCCTTCGGTATTCTGCATAGAGGGACCAATTGTGTTCGAGTTGTTATTAATTTAACTAAAGAATTGCATCAGTTGGGAATAATATTCTTTTGCGAGGGTTACTGCTTTTCTATTATAAAGGGTGCTCAATATGTTTATATAGCTGACTCGCATTCACGAAATGCATTAGGCGAGCCATCTATCAATGGTAGCGCTATACTTTTAAAGTTTGATGGCTTGTTCTGTGTTGCACGTCTTGTTAAGTATGTCTACTTGGATTTGTCGCACAAACAGATGGTTCAGTATGTTAGCATCACAAAAAGTATTTCTGAAGCAACTCGTAGGTAAGTTCAGAGGTCTCGTAAACGTGATAGAATAAAGCAACGTAGGCTTGATGAAAATCCCTGCTCTGTGAATAGAAATTTAAAATGCATACATCAGTTTAGGGCAAAAATTGCTGATGGTCCTTTATACATTTGTGTAATATGCAATCGCACATTTTATAGGAAGACAGTGAAATTTTTTTCAGAAAATGCTTATCCAATTTTTATTGGTGCTATTAATACGAAAATTCCATCATTCAATGGTAAATTTTATATTTGCATTACTTGTTTAAAGAAATGTATTAAAAATTTAATGCCCTGCCAGGCAGTGTACAATAAACTTTTTCTAAATCCTACACCAAATTGTCTGCATGTATTCAATTGTTTAAAAATTGCCCTTATTTGTAAACGGTTATTATTTAAGAAAATCATGATCATGTTTAAAGGGCAATGGCCTAAAATTAAAAGTACAATTTGCAATTATCCTATTGATTGACTTACATGATTCATGTCAAGTATTGCCACGGAATTCTTTTAACAGTGGAATATTGTTTGTTAAACTTAAAAAAGCTACAATTTAAAGGCCACGTTTATTTCTAACCAGTTTCGCCTGGACAGCTGAATGATGCATTATGATTTCTTATAATCAATAATCACTTGTACAATGATATTAATTTGGGTCAAATTCATCTGCATGTTGATAATGATGCTGAAGATGAGACTTCTGTAGAAACAACCCCAAATTACCAATACTGTTATCCTGCCACTGAAAGCTTCACCCAACCCTTAGATGTTCCAGAAGAATGTATAGAAATTGCTCCAGGTGAAAATAAAACTCCACATAGTATACTTACTGATAAATTTTGTGAAGAACTTACTTTTCCAAAATTATTTCACAAAGGCAGATTCGGTTACAAGATTGTCAGAGAGGCTCCAATAAGCCCGTTAAGTATTTTAATCAACGATTGCTGAACTATGAGCAAAGATTTTTATCAAATTCTGATTAAATTTTCTTTGCATAGTTTGCTCTTCAATTATTGAATATGAGCAGCCAGATAAACATTGCCATGAAAAAAGTTTCAGGAAACTTGAAAGCCAACATGTTTAGGAATTACAAAGAAATTATTGGCAAAAGTGTGAAATTTTAAATAGTAATCCAGTGCTGCTTGCTAGGCATTTCCAATACAGAGTAGAAGCTTTATTTGCTGAAATAATTCTGCTGCCTTCTGGGCCACTTGGTGTTGTAACATATTATGCTGTGAGAGTTGAGTTTCAGTTCAGGGGATCGCCACATATACATTCATTTATTTGGATACTAAATGCCCTAATTGTGTCTGAAAACACTGTTAACAACTATGTGAAGTTCATTGATTCTGTTATTCAAGCTTGTATTCCTTGTGAGAGGGACGATTCAGAATTGTACAAACTGGTCAATAAATACCAGGTACATTAGCATTCGAAATTCTGTAGAAAGTATAAGAATATTCCATGTCGATATGGATTTGGTAAATTCTTCACCGATAGAACCACCATAGCTAAGTCTTTACCTGAGAGCATGTCATTGGAAAAGAAGTCTGAAATATTAACTAAGCACAATTACTGCTTAACTTAAGTAAACAAGAGACCCTGGGTCCTGAAGGTAAGCACGGTTGGGCATACCAGAAAAGTGGTACGCATTACAAAGGACCCTATTCCTAGATAACATTCCGCATGTATTTACTAAATTTCACAGCCTTTCTCCTGCAGCGGCAAGAAGTACATTTTAGAAAGAAAATTATCTTTCTCTTCCCTATTTTTATTAGCTGATATGATTTGAGGGAAAGAGAGATTTCCCTCTCAAAAATTTCTAATTGAAAATCACCGTGGTTCAGTTAGAGAGAAATAGACATGTTTCACATTCAGAATTTGTATAGTTCCCACGCTTAATGTTAATTTCGCTTGTTACGTCTGCCTTTTAAATGAAAAAAAAAAACAAAAAAACAAGAGACGAAAAGTTAAAAGGTAGCGTTAGTCCGTTAGACACACTCTTCAGAAAATTACTTGCGTACGTTTGTTATGTCTCGATAGGTTGAGGTCATAGGTCTTAGGATACAATTTATTAATGTGTATTCTGAACTCAATCTATTGTTAAAGTGTTAATAATAGTACAATGTAACAAAACTGTGTCAAAGTAAAAACTGAAGATTATATATGATACTTCTCACTTGACGAAGATAGCTATGCAAAATTGAGCAATGGAAATAATTTTTTGGAAATATCTAAATAATAAAATCTGGCCCAGTTCAGATAAGTCAGGCAAGTTCAAAAAATTCGGACAAGTGATAGGTTTAGACGTCTGATGAAACAGGCGAGTTCTGGCAGCAGATACGAGGTAATACCAGAGATGATGCCACCAACAAAGGATCTAACAATAAAAAGGGAATTATATATAATTATAATCATTCTTTGAAATTATACTGTTATAAGATCTCAGGTCCACTAGTGATAATTTTCAAAATTTTCACAAGTAATTTTAGAAATTTTAGTGGGAAGAATTAATGAGATTTTTTTTCAATTTAAACTGAAAAAAAAGTCAAAAACAAATGACTAAAAAAAGATGCAATATTTGATCTTTGATCTCCCAATAGTTAATGGGCAAAAATTCACAAATTTTAGGTCGAGAGGAAGCGTCGTAGAAATATTCGGATTAGTTGCAGTTCACTCCTGGAACGATTATCTTGCCCTGCAAATATGAGTCATAATAAATCATTCTTTGGAACCATAACAGACTTATGAAACAGGTCGATAGTTCCAACAATGAACTGCAACTAAGCCAATAAGTCCCTAACCGCTATTTTAGGATCAGAAAGTGCATACTATAAGCTGATTTTAAAAAAACCTTCGCGAAACTTGCGAAATTTTATATTCACAAAGAAACTTTGGATTAACATCCTATTTTTTGAGGTATCATGTCTGTTTTGATAAGTGATGTCTTAAAACTAAAGAAAGTGTTGGGTACAAGGTTGTTAAGTTCTATAAATTTATTCATGAAAGTTTGATGCCAAAAGTTTCTGATCCATGGTAGCAGTTTTCGTGGAAATTAATTTCATGAAATGAGATTAACACACTTTTCCCAGGACTTTAATTTCGTGAATTTCGCAAATAATTAGTCTTCGTATTTTGCATACGTTGAAAGACTGAGGAAAAAAGTATTCCTTCAAATGAATTCAGTAAAATCTGTTTTTTTACAAGAATTTAATTTTGAGAATACGTGAATTCCATTTTTTTCCAGTGAAATTTTCTTACCACTTTATTTGGTATATACAGTACAGCACGAAAGAAATTTACGCGGCTGCGAAGGAATGAATTTTTACATGGAAAGTTTTATCTGTTACATGAAGACATTGTTTTCAACACGATTTTTTAAAATCTTTTGTTTGATAAACAAAATAAGGTCGCGAAAGCTAATAATCTTACGTGTAAATGTAAAGTTTCTTTCGGGCTGTATAGTATGGATCATTGGACTATTTTTATCAAAATATAATGAAAATTGGCTATGACGAAGTTCAATAGAAACTCCATCGCAGTGCTATATTTTTGACCATCATCAACAACAAACTTTCGACAACTACTAAAACAGCATTTGTGATAGTAGTAAAAAGTGGGACGGTGGTAACAAAAGAAAAACTAGATTTCTTTCTTTTTTTTTTTTTTTTTTTTTTTCATTTTCAAACATATTCCTCCTGTCATATTGTCACTCTTAATTGCAATAATGAATTGACCACACAAAACAAGGTTTTTTTGCCATCCAAATGTTTTCGTTGTTCTTTAAAAGTCGTAAGTTACACAAGAAACTGCCGCACACCAAGACACCAAACAATTTTTAAAAGTATAGAAGCTGCGCGCGCCGCACCACAACAGGGGCAGGATGCTGTCTACTCCTCTTCTTGTGTGTGTGAAGTGAATTTATTTATAAAGAAAACGAGAAGTCGTAAAAGTGTCGCTATATAGCTGCCTGTTTTTAGAAGCCAGGAAATACCTTTTGTGTATTCGTATTTTCTTCAGCAGGGAATTTGTGAAATTTGAAGTGGTACACAAACAACAGGTGACAAAGGGAAGGCGGAGGGACAGAAAAGAGGAGGGAATAAATCGAAAATGGGATCAATGTCGTTATAAAAATCAGTAAGAATTTTCTAACCTTGAGTGCTTGAGGTAAAGCAGCTGGTAATATTTCAGTATTCTGAAATAATAGTGCAGTATAAGGTTGAAAACTTTAGCGATATGCTTTTAAATTAAATGATAACTATTGCCAAAAGTTAATGCTTCCAAATGTTTCCCAAATTGTTTTTGAAAATAGAGCATCTTTTGAACCTAATGCAAACGAAATTAATATAGCTTTAAATCGCGTACAAAGCTTGTACAAACAGCACTGAGGCAGCATATGATGAAGATTCTGAAACATTAACCACTGAATCTTTGTTTGGTATTCCAACTACTGTAAGCAAAACAACATTACTGCCCAATAATGAGTTATGTAAGTTAGTTCGATCTTTTTTTATTTATTATTATTATTATTAAGGTTTACCCAGGATAGCCTCTTCAGTTCTGATAGAACTGTTATTAATGAGGGTCCTGCGAAGGAGGTCCCAGAGCATTTAAAGCCCCCATTTGGGCTACGGATGCCGCAAGTATGTTTCAACCGCTCAACCAGACAACCCCCTTAGATATCATTCCCGCTCTCAAGCTGAGTGCTAAGCTGAGTGGATCGATTCACACTGTTATAGTCGCTGGCATGAGTCGGCCAGGATTTGAACCCTGACCTCCCGCACTGACGGCGAGCACTCTACCAGAAGGCCACCAGTCGGTTAAATAATTGAATATTATGCAACGTAAAGTATGACACAGCTTCTTCGTGGGCTCGATTGGAAGTTAAAAATTTATTAGCTGACATTGCATATAAGCACGACCCTGTTCAATTTTTCATAACGGGTGGAGCCGGAACAGAAAAGTCACATTTAATCAAAGCAATATACCATGCATGAACAAACACATTCAGCCTTTCTTTTGGCCGTCAACCTGTTGTTAAGTTTGCAAATCTTGCCGTGATATTTGTTGGTGATCTCCTGCAACTACCACCTATACTACAGAAACCAGTATTTTCACCATTCAGTAATGAATTTATGAATATTTGTCATCCATGGTATTAGTTCCCGTTTTGTGAATTGACTGAATGTATGCGTCAGCAAGGTGATCATGAGTTCATTAATCTTTTGAATTCTGTGAGGATAGGCAAGATCACAGCTGAACATGTCTCTTTATTAGATAGACGTATTAAAGATGAAAGTGAAATTCCTGATGATCCATTTTACATTTTTGCAACAAATGCTCAGAAAGATGAAAAAAATGCCAAGAAACTTCTTGGTGTTAATTTTCCAGAAATTGAAATTATTTGCACTGATAAATTCCCTTCATCAATCACAAACTCTCAAATATCAGAATATCCACGAAAAACTTACTTTAAAGAAAACAGCTAGAGTTTTTTATAACAGCCAATATTGATAATCAGGACCGTCTAATAAATGGACAGATGGGAATTGTTTTTGACTTTCATTTTGCAAGACATAACTCGGTAGATATTTAGTTTTGTAAAGTTTGATGATGAAGATGCAGGATTGTTATGCATGAGAAAATCTCAATTTACTCTACAAAATCATGCTGTACCTATTTCCAAAGTAGATGCACAAATCTCTATTAGGAAGACCTCATGTTCAATTACAAGAGTGCAATTTCCCCTTACATTAGCTTATGCATGCACTGTACATAAAATACAAGGCCTTACTATTGGCAAAGTAGTGTTTACTTTTGATCTTGGTAAACAAAAGAATTTAATAATGGACAAGTATATGTTGCCCTCAGTCGTCAAGGAAACTTGATGAACTTTATATTCAAGGAGCACCAGATGCAATATGTGTTGAATATAACAGATTGCGTGCTGAAGTGGATTGTTTTCGTGATATCCCAGATTTCCATAATTTTGAATCATGCATCATGACTCTAATTAATACACGATCTTTGCGATTGCATGTATTAGATATTGCTAAACATCCTGTGTTGATAAAATCAAATATTCTATGCTTGACAGAAACACAGTTGAAGCCGGGTGATTCAACCGATAGTATAAGACAAATAATTCAACATTTCACATTAATTACAAGCAGTAATGAAGAAAAGTACAGCAGTTTGGCCGCATTAGTTGACAATTCTATTTCTCTTCATGATATTTTACATTTACATGGTCTTTATCTTGGATCTTTTGAAATACAGAATTTTCACATACTATTAACAGTTTTATTAGTTCATCGAAAGCAATCGCAGTCTTTTAGTACATTTAAAGACATATTGTCCTTTGTAATAAATGAACATTTCCCTGACCTAATTTTAGGAGATTTTAATTAGAACTTTTTGTCAGATGACTCAAATAACTTTTGTAATTTCATGTGCAGCAGAAGGTACAAACAACTTGTATCTGAGCCAACTCATATAAATGGATCCCTTCTAAATTATCTTGGATTCAAAGTTGCATGTAGTCATACTGAAAACTGAACCACATTACTTTTATGATTTTAATTGAAATTAAATCTTCCTCTACCTCATAGAAATATAAACAAGATGCCCTTACAGGCAAAAGGATTTCAGCAAAACAGCTCAATAAATAAGAATAATGTCAGAGAAGCAACTGATCATAGTTACGTTAAAAATTGAATTCGAAAAACATGAATAATCTAAAAAGCAAAAGTTGAACGGGTTTCGTCAAATATATCAATTATATAAAATATATCAATTATATAAATCTAAAAACCTTGACACAAATTAGACACCGATCGACAACCGACTAAGTATTCCAAAGTTGAAATGAAATAGTACATTTTTTATGACGGTCTAAATATTAAAGCGGAAAAGTATCAAAGATAACAGAAGATAAAATTTGAATGAGTTCGAAAAGTGTAAAAACATATCCAAAAAATGTTAAGGCTTTAATAATTTCATTTGTTACCTTTCGAAAAAAATCAGAGACGCAAAAGATACAATGTTGCATTGTACAGTTACGAAATGGACACATTCACGATGAAACAGGGCATGCTGAAATCACTTTCTTTGGTACTGCCTTTGAAATTTAGTTGAAGATGTCTCATATGAAATAACAAATGTGTATGCTGGCAAGTATAACCTGTAAAAGGTTTTTACATGTTAGTCACGTGGATCTCTATGAATAAATGAACAAGAAGAATTCCACAGATCCAAGGAAGATGTCCATCCCTGTATTTTTTATGGATTCAAAATTTGCATTTAATAACACGCGAATACAGTATTCAGATGATTGGTGTGAATTAAACATAACAAAACCTCACACTATTTAAAGCCTGATTGCCACTAACGACGTAAGCATAAATATAAGAAAAATCTTGTTCGGATGCCGTCTACATAAACATAAGACATGTACATGAGATAATATGCTGATATCTGTGATATCTGTGTCCACGTACACTTATGTCGCTGTACTTAGAAGTAGTTTATACGACCTAACTTTTGCCTTGTCTTATTCACATCTAAAAACCTGTAATATGAAATGCCTTAACAAGTGTTGTGAATGTCTAATCACAGGTTTATTGACGTAAATAAGACAAGAGAAAAGTTATATTTCAAGGTTTTTTGAACAGCTGGTTCAAAGTGGCAGATATTTACCGGGTAGTGAAAACATAACAGATTTTCGTAGAATAGAACAGAAAGTAATAGCAAAAGTTACTTAAAAGTTACTGCTTCATTAGTCATTTTAGCTCTTTCGTTACAAATCTTTGCCGTAACTGCATCATAATCGAGATCACTTGAGGATGCAAAGGCTTCTATCTGTGAACGATCTAACAAAATAAAACAGAATTAATGGACATCTACAATACCCGATGAGTGTCATGGAAGGGTTTATCCCTTTAAATGATTAAAAAGCATGAAAATAAAATTTGCCGGACAATTTTTTCAGATGTTTCAATTCATTATCAGGCATTCGCGAACTTTAACTTCTCAATATGGCAGGAAAAGTAATGACAAATAAAAGAACACATAAAAGAACGCATTGTTTTTCATCAGAAAAAATCAACATGTAACAAACATTTTCTTAATGCAATTTCGTCTGAAATTTGCTGTCTCTTCAAATGTGCAACTATCATCAACGCTCTAATGATTATCTCCCAATTTACAAAAGAGAAATAAAAAAATAATAACTCACCAGGCAGATTACTCTTTTCGTTTATATACGGACTCAACTCTTTGTACAACTGTTTGATCATTTTATCGTTCCACATAAGATATTTTCTTCCAGGACCTACCGAAAGATAAGACTCTTCATATATTAGTAATCATTGCGTTAAGTAACAAGTTGGTTGGACCTGAAAATAAATGTCATAACATGATCTATACAAGTCATTCTTATCATCCACAATTTCTGCCTCTTTCCTTCTCCTTATCTTCTTAGGAACTAAATGATCACAAAAACGCACATCGTTTCTACTTTTGTTTTCCTTCATATATCAACAGTAGCAAAGAATTGAAACCATTTAAGATGTAAACCTATCTGTGCCTGGTTCATCATCCATTTCATATTCTGATTCTTCGAACTCATAAGATTTATCTAACTCATAGTATGATTTCGTACAGTTTCCTGAAATAAAATCACCAAAGAATTCAGAAATTATTACTCGAAACCACAAAGTCAGATAGAAAGTGTGCTTTGGGGCCATGGAGAGGCGACTGCCCGGAAGGTACACATTAATGTACCTAGACGACTGACATGTGTAAACTGCGGCCTCCGATGATCGGTGAATGTGTGTGCATATAAAATAAATATAAAAACCAGTCTTGTGTGTGTGTATGCGTCTGTCATAGATACGAACGTAACGCTTGATCCGTATCACCTACCAATACCACTTAATAAATGCAAATACAACTCGACCGAACACTGAGTTTGTGTGTGAATGCATTACCAGCGTAAGTATACTCTTAACATAAATCTCGGATTAAACACGTGTATAAACTTATAATGTAATTAAAAAAATATAAAAAAACGACCACTTACCATCATTGCGTCTTCGAGGGTAAACTTTCTTCTTGACTGAATAAACAAAGAATAGTGATTCAGACTGAAGGGTTAGCAAATGGCTTTCATTAACTAGTTTGATAGTTTAACACTCACCATTTTTAATACTGATATATTTTTCATGATCTAAAAATTCCCAAATCATCAATAGTTATTCAAAATTTTATGATCATTTAACAGCAAAGAAACCTAAAAATTATAACCAGCTAGCTGACAGAACTTTTCTCTCTATTATCTTTTTTACCCTCGAGTAAAAAACAGAAAAAAACATATATCGAAAATAGTTTAACACATGAATGAATGAATTATAGTTCAAATACAGGAAATATATTTATATATTTATATATTTATATTCATAAGGGAACTAAATCGAGCATGTATGTCAACTTTATTGTGCATCACTTCAATCACTGAATTGATCTGATTACACTGATTACATAATAATGTCTCAGTTTGATAATATACTTACTGGGAGGGCAGCTATGAGTAGTGACTTGTTTCGGAACAACTGCAATGCTTTCGCTTCCACTGTTGCCATCATTATTTTGAAGGACTTCATTTTCTAGAGAAAACAGTGACCAACAGGTTAGAGGGGCTAATTGATTAGTTAAGGCAATTAAGTCACAATCTGCACACTAATTACAGATAACAATTAAGAAAAATTAAGAGACATCATCCAGGTAGGCTGGGTTAAATTAGCTCCTGATAAAGGCTAGTGTTCCTTTTAATCTGAAGTCAGCATCACCAGTATCTACTCAGTCTATGGAATAATGGCATGTTTCTTTACATTGAAGCAGCAAAAATGTGAAAGGTTACACACCTACATGGGTGTCTTGATGTCGATCATCATCTAATCCTACAAAATATGTGAATATGAACGCAATTATGTGATTACCTTTTCAGGAAAAAAATCGGGTAAACGTAAACAGGGGTAAAATAAGGTAAATGAGATATGAGTGCATTTTTCCAAATTTAACATGCTACCTTGGTCAATCAAATCAAGTGTTTTACCAATCCTTTCAGTGCTTGATATACATCTTGATAATTTTTTTTAATGACCCATGTGTGTATAGAAAAGTTCTTTATCATATTCAGGTAAATCCATTGTGGTCTTTGTGATGTTGCTGTTAAAGTTGACTTATTTGTGACACCAGCTTTTTCACAAGTATTTGTAATAGCTTGATTGCCCCATATTTGATTTACAGAATCTCGTGTTGAAGCAAATACAAATTTATTATCCTTATTTACTTCCACAGCTAATCGAATTTCAGGATTAGAAATAACTTTTAAACCAGGTAACAGATCCTCAGGTACCAAATGATTTCCTTTCCCTAAATTAAATTTTATGTTCAGCATACATATTTTTTCAACTATTATAAAAAATAATGTCATGGAACCAGGGTCCAATCCAGAAATTGAAGTCAGTGGCCATTCTAAATGAATTGGGAATGAATTGAGCAACCATAGCATAAACATAGGCTAGGAATAGGGGGAGTGTTAACAGCTATCTGAACCTCTAATTTATCTCTAATTTGTCTTAAATGGCGGTTGAGAACGCTGGATTACACCCTGAGAACTAGAAATAATGATACTATTTTCAACAGGAGAATAAGGAAAAATGCATCAAATTACAACAAAATAACTGTTTTGCAATAGTTATTTGTTGAACCATATTTACTCGAATAACGAATTACTAATTTTGAATTTTTTTACCCAGTGTTTATTCAAGTGTTTATTTTACTGGGGTATTTGGAGGCCCAGCATTTATTAATAATCAAATTGTAAGGCATATTAGCAACAACTATTGATCTAGTCAAGTAGAACAGCAAAGAATAGAAGTACCGATCACCATAATGACCATAGATCACCATAGTGTGTTTAAGTAATCATGAAAACTTACTTAATGAGCTGGAAAACTTATAGCCATCCAGTGGACCGATATGAATAACATTTTGCTTAAGTCTTCAAAGAAAGTTTGTTGAAAATTGACTTCTTTTTTCCACAAACATCATATATCAGTATATGATTTTCAATTCCTTTAATTGAAATTGTTAACAAAATATTTGAATTAATGCCAGACCTTGAATTAATACCAGGAAATTAGCAAACTTAACTCGGCATTAATTTGAGACATTTATTAGAGGTCCAGTGTTAATTAAAATAAATTTGGTATGTTGAGCATTTGCTTTGCAAATAAATCTTTTTATTGCCCACAGCCAGTTATAAGAAGTAAAAGATGTTCTTCTAAACATGTTTTTATGCATAATTCATCCCTAACTTGCAAAAGAACAAGGAACTTGTTTCAGGTCATACAGATTAAAATGAAAAATGAAGTTATCATGAATGGGGTGGGAGTGAAAGTTTTGAATACTTAAATTACAAAAATTAATGCAAATTACCTGACATATAAGTAACTTTTAATTTCGACACTGTTTTTCCACTGGATCTAAAATATCTAAGCGCTGATGATCAATCCAATTGTTGTCTAATGCTTCTTGCAACTCATACAGCATCAACCGTGCAGGCTCACCACCTCTTTTCCCATTGTATAATGCGAGCCTAGCACAGCAACAATCATGGAGTTGAACATATGAGTGTAATTCCCAGAATGTAAATTCTGCATCTGAAAACTCTTTTAGGGTTTTTGAGATGTATTCTTTGAGAATTCTCAAATCATCAACCAATGCCAAATTTACCGCCTTCCTTAATTTGATTTGACGGGTTTTGGTGAGGTGGTACTGAGCAACTCCGAAAATTTCAGTTTGGTTTAAATTAAACAGTCAAGAAGTCATCCATTGATTTTGCAAGGGTATCATCTTTTTGCCTTAAAAATGTCCCTTTGAAAATAACTGCATCATTTTTTCTTGTGTATTGCAGAACATGCTTCAGACCAGTTTTCATTTGTACAGCATCTTCTTTAGCAGTGTACTCATGTCTATCATACTTCCACTTCTATTCTCTATCTGGTATTCTGAGAAGATTTCAAATAATCTCGCCAGTCGTCTCAAGTCAGCTCGAATCGTTTTTATGTCCTGTTCTTTCACTTCTTTTCTTTTCACTTTGTTGTACATTCTACTGCCATATATCAGTGAAAATCTATCTGTTCTACAAATTGTTCCTATTGTATCATTCCTCATAGAAGCCAATACCTTCTGCATGTATTCCTCAGATATATCCACATCTAATTGTTCCTTAAGACCTAACAAAAGAATGCTAACAACCGGTGCATCAGTTTGCTTTTGGCAAAATTTACGATGATGAAAAAAGTATGATGTTTTAATAAACGCTTTACATGTGACACACATTTTCAAATGCTCCTCTGACTTCACATTAAAGGTAGACCTTTCACAAATGAATTCTAGTGTAGCTTTGTTATATTTCTGGGAATTATAAAGGTAAATCCCATGCTTTTGGAACCCTTTCATCACCTTTCATCATTAATGACTTTTTACTTCAGGTAAATCTTTGTGCTTTCTTTGAATGTGTCTTGAAGGTCTTGCTTGCAATGTTAACTCCTGACAAAAAGGGCACAGACGACAAGGTTTTTATATTTAACATTACTTGAAACCTAAAAGATGCAGAAACACAAATTAAAAAAGTGGCTTATAAACACTAGCAAAATCAGCTTAACTGACCACTTAATTGACCACTTGAATATGACAAACAATTATGATTATGAGCAATTATGAGCAAAAACAGAGTTGTATTATAAAAATTATTTAACACATTGATAACTCTTGGACAAAGCAAGGCAAAGCTCAAAACAGCCATGCATAATAATTAGAAAAAATTGGAACACAATTAGTTGTTTTCAAATCTAATCCTTACACACCATATTTGATCATAGAAAAATCATTATTATTACATTTTCTTATCTAGTATCAACAACTTCCTAGCTTCTTTCCAAACAAAAGCCAGAATCGTTTAGTATTGGCATCTAAAAACAAAAAGGAACGACAGCAAAAAGGGAAAAAATATAATCTTTATAAAGTTATGGAAATACAATTATTTCTTACCTCTTCTACATTCTCTTCTATAGCACTGTCATACAGATTTCCTACAATTAATATTAAAACACATTTCATTAAAACAACAACAACAACAACAACAACAACAACAACAACAACAACAACAACTCAACTGCTTCATAAAGTTACTAAGTTTAAATCCAGAAAAGGAAGGACATAATCTTCTTCTTCAGCAAAAATTTCCTGAAAATGTAAGATACGATAAATCTTGTATCAATGAATGGTAAACACTAAATAAATATTACTTACAGTTATCTTGAGACTTGAGAAAGAAAGCTGCAATTCCGGCAATTTAAGATGAATGGAAAATGAAACAATAAGCTAACATTTCCATTATCCAGTTTTTGGTCATTTATCAATTTCTCTTCACATTTGTGCGCAGGTCCCATAGAAAATTTTATGGTGTTTCATTATGGTACCAATACCAACCAACTTGAAAAATATGGGCATTCACCTCGGTAGATTTTACAAGCGGGATGCAGATTTTGACTCTTCCATTTGAATAGGTTTGACACCTGTCAACTTGATTCAACTATGAAATTTTTCAAATAAGAAAATTTGCTAAAAATAAATACCGTTATTTTGCTCTGAGATGGAGGCATCTGTCTACATATGAATTAATTCATACTAATTTTAAGTTCTGAATAATTCAAGTTCCTATATGAATTGTTACATCTGACCAAACATTTTAAGTCAATGGACATGTCGACCAGATTTCAGTATTTATTACAATGAAAGTCTGACCCATATCCAAATTCATGTGCATTCCAATGGGCTGACCTGACATGTTGCTTTATAATGCATATCATTATGGTTGGAAGGAGGAGTTTAACTTGAAATCTACCATTGTTGGTGATTCTATACATATATTCATTCATAATAGCTAGCTATAGACTACCATATCCACATAATATATAAAAAAATGAGAACAAGTTAAGGAACATTCTCAGCCTCAAAACCTATCTAAAAATAAGAACATGGTTCTTATAAAAAAATATGCCTAAATTACCTTATAGAAATAAGCAAGGAATAGAATAACTATACTACCTTTTTTTGCATGCCTCTACCTTCGAAACTTGATGACAAAAATGAGGTTTGATCAAGTTGGGGGTTCTAGGAATTCCTGCTTGCTCACATCTGTGGCCGCCCAACACATAATGAATAATGATCTCTATGCCACTAGAAAAGTACGGAGAAAATGGTCTCCTAAATATATGCCAGTATAACTACACCACAACCTTGGTCGCCTATACCATAAAAGGCAGCATTGAAATCAATTTTTCCACGAGTAATACGGAAAATTGCGATCCCAGTGGACCTTCGAGATGTATAACATCCAAATGTTAAACAGTTTATGGAATTTTTTCATTTTTTCAAAACAAACTATTTTTTAAATTTCCCGCGAGCATCACATTTGAGAACTGGGTTCGAACATTGGAGTGTTGAATTATAGAAATAACACCAACCTCGAACCCAGGGGCTCTTGCCTTTTCGATATACGGATATATACGGATGGACGGACGGAATAATACGGATCGAGGTTGAAACAACACGAATCTTGGAAAAGGCGATTGCTGAAGAAGTCAGGAAATACGCTGTTAGAAGCATATATGGTCTTCCCATTCAAACGTATACCTAGAAGTTATAGTTAACGCTTATTTTAGATGGGGACTGTAAACCCCAAGAGCAAGCTTAGCGCCAAAGCTTAGCTTGTATTGAAAAACGTCAATCTATTTTGGGAGGTACCAAATAATTAAACATGAAAGCCATAAAGCAGTGAAAGGAATCAGCTATTTTTATTTTTTTTAGTCTATATATTCAAAGTAAGTCTTTATATTAAAATATACGTTAACTATAACTACTATGTATAAGATTAAATATACGTCTCCTTTAATATATTCCATTAACTATAACAATTGTGGCTGCCTTGTGTGCGCTCTACGCTCTTATAAAAGACAGAATATAAATAATACGTCTCCCAAATATATATATATATATATATATATATATACATGAAAAGCACAGAATTGTCAAAGTATGTGTGGTCATTAAAAGATGAAGGAAAAATTCCAACAATACGATGGAGAATACTTAAAACCATAAAAAGTAAAGCCAGATCTAATTACTGTAACCTGTGTTTAAGTGAGAAACTTATTATCATCAATTCCCTGGACGATCCAAATGTTATAAACAAAAAATCAGAGTTTATCAACAAATGTCGACACAACAACAAGTATGTTATAAAGAACGTTTGATAAAACTTGTAATGATTATATATGGTTGTAAGTGATATTTATATTTGTCTTCTATTTTTTTAGGTAGAAACAAAATGTATAATATACCTGAAGATTGCGTAAGCATGAAACTGCTACAGTAGTATATTTCAAGTGTTTTTCCTTCTGGCAATAAATATAAATATATATACCGCTCCACACGTTGAGCACTATTTGAGAAGTGACTGACAAGAAATTAACTTATATATATATATAGTTATACACGTGGTTGATGCGATGGCAGCTGTGAAAAGTGAGCCTTTGATGGCTGTAGGTCACCAATGGTATTCCCTTTAGAAAGATTCCAATGCAGATACTCTCTTTGTAACAGCACCGTTTGCTTCATTTTTAAACTTGTTACAAGATGTGATGCTGTAAGATGTTCAATAAGGCTTGAATAATCAAAGCAAACAAACGTCGCTTACCGCCCCTGAAAACAACCTCGTCCCAAGGACTTCTTGCTTTTTTTATATACTGGACGAAGTTTTCTTGAAATGAAAATTTAAATATGGTAACAAAAAATCCGATTCGGCGCAACAGTTTGCACCTAAAGACGCCACTACGCCATCTTGCCAAAGTGGGCGCCGATCAACGCGTATAGAAAGCCTAGTCATATTTATGCTTATTTGATTTTAGGACGCTTGTGGTGAACAGAAAGCTAGCGAGACACAAAAATCATGTGGAAAAATATCGTGAAACCTTGTGGTTTCTTTCAAACATAAAATCTCACCTTCACTTTTTTGACATTTTAG
This sequence comes from Turritopsis rubra, assembly GCA_039566895.2. NCBI lineage: Eukaryota > Metazoa > Cnidaria > Hydrozoa > Anthoathecata > Oceaniidae > Turritopsis > Turritopsis rubra. The sequence continues at coordinate 1,388,778 of CM077629.1, read as the reverse complement.
AGGGGTGTTCCCATTAATAATTAAAATTTCTATTATGGTCTTAGTGTAAAAACCATCATTGATTCTATTTTAATTCGAAAGTTATTTTCGTTAATTTTAATAGCTTGGAGAATTAGCTCAGGAAAATAACTATCATAATTATCATAATTATCATAATCATATGCATAATTATCACTGACGATGATTATTTTGAAGTTTTCTGGATTTTTCAGAACAAACATGTCATCTACAGTGGAAGCTCCAATAATAAAGCGGGTGGACAGCAAGCTAAGGAACGGAACATTTTCCAAGCTAAACTCTTTTAAAGAACTTTCATAAAGTGAAAACAAGAAGCGGGCGCAATATTTCGAAACATGTGTTTTTATAATCGCCACATAAACTTTATAAAACAGCAAGACTTAAAATGGACAAAGATTAATCTGGAAATGTTATGTCAATGCCAAATTACTTACGAATAAACCAAAAAAGTGTTTACGAGACAGGAATGGACGTACACTACTAAAGTATGCCTTGAATCTTCATCCTCAATAATTTATAGTCTACAATCAACTACAATTAAGTAAAAATCAAGTAAAATTATCAAAAAGTATCAGAGTGCACCCCGATTGTGTTGACCCAGTATTATGAAATAAAAACAACAGGCAGCAGTTGAATTAGTGTATTTCATAAATTGGTTTTAAAGTCGCCATAAGAATGCAATGTACAAAAACCTGGTTATACTTCAAAGAGTTGGTTTCTCTATACGTTCAACCGTCTTCAATTTTTCACATTTCAATCCTTCGTAATTTTCGTCGCAATACACTTTTACGTTAAACTTGATAGTGCTCACACGCCCAGTAAGTTGAATTTGTTTACCAGTTTCGGCTGCCGTATAATTGGACGCTGGATGGGTAGGAAAAATAGTGGAATACACGTCAATTAAGTCATCTCCGAACATTTTGTCATCGTCGTATGATGTAAACATCACCTCAGTGAATCTCTGAAAAATGTAAACAACACCTCAGTGAATCTCTGAAAAACGAAACAAAACAAAAGTGAGATTCACAAACATGCAATGTTCCTACCTCCCATGTTTCAAATTCAAATTTTAAGGGGTTTTTAAGGCCCTCTCCAAGATGTTCACCATACTTGAAATTTATCGAACTTTGCCCACTATAAACCTTTGTAGTGGCTTGAGCAACATTACAAGATATTCGCGATGACAGCATTTTAAAATTTGTGAGACATAATTTCAGCTGAGTGTCGCATTCACCACGACACCATTTCCATGGCCATACGTCACAGCATTCTTTTCCTCCTTCAAGGTGTTTGGGATTATGAAGCTTCTCCAGGAAAATTTCCACAAAACCTTTTCCGAAAGATCCCTTCAAAAATTCAGAATTTACATGTAAACACTTGAAAGATTTTCATACAGTTTATGTTTTAGATCAAAACGTGTGTAATCCTGAAGATAATGAAATTCTAGGCCTAATTCAAGCAATGACATTGTCAACATATTTGTCGCCAAAATGAATTTTCCACCCAATATTTAGTAAAACTCACCGGCCAATTTGCGAAAACCGCTAAAAGAAATAACAAGGAAGTTACAGTGTTCGCCATAATTTCCTTGACAGTGTGGTTGTAAAAAGAACCGGTGCCTTTAGTTAGTTATAACAACTTATTACAACTTATTTGTTCAGGTGCTTGTGCTGTATAAACTTTCAAAATTGTATAATTTGGTGAAATTTTCATGACAATGAAAGGTTGCTTGGTTTAATTTATTTAACATCGGTGTAAGATATACAATAGTTTTTACAATAGTTTTTCATAATAACTTATCAAAATCTAATCAAGACCGACAAACTGATCGACAATGGAGAATAAGCATCTTTCGGTCGAACGATATTTTGTTGTTTTGTTTGAAAGAACGAACGAGGCATGATATAACCTCGTTGTCTCAGGTCAAAATAACAAAGTTTTCATACCACAAACTAGTAATTGATAATATCTTTTAATGAACTGCATGAAGATTAGGTCTTGATTATTTTAATCTGGGTCTGCGTTTTTTATCTATGGATCATTATTCGAATCTATACATAGTCAATATACCACAATATACCACCATTATACATACCATTTCTACTAAGTAGAAATTGTAAAATATGAAATACTCTGGAATCCCTTTATGTCATACCCTGGATCGCTAAAATAACTGGGCCCGCGGCAAAACATTTTAAGTGAAGGGGTTCAGAGAAACATAAAACTGTCGGTAACTTTCGTGAAAACAGCTCCCTAAATGCCCTAAAATACCTATTTTTCAAGTCATTTTTCGGCAAAATAAAGGGATAGGAATGACTTTTTTGGGGACAGGATGAAAATAAATTGAATTTGTTTGCGGAAAAAGAGGTTGTGTTAAATGTTTTCCCACCAGATGTCAAATTCGTGTATTTGTTCCCATGAATATGAGCTAGCCGGTCTTGCGGCCTGATTTAAGCTTATTTAAAACGTTGCCTTTTCGATTCACAAAGGCTGACTTACATTCAAAAATCGAGCAAAAAATGCGACTGCTAACGACAGTACCTTATCGGGGATAAAATAGTCGGGTTTAAATTTAGTCGGGGAAAAATAAAGTCGGGGAAAAATTTAGTCACTATTCCAAAATTAGTCACTTTTCCCAACAAATTTCAACTGGTCGCTACATGCAATTGCGCGAACTGCGTGGATCATTCCTATATGGCATATGGCATTTTCAGGTTTCTTAAAATTCCTCTTAATCTAATTTAAAGATAGATACTTCTTAATTTAAAGATAGTTGCTTGAATCGTTGTTCCCTTTTTATTTGTATTTAAGACATGGATGTAAGAAGAAAACAGCCAAGTTACAGTCAAGCCGGACTACATAAGATCGGAAATTATTTTCTTGACAGTCAGTCAAAAATCAAAAATATTTCTTCGGGAAAAATTGTGTATAAATATCTGTTGAGGAAAAAAAAGTGGGGTTTAAAAGTGGTCGGGGAAATATGAAGTCACTTTGGTTATTAAAACCCGACTTTTTTTATCCCCGATACGGTAAATAAGAAACAAAAGTCACCTGTGGCGCGGGCTCTGGGTAAGAGAATGTAAAGTATATGAGGAGCTTCAAATGTCTTCAATAAACATTTCTTTAAGGTAGGACTTTCACAGAAGAATATTCTTACGTTTTTTACACGGAAGAATAATGAAAGAGTAAGTTCTATCTCAGTGTGGACTACCATCAGGAATGTGTACTGGATGAAGGAATGACCCCGTGGGAATGTGTACTGGATGAAGGAATGACCCCGTGAAAGAAGTCATTTGAACAGAAAAATGTTTGGCAAGGTAACACACAAATAAAAGTCACGGCATGTATAAACTTTAAAATAGAACATTTTCAGGAAATGAAATAAATTTTTGTTGTCGGATGAGATGCATAAGATGGCCGAAACAACATTGTCAATCAAAATGTCAAACCGATCAGATGAGCGTAAACTGTAATATTTACCTTTTCATATCTGAGGATTTTAGATAAATATTAATTTTGGTGAATAACAAAAACTAAATTCAAATATGTGTATAGTCTTTTATATCTATTTGTGAGTGTAAATCGTAAGAAATTCTTAGAGAGATTCTCTTTAGTGAATATATCAATTTAGAACTTAGATGGAATGACTTGATGGCATTGGAATTGTACGTTTTGCAAAATATGTTTTTATTAGTTGGTAGTAGAGTTGGACCGATATTCTCGATAACAATAACGATAACGATAACATTAAACCCTTTATCTGTTTCTAGTGTTCACACATGTGATTTGTTACTTGAAAATTCGGAACTAAATTCGGCTCTCAATGTTTTAGTATCTGGGATGTTGGCCTTAACTTTTAGACAGTAAGAGTTGTTTCACTGACAATATCCTCATTGTGAAAACGAGGCATGACCTGACTCTAATCCCACTCACCCTGACAAACTTTATACATTCACTCACTCACTCACCCTGACAAACTTTATACCATTTACCATTAACTTTGGAGAGGAGAGATTGTCAGTTGAACTGCATGTAAACCAAAAACATAAATGTTGTAAAATTTAAGAGATACGGTTGAAATATAGCTTCTATTGGGTTACTATCTGAATACAATATTTTCACATATAAAAGCAACTGGAAAAAGAAAATTATATTGAATGTGCCCCAGTGGTGTAGATGCAAATTTCGATTTATTTATGTGGGTTCAGGCAGAAGAAGGTGGCTGCATCATTTTTGGATAGTAGCTTATAAATATGCACATTCCAATCTAATGAAGTGAATGAATCACAAATTCCTGTTACAACACAACTGTGGAAAGAAAATAAATAACATTGATAACATGAAACATGTTTCTATAAATATCTAGTTTCAACTTTCTTTCATCAATTTTTCTGACAGTTGTCAATATCCTATCATGATAAGCTACCTTCATTATGTTCAAAATGAAAGAATTGCCATTGAACATTGTTGTTGTTGTTGTTATTGGTAATGTTGAATTTCCTAAGATAAACAAAAATAATGTTGTTTGTAATGGAAGGTTCAAGATTTCGATCTTGTGCCGCCTATTAGCCTTTCAGTTCAGAGTTCAAAGTTCACTTTCTATTAGATGAAACAGACAGAAATGTTTTGTTAGTCGGACCAAATTTGTATTTATCAGGAAGGTTATTTTATGTCTTCTGAACCTTTTTTATTTACATGCTGTAAGTATTGTAAGTTCATAACTCTTCAAGAAACTTCTCTTCTCTTTCTTTTTGAAAAGAATAAGATCAAAAAACTATTTGCATATAGTTAAAAATGCATGTGTTTGTTTCTAAGGGGTTTACATAAGGTTGCTGGAGCCTTTCATAGCACTGCCTGCCATGTTGAAAATCTCAAGTAAGCCTTTTATTGATTAAATTTAAAATGATAAAGAATTATTTTCAAAATGACACAGAAAGTTTTGAAAGAAAATTCGTTTCTGATTTTTACATTAACTAAGTTATTGATACCTAACTTTTCTTTTGCATAGCATTTGTGTAAATATCAAAACTCTCTCATTACAATTGGCTCGAAAATTATATATGTTAGACATTGCTATGGGAACGAACGCCCACAACAAAACTGAAGTATTTGAGGTACGTTTGCTGGCTGCCAAAGATTGCTTTACTAGCGGTTTTATGAAAACCTAAACCTAAAAGACAAAATGTCGGTTTGAATGAATGAAATTATCATCCACTCGAAAAGGTAAGTGGTTTGATAAGATCACGAAGTTTAAAGCGAGATATGGTTCCACTAGCTTCTTTTTATTGTAAGTTTGTATCTCCACATCTTTCTTAATCCCATATAAGATACAAAAGCATTATAGACAGGGGATATAGCACAACAATCTGACACAATCCTTAATGTTCGCTTTCTTTATATATTCTAAAAGATAATACCTCAAAATCTCAAAAACTGCCGTGTACCTTTTTCTTATATTGTTATGCAAACTCAGTCAACTTATATATCGTTGGAAAGCTTAGAAAAAGAGGATTCAGGATATAGTGATGACGACTATTTTACTTTCATGTTCTTGTATAAACGAATGCGTGTCTGAACATAGGTTTCGTTTTCTTTTCCACCATACATACACGCTTGAACAAATCGTTCCACATTATTCGCCAAAGTCGAAATGATGTCAGCATCTTTCCCAAGCTCTTCAATTAATGAAAGAACTGACAAGTCCCGAATGAATTTCTTCAAAAGTTGCACTTTACCTGAAAATATAGCGTGTTATTCTTTATTTCTCCTTAAATTATATTCATTATGAGGCTTTTATATTACCGGGTGTGGTTTAAGTTCGTGTTACCTGAATTGAACTTGTAGGACGCAGTGTCACAACCAGTTATAGAGTGGAATTGTGGAAGCGTTGAGCTTTTTCCAACTTGTCATAGATTTTTGTCATATCAATATATTAATTATCAAATATTTTCATATGCTATGATGGAACTCTTGAAAGTTTGGGGATTGCAAACAACATTAACACGAATACATCAGTGTCTTTTGCAACTATAACAGCAGCAGTATTAGACATAGTAGCACGTAAAACAAGCTGTTTGTCAGCTTCCTCGTGATTACAACGCTGCAACCACTCAACAGAATTTTGTGCTATTTTCCAGGTCTCATCCTTCTTAGTTATCAATAAAGCAATATTTCGAAACAATCTTCTTCCATCGTCACTCTTGAAGAAATTGGTTGACAGGATGATCAAATCTTCCTTATTATCATCATTGTGAAAGAATTCCTCCCATTCTTTTTCCTGCAGCATCTTTTGCACTTCATATATGAACCCGACGAGAATCTTTTCTCTCAGCACAAATATTTCGAGTACTGTTTTTCGTGCTTATGCTACATGGACAAAGAAGAGCGTGTTAAACTATGTAATTGTTGGTTGATATAAATGATGAAAATTCATGAAAATTATTTGAAACGCACAGAACTAAACGTTAGTTTCTTTAGTTGATGACGTCACAGTGATTTTAAAAGGTTAATTGTGTATGGCCTGATAGTATTTTTTTCTTGTTTTTTTGTTGGTCTAAAAGATAAGGTAAATTTATTTTCAGAATTCCAATTATTAATTTTAATTTTTTGACGTCATTTTTGGGGGCTGAAGGCTAAAAAAAAGAGAGAATGGCGTAATTGCCAGATGGGCTACCAAGCTATTTTTAAGCATGTTTTCTACTGACAGCTGACGGCCTACATCGATTTCTACTTGTTGATTTGTTGGTGAAAATTATATTTTCAACTAAAGTCTGTCTCAAATGTTTGTGCACTTGGTATATTTTTGTAAATTTCTCAGCGCTGCCTTGATAAATTGCAACCAATTTGTTTGAAAGATAATTCAGAGCGGAATAATGTGTTTTCGTAAAACTTAAGAAAAAATGTAAAATGGAAGAATAAAAGTCAATTTCCTTTTCATCTTGTCGTCTTCATATCCAAAAATAGACAAACGGCCATGGGTTCGAGGTTGGTGTCCAACAGTGTAATGTTATTTATATCGTTATATGGACCCAACGTTACTCGGACGTTAAAACGACGTCATGTGCGTGCTTTGGAGTGATGATGTTTGGAGTGGTGATGCTTGGAGTGGTAATGCTCAAATGTTACTAATTTATGTAATTTTTTAGCCTGGTGTTGCTTATAAAATACGAGCAAGCCTATAAAAAACGTGTGTTATCAAGACTATAAATTGATCAGGTTCCCCAACTTTAAGATATCGACAGCAGACCTAATGTTTATATCTAGGTATCAAAAAATAAATTAATAAATAAATAAAACTAAATTATAAATTATAAATTATAGGTAATTTTCTCCTTAAATTTACATAGATAACTGCAAAACATTTTTCCATGCTTCGCAACATAATATGGATGTTATCCTACGCTTTTGTCATACCGTGCAAAACCAACCAAAATATCTGGGGAGCAAATCATGATTATATCTTGTCAACTCAACATTTATTTGTCTGCTTGGAGAGGAAACAAAGAATCTTCTTGACGCTAAGTTCCAGCCAATTATCAAGAGTTGTGCAGAAGAATGAATTTCCTTGTGGTTTTGGTTTTTGTATCATTTTCATCAAACTTTGTTCTAAAGGTAAAGGTTATTACACATTGTGCTAATTTTTTTCACCAATGGCATCTAATTATCCTTTCTAATCATATGAGATGCACAATTACTCGATTCTGATTGGTTAACATTACAGTGTAATTAAACTCTGCACTCGCAAACATTTACTGCAGAAAAAAACAAAAGCGTGATAACTATCAATCATCATTACCTTACAAGTGGTTACGATCTTACTGAGTGTACACTGTTGTATATTTTTTCTGTTGTAAAGTATTTTTTCGAATGGAATGAAAAAACGTAAACATTCGGTTGTTGTTCGAAATATTCAGAAATATGAACCTGGTTTCTTTAAACTTCAAAAACATGAACACTAACTCTCCCTTTGTTTTTATATAATTAACCAGTAATCACGTGGCACTAGTTCGTGAAATTACAGTTTAATTCACTTGTAGTAAATAAAAAACAAATTTTAACGGGTCCGGAGGACGAGATTCATGTAAATATTACCCATCATACAATGCACTCAAATCCATACGATTACTATGTGATTACTAGTACTAACTAATTATCATTATTCAAAATTATTATTGTCAGAAAATACTTCTACGTCACCCTAAATTCCAAAATGATACTGCGTATTTCTACTAGGGTGTTCTGTGTGGTGCTAAAATAATGCTGACGTTGCAATCTTACAAAAACACTGAACATAAAGAAGAACATACAACAGAATGCTGTGAAACTTTTTGCAGCATTAAGTGTGATGTTTATTTAAAGATTTGCTTAAGCTCCGGCCTGATAATAAATAGTTGTGATTATGGTCAAGCACAAACGAAATCTTTTGACGATCAAGACGATATCAAGTTCCCTGCTGGTGAGAATGTTTTAAATAAAGGACTGTCGAACCCGTTAGTTTTCCCAATCAAAAGTTACGGCGTAAGTCAGATATATTTGATCAAAATTCCATTATCATTATAATTGTTAATACGTTGTTGAACAGATTAGCTTTCTCAAGCAACCTTTTGGAAATCCCCTTTTTATTAATACAAAGTTCATATGTTTCCTGACTTTTTTTCTTGTTTATAAGGGAGCCATCTGGAATCACATTGAATCATGGGATTCAGATGAAAGAGATTTCGTGGATACTCCAGATGATTTTATGGGTAATTTCAGTAAAAATATCATATTACTTCCATACCGAAGCGAAGTAGCAGCCCGTCACAAAGACATCGAAATTCAATTAACTTATTCCAATCTTCAATTCAAGATTACGTAAGTTTATAAAGTATAAAATTGCGATTTCTATTTATTTATTATATTATATATTTATTTATTTTGGCCTCCCCTATATTTTCGAAAATTGAAATGTCATATTTTTTGCAAAGCTAAATGTTTATTTTGACTAAATTGCATCCGCTCATACTTTTTGGTTTCCATTCACTCCTGATGTGAGAGGTACATCCATCTTGAAATACTCATTTAACTTTTTGTGAAGATTTATTAAAATTAACAAAGTAGAATTAAATATGAACAAAGTCTTCGGTACCTTATTGACACTTTTTTTAAGATGGTCTTTTTTGGCGTTATTTTTGAAAAGTATACACACGCCCCAAGTCATGAAAAGTATATATACGCCCCAAGTCATGAAAATTGTCAATACACAACACTTAAGGTTAAGGCCTAGGGTTTTTAGGAGCTGTTCAGGACCCGTCAATAACTTCTAAAATAATAATTGGTATCACATAAAACTTACCACAGTGATACATCACTTCTTAAGAAATTGAATCGAACAAAAAATGTTGTGCTGACGTCATCATAAATTAAATTAAACCATTGTGTTCGATTAGTCATTTAAGTCATCAAATTTTGCATGTTTTATATAATGGTATTCTTTACCATATTTCCTTTTCAAAGTTATATATTATATATATTATATATATTATATATTATATTATATAATTTCCACAATTTCCTTATTTTTTCACCCGTCATTCTTTTGGTTCCATCGGAAATACCAGTAGTTAATGAGATATTAAAAAAAAGTCTCAGGCCTATTCCTTATAGGGCCTAATAGGGTTAAAGCTCAAGAAATGATTCTGAAATTTGCTCGTTTTTTTTTACTTGAATTTCTCTTGTATAGAGTCTTCTGTGATGATAATTATCTGATTCCAACTTGTTCAGAAAAATGTGTGCCTACTGATGACGAAACAGGACACTTTGCATGTGATTATCAAAAAGGTTTAAAATATTGCCTAAAGAATTGGTATGGAAACGACTGTTTAAAGTTTTGTAAACCTACCAACAGTAGTGAAGGCCATTATACTTGTGATAAAAAGACTGGCAAGAAGATTTGTTTACATGGGTGGAAGGAATCAAAACAAAATTGTACAATAGGTATGTTGGAACTCACAATTAAAAATCACGATTAAAATTGTAAAACTAAAAACTAGATGCAACAACCTCAAGGCTGCCTTCTATTGCGTTAAACTAGATGCGAATCTGTCCATCTGTTTGGTACTTTTCGTACTGCATTCGTTTGAATACACCTTTCTGATTTGTTTTTTGCATCAACAAAATACTATCAAATTAATTATCGAAAAACATGTCCTCATATGTCCTCAAAATAATGAATGGATCAAAATCATAATCAAAGTTGTTTTTTTCTACGTACTACAGATCTGCTGCTAAAGATGGTAATGGATGTTCTCGGAATATCCTTTCTTTGGTAGTTAGTTCTTAAAAAGTAAATTCTTTATTATATACACCTTAAGCAGTGGGATAATTTCGTGTGGAATGCACTTGAAATGTGTATTCAAGTTTGTGGAAAAGATAATGATAATTTTATAATGGATCCAAATTTGAATCTGAAGTAGGGAACGCATTCTTGTCTTTCCTTTTACCTTCTTTACTTGTGTATTATAGAATCATGTGAATTAATACCTTGCCAAAATAAAGGAACATGTATGGAAGTACCATCAGGATATACATGCACCTGTGAGCAAGGATTCACTGGACAACAATGTCAAACAAAACTTGATCCTTGTAGGAATAGCATGTGTCAAAACAGTGCATTGTGTATTGGTGAAACTGTTGCCAACTACAAGTGTCTTTGTAAACCAGGCTTTAGTGGTAAATACTGTTCCATCAAAATTACATATTGTGGAAGTGCTCCCTGTGTAAATGGGGGAATATGTTTTGATGGACTTAATGGTTACACGTGTAAATGTAACCTTGGATTTACTGGTAAGAATTGTGGTACAAATATAAACGACTGTGAAATTGGGATTTGCAAACATGGTGGTCGCTGTATCGATAAATTAAATGATTTTGAATGTCAGTGTAAACCAGGATTTACTGGACGCGATTGTTCCTCTAGTACAAGTCACTGTTTCTCTAGGCCTTGTTTAAACAACGCTACTTGCATTGATAGTGTTAATTCATATGAATGTCGTTGTTTGGCTGGATTTACAGATCGTGACTGTGGTGTAAACATCAACGATTGTTTGCACAGCCAATGTAAAAATGGTTCAACTTGTGTGGATGGTCAAAATAATTACACATGCAGTTGCGCCCCAGGTTTCACTGGATACGATTGTTCCCATTTGATCAATGAATGCTCTCCGAATGCATGCAAGAACAACGGAACTTGCATCAATGTGTTACG